>CM053748.1:16940043-17099967 GCA_028658305.1 Pachyuromys duprasi
GAGGAGGTCCTCCCCTGTTGGTGGACTTGGAGGGGGCGGGGAGGAGATGAGGGAAGGAGGGGGAGGGTGGGAAGGAATGAGGGAGGGGGCTATGCCTGGGATGCAAAGTACCTAATCTGTGATTGATATAAAAATTAATAAATTAAAAAAAAAGAATGCTTGCTGCATCAGTGCATGTCTGTAATTCCGGCAGAGGCAGAGGCAGGCAGATCTTTATGAGTTCAAGGCCAGCCTGGTCTACAGAGTGAGTACACAAAGAAACTGTCTCGAAAAACAAAAGAGAGAAAAAAAGAGTGTTTGCTGCTTTTTTAGAGAACCTGAGTTCAGTTCCTAGTACCCATGTTGGGCAACTGACGAGTGACTGTGATTCTAGCTTTAGAGGGATCCAATGCTCCTAGCCTCCGCAGGCACCCGAGGCACCCACACTCATGCCCACACGTAAACACATAACTGAAAATCGAACTGCATCTTTAAATATATATGGTATAGAGTAATAGAGGACGCCTCAACTTTGACCTCCAGCCTGCACATGCGCCTCCCCTTTATCAAGCATACACGCGTCCACCACACGTACAAAATTGTTTGAAAGAAGAAAAGGTAAGCTAGACTTGGTGGCATACACCTTTAATCTCAAGTACTTGGGAGCCAGAAGCCAGCCCTCGGCGACACAGAGAGTGCTAGGCTAGCCAAAGCTACATATTTATTTATAAGACAACTATCATATATAATAATAGAAATTAATAACTAATTAAATGTAGCCTTTCAGGAGTCATGTGCTGGGTACGTAGGGATTTCCTGGTTGACTTTTTCTTGTGTGTGTGTGTGGGGGGGCCCTAAAAGTGATTCCCAGCTGGTTGCAGAACTCTGTAAGTCCTTAGGGAAAGCCTGCTGCGGGTCACTGTGCTGTGTGAGCAGACCAGCTGTCCACACCTGCACCATGGGCTCTCCATAGATCTCCTCCTCCGTCTTGTCTTACATCTTTGCTTTACAAATCAGTAAACTGAGGCCCACATGGGCACTAGACTTTTCTAGGTAGGCTGTTTATTTATTTATTTAATAAGGTTGTTTTTGGTTTTTGAGACAGGGTTTCTTTGTGTAGCCCTGGCTGTCCTGGAACCAGGACTAGACCGGGCTAGCCTTGAACTCCCAGAGATCCACCTGCCTCTGCCTCTCAAGTGCTGGGATTAGAGGCGTGCGCCACCACTGCCTGGCCCTATGTCGCTCTTTAAGTAGCTGAGTCAGGCCGGATGTGTGTGAGTGTCTCAATCTGTATTTCCACTTGAAAATCACATTGCTAATGCCCAGCTATTTGAGGAAGCCAAAACCTGTCTATTTTTAACGCCAAATAACTGCCTCTTCTGTAAAACATGGCACTTCTTACTACGCTATATTTGAACAGTGAGGTTTATTTTTACTGGAGTGTGGTGGAAATGGGCTTGTTCCCATGACCAGATGTTATTCTACACGTCATATGCTAAGCTGTAGTTGAGTCCACTAAGCAGTTCTATGAGGTATACAGTTAACCAGTAGGTGCCTAGTGATGGTAATGTCTTATTTTTTAAATAATTTAAAAAAATTGTTTATTTAGGGGTTTTTGTGGGACAAAATTTTTCGGTATAGACCCAGCTGGCCTCAAACTCATGTAATCTTTCTGCCTCAGCCTGCCAAGTTCTAGGGATATATGCTCTATTTATTTATTTATTTATTTATTTATTTATTTATTTATTTATTTATTTATTTATTTGAGACAGGGTCTCACTATGGAGCCCTGGGCTGGCCTAGAATTCTTTCTCTAAACCAGGTTGCCCTTGAACTCACAAAAGATCTGCCTGCATTTGCCTTCCACATGCTGGAATTATTGGTGGGTACCACCACGCCTGGCCCTTTACTTTCTATCTTGCAAGTCATCTTAACCCTACCTTTTTTTTTTTTTCCTTCTTTTTCTTCTTTGTTTTTTCAAGACAGGGTTTCTGTGTATAGTAGCCCTGGCTATCCTGGACTCACTTTGTAGACCAGGCTGGCCTCAAACTCACAGAGCTCTGCCTCTACCTCCCGAGTGCTGGGATTACAGGTGTGTGCCACCACACCCAGCAGACCCTCCCTTTTTAATTTGTTTTTTTATTTTTTAGCTTTCTATTCATTCTTTGTGAATTTCACATCATACACCCCAGTCCTGCTCATCTCCCCATCCCTTCATAGCCTCTCTGTATCCTTGCCACCTCCTCACTTAAAACAACAACAACAAAACATCTCGTCATGGAAGCTGTAGCGCATTACAGTGTGTCCCGAAGCACACCCTTTTGCCCACACATCTTTACTTGCAAACGTTCATTGCAGTGAGTCATTGGTCTGTTTCAATACTGGATCCTCCCCAGGACTCCTTTCGGATAGCCTGTTGTTTTCCTGTGTCGTGGACACCCTGCAGCTTTGGACCTGCTGGACCAGCCCCTTCACACGCTCCAGCAGCTTATAGATGGGGTAGATGTTGCGGTGGGCCACTCAAAGCCCTGGATCTGGGCCTGGGTGGAAGCTCAGTTGGTGAGCCCTCCAGCTCTTCTGCACCCCACGCCACCAGTGAGCTCTCCAGCAAAGCCCTGGCTAGATCACTCAATGCAGCAGCAAGGAGCAGGGCCAGGTCTGTAACTCGCATGCCCTGGAGCCAGCTCTCCTCCTTTGAGGGGCAAGGTATGGGGAGGGGGGCATCTTGCCCACACTACCACCAGGCAGACTAGTGGCTGGGCCATGCCCCTACTTTTTGTAGCAACCTGAGGGAGGGCTCTATCCCTTTTTAAACTATGACCTATGGGGGGTGGGGGGGAAGCACAGTGCAAATTTTGGGAAACCAAGAGTTCTAGGATAGCCAGGGCTACATATACTGAGAAACCCTGTCTCACGGATTATTAAGAACACTTGTAGCTGGATGTGGTGGTGGACCCTTTCAATCCCAGCGCTTGGGAGGCAGAAGCAGGCAGTAGTCTATGTGTTGGAGGGAAGCCTGGTCTACAAAGTGAGTGCAGGATAGCCAGGGCTCTGTTACACAGAGAAACCTCATTCTCATTTATCATTTATACAGTGTTATGTCTGCATGTATACCTGTATGGCAGAAGAGGGCACCAGATCTCTCTATAGATGGTTGTGAGCCACCATGTGGTTGCTGGGAATTGAACTCATGACCTCTGGAAGAGCAGCCAGTGCTCTTTACCTCTGAGCCGTCTCTCCAGCCCGGTATATGCTTTTAATCCCAGCACTCACGAAGGCAGAGGCAGTTGGATTGCTGTAAGTTTGAGGTCAGCCTGGTCTACAAAGCAAGGCGAGTCCAGTACAGCTGTGGCAGAGAAACCCTGTCTTGAAAAGACCGAAAAAAAAAAAAAAAAGGAATACTTGCTGCTCTTTCAGAGGTTCAGTTCAGTTCCTAGGACCCACATCAAGGGGACTCCCAACTGCCTGCATCTCCGGCTCCAGGGAATCCAGTGCCCTCCCCTAACTTCACAGACAAGGCATACGCTCACACAGATACATATATACATACACACAAATGAATAAAAATAATTGGGTGTGATGGTGCACACCTTTAGCCAAAGCACCGGAGAGTCAGAGGCAGTGAAATTGAGTTCAAGGTCAGCCTGGTCTACAGAGTGAGATCTGCCTGCATCTGCCTTCCATGTGCTGGAATTATCGGTGGGTGCCACCACGCCTGGCCCTTTACTTTCTATCTTGCAAGTCATCTTAACCCTATTTCTTTTTTTTTTCTTTGTTAGTTTGTTAGAGAGTCTCTAACAGACTAATAAACAAGTCTTTAAAAAAAAGAAAAGGCAGCTGCAGTCTCGACACCTCTACCACAAAACTCCTTCTACCTGAGCGGTCCTCAGCCTGCCGGTGTGCTCTTGTGCTAGCGTTCTACATGCGTGTTCTGTGCAGCCAATCACCTTTCCGTGTAGCAGATCAGAGCATCGGGCATTTCTGGGCTCGTGGTTTCTGAGTCAGGAATTTGACATCAACACCCCAAGGCAGATGAGACCCAGGTGCTGGTATAAAGTCGGGGTTAGTGGAATGGCCTGCTTAGTTTGCTTAGTTGTGGTCTTAGCTCTGGAGGGTTGGAGGGAGGGGAGGGGATCGTAGAGTGGGGGCGGGGGGTCGTGCAGTGATGTATTGGTGCATATCCACAGTACAGCTCTCATGGGGGGGTGTGAGTGAATGTGTGTGTGTGAGTCTGTGTGTGAGTGTGTGTCTGTGTGTGTGTGAGAGTATGTGTGTATGTATGTGTGAGTGTGTGTGAGTCTGTGTGTGTGTGTAGACATCTGTGTGTGTGTGAGAGTATGTGTGTATGTATGTGTGAGTGTGTGTGTCTGTGTGTGTGAGTGTGTGATGTGGCACATGCACAGGCCCTTCCCTGGTCATATCACGGCAGCATCTGATCGTCCACAGAAATAAGCCTTTCTGCTTTGTTGTTCTAAATACCAGCCAGTGTTTTCCTCTGCTGCTCAACTGAGGCAAAGAAAAAGTTGGCTGCCTCTCCTGAGATGTGATCATGTCTGCCTGATGAACTTCATGGACATCCGAAAAGATTTTCAAGGACTTTTTTTTTTTTTTTTTACTTTTTTTTTACTCCCCCCACCCCCATACACTGGAGGTCTTGGCACAGAGTCCTTTGTAAAATGAGATTCCTTTGGACCCCACTAAACCCAATGGCCCTCCCCTAAGTCCTCTGCTTCCTGGGAGAACTTTTTGCCCAACTGGAAGGACTGTATGGAACTGAATTCTAAGTAGAATTAGAAATGCCACTGGGGTTGGTGAGAAGGAGCCATGTGAATCATGTCCTGTCAGCCACTGACATGTGAAACTCCACACCACTCTGCATTTGAGTGACACTCCCAGTGTCTGAGGAGGTGAGGCTCACTGATGAGCCAGGGACCACAGAGACAAGGAATCACCCTAAGCCCAGGGCTCTGATCCAAAACAAGCCGCATGGCTCCTGTCCTGAAGAGCATAGTCTTCAAGAAATCCAGGTGGCGTGGAACCTTGGAAATGCCCCCCAGCCATGGCTCCATCTCTAACTGGTGGAGTGACTCAGGGCAGGACCCCTCTGGTCCTGGGCATCTTCATCTGTCAGTGGGTTGGACTAGGCTTATCTGTCCACTGTCTTGTCCATTGGTTTCTTTGGAGGTGGGTGGGAGAGTCTTGAATTCTTTTGTTTGTACTGGAACAAAAATATTGATCATCTCCCCAGAAAAATAAGACACATAGTTAAACTCAAGGATCTGTGTGTAAGATTTCAGGCAATTAGCTGGGGCATGGCTAGCGTATGCCTATAATCCCAGCACTGGGAAGAATGAGGCAAAAGGATTGAGAGATCATATAGTGAGACTCTCTCTTTCACACACACACACACACACACACACACACACACACACACACACACACACCCCACCGAGGGTTTTTGTTATTGATGTTTTGAGACAGGTCTTTACTATGTAGACCACACTGGCCTTGAGCTCACAGAGATCCACCTGTCTCTGCCTCCTGGGTACTGGGATCAGCTCATGCGTCTCGGTGTCCAGCCAAGAGAGATTTTTAAATGCAGTAAAGGCTGTCTTATTGCAAAGCAACAAACCTAAGAACAAGCATGGGGGCTTCTTCATTCCATCCCTCCCTTTGTCCACCCTGAGAGACGATGCCTCCGCACCCTGTAGGCCTCACCTTCTGTGTACCCTGAAGGAGAATTGTGCAATCACTGGAGACTTGTGTTTATCAGACTGCATTCCTAATGTCAGGGACCCACACTTCCTGTCCACACACTCCGAGACCAAAGCCATGACAATGGGCTGGTTCTTCTGGGAACCACAACTCCAGTCCAGACAGGGTATTTGTGGCCAGTCTTTACGGCACTCCTCTCCAGCTGAAAGAGGGGTGCCTTCCCAAAAAACACAGAAAGGAAGCTCTGATCATCGACTCTCAAGGTTCATCCTGAATTAGTGACTGGGAACTAATCAGACCTTGAAAGTATAGGAGAACATGGCCCGAGGCTGTGGGAGATCCAGAGCAGGTAGAGCAGAGGCCAGGAGGTCAGCGTGTCCCCCATATAAGTTTCTTGTTTGTCACCTGAGTGAGCCCAGGGTTATGACCCACGATTCTGACTTTGAAGTGGAGAGGGTTCAATGCCTGGTGGTCACCTCATTGCTCACACACATTTACCAAGTGCCCCCCAGCCCCAGGCACCGATTTCAGAGGCTCTGGAAATGTAAATGAACTCAAGTGAACTGGATTATTCCAAACAGAATAGGAGTCAGCTAGGAGCCTCTGCGCTGACGACACCAGGGCCTACAGCTGGCCATCCCAGACATGAAATTTCAATGATCCCTTCCCGAAGTACAGAGAAGAGTGGTGTCTCTCTCTCTCTCCCCCTTTGCATATTTTTTTCTTTTATACTGTATATATGAGTGTGTTACTTGCATGTATGTGTACTGTGTGAATGAATGCCTGGTACACACAGAAGACAGAAGAGGGCACTAGACCTGGAGTTTCATGTGGGTGCTAGGAAGAAAACCTCAGTTGCCTGCAAGTGAAGCACACGCTTTTAGCCACTTTAACGTCCGGCACCGTTTTCTTCTGCAGGGGGCCAGTATCAAGGCAAGGTCTCCTTATGGAGCTCTGGCTGTCTTAGAATTCACTATATAGACCCAGCTGGCCTTGAACTCACAGAGATCCACTTGCCTCTCTGCCTCCTGAGTGCTGAGATTAAAGGTGTGTGTCAGCCAGCACACACCTTCAATACCAGCAATCAAAGAGTCAGAGGCAGGCAGATTGATGTGAGTTCGAGGCTAGCCTGGTCTATTAAGTGAGTCCAGTCAAACCAGGGCTACACAGAGAAACCCTGTCATGGGCCCCACTAGGTACCATTTTCTTGATCACCACCTCTCGAGCAGAGGTCCCTCGTGGGGCCTGATGGGACCTGTGGCAACTGGCCAGTCTCCTTGTCTACTGTAGCTCCAACCCCTAACCAAGAACTTGGCTCTAACTAGGAGCTTAGAAATCTCTGCAAGAAGGAATGAAGAGTCAAGATGAGAGGAGCCATGCGTGCGAATGGCTCGTGGTGTTCAAGGAGGCCTTCACCGCCATCTTCACTTCTGAATCCCTACAGCCCAGGAGACCTGGCTTTGCCTGCCCAAACTGGGTCCTTTCCTTTCTCCTTGGTGCCAAAGTGTAGAAGTCACACTTGCCCCAGGGGCAGTAAGCAGCAAAGGACAGCAGGCCAGCTGCCCTGTGTGTGTGTGGGGGGGGGGGGGGTGTCCATGAGCAGAACCCACGTTTGCCAGGTTTCCATGACGAACATGGCTGCCAGTACCTTGAGTCAGCAGCTCGCCAGCTCTCCTCCGGCAGTGGCCGTCCAACAAGCACCATTCTACTTCTGGGAAGAATCAGGGTCACAGAGTGACTAGGGCTGTCTGTCCTGGGTCTTCTCTAGCTCCCCCAGCCAGGCAGGAATAGAGGATGAGCTGGGGGAGAGCTGAGAAT
Source organism: Pachyuromys duprasi (assembly GCA_028658305.1). NCBI lineage: Eukaryota > Metazoa > Chordata > Mammalia > Rodentia > Muridae > Pachyuromys > Pachyuromys duprasi. The sequence continues at coordinate 16,947,556 of CM053748.1, forward strand.
GGGCTAGCCTGCAATGCTTAGATGTGAAGACAAGGAAATACTGTGGTTAATCCATCAAAATACCCCAGACATTGTCCTAATGGCTTTGGGCTGCCTCTTCGCAGGGTATAGGAATACTACATCCCTTTGCAAACTTACTCCTCCCCCAACCCCCACCCCCCACCCCGCCCCAAGAAATGCCGCTTGGCTCCTCAAGAACGTCTAGGGCCTTGCAACAAAGAGTTAACCTGCCCCTAGCCCTGTCCCGCCAGACCCTTGGAACCAGCTTCAGCCTTCGGTGCTGCTGCCTCTGTGCGTAGCCTCAGGACTGCCACTGCACTTGCTGGCTCTGCCGTCGCATACAAAGGCTCTCTTGTTTCTGGCCGCACTGAAGTCACATGCTTTCACTCTTAACCAGAGCTTCAAAACGAAACACCCACCCTCCCTGGCCCCAGATGACCCTGTTTACGTCTGCAGAGCCAGTTCCAAACAGCTACAGTAGTGAAAACTGCTTTCGAGAGCGACTTCTTGACTGTTGGAGTTAGAGAGAACAAATCTTCACTTTGTATAACCGGAGGACTTTAAGCAGTTTTGGGAAATGGCTTGGGAGGGGGGGCGGGGGGAGTAGGAAGCTGGCAGCTGGCTCCAAACTTCTCTATTTTCTAAAGTATCTCTTACTGGAGACCCTAGGGGCCAAGATAAAGCTTGAAAGAAACAAAGGGATGAGCAGAGTTTTACAGGCTAAGAGGCAGCACTTTCTGGACATTCCTAGTGAGATTCTATTTTGTTCAACTCTTGATGAAAGTGATATTCTTTCTCTCTCTCTCTCTCTCTTTTAAGAAAAAAAAAGCTTTTGTTTTGTTTTGATTCGTGTGTGCACACGAATGCGATGAGTTTGTGTTTAATGAGTTAATAAGTGATGTCCTTTGTTTGGTGTTACTACGAGTAGGAAAGAAAGTTCTCTTCCTTGGCCTAGGGGAATGACCTGTTTTGTGGAGGCTTCTAGAAATGTCTGGTCTCAGGTCTGGCTGAGAAGGACCTGTTTTGATTTTGATTTTCTGTTTATACCCTAAAGATTCCTTTCCTTCACTTTGCGAGTAGTGACCCATGTTCACTGAGAAGGAAGTCAAGTTTCCTTCGATTGTTCTCATTCTGATCAAAGTGGTAGAAGTCGAAGGGAAAACACCAGAGCCCGGGGAATGCTGGCAACATTGCAGTTGCCATGAGGTACCACTCATGGGCCACACAGAAAACAGAAATGAGCAGGCACCTGCTGGCCTCTGTGTGATTCCCGAGGAAGCCGTGGGGCTGCAGAGACAGAGCCAGGAGGTAGTTCCACATCCTAGGGTTTGGACAAGTTCTTTAGGCAAGGAACGGGAACGGCAAGTGGGTTTCCTTGCTGGTGATGATGCAGCTGCTTCGGGAGGGATACTGATGCCGCATCTTGGCTTAGAAAAAGAATACGTGTGTGCACATGGAGGAAGGCACCTCAGCAAAACTTGCTATCCCTAGCCTGGGGGGAGGGAGGGTGTCTCAGAAAGCTGCATCAGCCTACTTATGCAAAGGTAAGTAGAAAGTGGGCAGTCACAGAGAAGAAAGAGTAAACAGGATGGCAGAGGTCATGGTGATTACGGCAGAGACAATGACGCGCACTCAACGCGGTTGCCCGGAATTAGGTGAGCCGTGAAATCTAAACAGAAGTGAAGTTGTCACCTTTGAACTGAGGCAGGGAATAATTATAGGCCCTTCTGCACACTCTCTTCCCATCCCTGAGATTCAAAGGGCTTCCATGTTCTGGTAGTGTGCTCACAAAATGGGGTAGCCTTTGCCACCATGGTTATTTATGTAGAACCAATGGCCAATGTGTAGCCAAGAGAAAAACAACATTTATTCATGTGTGTGTCCACTGGAACACAGTGTACCCTTATCCATCCGGACTTATATAGTAGCTAAAGAAGAGTAGGTTGTCCTCTGCTTTCCAATTTGTACCCATGTCTTACTATGTAATTTAGTATGTAAATTGTATTTTTTTACTCTATAGATGGTCTGGAACTTGGTATGTAGACCAGGCTGGCCTTGATCAAACTCACAGGATTCACTGGTTCTACTTTCTGAGTTCTGGGATTAAAGATGTCTGCCACCACATCTGGTTTATCCAGCTTATATAGTCCAAGCTAGGTTGAATTTTATTTTATTTTATTTTGGTTTTTTGAGACAGGGTTTCTCTGTATAGCCTTGGCTGTCCTGGACTCGCTTTGTAGATGAGGCCGGCCTCGAACTCACTGAGATCCACCTGCCTCTGCCTCCCTGAGTGCTGGGATCAAAGGCCTGTGGTACCTGGCTAAAAGATTTCTTTCTTCTTCTTCTTTTTTTTAAGATTTATTTTATGCATGAGTGCTTACCTGCATTTACCCCTGCAAGACAGAAGAGGGCACCAGATCTCATTACAGATGGTTGTGAGCCACCATGCTGGGAAGTGAACTCAGGACCTTTGAAAGAACACTTTTAACCACTGAGTTAAAAGTCCTGCTAAAAGATTGTTTAAGGAGGTTAAAAACAAACAAACAAACAAACAAACAAAACAAAACCCATTACCCTCTGATCACAATTAACACAATGTATACATGCTTTATTTACAAAATTTTTGTACAAATGGCCAGTATCTAAACTCATTAAAGATGAGCAGTTTTTTCCTTGTCTTTTTTCTTTTTTTTTAAAATAATTGTTGTTTATTTTTTTATATTAATCACAGGTTATTTACTTTGTATCCCATCCGGAGCCCCCTCCCAATCCCACCCTCCCTCCCTCATCTCCTCCCTGCCCCTCTCCAAGGCCACTGATAGGGGAGGTCCTCCTCCCCTTCCATCTGACCCTAGCTTATCAGATATCTTTTCTTTCTTTCTTCCTTTTTAATTTTTTAAAAATTTTTATTATTATTTTTATCCTGCCAAGGCTGGCTTTCCCAACGTTCTGGGATTACAGGTGCGTATCCCCAGGCCTAGTTTGTGAACTCAGAGCTTTGTGCCTGTTAGGCAAACACTTTACCAGCTGAGCTGTCCTCTCTTTTTCTTTTCAGTAGCTGTCCTTCCTAATATTTGTGCTACTGTACAATTGGATGGATTCAATATCTCTCTTCAGCTGACTGCTTCCCTGCTGAGGAACCCTATGCAAACTTCATCGTAATTATATAGCTCCTTAGGTTTCTAAAATAGATTAATTAGTTTAGTTTTTAATGTGTGTGTGTGGTTATTATGTATGTCTATCAAAATGTACATGCACGGTGCCTGCGGGGGACGGAAGAAGGCTTCAGATCCCTTGGAGCTGGAGTTATAGGTGGTGTGAACTGCTGGGAAGAGCAGCCAGCGCCTTCAACTGCTGAGCTGTCTCTCCAGCCCCAGATATTAGATATTCATTGTTCTTTCAACCTGTCAATATTTGTACCTCTGCTTACATCTTTTTCTCTTCCTTCCTTCCTTTCCTCTTAGGCTTTATAACCCAGTCTAGCTTCAAACTCACTATGAATCCAAGGATTACCTTGAACTTTAGATCTTTCTGAGTGTTGGGATTACAGAATTTATGGCAATACATATATTTTATGCAATGCTGAAGATCAAATCCAGGGCTTTGTGCATGGCTAGGCAAACATTCCACCAACTGGGCTCCATTCCTAGACCACTGATTCATTCATTCATTCATTTTCTCTGTTTCTTTTGAGACCGTGTTTCACTGTGTAGTTCCGATTGGCCTGGAATTCTTTTTGTAGAACTGGAGGTAGGGAAAGAGGACTTGAACTCACAGATGGCTTGCCTCCTGAGTGCTGGGATTAAAAGCTTACTCCACCATGCCCAGACCCTGCTTAATTCTTTAGAAAATATTCCCGAGCTCAGTGCCTGGGTAGTAAATGTGAGGGATACCAAATGCTAGGGTAGTTACAGCTGCTATTTTCAAAGGCTTCACACAAGAGTTTATTCCTTACATTTCTGTCTAATGTGTGTGGCCTATAGCCCTTATGTGGTTGTTCAAGGACGCATATTCGATTTTGCTTGTTATGCTGTCATTATCAATAAATTCTTTTAAAAGCCACTACGTCTGGAAAACACTGGGTGGAGAAGATACATCAGGTTTCTCAGCTTGGAGGGGAGGCATGCTGTTCCCACCCACTTTCCATCAGGGAGGGAAGGCTGGTTCCATAGGGCTGTGCTCACCTCAGGGACGCTGAGGAATACAGTTGCTGGCTAGGCAGCCGTTTCCCAGAACACTTGTTGTCGTGTGAGGTTTTTCTGGGAAGAATGAACAAATGTCCACTCACCTCAGATAGGGAACCAAGGACAGACCAAAGCGACAGTTTTGTGTGTGTGTGTGTGTGTTTTGTTTTTACCCAAGCCTTGCTTGATGAACTAGTGAGTTTCTTGGGCTCGCTTACGGGAACATGAATCACTGAGGGGAAGAATGGGTACCCAGAACCAGTGGCGTCACCAAAAAGTCTCACCCCAGCATGGATGATGACTTCCCCATAGCCACGTAGATGGCGTGCCCCCTTAGTCAACCTTCCACTTGCTACGTTCCCTGGCAACTTCCAAGATCGTGTGAGGCTGAGGAAGAGTTATGTGCAGTGTGGGGAAGAGTGGCTGGACTCTCAGGTGAGGATCTAATGACTCTCACTCTCCCAGTTAATTGGCTCGAAACCGAGGCTGGCTTGTGGGTAACCACAGCTGCTCTTGATAAGATGATATCAAGATGATAAGATGATATCCGATCTCTGTGGGGAGTTTTCCTCGGCACCTGTGTCCTGTGAACAGCTATTTGATTGTAGACGGCTGCTAGCTCCGGTCACAACAGAATGGGTTTCTCAAGAACCTTTGGTGCCTGTCTCCAGATTGTCTTTTGTTAAGTCTGTACCACTTTTTGCTGTTATTTCTGGTATATGATGGTTCTACCTCTTTCTGGTATATGATGGTTCTACCTCTCAGAGATTTCTAATATGGAATGCAGTACTATAATCTGAACTTTTTTTTTTCCCCGAGACAGAGTTTCTCTGTGTAGCCTTGGCTGTCCTGGACTTGCTTTGTAGACCTGGCTGGCCTCAAACTCAGAAAGATCACTTGCCTTTGCCTCCCAGAGTGCTGGGATCACAGGTGCGCTCCACCATGCCTGGCTAATCTGAAACACATTCTCATGCTGCTAATTTTGAATGAAAGGTGGACATTTCATTACTTAATATATACTTTCTTATTTTCTAAATGGATGAGAAATGTGCGTACGTTTGATTGGCATCATTTCTTCTATTAATTATGTCTTGGTATTTAGCTCTTTTGGGGGGGGGTAGAGCTGGACAGGATCTTAATACATAGCCAAGGATAGCCTTGAACTTCCAATCCTTCCAGCTCAGTCTCCTGAGTACTGAGATTACAGGTGCTTTGTTTACCGCTATACCCATAAATATTTAATTCTCTCAGCTTAGGGCATTAATATTTTATTTTCTATTTATAAGAGTCATTTTTAAATTGTTATTTGTTTTATAATTTCATTTATGTGGGTTCCAACATTTTTAAGACATTTTTAACTTAATGCCCATTGGTGTTCTGCCTACATGTATATCTATGTGAGGATTCAGATCATCTGGAGCTAGAGTCACAGACAGTTGTGAGCTGCCACGTTGGGGCTGGGAATTGAACCCGGGTCCTCTGAGAGAGAGGCCAGTGCTCTTAACTGCTGAGCCATCTCTCTAGCCCATGAGTGCCAACGTTTTTAATATACTCACAATTACTCATCCGTTTCCTTTATGACTTCTGTTGCTTTTATGCTCTTAAGTGTTTTGTATAAAAATACTGAAATGAAGGTTAGAGAGATGGCTCAATGGTTAAGAACATTTGCTGCCTTTGCAGAGGACCTGGGATTGGTTCTCAGCATCTACTTGGAGGCTCACAACTGTCTCTGTATGTCCAGGTCCAGGAGATCCAACACCTTCTTCCGGCTTCCAGGGGAACTAGACATAGCTGTGGTACTCAGCCATACCTGCAGGCGAAACAACATACACATAAAATGAAAATAAATAAAAAAAGAAAGAAAGAGGAAGGCTGGGGAGCCGGCTCAGTGGTTAAGAGCACATGCTGGTTTTCCAGAGGACCTGGGTTCGGATCCCAGCACCCACTTCAGATGGCTCACAACCACCAGTGACTTTGGTCCCAGTGGATCTGACACCCTCTTCTGAATTCTGTAGGCGCCACATTCACATATGCACACACAGACACTTGTATACACAATTAAATAAGATAAATGTTTATTTAAAAAAAGAAAGAAAGAAATTCAAATGTTGGTCGAGAAGGGGACATTGTTTATCGACAGACACGGTACAGGATGCACAAGGCCCTAGGTTCTGTTCCCAGCAATGATCAACAATAGCAAAACTCAAAGTGTTTACCTACAGAAAGCTTCTAATTTTTGGGGGGGGGGCGGGGGGAGATTGTTTATTTGCTTATTTTTCAGTTTTTTGAGATAGGGTTTCTTTGTGCAGCTCTGTCTGTCCTAGACCTAGCTCTATGGATCAGAACTAGCTGGCCTCAAATCAGAGATCGTCCTTGTCTTTGCCTCCAGAGTGTTGGGATTAAAGGCGGAGTGCCACCACAACCTCGCTACGCTTCTAGTTCTTTAAGGTGCTTCCCTTCGGCTGGATTTGGTGACACCAACCTGTAATCACAGCATATCCGCAGGAGGCCAAGGCTCAAGGATTTTACAGCTCAGGCCAGCTGAAGACCTTGTCTCAAAAAGCAAGCGAGCAAAGAAACATCGCTTCCTTTCAAACAAAACAAAAAGCAGTCATTAATTCTTTCTGGCATAAGTGTGTGAGATAGGGAACCACAGTATGGTATCCTCCCCCAAACACCACACACACAGGTAGTGGGTTCCCTGTTACACTTCTCCGCCATTCTACTTGCTGGAAGACCCAGAATACGCACGCTGTCAGTCAGGATTGAGCTTACTCCTAAAGCCCTTCAGCTGGAGAGCAGTCATTAAATCTCCCCAGCCTCTTCTCTCTCCCTTAACACTCTCCTTCATTACAGCATGTACTGCTAAGTCCACATGAACTAATTCTGTAAAGAAAGTCCAAGACGCTGGTGGGTCACACAACTGACTAAAATGGCTAAAATCCATTTTGTTCCCTCTCTTGTTATTAGACTCAAGGCAAATTACTTTGATCCAGTGGTGTTATGATCCTGCCCCGAGCAGTCTCCCCTTCAACTTTTACCCAGTATCTTGCCAATCTTTGATGATGGAAATTCCCCATCCTCCCTCCTCTTCCCTTTTGGGGCATGAGAAGTCATTCTGCTGACTCATTTGTCCTCTGCCCCACAGCCCAGAGCCCCTTTCTCTGAAGTTCAGATATATACACTCCTGTGTTTTCTGAGTCTTGTCCACAAGGCTAGCTCCTGTACCTTCTCCAGAAGCCCCTTCTTGGAACGTAGATCTGAGTGTGTTCCAAGCAGTTCTGGACTCCCTGTTCACCTGGTCTTCTGACCTGCCTATCTTTTTAGCCCTTTCTCTGGAGATGGTGAACTTGGAGCTCCACTGACCCACAGGCATGGAAAGTAGTTGCCCTAGAGGGTGTAGGATAAGCGAACAGCAGGAGGGGTCCTTCTCTTCAGCGGAAAGAGGGAGGGAGGGCAAGGAGGGCAGAGTAGCATTCGGTGGGCCAGCATGTATCCTTGAGCTCTGTGTAGGTTTTCTGGGGGTTGTCAGAATGGATGAGGTCCGATTAATGCCTTGGAGAACCACGCTCTCCCCATCTGAGAGTTACGGCCTTAACTGACAGCCAGAAATGACTAAAACATTCTCAGTTCCGAGGCCCCTTCTGAGAAGCCTAGGATCAAAAGCTCTTCCTTGTCGTTAAACTTCCTCAAAAAGAAGGCAGCTTGTGGGACAAATTCTCATGTCATGGGCCTCGAGGAAGTGCAGCCTGGAGAACCAAGCTCTTGAATCATCCATGACCTGTTTCCAGGGTCGGTGACTATGGGTGTTGTGGTTAGTGGTTGCAAGTCCTCTCCCTCCCAAAAACCCATCTTGGGTGTGTGGGGTGGGGGTGGGGGGTAGATTTCCCACTTACCTGTTTCAGATGACCGTTCTGCTCTCAGGATACCTGAGGGAGGGAGGGAGGGAGGGAGGGAAGGAGGGAGGGAGGGAAGGAGGGAGGAAGGGAGAGAGGGAGGGAGGGAGGGAGAGGAAAGGGTAGCTTCCTCAAGAGACTAGGGCAGGGACCAGCAGGGAAAGCTACTTGTCTGGAGAGGAAACTAGAGGGGATGACTGAAACTCTTTGAACTTCTCCCACAAGCTGACAGGAAAGTTGCACAAACACCATCAGGCCCCGCCAGGATGTGAAGGGAGCAGCCAGGATGGGGTAGCTCCTTTGAAGGCTTCCCACCCTGACAGGGTGAGGAGTGAGAAGTAAACCTCCCCTCACCTGACATCTACCCTGGGGGCAGGCTGCTCTGTAGCTGGGTCCCAGCATCAGCAGAGCCATGACTGTAGGAAACAGAAGCTGTGAGCTGTCACGGACAGAGGAGGCTGGTAGGAACTTCATGAGGGCAAGGGCGGCCTGGATCCTGGCGGGATGGCACTGATGAGACCTAGCCATGGCCCAGAGGACTGGAGAAGATCAGCAATGGCCTCAGGCAGGGCTGTGAACTGAGCCAGCTACCTGTCCTATGGGACTTAGAGCCAAAGAAAAGTATAGGCTCCTTGTTAAAAAGTAAAAAAATAAAAATAAATGAGTTTTTAAGCCGGTGTTAATTAAACCAAGCTCACAACCTTTCTGAGCATGAGGTCCTGAGCAACTCACTGTATTAGGATGGGGTGTGAGGCTAAGCAGAGAGAAGAGGCCTGTGTAAGGGGGTGTGGGAAGGACCAGTCTGGACTAGGTGGGAAAGTGGGTGGGAGGGATTCCCTGAGGAGCCCTTCGGTGCTCAAAAACACTGGAGACAGGTAGGCTGGAGTAGCAACACATGTTCAACTTCCAGACGGGACTTCGCATCTCTGAAGCTATATAACAAAGGTGACAATTTTATGAGCCAAGTTATGCGTAGCACATTTTATGTTCCTAAACGACGTAAGTGCTTTTGTAGGTCCTTCAAGGACACTAAAAAAGTAAGTGTTGGGGCTAGAGTGATGGTTCCAGCACTCTTTGCTCTTCTATAGGACCCTGGTTCAGTTCCCAACACCCGTGTGACGGTGCCCACAACCACGTGTGACTCTAGCTCTGGGGACATCCAAGGGTTCTTGTGGACCCTGAGGTTATCCATGCACCCATCTCTCTCTCTCTCTCTCTCTCTCTCTCTCTCTCTCTCTCTCTCTCTCTCTCCCTCTCACACACACACACACACATGCGCACACAATTAAATAAAAGAAAATGAAAATAAATCATACAAAAATTCATCCTTCCACCTGGCATGGTGTCTCATGATTGTAATCCCATTGAGACGCTGAGACATTATGGCCTGCGACTGAAAGTACAGTGTCTCAAAACCAAAACAAAGAAAGAAGGAAAGGAAAAAGGAAGCGTAGGGGAGAAGGCTCAGCAGTGCAACATCGTCCATGCAAGCGCAGGACCTGAGCTCAGAATGCACCTAAAAATCTGGGCATGGTCTCTGTGGGCCAGCCACCCCAGCCGAGGGTGCAGAAGTGCCAGAGACAGGTAGACCCCTGAAGCTTATTAGTCAGCGGCCTAGTCAAGCCAAAGAGAGAGACTGTGTCTCAAAAGCTAAAGGTTGCCTGGTGGTGGAGGCGGCAGCAGCAGTGGCTGAGGCACACGGCTCAAATCCCAGCACTCAGGAGGCAGAAGCAAGTGGATCTCTATAGGTTCAAGGCTGGCCTGGTCTACAAATTGAGTTCCAGGACAGCTAGGGCTACACAGAGAAACCCTGTCTCAAAAATCCAAAACCCCCAAACCAACCAACCAACCAAAAAACAAAACAAACCAAAACAAAAAAACAAAACCTCATCACCACCACCAACTTTCCCCCTCCCCACCCCCAAAAACAAACCCTAAAGGTGGAGGGCTGTAGAGGCTAAGAGCACTTGCTGCTTTTGCAGAGGACCTGGGTTCAGCCCTGAGCACCCCTTTTAGGAGACTCCTAACCACCTCTACTTCCAGTTCCAGGCTGTCTGATGCTCTCTTCTGGCTCCGAAGGCATACGTAAGGGAAAATAAATACATAAGTCATTTTTTAAAAGAATGAAATAAGCCTGAGGACGAGAAAAAGAAAGGCATTCGATGCTCACCGCTGGCTTCCACAAGCACACACACATATACGCATACCTACACTAACAAGTACACACGTAACACACAAACACAGAAACGAAATCTCTCCACGCCACCTGTCCAGACGTGTGGACATTTCCCGGCCCTAGTTTTACTTGGCGCTGTGTTTTCTGTTCCGAGACCATGGTTCCAGGGGTCATTTGGTGGGCCATACATTCTCCTACTCATCCGCCAGGCCCAACTCTGCCCTCAGTTGTTGTCAGTCATGTTTCAAACTCTCTCGCTCTGGAAACCAGAGCCCACAAAAGTAGAGGACGGTGAGGGAAACTGAGGGTGAAGAGGTACCGAAGCCTGAGGGAGCATCACACAGTAGCTCCTGTGCTCAGGCTGCGAGGCTACAGATCTCAGAGGGAGAAGCCAACTTCCGATGGAGGCATGAACATGAATGAAGAGTTGACTGCTGTTGATTAGCCTCAGGGAGGCCGAAAGCTGATGTCACTTAAGCCAAGAAGGTCTCCCCCTACCCCCACCCCTCCACGCGCCTCACTGTGCACTGGAGGGCTTCACGGAACCCAGCTCCCCGCTCCTCCCATCCTCTCCTCAGGGTGAAGCCGCCGAAGTGGCGCATCTCATGGGTGTCCTGCAGGACTTTGAGGGGACCGTCCGGCTGGCGGACCCCAGCCAAGCTCTGTCCTCAGTGCAGGAGGACATTGCCTACCCCACACACCCAACCTCCAACCCCCCTAGTCTGTGGCACCCGGATCAGGCTGTGACAGAAGAGGCTTTATCAAGAACAGACCTGGGAAGGATCAAAAATCAGGGCCCGTGATGTGTGTGTGTGTGTGTGTGTGTGCAGGGCTCCTGATGTGTGTGTGTGTGTGCAGGGCCCCTGATGTGTGTGTGTGTGTGTGTGCAGGGCCCCTGATGTATGTGTGTGTGTGTGTGTGTGTGTGTAAGGGCAACTGGCAATTCCTCCCCACCTGCAGCGCTGGTAGAGGCGGGAGCGCAGCCAGCGGGTGACAGCGGGCGCCCAGGGCAAGCCTCGTGCCCTCTTGGTGAGGGTGACTGAATCTGCCAGCTGTGGGGCCTGTCCGTGCCAAGTCTGCCCTGGCTCCGTCTAGTCGTAATCGATGCTGGCGCCAGGCCAGGCCCCCTGCCAGCTCCGGTCACACTCGGCTAGCGCGAGAGGCCCAGCCCATTAACTCCTCGCCAAGGCCCATTGTCTGGGTCCCTGCCCGGCGGTTTATTTACTCCAGGCTGGACGGGAGGTGGCGGCCAGTGCGGGCGGGAGAGGATGGGGTGACAAGGGGGGCCGGAATGGGGTAGCCTCCAGAGCCCTAGGGCAGGGCTTGCTGTTAGGGCTTTTTGTTGGGATTTTCGTGGCTTGAAAGATTCCCGTAAAAGCAGAGGCACACCTCGGGGGCTCCTCTTGGAGCTGCTTCCTAGAGATCACCCCAACTCACTTTCAAAGCCCCTTGGAGAACTTTTAACCTCGGATACCCTCCTTTGCTTTTTAAGTTGACATTTATATATATATAATTTCAAGTGTACTTACCAAGATCACCCCTTCCAGCGGGTATGCCTGTATTATACAGAACAGTCATGAAGTTTTAGAGAAAAAAAATATTAGTGACATTTTACAATTAAAATTCAGTATCTTTTTTGTGTCGTTTCAATTCTTCACCTCATCTATTTACTTATTTGTATGATGTTAAGTGGCTTGTGTCCTGGCAGGTTAGAGGAGAACTTGCTGGCTTTGATTTTCTCCTTTCATCCTGTGGGTCCCAGGGATTAGACCCAGGTTGTCATCCTTGGCAGCAGATGCCCTTCACTTTCTGAGCTGTGCACCTGGCCTGATTTACCATTTGTTTGTTCTGTTTGCAACAGGGTCTCTCTCCATAGCGGAGGCTAGCCTGGATCTCACCATGTAGTCCAGGCTGGCCTCCAATTCACTTGTGGCCATCCTCCTGCCGTAGGTGCTGGGGTTGTAGGTGTGAAGTAGTGGATTTCTTTTGAATAGCCAATGCTGGCTAAATACCACAGCATCCCCCACCCCCACCCCAGTAGTTGGACACTGAATGAAAATGAGGATATGCCCACCCCTAGCTATGGTTGAGAAGGTTTTTATTCTACACACGATGGAGAGAACAACCAGAGGCATCTGGAAGAGTCCAGCCAGTGGAATAGACCGGGCCATGAGGGGAGTCGGGGGTGGGGAAACAAGAAGCCAAGAGAGAGGGTAGTCAACATGGCCGGATTTCATAGAAGAAAAGAAACAGGGAAGAGAAGCAAAACTCAGGAGCTAGAGAGGTTTAGGTGGGTGTGGGGGTGGACAGTGAGGAATACTCAGAGGAGCCAAGACACCGAGAGCCTGGCAGCCAGCATCGGCTTTGATGTATTACACACCATTCAATATCCATTTGAAAATCATAGTGGGACAAACTGAAGATTTTATTTATTTATCTTTTGGAGGTCTTACTGTGTAGCCCAGGCTGGCCTCAAGCTGGCTCTGTCTTCCTTCTTTAGCTTCCCAACTAGTTCCTGTTTGTTTGTTTGTTTGTTCAAGACAGGGTTCTTCTGTGTAGCTCTGGCCATCCTGAAACCTGCTCTGTAGACCAAGCCAGCCTCGAACTCAGAGATCTGCCTGCCTCTGCTTCCGGAGCACCCATTTGTGGGTGTTTTGCTTCTTTGGTTATATAAAAATAAATGAAAGTTTAATTTTATTTTTAAGTACGTGTGTGTGTGTCCAGGAATGTGCACACGTGAGTACAGGTGTCCTTGGAATCCGAAAGAGGGTGTCTGGTCTCCTGAAGTTGGAATTACAGGCGGTTGCAAGCTGCCAGATGTGTGCAGCAGGAACCAACTCAAGTCTTCTGCAGCTGCAGTGATATTGAGTTCATTATGCTCCCGAGGACGTACCTGAACTGATTCTCCTGCCTGCACCTCTAACTGTCAACCAAAAACTTCAACACTTTTTATAGAGCTCTGAGTGTTAGAAAATTTTATTGTTATGATTTCGGTTTTTATAACAGTTAATATTTAATTGCTCAGAACAGCGCTGCTTATCAAACTTGGTAAGTGTTCAATGTAAAAAGTAAATATCTACTAGCATTGTATCTATCTCTTTTTTAAAGAGATTTTTGTGTGTGTGTGTGTGGGTGTGCACGCTTGTGTGCGCACACCACAGCGCACTGGTACTTGTGTGGGTCAGAGAACAACTTATTGAAGTCACCTTTCCGTGTGGGCACTGGGGACAGTGCCCTGGGAGTCAGGCTTGGCAGGAAGCACCTTCCCTTGCCAATCTTGCCTGCCGAGAAATGGATCCCTTCATTTTTTTTTTTTTTATTCCTAACTGGTGCGTGTTGTATGACGATGATAATGGCTCATTGCTTGACTGACTGACTGACATGTTTCAACATCAGTTTCATCCTGTTTGTGGATCACAGCCCGCCCTCCCCTCTTCATAAGGTCTCATTATGTCACTTGATCCTGACCATAAACTCTTGGCCTCCCTGCCACACTGAGTGCTGAGATCACAGGTGTGCACTGCCAGGCCCGGCTCATACTTTGGTTTTGAGGAACAGTATTCAAATAAATAAGTATAGAGTTGGAGAGCAGCGTGTCTTACTACAGGGCTGTCATTCAATTCTTTGAACGTCTTTTGAGTTATATAGTATGATCAAAGACTCACTGACAGTTTGATTAGGAACTCCTCCCGGTTGGATGAGAGCAGAGAGCTGCCAAGTGCTTTGCTTGCCTCTCCGTAACTACACTTTCTTAACCATCGAGATTCCCCCAGTGTGCAGTGCCAGAGTCTCAATCCTCTCTCTCTCTTTCTTTTTGAGAGAGAGAGAGAGAGAGAGAGCGTGTGTGTGTGTGTGTGTGTGTGTGTGTGTTTGTGTGTGTGTGTGCATGAGGCCAGAGGTCACATCAAGTGTTTGTTTGTTTGTTTATTTTGAGCCGAGTTCTCTCTCTGACCTGGAACTCTGCAAGCAGACTTCTCCATGCCTGGTATCAAGCATGTACCACCACATCCAGGGCTGGTTTAGGTGGTTTTGTTTGTGTGTGGTGGAGGCGGGGTGTTTAATGTGGATTCAGGTTCTTGCGCTTGCAAAGCTTCCATTTTATCTTACCAGCTGAGCCCCGAGGTTCCTCCTTATGGAAGTTTTCCAGTGAAGACCTCCCCTGTTGAGAGGGGCTAGGCATTTGTACACTGATCCTTCATACCTACCTCTTATGAATTATTTCTGTGTTGTAGTAAAGTTTAAAAAAATGAGTGTTGGGCTATGTATTGTTTATTGTTAGCCCTAAGATTATCATGGCGGTATTATCTAACCTGCTATCACAAATTGTAAGACACAGACACCTGTTAGATTTTACAATTGCCTTAAATACCTTGGGCCAGGCAAATATTTCACCCACGATGGCTCAAGAACCTCACCGTCCATCTCCCAGCTTCCACTCAATGCCAACCACTTTAATCCTCCTCATCTGGTCTACCCTCCATCCGTCATCCCATAGTACTTGCTTGTATTCTTCATCTGGGCCTTTTCACATCATTGTTGGAGTCGTTCCTCTAGACCCACATGTTTTGTTTTTTTTTTTCTTCTCATTAACCCATCATCCTCCTTCCTTTTCTCTTTCCGTCCATCTGTCTCCTGTGATTCTCCTGACCTTTCCAAGCCCGGGAACCTAGGAATGTCTTAGGCAGGTTTACAGAACAAGGATAGGTGTAACTAGATCTTTAGGGCCAATAACACCCTTCAGACCAACCTTCAACATTTCTGATTTTTCTTCTTTTGCCTCACTTAAAAAAAAAAAAAGGGTTTTATGAGTATAAGTGTTTGTCTGTGTGCATACCTGGTGCTCTAAGAAGCCAGAAGAGAATGCCAGAGACTCTGAAACTGGAGTTGCAGTGGTTGTGAGTCACCGTGCGGTGCAGGGAGTGGAACCTAGGTCCTCTTCAGTAATGAGCCATCTCGTCTTTCCAGGCCCCAGACCCCTTACCCTTTTTAGAAAGGTCTCACTATCTATCCCTGGATGGCCTGGAACTCACCATGAAGACCAGGCTGACCTTGAATTTATCCCGCAGTGTTGGGATTAAAGGGGTGTGCCACCACACTCCACCCTGATTTTAAGTTCGTCTTTTGCTCTTTTTCTCCACTTAGTGTTTAGTGGTAGTGGTTGGGATGCTCGGAGTTCAACCAAGGTCCTTCCCTTTGTATGCTAGACAAGTGCTCCACCACTGAGCTTCCTGCTAGTCCTGCATTGTCCTAAGCCAGCTGCCATAGCTTCTAGTGTTATACTCTACATCACTTCTGCTCATTCAGATTTTATTTTGAGCACTTCCTGTATATCAGACACACTTTTTCAGGCTGAGGCTTAATAATCAGAGAGACATAAAATATCCGAGCCTGTAGGAGCTTACGGAGAAGTAAATCCTGCATATGTCAGGCAGAAGTTCTGTGAAGGAGAGGGTGGCAGGTAAGCTACGGAGGCTGTGGGGAGAGACCTTCCCCAGCCTCCCCCACTCTGGGTTGATAACCTCTCCTTCTCTTCTCGTTCTTCAGCATCTGCCACTCTCATGGACATACCTTATACCATGGCATTTCCAAACACGCCACTCTGCGTACCCCGACCTCCTGTGTCTTCAGCTCACTTACTGTCACTTCCACTCTGTCCTTTGTCCCCTTACTCCATTGAGCTTGCTCCTTTTTACCATTTGTCAGCCCCTCCGACCAGAGTTGGTGTTCTGTGACAGTCTCCAGCCCTTCCTACACCTTCTCCGCTGCCACACCTATTTCCCCCCACCCCCACCCCGCACAGCCTCCGCCTGGCAGCCCACCTCCACCTCACTGGGCAGTGTCACTGGGGGCATCCGTAGCCAAGCTGACTGACCACATCTCTAATCGCAGCCCTAAGGGAGGCTTTGAGCTTGCCCCTAACCTTATTGTGTGTCTTTGCCAGCGTTCCCTGCCCCACTTTTCCCCCCCGGTGAATTACCTGGCTAAGTCTTCTCTGCTCTGGAATCCCTTCCCTTTGTTCTCATGCTTATGGTGAACTTCCTTCTTCTCTTGTGAGAAAACAGATGCAGGCTACTTGCCTTCCCACCGCCGGGTCTCACGAGGCGCCTCTCTCTGTGCCCTTGCTGCTGCCTTCCCTTCTCATGCTGGGTGAATGAATGCGTGGATGGGTGCGCCCACGTGTGGCCTCCTCTCTCGCCCCTGCACAGCCCCTGCACCTGTGCATCGCAGCTTACTTCCTCTTCTTCCTCAAGGATCGTCTCACTCTTCTATTGCTGTGACAAGGCACCGTGGCAAAGGCAACTCATAAAAGAAAGCATTTAATTTGGGCTTCTGCTTTCAGAGGGCTAGAGTCTATAATGGCAGAGCAAAGGCATGGTGGCAGAGATAGCTGAGAGCTTATACCTGACCTGAAAGCAGGTGGCAGGGAGGGAGACACTGGGAAATGGCATGAGTGTTTTGAATCCCCAAAACCCACCCCCAGTGACATAGCTTCTCCAACGAGACCACACCTCCCAATCCTTCCCAAACAGTTCCACCAACTGGAGACCACATATTCAAACACAAAAGCCTATGGGGAGGGGGCGTTCTTGTTCAAACCACCCCAAAGACTTATCCCTTCCCCTTCACTGTCCACGCGAGCCCCACAAACTGGTAATTTTCTCCAGCATGGAGTAATGCACTCCTCTCATCTTAAAAATAAACTCTTCCTTGGCCCTGTCGCCAGCTTCCCTTCTACTTCCTCCCTCTGCTTTCTGCACATCCCTTGGCATCTGTGCTGGCTGCTCCCCACATCCTCACCTCCTTCCTTCTCACTCCAGTCAAGCTTTTGTTTTCTCTCCTGCACGAGGTCGTTCTTGCCTTCGGTGACCCCCAGTGCTCGCTTCACATCCAGAGGTCTGGCTTTCGTCCCCCTCTCGTCAGTGTCTCCCCAACACTGCAGAGCAGAGTATTTGTCCTGTCCACCCTCCCCCCCTTCGCTTGGAAGTCAGGACTCTACAGTGGCCTGCTTTTCTCTTTCTGTGGCACTCTTCCCTAGCTCTCTCTCTTCTTGAGCTCTATGAGCACAGCTTGGGACACTTTTCTATTTAGTCTCAGTCTCTCCCTGGTTAGATTCTACCTAACATCTACCCTTAAACGGAACTTGGAAATTGGAATCTTTGAAAGCAATGTGGAGGAAAGCCAGGCTTTAAAGCCAGGTGAAGTGGTGCATGCCTTTAATTCAACCACTGCGGGGCGGGGCGGCGGGCAGAGTCAGTCAGATCTCTGTGAGGCCAGCCTGGTCTATAGAGTGAGTTCCAGGACAGCCAGGGCTACACAGTGAGACTCTGGCTTAGAAAAACAAAACCAACCAAACAACCAAACAAAAAACGTGCTTTAGCTTGAACCCTGCCCTGCACTGAGGAACTGCTTATCAGCACTGTTAGGCGATCCTGGTGCCTCCCTAAGATGGCTGTGTCCATAGCCTCTCCCTTAAGCAGGCTTGAAATATAGGATTCATAGGATGAGTAGCGGGATGTGATTCCAGAGAGAAGGGGTGATGGGGAAGAAGAGAAAAGCAAGGATATCAGGACGCTAGTATAAGGCACTATTAAGAAGTGAGTGACCTCCGTTTGTGGCTGTTCCTTGGTCCTTCTGAGATGGAGAAAAGCACTTTGGAATTTTCCAGAGAGTTCTCTGTGCTTGGCTACCCCATAGAATGAAATGTTCCAATACTTCATGTATATGAATCATGTGTGTGGGGAGCATGTACCACCACACATATGTAAAGGTGTGGAGTCAGTTCTTTCCTTCTGCCATTATTTGTGTCTCAGAGATGAAACAACTCATTAGGTTTGTGTGGCAACCACTGTTACTTACCGGCCCTCATTCTTGTAATTCTAGGTGGGCCATATGACAATGCCAAACACGTTTAATAACTGTCCCGGCACCGGGTCATCATAGAGGAGGGATTCATTTACATGGCAATTGCCAAGACCAATGCAAAACTGGTCATTGCAGTAGTGGCTAGAACAAGAGGCGAGGCCAGAGACACTTGTTAGTTTATAAGTCAGGTTTCGTGATTTAGTTTTTTCTTTTATTTAGGTTTCTCTCTGTGTATGCGCCATGCGATGCAGGCGCCTCCATAGGCCAGGAGAGGGCGTCAGAGCCCCTGGAACTGGAGATGCAGGCAGTTGTAAGCCACCTGGTGCTGGTGCCGAACCATCTCTCCAGCTCAAGGACGTTTGAACCAGCACACGTGGCTAGCATAGGCAGGGATAGCTGTGACACTGGCCTCACAGCATTGTCAAGGTGATTAATTAAATAGCTGAGCATTCAGCCTGCAGCAGTGCCCACCCACATGGTGGAGGCCGGTTCCCTGACATCCTTCCTTGGCAAACATCTTGGAGACCTGTTTTGTCCAAAGCAGAGCTTGTGATTCCCTGTCCCTTCCCTCCCCCAACCCTTCCTCCCTGCTTTTTTTTTTTTTTTTTTTTCGTGCACTCAGCTCTCTTTCCCTACCCGTTATGCTAGTTCATTATCAGACTCTAACTTCAAAACACACCCTGGCCTCCCCATGACTTCCTATCCTAGTGACCAGAGCCAGCCAAGGCTCCATGAAGCGGCACCTGGCTCCAAGCCTCAGCTTCCCAACTGTTTTCCTGCCTCTTCCTCTTCTCTCCATCGCCTCTGTAGTTTATTCTCCCACAGTGGCCTGAATGACTAAAGCGACTCTCTAATGGCCTGTGATCCTTCTTAAAATAACAGCTTTATTGAGATATAATTCACACACCATGTAATTCACTCGTTTAAAGTGTACAATTCAATGGTTTTTCGGTGCATTCATAGGGTTGTGCAAACATCGCCGCAAACAGTTTTAGAACATTTCCATTATCCCTGCCCCCAAAAGAAACCCGATATCCATTAATGCCCTCTCCCTGTTTCCTCCTGACCTCCCCCTCCAGGCAACCACTAGTCTACTGCTTTCTTTTCCTATGGATTGTTCTATTTTGGATATTTCATGTAAATGGAATCGTGCAATATGTGGTCTTTGTGATCACATATTTTCCTCTTTACTCCCAAAAGAAAATCCAAATCCCTCAGGCCAGTCATGAGAGCATATTTCTGTGGCAAGCATGATGGGTCCTCTCCCAGCATTCAGTAGTTTAAGGCAGGAGGATAATGGGTTCAAGACCAGCCCGGGCTATCCAGTAAAATACTGTCTCAACAACAAGCAGCAGCAGCAGCAAGCAGCAGCAGCAGCAACAAGCCCACCAGGATGGGTGGGTGGCATAGACCTTTAATCTCAACACTCTAAGAGTGAAAGGTAGGCAGATCTCTGTGAGGATGAGGCTACTCTGGTCTATAGAGTGAGTTTCAGGCCAGCCAGAGCTGCACAGTGAAACCCTGCTCAAAAAGACAAAACAAAGATAACATACAGTGAGATACTTGGCAACACTTTTTCCCCAGATCTGGTGAAAACCCACCTTTACATCATTCTCTATTCTTATGTATGTATGTATGTGTGTGTGTGTGTGTATGTGTATGTGTGTGTGTGTATGTATTGTTGTTGCTCTTTTTGGTACAGAGTTCCATGTATCCCAGTCTTGTCCACATTAGCACAGGGCCTATGCTGACACAATAGTGTAAAATGGGTGTCTCTGATCAAGGAGGAAAAGAGAAAGGTGGGAAGGCCAAAAAGTCCACTGTAGGTCTTGCAACAGCAGGCTTTCTGGGTTTTTCTTGACCGAAAAGTTCCCAAGATAATAATCAATAAACACTGGATACAGAATAAAAACAACCACGAAGTTCTTGCACATCCGCTGTGGGCAAAGTCACCTTATCACGCACATCCGCTTCTCCAAAACTTCATTTATTTGTAAAATATGCATGTTTTATGTGCGCGTGCCTGAGTGTGTGTACGTGTACCATGTGCATGCAGTACCAATGGAGGCCAGAAGAGGGTGCTGTGTTCCTATCCTGGAAGTTATGGATAGTTGTAAGCCACCATGCGGGTAATAGGGCTCAAACCCAGAAGCTCCGGAAGAATAGCCAGTGCTCTTAACCACTGAGCTATTTTTCCAGTCTCTCTCTCTTTCACACAGCTTTGGTTCTTTACACTGGGAGAAAAATCAGAACACAGCGGTCACCTTTCTTTCGGTGAGGACTCTGCACTCTTGGTGTGCCAGACTGCGCTGCTGTGAATGGGCCAAGCATGGTCTGAAACACACCGTGGTCTCCTGACACTGGCCCTGGTCTGGCTCTGGACATCGTTACATCCTGACAGGAAGGCGATATTAGGCAGAAGTCAAGCCCAAAGCTTGCCCTGTGCTTACCCTTGCCTTTCCCAGGCCCTAGCTGTCACCTTGCAGCTGAACTATTCTTGAATCGTAGTTTTTGCTGGGCTTCTCTTTCCCTCCTCCTTACATCTGACTTAAGGGTTACTGAGATGGGTTGTTCTACTTCTTTTCAAGTCTCCTTTGCTAAATGGTCTCTGCAACTGGGGGCCAATGAAGCTCTGGGCCCGAGGCCATAGGGTCTGATAGGTGAAGTACTAAATGCCAGCCAGCAGTCTGCCTGGAGCCGGATGCAAGAGAAACCAGAGCCTTGGACCCTGTCACTGTTCAGGCCTGTCCTCCATGTTCTCTGGCTGGGACACCAGGTCCAAGTGAGTATTCCTTGGTTGTGCCCTGGAAGTCGCAACCCAGGTGTCATCAGCCAGCTATACCCCTAGAATCTGAGCTTGTGTTTTGCAGGCCAGAGACAGTGGTACGGCCATTAGGCTAGGCTTAACTCTGGTGCATGGTCCAGGGAGATGTCTCAGTAGGGAAGCTCCCAGCACCTGTTGCCTCATTGTCTCAGCCTGTCTCTCAAGACCTCCCTGGAGCCATGATCCAGCCCAGAGGGCAGCTGGGTACTTAGCCAGGACCCTGTGGCAGGCTGGTCTCTTGGGGAGGGCTAGGGAACAGGCCTTGCCAGAGTCTCAGTTCTGTGGGTTCAAGGCGTCTGCCCAGTCTCACTCTTCCTTCCTCTCCTTCCCACTATCCCCTCGTAGGCACTTACCCTCTCTTCTGCAGCTCTGTGTCTCACCTCAGGGAACCAGGATGCCAAGCCAACATTAAGGAGGCCAGTCCGCTTCTTCTAGAAGTCATTAGTAGGACGGGGGTATGTGGCCCTAGGAAGAAGGGTTAGAGCAATTTTCCTTCTCAAGAAACCCCTCTCCACTTTCCAAGCCAGAGTCTCTGCCTTTGGCACCCAAGCAGGGACCCCAAATTTGGCCACACAACCAGAACACTCCTTATAGCAGCTCTAGAGGGCTCTCAGAGCACCCCATGCCACACTTAGCCGCTGAATCTGGAGGGCGAGGAGCCCCTTGCGGGAGCCTCAGACTCTGGGGCCTCTCGGGTTCCCTCGGAGGGAGGGGGCTGCTGCGAGCCAGCTGCAGCTGTGGGAAACCGCACACCGCAGCGTGCAGGTGCAGGGGGCCTGGAGGAAGGGGAGACAATTAACTGTTTCTTGGGTTGCCTTCTCCATTCCTTCCACTTCCAAACTTTGGCTCCCCGCCCCTCCCGCCACCACCCACTTCCGCCCGCACCCTAGGGAGCATGCGCAACAGGAGTGTGGCCAGGGTAACCGGTCCACAAGCCCCAGCGATTGTGAGAGCCAAGCCCCTGTCTCAGAGGCAGGGCACCTTCTGAGCCACGGAGACACCTCGACACCTCAGCACCACGTCCCTTTATGAATCTGATTATTCCTCTCCTGGGCAATCTCTTGCTCTGCAGGGAGGGAAAAGGAAGCCTTGTTTTCATAGCCTCTCACCTCCACCGTGGGGCTCCCCATTGAGGGCCTTCAGAGGGTCCCGCAAGGGCCAGTGGGCCGAGTCTCCTAAGGCAGGAGGTGGGTGTGCAGGCTGCTCCCGTTCAGCCTGGGCTTCGAAGATACTATCAGTGTGTACCAGCAATTCTGAGCTCACCAGGACTTCGATTCTGCTCTGGGGCTGCTATGGGCTGGAAGCCACGCGAGGGAGAGAGAGCGTTCACACAGCTCTTTTCAGCTGGGCCTATCTCCAGAAGCCAGCACGCTCCTTCATGCTGCCAGCTGCCTGCTCCGATCGGGTCTGTCAGATTCCTCTTCCTGTCAATCCACCTGCCTGTTGGTGAAGCATCTGGCAAGAGCAGTCTTAGCAAAACGGTCAGGAGGCTGAGGGTCCTGCCGGAGAGGGCTAGCTTTGACCTTGACTTCGTCCTACCGCAACTTGCCAAGTTCTTTTTCATTGTTCCCAGTAGAAACGTAGTCCCTATCACTACTGCTCTTTTATTTTGCCTGTGACAAAGGCGGTGTTCTCTAGGAAGGACTGGGTCCCTTCCGATCGCGTGCTATTTGTCAGGCTGCTGCTGCGAGGAGAGGGACATAGTCTCTTGCTTTTGCCCTGGAGGAACTCACAGACAGTCAGGGCTGATAGTCACATTCCACTCAGAAAAGCACCGAGGTCTAAATGGCAAAGGAAAGGGTTGAGGAGCAGGGAGATGCATGTAGGGTCCACGGATGTTTGAAAAAAAAAAGAATGCGGGGTTGCCCGTTTGGAGCAAGGCACAAAGGGGTACAGTGCTGAGCAACAGACTGAACGATGAAAATGTGTATGGGGAGCTCGAGAGTTCTTCGCGGCTAGGAACACTCACCGATCTCGCAGAGAACGGGGCTTTGCTTCCCAGTACCCACAGTAAGCGGCTCACAACCGCCAGCAACTCCAGTTCTAGGGGACCTGATGCCTTCTTTTGACCTCTCTAGGTGCCCAAACACACACGAAGGCAAATCATTCATACACATAAAATAAAATTCTTAAAACAAAACAAAACAAAAACAACTTCAAGGAAGTGGCGTGGTAATAGGGTTGTCTCATAGCCCCTTGTGATGCAGTAAGGGACTGACTCAAAGGGCTTTCAGAATTAGGACAGGGTCCCTTCCCATTGGGGCAATCAGGTAAGACCCCCTTTTCTTTTTGTCACGCTGGGGAATAAACACAGGACTTCACTCATAGCAGCTAAGCTCTCTACAGCTGGGCTGCAGCCCCACCCTCTACCCACGAGGTTAGGGGTGCAATGCAATACATTTGAAAAACCATAGTTAGTTAATTAGTTATGTGTGTGTATGTGCAGAGACGTGCACATGCCACGTGTGGAGATGAAAAGACACCTTGCAGGAGTCAGGTCTGGATTGCATCCAGGTCAGCAGACTGGACAAGTGCCTTTACCAACTGGGACATCTTGCTGACCTCTCTTCTCCAGCTCTTTTTACCGTTTCATTTCATTTTATTTACTTTACATTTTTTTTCTCAATAGGATGTCATTATATTTCCCAGACTAGCTTTAAACTTATGATTCTCCTGCCTCAGTTTTTAGAGTACAGGTCTGTGTCGTTAGACCTGGCTAGAGAAGGTTGCTAGAAAGGGAAAAGGCATTTGGACTTCGGGATATCACTACATAGAGCTGGTGGAAGGCAGGCTTGAGTCATGGGGATTCTGGGGCAGAAGCAGAGATTAGAACTCTTCCTTGTGGGGAGGAGACCGAGATTAAACATGTGAAGAGAAAGACCAACTGCCAGGATCCTGAAGGAGAGCACCCGCCTCTCCTTCGAGGGGCAACGTCTCCCCTTGCCACTTGCCAGAGCATGCTCGCACTTTCTCTGGAGGCTGTGCAATCAAGGCTGAACAGACAGCAGGAGGATTAGCATGTATAAAGGCATATCGGGTCTCTTTCTTGGTTTATGTGTATGAGTGTCTGTCTGTCTGTCTGTCTGTCTGTGTGTATGTGCATCACACTCATGCCTAGTGCCCAAGAAGGTCAGAAGAGAATGCTGGATTTCCTGGAACTGCAGTTACAGACAGTTAGCTGCCTGACATGGCTGATGGGCATCAGTCCCAGGCTCTCTGCAAAACAGGAAATGTTCTTAACCGCCGTGCCATCTTTCTAGTCGTGTCTTCTTTCTTTTCCTTCCTTTCTTCCTTCCTTCTTTTCCCTCCCTCCCTCCTTCCTTCCTGTCTTTCTTCTGTCTTTTTATGTTGTTTTCTATCAGGGCCCTGCTATTCAGCCCAGGCTGGTTTCAGACTCATATGAATCTTTCTGCTTTGCCTTCCCAAGTCTTGAGATTACAAGAATGAGTAACCACAACCTGGCAAATTTCTTTCTTTAAAAAAAAAATATTCACTGATGCGTGTGTTCATGCACATGCCTGCCATGTGAAGGCCAGAGGGTAACTTTTGGGATTTGTTCTCTCCTTCTACAGTGGCATCTGGGGATCACACTCAGATCATTAGGCTTATGTGACAAGCTCCTCTATTCACAGAGCCATCTTACTGCCCTGCAGATTTATTATGTCTGCATGCACACAAGACCCATACAAATATGAAACATACAAATATGAAAATTGTATTCATAAAATATGGGTAAGCTTAACCACCCTATCCAGAGGGGAGCCTCAGGCACTTAAAGCAGATAAATTTTAGAAATGGATGGTTGAATTACAATGATTTGGGACCAGGTCTCTAAGTATGATAATCACTTTCCACTCTCTTCCTCTGAACGATATAGTGGTACATGCCTTTAATCCCAGCACTCGGGGAAGGAGATGCAAACTCTGTGAGTTTGCGGCCACCCTGGTCAACAAATTGAGTCCAGGACAGCCAAGGCTACACAGAGAAATCCAGTCTCAGAAAAAACAAAAACAAAAATGAAAATGAAACAGAAAAACGATGTTTCAGTAAAAAAAATCTAAGAGTGCTGTGTTCTTTCTTGGTGGGTTTTGTCTTTGGACAGATAAGGGAATATCAGAGAAAGTCTTGTTAGCTGTTTAGGAGAGGATTGAGGGAAGAGATTTGTAACCACATCAGACAGAGGTGCAGGTAGTCTACAGACCACACTTGCACCCAACATCCAAAGTAAAGAGAGACTTCCTTTTACCTTGTAGGAGCTGACAGTATGAGTTAATGTGACCTGGCCAGCTAATGTTAGAGAATTGTCCTCGGTGGGCTGGGGATGTAGCTCGTTTGGAAGAGCTCTTGCTTTACATTCACAAAGCCCTGAGTTCTATCCCAGCACGGCATAAACCCTGCGTTATGACCCATGCCTATAATCCCAGCACTTGGGAGGCAGAGGCAGGAAGTCCGGAAGTTGAAGGAATTCCATCCTTTCCTAGTCTTTCCTCTCTTTGTCTACATCCTTCACCAAGTGGAATCAGCGGTGACCTGTGGACCCTGCTTTCTCTCTCTCTCGCTTTGTCTCTCTCCCTGTCTGTCTGTCTCTCTCCCTGTCTCTGTGTGTATGTGTGTGTTTCTCTGTCTGTCACTGTCTTTCTCTTTGTCTTTGTCTGTCTCTGTCTTTCTCTTACTCTTTTGAGTCAGGGTTTCTCTGGCCCTAGCTGTTCTAAAACTCTCTCTGTAGACCAGGCTGGCCTTGAACCCAGAGATCCGTATGCCTCTGCCTCCAAGTGCTACACATTCCTCTTGACTCTCCTAGGCAGTAGGTTTTTTGAGGAAAGAGGCCCCGGACTTGTTGAGTGTCTGGGACAAAAGAGTTGCTCCCAAAGCCCTGCTTGGCAGACAGAAGGGAAAGGCTATGTCAGGGTAAGGAAGGCTGTGGCCTGAGGAAGGTCCAGGACTTGTAGAAGGTGAAGCCCTTTCTTCAGTCTCCATCTTTGTGTTCCCTGTTTGCTGAGAGAATGCCTGGGATGGACAAGGGTGGGAATGGGGCCTCTGACTCAGTGGCTTCCAGCCCCATTGGCCTTGACGCCTCTACTGGGGCTGCAGGTGCTCACCCAGGCAGCTAACACACCTCCTCTTGTGTGCACACAGCCCCAGGCCTGCCTGACTTTGGGCTGCAGCTGAGACGCACCAAACATGGGCCCGGCTTGTCCTTGCTCTTCCTCTCTACTTTTGCTTTTTGTGAAAACTGGATTTGGCAGAGTGCAGGCCTTCAGACCAAATGTCATGGAGAACAGCTTGTTCCCTTCTCCCACGCCCTCACCCACCCTTCCACCTCCGACACTGCTCCTGCCCTGAAATTGCCTCCAAAAGCCTAGGATTGTGACTTGGTTTGGCCTAAGCTGGTAGGAGACCCGAGAGTGGTGTGACCCTGTCCCCCTCTTACATACTGGAGAGCAAAGAGGCAGTAGCTAGTGACTCTTTTTCCCAAGGGCTACTGAGGCCTAGAAGGCTGAGGCCTTCAGAGGGACATAGGTGTTTAGAGGTCTGGGGCCTTCTCCTACGTCAATGCCCACAGTATGGCTCTGAGGAGTTAGCATGGCATCTGCTTTCAAAAACATATGCTTCCTGTGGTCTTTGTCCCTTCCCCCCTTAAGAATACCTGGGGCTTAGAAGGACAGAGTGTTAGCTCTTTAAATCATCACGTGGACCTGAAGGGTAGTGCCAAGTTTTTTTTTTTTTTTTTTTTTTTTTTAGCTTTAACTGCTGAAGGAGTTCAGGGGATGATTCCCCTGAAGATTCCACTTTTGGGGCTGGAGAGATGGCTCAGTGGTTAAGAGCACTAGCTGCTCTTCCAGAGGTCCTGAGTTCATCTCCCAGGATCCTCATGGCAGCTCACAACCATCTATAACTACAGTCCCATGGAGTCCAATGTCACCAGAGGCTAGCCTGGTCTACAAAGTAAGTCCAGGACAGCCAGGGCTACACAGAGAAACCCTGTTCCCAAAAGCCAAAAAAAACAAAACAACCAAAAAACAACAGGCCAACCCTCTCACCACATCTTTTTTTTTTTTTTTAATTTACTTACTGTTTAATTTTATTTATTAAATAATACTGTTTTGGTATTGTGATGACTTCAAACTGAAGGACTTGGGGAACAGCGTATGGGAGTGCTGGGAACTTTCTCTGGGCTACACTTACCTGCCTTAAGGCAGACGCTGTAGAAAGAGTTTGAGTGGTGTGAATCCTCTCCTTGAGCCTGCTCAGTTTGGAAAGACAGTCATCACTTTAGAGGAGACAGGAGGCCACACCGTGCTCAGACAGGCTTCGTCACAGTCTGTCACCTGTTCTTTTGAGAGCCCATTCATCTTTTCTCTAACCCTGTAGTCTTCCTGAAGTTGCTCTGGCCCACTTTCTGTCCTCACCTCCCTTGAAGAAGACACATATCCTTCTAGGTCCTACTTTGCTGTTGGTCCCTGCGTTCCTGCGTGTAACAAATCCCCGTTCCTTTCTCCCGCTGATCTCTGCAATGCCAGCTGAAACTTAATTATCAAATGAATCCTGGGGAGGAAGAGGGAAAGTTCTTTCTCTCCTACACTGAATGAAAACCTTGAAAAGGACAGTTAAAGTAGACATTTAAGGGAGACATAGAGTTGGGAAGGCCAGGGTCTGTCCTTGCCTTCTATTACTGTACCTCACTCTTCTCTGGGGGTGTGTCCCTCCCCTAGCTCTTCCCCTCCCCTGATCCTATATGTGTGACTAAGGACAGCCAGCATCTGGAAGTAGCCCAGTTCCTCTACACCAAGAGTTTGGGAAGGCTCTCTAAAGCTAGAGCTCTCTTTCTTTCTTCTTCTTCCTTTTTTAAAACAAACAAACAAAAAGGTCTTACTCTGTAGTCCAGGCTGGGCTTAACCCACAAGGTAGCCTAAGAGTAGCCTCAAACTCACAATGATCCTCTTGCCTCAGCCCCCCAAGTGCTGAGATCAGAAGCCTGTGCCACTATGCCCAGTATTTCCTTTTTTATTATTGAATCATTAATTTTATTATGTGTACACTGTGTGTATGTGTGGGTACACATGGAGGCCAGAGGACAACTCTGTGGGGTCAGTTCTCTCCTTCTGCTTTCACATAGGTTCTGGGGTTGGAAGTCGGGTTGCCAGACTCACTGCCAAGCGCCTTTACTTGTTGAGCCATCTTGCCAGCCCTTTCTTGGAGAACTCTTCCTGAGAGAAAGCCTCAGTCTGAGAGGCCCAAGTCAATCTTAGTCTCTGTCTCTCTTTTCTGTTTTACCTTATTTTTAAAGACAGGGTCTTCTGTGGCCCAGTCTGGACTTGAACTCAGGACATAGCCAATGCTGGCCTTGAATCTTCCTGTCTTTGGCCTTCAAGGTGCTGGAACTATAGATGGGCACCGCCATGCTTGGCTTCTTTATGTTTCTGTTTATTGTTTGAGACAGGATCTCATACTATAACCTAGGCTATCCTGGTGTTCACTGTGTAGTCCGGACCAGCCTCAGGTCACGGCAAACTTCCTGTCTAGGTCTTGTGCTAGCTGGGATTACCAGCATTGCCAAGTTCCCCAACACTCTCTGTCTTTTTTAAGTGAAGATATGAAAGATTCAATTTAAGTCCTGAATTGAGTTTTGTACTAAAAAAAT
This sequence comes from Pachyuromys duprasi, assembly GCA_028658305.1. Taxonomy (NCBI): domain Eukaryota; kingdom Metazoa; phylum Chordata; class Mammalia; order Rodentia; family Muridae; genus Pachyuromys; species Pachyuromys duprasi. Next base: position 16,976,141 of record CM053748.1, read on the forward strand.
GTTTTTAGTATGTTAAATTATGTGTACATGTATGTGTGTGGGTGTGGGTATATGCACGTGACTTTGGGGGTTCAGGTTTCCTAAATCTAGAGGTTTAGACAGTTCTGACCCATCTGACATGGGTGTTGGGAACTGAACTCAGGTCCTCTGCAAGAGTAGTAAGGGGTTCGAAGCCCTAGAGTAGCGAGGCTTCGTAGCCCCCGGAGCCATGAGTCTCTTGAGCCTATTTCCACACTCTCTGTGTCTTCGCTGGAGTCTCGTCCTGGTTTCCTCTCAGCTGTCCCAGCTCCCGTTCTGAGCACCCTAAAGTGGCCTTAGAACATTGAGGTAGCGCCATTCAAACCTGAAAGGGACCCTAGGATTCATCAATTCCATTTGCTCATGTTGCAGAGGAAGAAACAGACCCCAGACAGGAAGCCATTGGTCCAGTATCACGGGGTTGATTTAGTGACGCGCTGTTGATTTAGGACTCGGTGTTTCGAATCTTCTCACTCACTCCAGCAGCGAGGGTTTGGAGTTTAGGGCCTACTTTAGAGACACTATTGAAAGCCCCAGGAGGAGGCATTACTGAAGAGGCACTTCTGGTCACCTCCTGCCCTCCCGCCCCCCACCCCCAGCTCTTGTTCTGGGTTTCATTGCCCCAGTGTCTGGGTTTCATTGCCCCGGTATTCTGAAGCTGGGGCTGCGGTGGGAGGAGGAGGTAGGGGGAGAGGAAGGCTTCTGAGCTGAGCCATGGCCACTGCTGGGCTCATGGGGGCTTGTCCAAACAGTCCCGGGAGCAGGTGTGAGCCCTCTGTCCCCAGAGTTTCTTGAAGAACAGTTTGTTCTGCAGGAGTGGGGGCTGGGGGTAAGGGTGGGACAGCAGTCAGTGTAGGTGAGTGAGAGACATTAGTAGGCCCTGGAGCCTGTTGCAGCTGCTTCCTGTTGTCAGAGCACTTCCGGAGATGGAGAGATTGCTCCCTGGCCCCTCACACACACACACACACACACTCACACACACTCTCTCTCTCACACACATACACACTCACTCTCTCTCTCAACTGTAACCTGCCTCAGGGACATCCTTTGGATAAGGGAGCAACCATCTTCTCTTGTGTTTCCTATACACCTGGAATCTCTCCACTTCTCTGTGCCACACCCCCAGGTTCATTCTTCCCCGAGAGCTTTGCACAAAGACAGGCTTGCTGGCCTCTGGCTGTCCTTGACCATGTAGCATGCCAGTGTGGACCCGGCCTCCTGCTGTCTTGTCTTGTGGTTTGACCTTTCACCTAAGTTTGGTCTGCCTCTCCCTCAAGACCGGCAGACAGGAGACTCTGGGTCCCTAACCACTGTCTCCTACTTCAAACCAGGTCCCCATCTAGAGCCACCTCGGGGCACGATGAGTCCTCAGCACATGTCCCACGTCTCTCTCTTGGTTCCTGCCTGAACTGTGGTCAGCTGAGCCAGCTTGTCTCAGACCCCGGCATGCTGAGGTGAAAAAGAGAAGGGCGGCTTGCTCTCTTGTGTGGGACACGCTGCCTTGCTGTCGCTTTGTCCCCTTGTAGGGAGCTGACTGAGACTTTGTTTCTTGCCAAGCTTGTGGCCCACTGGCCTTCGGGGCTGTGGCCTTCTGACCCAGCATGGGATTGCTATGGGGATGACCTGAGCCGACCACTCCCACCCTTAAAGGGATTCCTGCGGTGTTGAGTGTTTGCAGGTGGTCAGTGAGGAGAGACTGGAAAGTGGTGGCCCGTGCGTGGCTGCCCCTTCCATCCAACTCTGAGGGTCACCAAATGTTTCCCATAGGCGTGCCCATTTCTCACAACTCTCTTCAGTCTAAACCTGCAGCATTGGTGTGTGTGCGTGTGTGTGTGTGTGTGTGTGTGTGTCTGTCTGTCTTGTTCTCCCCAGGGGGCCTGAGAAGGCCTGGAGTGGGGGGTGGGGAGAGCAGTAGCCTGGTACTCTCAGCCTAACACTCTTCCCCCAATTGTGAAACGGCCTTGGATGAGAGCCAAGCAGGAAGCTGCCTCTAATCTGTAGCCTGGCGCCTGGGGTGTGAGGCCTGAGACCGACTCTTCCCCGCTCAGTGGTGGCTGAGGCTGACACACAGGCCCACCTGCCCAGGGAGACAGTGAGTGTCTCCCTTGGATAATCAAAAGGAGCCCGAGCCTCCATCCCGCCTGTCCTAAGGGGGTGGGTATTCAGGGTGTGTGAAGAGCAGTGACAAGTGACTGGGCCTGGCCTCAGGCTTCCAGCGTCTACTTTCCCTTCCTGGCTCCAGTCTGTTTTCTTTCTTAAGAATAACTAGAAGGAAGCTGGGTGCGGTGGCGCCAGAGGCAGGCAAGTCTCTGTGAGTTTGCAGCCAGCCCGGTCTCCATAGCGAGTTTCTAGGAAAGCTGGGGTTAACTAGTGAGACACAGTCTTGAAAAGAAACAAACAAATTTGGGACCCCAAATCATAAGTAGAGGGCCCCACCTTCCACCAGCTAACAGTGGAGGGAGGGGGAAGCAGGAGGAGAACAAGGGCACACACACACACACCAGGGCATTCTGGGTGGCATTACTTGTGTAACGACCAGGTCTCAGTTGTCCTGGCCTCAGTTTCCCAGAGAGGTGGAGAGCCAAGTATGGTAGAGCACTCCCGAATCCCAGTGCTCAGAACGCAGAGGCAGGAGAGTGATGACTTGAATCCTTGCTCAGCTTCCGGGACCTGACCCGATGGGGGCAGCAAAGGAATGGACAGACTCACAGACATATCTTCCAGAAAGCTGGGATTTGGGTGGCCTGGGCTCCTGGATGAAGAAACCGCAGCGCTCTGGAAGCTTCGTGTTTATCCTATGGAGCCGAACAGGAAAGCAGTTACCGCATGCAGATGGGCAAGGGGGTGGTGTTAGCATACACAGGTAAAAAAGGAGGCAAGGTTCGCGCCTACTGCTGGATCCGCTGGGTCAAGGCTCAGCTAATCTTGGCAGGTGCGGTCTCTGTGGAAGAGCAGTCTTCAGGCTCTGCACACGGTGTCGTGGGCGGGATAGAGCTGTAACGGACATTTCTGTACACGCTGTCAACATCCACAGGACCAGGAAGGAAGGTTTTCCCCGTTTCTCTGCGAGCCTTATCCTGGAGGGAAATGGGGGAGGCTTTGCGATTTTCCCATGGGTATGAGGCTGTAGTCCGTGACATGGCCATCCCGTGCCTGCAATACATATACACTTGGTGTTTCACACGCTCAGATTTTCCTCTGTTCCTTACAGCTACGAGCTAATGAAAAAAAAAAAAAAGGAAAAAATTGGAAAAAAAGGGAAAAAGGGCATGTGGCCTGGGGGTAGTGTTGCACACCTTTAATCCCAGTCCTCAGGAGGCAGAGGCAGGTGGATCTCTGTGAATTTGAGGCCAGCCTAATCTACAGAGTGTGCTCCAGGACAGCCAGGGCTGCACAGAGAAATCCTGTCTCAAAAAACCAACCAGCCAAACAAACAAACAAAAATAAAAACCAACCCAACCCAAAAAAGGGCATGTGAGACCTGTGATGAGTGTGTTAGGGCGAGGTACCCTCCAGGCACAGCGGTGAGGACAGCGGGGTACAGGGTTTCTGCAGAGTAAAGGGAGGGACTTGGGAAAACCAAGTACTTGTGCCCTGGTGCTGTTTGAGCAGAAGGCTTAAGAACCCTGACTCCCCGCTTCTCTGGCCTGGTTCTCATTCGTGGGATGCCTTTGTACAGGATCTCACTTAACTCACCTCAGTGAGGAAGACCTTCCCATTTCTCAGTTGAGATGGAAGTTCTTAGAAATCAAAGTGACCTTCCTGGGCTGGAGGGATGGCTTGTCACTTGAGACCTCGGGCTGCTCTTCCAGAGGACCCAAGTTCTGTTCCCAGCATCTACACGGCAGCTCCCAGCCATCTGAGACTCAAGTTCTAGGGATGTGGTGCTCTCTTTTGGCCCCCAACGGTGCTGTACGTGCGTTACGCAGACTTAAAAGCAGGTAAAACAGTCATATACAAGAAGGGGATAAGTCTTTTTAAAAAGTGACTTTCAGGGCTAGAGAGATGGCTCAGTAGTTAAGAGCACTGGCTGCTCTTCCAGAGGATGGGGGTTCAATTCCCAGCATTCACATGGCAGTTCTCAACTCTCTGTAACTCCAATATCTGATACCCTCACACAGACACACATGTAGGCAAGACACCTATGCTTATAAAAAAAATACAGCACCAGAGCTGGCCAATTTTCTGCCTTCTCTCCCTTCCGCCATTTCTATGGCCATCTCTGTGGATGTCTGAAAGGTCCAGTCCCCAGTGTGAGTTCCTCTTAGACTGGCCTCATCGATAGGCTTTTTCATGATACAGGGAGGTTGTACTCTGGGCCCTAAACATCCAGGCCCTACTTCCTCTTGGCCTCATTTAACCTCTTTCTTGGTGCTTTAGTGACAACGGGTATGAAACACTCAAATCTCAGGACGGTTAGGAGGACTCGAGAGAACACAGTAAAGGTGTCCAGGAATGTGCCTGGCACTTAGTAACTTCTCAGTAAATATGTGCAAATCTGTTCAATAATACAGACCGGTCTGTTTTGGATACCCAAGGAGAGATGAATGATCGCTCCTTGTTCTGAAGAAAGCTTCAGTCCCCTCCTGAAGGATGTTTTAAAGATAAAGCCCACAATCTACGATATTCGTGTCTGTCTAAGGTAAATTATTGTCCAAACTCCCCTGGGTGCCTACAGCTACACCTGTCTAATGATGCTATGGCGTCCCCTGCTGGTCAGGAGGAGTACTGCAGGCAGGCCCCTGGGAGGTTGAGCCAGGGGTGGAAGGGGCGTTCGAGATGGTGCCTGCCTGTTGGGAAAACACGGGGTCTTCCTTAGCTTTAGATGTCTGAAGAGGCAAGAAGGCCAGTGCTTATGGAGCACATCTGGAGGCGCTAGAGACGTTGTAAACTCCGGAGAGGCTTCGGGGGTTGATGCCTTAGTCTTGAAAGGGTCTGACTATATAGAGCTCTGGTTTGCCTGGAACTCACTAGCTAGATCAAACTGGCTTCCAACCTGCATCTATCTTCCTGCTTCTGTCTCCGAAGTGCTCAGGCACTAAAGTTACAAGATACCACGCCCTTTTGTTCTCGGAAGCGGAAGTAATTTTAGGAATTAGTCTTAAGTGCTTACAGGATGGTGGAATTACCTCCTTGCAACTGGAAAAGTACCTACAACTTTGGGGTAGGTACTACGATCAGGATAAGGTGCACATAAATAACTTACCCAGGTCTCACACAAAAATGAGGGACCATGACAACCCAGGGCCTCTGCCCCTAAGTCAAAGCTGTTCACACAATCTCTGTAGGGTACTGGGGTCAGGATTAGAAGCTGTCGCTTCATTCTGAGGGAGAGGGCAGGGTGGACAATGAGTGCCCAGAGTTTGGGAGTCTCCAAAATGCACACATGAACGTTCGTGGACTGGCTGGCTGACAGGAGAAAGGAGTACAGCAATTAGCAGCTGTGAGTAGCAACACGGCCAGAATGTGTGCTGACAGGCCAGTGTGGTTTTCTATGTAGGAACACACTCTCTTCTCCTTCTGGCTTTTTTCACCAGAGCTAATCTCTTCCCACTGACCAAGGAGGCCCCTAGGTCTTAGGACCTCACTCTGTCACCCTGAAGCCAGCCCAGCTCTGTGCCATTCCCTACTTCCTTTCAGTCACTTTCTTTCTTAATCTTCAGCTCCCTCCAAATTCAGCTGAACTCAGCAGAGCCTGAGTGAGGCAGCTCAGGACCCAGGGTCTTGCTCAGACTGAAATGGACAGCAGTCCCCGTGTTCCAGAGGACAGCCCCTGCAAGTCACAGAGTGTCTGCGTCTGCAGAGACTTACCTCTGAGCTTCTAGTCGTCACCTGCTTCTGAGGAAGCAGCCACGTCCAGCCTGGGTGGCTGGAGTCATGACCTTGAATGATCAGGTACATGATTCACTTCTCTCCAGTGAGGCGGGTGCTCTCGTGTTTCATGACATCCTCACTTTGTAGTTGAAATTAAGGCGCAGATAGACTGAAGTAAAGATGGAATAAACAAAATGACTGACAGGAACAAAAGTGAAAGAGAGGTTCAAAGAAGAAACAGCTCTCACCACACACACACACACACACACACACACACACACGGGAGAGGGAGAGAGAAAGAACGAGCCTAGGGAAGTTGGGAATGTAGCTCAGACAGTAAAATACTAGGTTGATTCCCAGTATTTCATAACACTGGGCATGTATTCAGGCGGTTAAAGCAGAAGCATCAGAAGTTCCAGGCCATCCTCCACCCTTAGGGAGTTCCAGGCCGGCTTGAGCTGCTTGAGATCCTGTCTCCATTCGGGCTCTTCTTGGAGAACCAGGCAAACAAACAAAAGGTCCACCCAAAGGAATGCAAACTCCAAAGTAGATCCTGTGCTCTGGCCAACCTTTAGCTCTTGGCTGATTTGTGATCTCTTTGGGGGCTTCCTTTGGTTACTATTGGCCAGCAGTTTCCCCCTTTACGACAGCTTCATGCCCTGCTGCCTCTTGAGATGTTCACACTACTTTTTGTTGGATGGGGCAGATGTCCTGCTTGTTAGAGGGCCTCTAACCTGACTAGGAAAGAGATGGCTCCTGACAAACAGGCCCTTAGGCAAGCCTCTTAGCACCAGGAGGTACCTTCAATGCTGTCCTAATTTTCAAAGAAGAATCTTGAGCTATGAGGGAAAAAGTAACTTGTTTCCCTAGTACTTTTACATACAGCTTTGAGAATGCTAAAAAAGAAATCCAAAGTGAAACAAGGATTAGTGTATTTTTTCAAAGGGAAAGGCTGTATTGTTTACACAGTGTCACCCAGGGGTAGCTGATTCTAGCCTGTCCTTTCATTTGACTCAAGAGGACAAAGGACAGTCCAGAAGATTCTTGTGCCTGGACAGACAAACTTTGTTGGGTGGAGAGACAACCTCAGGCCCCTCCTGTGCAAGATTCAACTTCGTTTGCTCTTACAAACTCATTTCTGAATTCCTGGTTTAGACATATATCCAGTCTTTATATTTCCTTTTGAATGAGTTGTTACGTCTACCCTTATTAATTATTATTAATAAGTTTCCTTATTAATTAAATTTTTATTTTTAATAAAAACATAACAAGGATTTTAACAAAAACCCGATCACAACTTAATTTTCTTAAATAATACATCTCAACAGAGTTCCTATAATTTGTCCCCAGCCACTTACATAGGAGAGGCAGACATGAGATAGAAATTTTGCTAAGTAGGAAGTGGTCACTATCATTTTTGTTTTGTTTTTGAACCAGGGTTTTGCTATATAGCTCAGGCAGGCTTTAAACTTGCACCCTGAACCCCTCATCTCCCAAGGGCTGGGATTATAGGCACATGCCATCATGCCTGGCTCATGACTAGGCTTTTAATTTTTTTTAAAGAAGGTATTTATTTATTTTTGTTTATGTGTATGAGTATTTTGTCTCTGTGTGTGTATGTATGTGTTTATGTACCATCACATGCATGCCTGCTGTCCTCAGAAGCCAGAGAGGGCACTGGATCCCTGGACCTGGAGTTACTGACAGCTGTGAACTGCCATGTGGGTGCAGGAAACTGAATCCAGACCCTCTGCTAGAGCAACAGATGTTCTTAACCATGGCTCGACAGCCCGTGCCTGTGTTTTGGATCATCACACTTTCCACGTGCTCCTCCTAAGAAGGCAGGACCATAGTTGTGGGCCGGCGTGTGTAAAGTGAAGCAGTCATGGCCAGCTGTCTGCCCCACCCTGGGCCTGCCCACCTGGAAGTCTCCTTCTGGCCAGGTGACTGAGGCCATTGATACTATTGAGATCGGGTACTGCCACATTGACTGGGCCCAGGTGTATCAGGATGAGAAGGGTTGGGAGTGGCCCTCAGGAGACACTCAGGTGGGGAAGCGCCAGAAGCTCTTCACCGTCAGCAAGCCGTGGTGCACATTTCACAACAAGAGTCTGGTGGGAGGAGCCTGCCAGAAGACACTCACCACTTGCAGCTCCACTTGGACCTTTGTCTCATTCACTGGCCAGAAGGCTTCAAGCCTGGGCCTGGTTATTTCCCACTGGATGCATCAGGAAACGTGATTCCCGGTGACACGGATTTTGTGGACACTTGGACTGCCGTGGATCAACCAGTGGATGAAGGTTTAGTGAAAGCCATTGGTGCCTCCAACCCCATCTGTCCTCAGACTGACAGGTTCTCAAACAAACCTGCCTTGAGATACAGGCCTGTGGTTAACCAGCTCGAGAGCCCCCCGAACCTAAGTCAGGAGAAGATTCAGTGCTGCCTCTCTGAAGGCATTGAAGTGTCTGCAAACAGTCCTCCTGGTTCTCCTGACAGGCCCTGGGCCAAGCCTGAAGACCTCCTGGAGAAGCCCAAGATCAAGGCAATTGCAGCCAAACACAATAAAACAACAGCTCGAGGGCTGACCTTGTTCCCCATACCAGGGAGCTTTGTGGTGATCCCCAAGTCTGTGATACCGGCACACATTGCTGAGAACTTAAAGGTCTTTGATTTCAAGCTGCGTAGTGAGGATGAGGCCGCTCAACTCAGCTAGAACAGGAACTGAGGGGAGGGCGTGTGCCTTGATGAGCTCTGTTGGATTCGAGGATTACCCCTTCCACACAGAAGTCTGAAGATGTGGATCTCTACTCTTCCCCAAGCCACTGGCATCCTGCCTCATCTGTCCTTGTAAGTGTCCTGTGGCCTGCGTTCCTCTGAACTGGGTAAGAGGCCACGTGCGAAGGAATGCAAATAACACCTAGAACGGTAAGAAACAAATTCTTGCTGGAAGCTTCTATATGGAATTCCTCTGACTACGTTGATGTTTGGCTTCCTACCCAGAGTTTAGAAAGATTAATTTTTAAAAATTTCCCTTTTGAAAGATTTGTTTTATTTATGATTATGAATGTCTTGCCTGCCTGCCTGCCTGCATGTACACTGAGTATGTGCCTGGGGTTAAGGATGGTTGTGAGGAGGCTCCTGGGAGTCTACGGGGGTGACTCCTGGCAGCGGGGTATATGGAGCCTGAAGTGGCTTCCTCCTGTAGCCAGGTGGGACTTCCAGTAGAGGGATGGGGACACCAACCCACCCACAAAACCTTCAACCCAGAATTTTTCCTGCTACAAGTAGTGCAGGGATAAATATGGAGCGGAGATTGAAGGAATGCTAAACCACTAACTGGCCCAGCTTGAGACCCATCCCATGGGAGAAAGCCAGTCCCTGACACTATTAATGATACTCTGCTATGCTTGCGGGTGGGCGTCTAGCATAACTGTCTTCTGGGAGTCTTCATCCAGCAGCCGATGGAAACAATGCCGAGAGCCACAGCCAAACATTAGACAGAGCTCAGGGAGTCTTGGGGAAGACTAGGGGGGAAAGATCAAGGCCGGAAGGGTCAAAAACCACCACAAGAAGACCTACAGAATAGACTAACCTGGGCCCATGGGGGCTCACACAGACTGAAGCACCAACCAAAGAGCATGCATGGGCTGGACTAGACCCCTTGTACATATGTATCATATGTACAGCTTGGTCTTCATATGGGTCTCCTAAGAACTGGAGCAGGGGCTGTCTCTGACTCTGTTGCCTGCCTTTGGATTACTTCTCCCTAGCTGGGCTGCCTTGTCTGGCCTTAGTGGGAAAGGATGTGCTTAGTCCTGCTGTGACTTGATGTGCTGGGGCAGGTTGGTACCCATGGGGGTGAGCTTCCACTTCTCTGGGGAGAAGGGGAGGAGAGAATGGGTGGAAGAGGTATATAAGGGAGAAACTGGGAGGAGAGGAGGGAGGGGGGATCTGTGATTAAGATGTAAAGTGAATAAATAAATAAAGTAATTAATGAAGAAAACAACAACAACAAAACCACCACAAACAACAGAAACGATGATTTCAAGCCACTCTGTGGGAGCTGGGAACAAACCCAATTTTCTGCAATCATCATCCCTCTTTTCCATCAGATGGAAAAGAGTAAATATATTCTGTATGAAGCTATGTTTGTGGTGGCTTGTCATGGAACAATAGGAAGCTAATACAATCCTCTGGTTGGGATCCCCCTCCCCTCTCATGACACTTTTTTTTTTTTTTTGAGACAGGGTCTTACTATGTAGCCCTGGCTAGCCAAACTTGCTGCATGTACCAACTCAGAGAGATCTGCTTGCCTTTGCCTCCTGAATTTGGGATTAAGGGTATGTACCACCATACTCAGCACCCCTCTCCCACCTTTTTGTGTGTTAATTTGGCACAAGCTAGAGTGATAGAGAGGAAGGAGCCTCAGTTGAGGAAATGCCTCTATGAGATCCAGCTGTAGGGCATTTTCTCAGTTAGTTATCAGTGGGGGAGGGCCCAGCCCATGGTGGGTGATTCCATCCCTGGGTTGGTGGTCCTGGGTACTATAAGAAAGCAGGCTGAGCAAGCTATGTGAAGCAAGCCAAATGTCTATAAGCAGCACCCTCGATGGCCTCTGCATCAGCCGGCTGCCTTCAGGTTCCAGACCTATTTGAGTTCCTGTCCTGACTTCCCCCAGTGAAGGTCTATGATCTGGGAATGTAAGCTGAGTAAGCCCTTTCCTCCCCAACCTGGTTTTTGGTCGTGGTGTTTTCATGCCAGCAATAGAGGTTTCTATCTAAGACACTGGCCTAGAACCCATTCTGGAGTTCAGGCTGTGCTTGAATTTACTATCTACCTTCCTACTTTAGTTGCCCTGGCTCTGGGATTATAGACATTCGTGACCAAACTCAATTCTGCCTTCTTTCTCTGAGTGTTCTTTCTGTGTGTTCTCCACACCACAGAGGATAGAGAACAATATAAAATATAAATAGGATTGTCAGTGTTTGCTTAAAACTTTCTTATCAAGAAACTTCTCTCTGGATTGATTTATTTATGTTTTGGTTCTTTCCTTCCTTCCTTCCTTCCTTCCTTCCTTCCTTCCTTCCTTCCTTCCTTCCTTCCTTTCTTTTTTTGAGACAGGGTTTCTCTGTGTAACCTTGGCTGTCCTGGACTCCATTTGTAGATCAGGCTGTTCTAGAACTTACAGAGCTCCGCCTGCCTCTGCCTCCCAGAGCGCTGGGATTACAGGTGTGTGCTGTGGCCAGTTTATGTTTTGGTTTTTCATCACAGGGTTTCTCGTGTGGCCCTGGCTATCCTGGAACTCACTCTGTAGAGCAGGCTGCCCTCAACTCACACAGATCTACCTGCCTCTGCCTCCTGAGTGCGGAGGTTAAAGGCATGGATTTAAAAATTTCCAAACACGTTGAATGCAGACACTTATGCATGCTGGGCAAATACTCCATCCCTGAGCCATGGCCCCGCCCCAACCCTTCCAACCTCTTCTCTTTATATCAGGAAGGAAACCCAAATTTGCTGGGGTTGGCTCTAAGCCCCGTGTGATCTGGCCACTGGCTTCTTCTCTCATCTCCTCACTCCTCCTTTCACATACCTTCTCTCCCTCTGAGGTAGGATAGAAAGAAAACACCAAAAGGATTTAAAAATTAAAAACAAAACAAAACAAAAACAGTGCCCTTATCTGGGGCCTAGTTTGTGCTTCCTGCTGGCTGAGACACTTCAACACCGCTGGTAAGACTGACATTGCCCTCAGAGAAGTCTTCCTAAATCTTCCCAGAGTATTTTCCTAAAGATACTCCAAATAAAGATATTGAAACCACGGACTCTGCTGTCTTAGCATCAGGATGCTTTTGGCCTTGAGTTTAACTGTTGCTGTTCCTTTCTTATTCCTAAGTGTGAACAGTGCACCCTTAAAAACACTGTACAACTTCATTTCCAATAGGAATTCTAAGAAAACCACATCATTCTGTAAACTTATTTTTAAACGTTGTTAATCTTTAGATCTTGTAAATTATATACTTTGAATGGTGTACCTTCAAACACACACACACACACAAAATCACTCTTTCCCCTCTTCCTCCTCCTCTTTTCTCACTCTCTGCATGTACAAGGTACGTACCTTGGGGCTGTGTATCATGTTCCTCTTCAGTATTCCTTTTTCTAAACCCTGGTTATTAAATCTAAAGCACGCATACGCTCTTACCTCTACTTTAAGTTCTGCTACTGCTTCACTGTAACTCTGAGATGGAATTGTTTCCTGTGGTGAAATCAAGGACTGGGCTTTATTTGAACGGAGATTCTTAAGCAGGGAACTCCTTAGTGTACTGGTGTTCCTTTGGCTGCATTTCTCTGGCACACACACACACAGACACTCAGACACACTGTAAGCCTTTTTAGTTGTCTTTACAATATTATCTGAAGCTCTGCTTCTCACTTGTTTTGGTTGTTTCCTCCCCATTTTTTTTGCCCCAAGTTCAAGGAAACCAGGATCTTAGTGTGTCTTATGCACTGCTGTATCTCTAGACCCTAAATGTGCCTGGCACAGGCTAACAAGCACTCACCAAAGACCTGTTGCAAGATTGAATACTTGCCCTTACAAAAGCCCAGGCTTCAAGTTGGCTTTCAACAGAGCAGGACCTAGAACCCTGGCCTCCTAAGTCAGTCTGGAGGTGGAATTAGACTGGACTTTCACTTTTCAAAAATACTTATGTATGTATTTATTTCTTTCATACAGCATTCTGACTGGATATATATCTGTGCACCAGAAGAGGGCACTAGATCTCACTATAGATGGTTATAGGCCACATTGTGGTTGCTGGGACTTGAACTCAGGTCTTTTGGAAGAACAGCCAAAAGAAGCATCTCTTCAGCCCCTTCATCACTCTCTCGAGAGCTAAGGGTTGGCCTTTATGGGGAGTTTACCTTTATTATTTGGGCTGGGACAGGGATGTGGCTCACTGGTCAAGTATTTATTTGCCTACCATACACAAGGCCTGGGGTTCTAAGACTGCAAAAATAAACACTTATTGTTTGGGAATGGCAGTGGAAATAACAATGGCATGTTGGAAATAAGAATGTTACCCATAGGCTCATATATTTGTCACCAATATATGGTTTAGTCACCAGGGAGTGGCACTATTTGAAAAGGATTAGAAGGATTAGGAGGTGTGGCCTTGTTGGAAGAGGTGTGTCACTGGGGGCAGGCTCTGAGGTTTTCAAATGCCCATGCCAAGCCCAGAGTCTCTCTCTGTTAAAGCATCAGGATGTAGAATTCTCAGCTACTTCAACAGCATTGTGTCTGTCTGAATGTAGCCATGCTCCTCACCATGACTGAAAAAAAAAAAGTATCATCTCAGGACTTCCAAGACTAAGTCCCCAGCACAGAAGAGATTTATTTGTCCCAGGGGGACAGGAAACAGGGGGAAATATAAAAAAAAAAAAAAAAACAAGAGGGGGGAAGGAGGAAGGGAGAGAGAGAAGAGATTGTGGATGTGTAAAAGGGGAGGGAACAAGGGGTATTTGTCCTGGAGTAGAACAAAGGACTACCTGTGTTTACAGACGGACAGATGCGACCCATAGGCAAATAGCGGTTTATAAAGGTAAAATGGGAAACCCCATATTAGGAGGAGGTGTTTAATTTTAATGGGGCATGCTAATTAGATGAGTCAAAGGGGACCTTTGACTGCTGGACTTCAATACTTTGATAGCTGGACCTTGGTAGTCAGCCTCAGCAAGAGGAGGAAATGGCCAAATAAGGGAGTGGACCTTGGTGGCTAGCTTCAGGAATGTAAAGGTTTTTAGTAAGGCAGAGGGGTTAGGGGAGAAGGGCAAGGTCTGTCAGAGCAATACTCGCCACACTGGAGCTGGCCAGAACTGCTTCAATGGTGATTATGGACCAATCTCTGAAAGTGTAAGCAAGCCACTACCCGCCCCCCCCTTCCAGCTATATGCTCTCTTTTATAAGAGCTGTTCTTGGTCATGGTGTTTCTTCACAGCAACAGAACAGTGACTAGGACAAACGCTAATGCTTACTTAGCACTTCTATGTACTAGACAAATATTCTATATTTCAATATATATCTGCTCTTCACAGCCATATTGTGAAAGGGGTACTGTCATCCTTACCTTAAAAATGAGGAAACTAACTGGGCGCAGTGGCGCACGCCTGTAATCCCAGCACTCAGGAAGGCAGAGGCAGGGGGCTCACTGCGAGTTCGAGGCCAGCCTGGTCTACAATGCGAATCCAGACCAGCCAAGGCTACACAGAGAAACCCTGTCTCCAAAAAGAAAAAAAAGGAAAGGGAGGCAGCGGATTCTTGGGTAACTTAATGTTTCTCTCGAGTCTCTCTTCTGCTCTCACTCCTCCCTACAGCCTAGGGTGACGCGTGACGTGACAGTCCAACTTCCCCGAAGTTCGTCATCCTGGACGCACCGTGGAGGCGGCGACAAGGGGCGGGTGTCCAAGAGCGCAGGCGCAAGTTTGGCGGAGGGGCTGCAATGGAGAGCGGAAGTCCCGCCCAGCGCAGGCGAGACTTCCGCCTGCAACTGCTTGCGGCTTCAGCCGAGGGAGCTGGGACTTGCGGAGATCGGGATGGTGTTGCTCGAGAGCGAGCAGGTACCGGCGGCTCCGGAGGGCCGGGGACTCGAGCAAGTGGGGTCGGCTCGGGTCGCGGTTCTCCCTTTGCGGGCGGGCCAGGGCCGTGAGGGCGAGGACCGGAGGCTGCCTAACGGGGCCTGTTGTGTTGCAGTTCCTGACGGAGCTGACCCGGCTCTTCCAGAAGTGCAGGTCTTCGGGCAGCGTGTTCATCACCCTGAAGAAGTGTAAGCAGCCTCGGGGGCCGCGCGGGAGAACGGCTGGGAGGGTGGCGGCCCGGAGCCGCCCGCTGTGGGGGGAGCCCCGGCTGCGGCCCCCCAGCGCCGGCGACCTCCGTGGCTCGGGGACGCGGCCGTGGGAAGTGTGGCTGGGGCGTTCCCCGGCACCTGCTCACCGGGACAGTGGTTCCCGAAGTGTCAGAGGCCCACGTTCTGTCAGGCAGCCCAGTCCCTGTTCCATTAGTGAGATCGAATATGCCTTGGGGTCACAGTGTTAATCGGGCAAGTCGCTGCTCCCACGTTGGGCCATGGGAGAACATGGGAGAACAGTGATGGATCGTGTCACCCCTTCAACCCTACGGTTTTCGCTTTGGAGCCAGCCGCAGCTCCTGTCACCTGAATAGATTTTTTTTTTTTTTAAACGCAGATGACGGTCGCACCAAACCCACTCCACGGAAGAGTTCTGTGGAGGGCCCCGAGCCCTCAGAAAACAAGTGTCTGTTACGAGCCACGGATGGGAAAAGGAAGATCAGCACCGTGGTGAGCTGGAGTCTTTTCTTCCTGCTTTGTTTTCTTTTGAGGCGGTCAGGCTGTGAACTCAATCTTCTCCCAAATGGCCCAGGTACAGGCAAAACCCATTCCACTGTTGGCTAGTAGAATGGAATTTTTTTTTTTGGAAATAGGTCTTGCTGTGTAGCTCTGGCTGACTTTGAACTTGTGTTCTAAGACGATCACAGCAGGAGCGTCAGCCTGGGGTCACAGAGGTGTGTTATCAACTGAGGCAGATGACAGTGATGAATTCCGAGCATCTGTAGATTGAATCCAGGCCACTCGAGGTTTTTGAGCCTCAGCACCTGCTTCCTAGACTGTAAGACACTGAGGAGAGCCATGTCCGGATTAGGTCCCCCTCCCCTTCATTTTGGTCTGTCACTCCCAGGCTGTTTGGGGATCAGGATCCACTCTTGCTTCTTTTTGGTGGAGGGGGTCTGTTTGTTTGAGATGAGGTCCCATGGAGCTCAGGTTCATTATGTAGCCCGGCATGGCCTTGAACTCCCAACTCTGTTGCCTTTATCTCTAAAGTGATTGGTGTGCACCACTTTCTCAGTTACTGTTTTTTGTAGGACAGATTATCAACAATAAACTGTTGAAACAGAAAGTAGAGGCCAAATGCTGGTCTGTTGTGGTTTCTGTGGGAATGAGTGTGTGTGTCTATTCTCTTAGTAGGTGATGTGAAGAGTGATTGATGTATTTCCTTTCTGTGCTGGGCCTTCAGTAAACCATTTCTGAATATTAGACAATTATTTTCAAGCTGATTTTCCCCTTGTTTTTGTGGTTCGCTTGGCAAACATGTAGCTACAGGTTAGGCTTGGTACTCTAGAGGCTACGGTTGTGAACCACAGTCTTGGTTTTTCTGTGTGTTGCCCTGGCTGTCCTGGAACAGTGATCCTCCTGCCTCTGTCTCCCAAGCGCTGGGATCAAGGGTGTCCACCTTTGTGCCTGCTGACCCCTGGTCTTTATGAGAGGGTGAATATGGCAAAAGAAAGATTCCCTGGACTCAGAGTGAATACTTGTTAATTCTACAGAGACCCTGTGGTCACAGTAGCACAGGGCACTCAGGAAACCTCTGACAGTAATTGATGTCTTCCTCTGAGTTATCTTGAGAAGAGTTTTAAAGTAAGGCAAGTTTATGTGGCTGTTACAGTTGGCTGCCATGAATATGAACTGAGATTCTTTCCTAGGCACTACCTCTACCTTATGGCAGCTTGAATTACGCTTATATCAGCCTGAATCAATAGAAGACACTTTTTGTTTGAGATAGTTCCTTGCTTTTTTAGTCCAGTCTGGCCTGGAACTCATTATCCTCCAGGCCAAGCCTTCTGAATGCTGGATTCCAGGCCATGCTTAGCTGAGGGAGTAGTTTTAATGTATTTTGCATAAGAAAACCAACACTGATAAATTCTTTCTCAGAATCCAAGGGAAAAAACTCAGGGACATCTGTTTAAGGCTTTTTTTTCACCTTAAATTTAAAGGCTGTGCTGCCACAAGATCTTCCCATCTGTGCCTCACAGGTGCTGGGATTGGAATTCAGAGTTGGCTTATCTGAGGGATTTTAAGGTGAATAGGTTTGGCAGGAGCCCTCTTCTACCTTCCCATCCTGGTGCAGTTCCCAGGTGGAAGAAGACATAGCACAGAGCTGCTCTGTTTGTTCTTGAGAGCAGGATGGGATACACAGTGACCCCTGAGGTTAGGGGAGGATATCTAAAGATTAGGTAATTGTCTTTGTTTCTTTTTGATATAGGGTCTCTATGCTGTCTGCAACTTGCTCTGTAGACCAGGCTGGCCTAGAACTCACAGAGATCTGCCTGCTTCTGCCTCCAGAATGCATGGCTGGCCTAGGTGCTGTCGTGATGGAGCAGCATTTTGGGATCCATTCTGGGTGAATTAGGTGGTATCTATATCTATAAAAAGAGGTGATCTTTTTCCTTTCCAGGTGAGTTCCAAAGAAGTGAATAAGTTTCAGATGGTAAGTTCTGTTCCCTTCCTTGTGTTCACCATTCCTCCTTGAGGCGAGTGGGCACAGCTCAGGGTGGGCCCGTCCTTCACTGCTTGCCTGTGGTGTTTAATGAGTATTGTCCAGCAGTGCTCTTTTCCCTTTCAGTTTTTGTTTTGATTTTTGGATTTTCAAGAAAGTGTTTCTCTGTGTAGCCCTGGCTGTCCTAGAACTTGCTCTGTAGACCAGGCTGGCCTCGATTCCTCTCTGTTTCTTTTTCTTCTTCTTCTTCTTCTTCTTCTTTTTTTTTTTTTTTTCAGTTTTTTGAGACAGGGTTTCTCTGTGTAGTGTTGGCTGGATTCGCTTTGTAGACCAGGCTTGAACTCACAGAGCTCTGCCTGCCTCTGCCTCCCTGAGCACTGGGTTTACAGGTGTGCACCACTGCACCCAGTTCCTTTCAGTTTTTAAGCCTAGTTTTTTCTTAAACTTCAGATCTACTCTGTAATATTGTTGAATAGGAAGTTGCCTTCAGTTTTCCCTTTTTGCTTAGAAAGAAAAGCATGCAAAGCCTGCAGCTCCCTGTGGAGGCATGTCTCAGGAGCTGCTGAAGGAGTAAAGGCTTTCCGGGGCATACCAGTTCCCAGTGCAGATGTCCCGTGCTGTCCCAGTAGGCTCTCTCATGCCAGCTACTCTGAAGTCTACTGTAGGAAAGTCAGCAGCTTCCCCAATCTGTACTTTTTCTTGCTAAGGCTATGTTCTGGCTTTCAGGCCTATTCAAATCTGCTGAGAGCTAACATGGATGGGCTGAAGAAGAGGGACAAGAAGAACAAGAGTAAGAAGACCAAACCAGCACAGTGACAGCGACGGCCATCACCAGTGAGCCACAGAAGTGTGGCTTTCCTTTGTGTGCTGCTTTTGGCACCCCCTGTATGTACCTGTTTTCATGTAAGGGTCCTTTAAGAAAGGAGAGTTTGGATGGTCTTAGGGAGTTGTGGTAAGAAGCTACTTTATTTCAGTTCTGCATTGTATGGCTGGATGTTCTTAGTTTCCAGCCTTAACGTCTAGTCATCTTGAAGAGCAGTGCATTATTAAGCCCAAACACACTGGCTGCTTCTTTGCCTACATATTTACAACAGTAACTACTGACTCTAGAATGATGGTTACTCAGTTACTTGCCTTGTCTTTGAGATTACTGTAATAGAAATCTGACAGTTTTATTAAAAGTTATATTATCCTACAAGTGTTTTTTTTTTAAAACTTAGTTGTATAATTTAAAAAATATTTTAAAAATTACATTTAGTTTCTTTGTGTGCACATTTGCTCTGTTTCTTTCCTACCACATGTATCTGGATTGAACTGAAGGTTGTCGAATTTGGCTGCAATTATCTTTACTGCAGAGCCATCCACCTGGACCTTGCTAATCATAGCATGATTCCTTCAGCAAGTCTGAGTTCTCATAGCCAAATGGGAATTCACTTAATGACATTAGGAGATTAGAGAACCATCAAGAATAAAAGATTCTGCCTAGTGTGGTGGTACAAGCCTATAACTCAGTGGTCTGGAGACAGGCTGATTTTCAGTTTGAGGCCAGCCTAGGATGCATAGTGAGACCCTGTTCTGCATTCCTACCCCCAACCAAAGAGGCAAAGAAGATCACAAGGGCTGATTTTTTTATATCTATGCCTTTTTATCTACTAGGGAAATGTAAACGTTCGGACATTTTCATGTGCTTAGTGTTTAGGATCAAGGGAAAAACGAAACTGTTTTCTTCTCCAGCTCCGTATAACCTCTAGTGTTGGCAGAACTGCAACTGGAAAACAGCAGATATATATGAAAGCATTTATTATATAAAAAAGATAAATTTACAACACACATGAGAAACCAACAAAGCTCGGCTTTGTGGGACAGCTTATTAGAATTTAAAGTTAGACCAGGCGTGTGGTGCACACCTATAATCCCAGTGCTTGGGGAGGCAGAGACAGGTGGATAGCTGTGAGTTCGAGGCCAGCCTGGTCTATAAAGGGAGTCCAGGACAGCCAAGGCTACACAGAGAAACCCTGCCTCAAACTCCTCCATCCCCCCCAATATTTAAAGTTAAAATGAATTGAATGCACAACATTCCATTATTCCAGTATGAGCTCCTGTCCATTTGAACAATGCAGCAACAGTTCTTTAGGGTCAAAACAGGATTCTGTAGTAGTCATCTCTGTAGCTGTATAGGAACAACACTGATACCCTGCAAAAGAGAGGGACAGATAGACTCGACTCAGTTGGTCAAAATACTTGCTAGCTTTGTTTTAATTATGAATATGATGGGAGCCTGATCACTTGAAAAAGTGCATAAGCTTTCCTGGAGCTGTGCCTGACAGCAGAAGGTTGCCATTAACCACCAGCTTCCCTGACATCCTTTAAGTTACACGTTAACAGGGATGATCAGCATTTTAACATACGCAGCAAAGGCAGACACTTTTTAAAAAATGTCTTTTGCTTTTTTGTGACAGGGTCTTGTGTAACCCAGACTGGCTTCAAACTTGTTGATAAGGCTGAGGATGATCTTGGTCTCTTGATCTGTCTCAGCTTCCCAACTGCTAGGGTTGTAGGTGTGTGCTACCATCCCTGGCTTAGTTCTTTAAGCACTTTCTGGGGCTTGGGAGACGGCTCAGCACGTAAAGTGAATGCTGAGCAAGCACTGAGTTTGGATTCCTAGAACCAATATTGAAAGCTGGGCAGAGCGGTGCAGCTTTGGATGGGGTGGACATAGGTGGGTCCCTGAAGCTCACTGGTCAGTCAGCCTATCTCACTGATGAGCCTAAGGGTCGGATAGACCCTGTGTCAAAAAGAAACAGTGAGGAGTGATAGAGAAAAGTGGCTGAACCTCTGACTCCATATGCCACACGCAGTAGCCCCTAACCCCACATGAGAAAGCCAACATACTTTTTTAGATGTAAGGCGCCCGGGTGGACAGCACACCTGGGACGGCTGTGCTCAGCCCACAGCGCCTTGTCACTGGCTCCGTCTGAGAGGACTAAGGCTGTTGATCACACTTCTGAATTGCCAAACCTCATCAAGATGTACATGACATTCAGACCCCTTCCCTGAATTTTAATGACATGAAGGCTGCTATAACTTACTTCTTTTCAACTTTGATGTTATAAATTTCATCACAGACGAGTTTGAGGTATCTCTGCTTTGGCAGGCGTGACAGCAGCTGCTTCACAGTTGTGTTAAATGCCTGTTCATCAGCATCCCACTAGGAGAGATCAGAGCAGATGTGAGAGCAGAGAACAATGGGTTACTGCCTGGCCTTTTCTGGGTCAGAAGAGTTGCGTATGGGGACACTTTGGGCTCTTCCTTTGAAGCATCAGTTTTCAAGACCACAGGTGTCTAGTTAGAGGGTACTTTACCTTGCCATAGCCCAGGTGTGCTAATGTGACTATAGATTGCCTTCCTTGGGTATTTATTGTGTAAGGTAGAGATTGTTGCTTTAATGTCTACTCATTGGACTGGATCAAAAGTCAGCAAATTGCCAGAATGGTGTATGCTTATTTGTTTGATCAACAGGTAATGATGAAGCAGGGTCTTAATCTGTAGCATTGTCTGGCCCTGAACTGAGGACCCTCCTGCTTTCAGTTCTTAGTGCAGTTTACTTTATTTTTAATCTGTGACTAAACATATGGAAATACAAAAAAGTAATTTGATATGAAATGTTTAAAATTATATTAAATATTAATATGTTAATCATATATTAAATGATATGAAATTACCTGTAGCCTGTCATCTCTACTCCTGGGAGCCCAAGGCAAGAGGACTACTGTACTTCAAGGCCAGCTTGGGCCATGTGCTGGTTAGTTTTTGTTAATGATGCAGACTAATCTGAAAAAAAGGACTCTCAACAGAAAAACTGGCTCTAGTACATTGGCCCCAGGGCATAATGTTGATTAGGGATTCCTGTGGGAGGGCCTAGCTCACTGTGGGGCGGAGCTGCCTGGGCAGGTAGGCCTGGGCTATGCAAGCAAGCCAGCCAGTAGCAGCATTCCTCTGGTTCCTTCCTGCCTTGGGGTTCCTATCTTGGCTTCCCTCAGTAATGGACTCTAGCCTGTAAGAGGTGATAACCCTCTCCCTCCCCAGTTATTTTTGGTCAGTGTTTATCACAGCTACAGAAAGCAAACTAGGACAGGTTCCCTGGTAAGATTGTCTCACAAAAATATGTAATAAAAATCACCTGTAGCTATGATTATCCTACTAGCTCGGGAAACTTCAAATTTGTAAAAACTGAAAAAAAAAAAGTATGAAAGTACAGACCTATAAACAAACAAACCGACCTAGCTTTTTGTTCTTTTACAGCAGAATCTTTTGTGTAGTTGTGCTTTCCTAGCTAGGAGGAAGGCTTGCTTGGGAAATACATGGTACTACGGGTAAGAACCTACATTATTCTAGTCTGCTAGGCTCAAGTCCTGGCTCTGAGCTTTTGCAGCTGTGTGCTTCTGATTCAGGAATGCTTGTAACACGTATTAACAGAAGGGCCAATGTTCCTAGCTAAATTCCTGATGCGAAGGAAGTTTAAGATCTTTTACCAGTTTTCTTTTGACAAGACTGTAAAAGCTACAATGCTGAACAGTTCCCATTGCTTACCTCTAATGACAAAAACTGCAAAATTGTTTCTTTGGGTAGGTCCACCTGTTAATACACAGAAATGTATATAATTTACTAAGAAGTCTAAGCGCACATACTGACTAGGGACTGTGGTTTCACCGTGTGGATGATAGGAATAGCACTTCTGTGAAATTTCTTTTCCATGTGCACGTGCACGCATGTGTGTGAAGGCCCAAGGTTCATATTGGAATTACTCTCAGCCCCTCTTCCATCTTATTTGAAGCAGAGTCTCAGTGAAATCCAGAGCTGGCTGTGTGCCTAGTCTGCTAGCCAGCTTGCTGTGGGAATCCTGTCTTGGCCATCGGAGGTTGGAATCGCAGCTATTGATGTAGGTGTTTGGAACCTGAACTCTAGTTCTCATGCTTGCATGGCAAGTGCTTTAACCATGTCGGCGTCTTCCTGCCCCTAAAACAGACTTTAAGTAGATTGTGTGAACTCACAAGCACTTGAGGCTGCACATGCAGATCTCACATCTGTACCTCAAAGGTTCAATGCTGCCTGGCATGCTTAGTAAGGCCTGGACATGAATGTGGCCATAAGAAAATAAGAGAAAGAGGAGAAACACACACAAACGACTTTTCTCCCTAGCTCTTTCTAGCTTTAGGCTGCCTATAACTCACATCAGGAATAGCCATCTTAGACATTGCAGACAGATGTTATTTTCAAATTGTTAAAAAAAGTGACTTACAGCCAAAATTTCAATTTCACTGCTCTTCTGATGTAAGTTGGCAAGGGTAGTCTGAAGTCGGGTTTGTACCTAATAAGAAAATGGAGTTCAGGGCATGTTAAATCGAGCCATCTCATTTCTCATTTCAGAAAACAGGGTGACAAAGCTAGGGCTTAGAAAGGTTTCCAAACAGAACATAAAGATCTGTTCTTGATATGTATGTTAAAGGGAGTTGGAGGTTGAGGTAGAAATTGATTTTAGGTCTTGATATGTTACCCAGGTTGGCCTCATACTTGTGGTCTTCCCAAGTAGCCGAGATTACAGGTGTAATGCTCCAAACAGTTGAGCTGTGGTGGAGTAGCCCTTAATCCCAGCACATGGGAGGCAGATACAGGTGGATCTCTGTGAGTTCTAGGCTAGTCTGGTTTACAGAGTGAGTTCCAGGGCAGCTAGGACTACACAGAGAAACCCTGTCTTGAGAAACCAAAGTAAAACAACAACAAACAGATGCTCTTAACATCATCTCCTGTTAGTGTCATGGCACACCCTTACCACTCAGAGTCAACACATTTAACTTGCCATTCTGTCAACTGTCTTTTGTTCTCTTACCTGCACAATGTTCCTGCATACAGCAGATACTGGGACCATGTACAGAACCACTCACTCTTGTGACTGGCCTAACATGCTCTTATTTAGAAGAGAAACATGTTACTTCAGCTGCCATGAAAGGCAGATTAGATGGATCATCTATTGACAGCTGCTGCTGACAACGCTAACATCTTTGGAGGACAGATGGGCTGAATTATGGCACTAGAGATGTTCTGTTGGCCATATCTTCAGAAGCCACCAAGTTAGCAAAGGGGGAAGAAATCTTTATAATCCTTCCTGCCTTCCTGTTGCTTTTTTTTTTTTTTTTTTCTGTAGCTCTTGTTAGAAAGCCAAGGACAGGGAACTGGAGAAATGGCTCAGTGGTTAAGAGCACTGGCTACTTTTCCAGAGGACCCAGATTTAGTTCCCAGCATCCACACAGTCACTCAAAAGCATCTGCAACTCAAGATCCAGGGGATCGAATGCCCTCCTGGCCTGCAAAGGCATGAGGCATACACATGGTGGACAGACATACATTCTAGCAAAACACTTATATACATAAAAGCAAGCAAAAAAACGCAAAAACAAAAACAAAAAAACCCAAAAACCCAAAAAGATAAGGAAAGGAAGATGTGATGTACCTGAGTCTCATACCGCCTCCTGGTGCTGGCTGACAGCTTTTCTGGGGATATCACGCTCACAGTGGGGACCACTGTTGTTCCATGGATTTCAAACAGACCTGTGGCAAAGAGTTTCATGTTATAGTCTTTATCTGGGCCTACTTTCTAGAACACACCATAAAGAGCTGTTTATTAATGTACATATGGTCGTCATTCTAGGAGACAGATGTCTGGGTCTTCTTATGTCTCTTCGAGATGGAGTCTTGTTTTAAATATTTATAAACCAGGCTGGCCTCAGACTGCATCCTTCCTCCCTCGGCCTCCTGAGGTCTGTGCCACGGTATCTGGCTTGAGATACTTTAGCCCCCTTTATGAGGGAGATACCCACACTTCACATACACAGTAAACTGACATTTAATCACAAGTACAAATACAACATTGAGACAGACTAGGATTAGAGGGGTTGCCTGAGCCCAAACTGCATTAGCATTTCCAGGATGTTGGGACAGATTCCTTTAAAAGGCATTTTCAGCATAAGAAGGCATCAGCCTTAGCGCTGAGGCTCAGTGCAGACAACACAGCATTCTTAACGCGTGGATTTCAATTAGTAATTATACCTGAAGCATTAGAAAACGACCCCTTCAGTGTTTGCACGGCAAGATTATCAGAAGCTTCTCTAAAAACAAGCAAACAAACAATTAGGAGACAGTCAATAAGGCAAAAAGCAACTCACATGAGGGTGCCCTCACAGCATGCACCTTTCCTACTGACTGTAACACAGGGTCCTCTCGGTTATTAGTTAGAGGAAAAAACAAAACAGAAAATGCTCTTAGTGATGCTTTTGGTCACAAGCAGGTGAAAATAAAACTAAGAAGGACATGATTAAAGCTAATAAAAGACTAAGAAAATGTTCTGATTCATCCAGCTGGCTCTGAAATCCAGGCTCCAGAGAAGCAGCTAAAGTGTAATGGCTGTTCTTCCTGCTCCCTTATAATATAAAGCAGCAGCAGCAGCAGGCCCCACGGGCACTCGACCAGGAGCCTGGGAGACCACCGCAGGAGAGCATTTGATAAATACAGATATTTCAAAAGGTGAAAATAGGTGTTCTTTCAAATGCTGCAAATTAATTTATGGCCTTTAAGAGACAACAGCATTCCCTCCCTTTTATTTTTTAAATGTTTAACTTTGATTTGACCCTGTAGTTCTAATACCTGGTGACTTCAAGAATAGTACATTCCTTGCAAAAAGCCTGACAGTGAATTAATTCATCAAAGCTCAGTGGCCATGGGAAGTGTGTGTTGGGGGATGGGAACTGTGGCTATAGGAAGTAAAGCAGGTCTTGTTTTTCTGTCAGCCGAGACGCCTCAGTCCTGGCATTCACGGCACCTGGTGTCAGATACTCTTTGCGGAGGTACCTTCATCAGCGCCCTGCCATCATGCCCAGCAGCGCAGGCCACGACTATACCTGTAATACCCCCTGTTGTGACAACAGCCTGTTTCCATACACTATGATCTCACAGTAGGAACCAAACTGCTACTAGTTGAGAATTATTGACATCTCCTAAATGTGGTTTCTTTCTGTCTTTGTTTTTTTTTTGTTTTTGTTTTTTTTTGAGAGGGTCTCATGAAGCCCAGGGTGGGCTTGAACTTCTGGCCTCCCAAGTCCTGGGAGTATAGGCATTTTGTCAGAATTTCAGTACTTGGATCTATTTTGTTTTGATAGGAGATATACAAAAGTTGCAAAAATATAAGATCTTTTATAATCCCCCAGAAGTAACTATAGTTAAACACCTTGTACAGTCCTTCAGATATTGTCTCTATATAGATTGCATAGTTTGGCTTAAGAAAGTAGGATTATATTATCCATCCCATTTGTGGACATCCTTCCAGTAAGGCTTCGCAGAGATTACAAACAAAATGCAACACTTCCAAGACTTAAAACACAACACTACTTTTGAAAGTGAAATTATTATTTTTTAAAATGAAGTTGTTTTCCACTAAAATATGTGTCTGGGTTAGCATAACATGGTTTATGACTTTCACTATGTATTCTTTAAATGTTACGGAGTCGATTTCTAATAGACACTGGAGAATCTGAGATGGGGTATTAGAGTGCTGCTATGTAGTGCAGGCTGGCTTGATCTCACTAATAGCCCAGATTGGCCTTGAACGTGTGATCCCAATCTCGGTCCCACCACTCCCACCTCAACTGAGTCTACTGGAAGAGATGAATGATGGTCTTCTGCAGTGAGGAAGTTCGCACAGATCCAGGTTATTATGAAGTGAGGCCACTCCAAGTATTTGTTCTCTCCTGCCTACAGCTACCTGTGTACCTTCCTTCTTTTCTGACGTGTTACTGCACAGACCTTTACCAGGGGCCTTTACCAGAAAGTAAATAGATGCGGCTGCTCAATCTTGGATTTTTGGCTTTGCAAATTGTCAGCTAAATTACTTTGTTTTCTTTATAAAGTGCCCAGCCTTGGGTATTTTCTTATAAGAAGAAACCTAATAATACAGAAAAACAAATGTTGAAAGCAAGATATGACTAGTCTTGTTCAAGTGACATAACTGAAATGTTGATCGGATTATTCAGAAGCAACAGAATGGTTTCGGTCAATCCTGATTCTGTATCCCACGAGAATCAGCCTTAAAACTAAGTTTATGTAGGTTCCGTGCAGGCGATTGCACTTAGTCTTCTGGGATTTTGTTCTAAGTTACCTGATACTCCTGTCGTCACTGACTTTGGTCCTCAGTTTCTGCATAACATGATCCACAAGATCTGATTCCAACACACGTTTCTCTGTTTGCCTCTCTTTCTCAAAGGACTTGACCTTGGAAAGAATGAAACTGTTACCATTTAGAGGTTTCTGAAGCCAAAAGGATAGTTCAGTGTGCCCCAGTGAGGTGACTGGGTCAGAAGTTTATAGTCAGTGGGTCTTAACTGGGGGTGATTCTGCCTTCTGGAGGACATTTAGCAGTACTGGAGTGTTTTGTTTTTAAAGTGGCCTTTAACAAATGTTGTCTGTTTTGTGTTTGTGTGTATGGGTGCATGCATGCTGTGGTGTGTGTGTGTGTGTGTGTGCGCGTGTAGGTCAGAGGATAACTAGCAGCAGAAGGGTCTCTCCTTTTACTATGTGAGTCCCAGGGACTGAGCTTTGGGTTTGGTGGTAAGCGCCTCTACTCGCAGGCTCTGAGATGTTTTTAGATGTCACAGCTGTGGGGTGCGCTTCAGCATCTTGACGTAAACTATTACAAGGTCAAAGTCAGGGACGCAGCAATGATGAACCATGTTAAAAGTGTTGGTCTGTTCAGGAACGGTTAGTCAGAGAGGACAGAATTAAAACAAACACGAAAGGGCCATGATGGACATCCTCATATTCCTACATGATTCTCTCTTAAACAGCCAGTCAGTCATCGAGGCTTCTCAGACATCAGCACTACCTACCTTTACAAACCGAGAACCTACCATCCACTTTCATAGTGCCCGCCCTTTCACACTCACTCTTAATGGCCAGCACCCAATTATGGTCTGGGCTGGCCTGATGCTGTCAATGTTTGCAGTTTCCACACTCTACTTCGCAATGACATCCCTGCAAGTAAACTTCTTTTCAGATTCAATTCTGATGGACCCTTTGTCCAGACTTTTACTGGCTCCCCACTGGCTGCTAAATCACATCCAGACTCCATGAAATCACATCCAAATGCCTGCTGGAGTAAGTAGCTTTCATTCCAAGTACACTATAAAGGCATAGTGGCACTCAGTGGCACTCAGTCCTTGGGCATGTCAGAGCAGCTGTTACCTATCTACTCAAGAGGCTCACAGGTTTGGGGCTCACCAAATTGGACCTCTTCACATTTTCTCATAGTGAGACAGAAAATGGTCATCACACTTTCACTTTAGATCTCTACCCCTCACTGCCCACATGTGATTTGTCCCAGGTGAACATGATCTTGGCTGCCAGAGTACACAGAAGGCAGGCTGGGACACCAGAGATGCAGCTGTCATGAGTTGTCACTCATGTAGGGTGGGTTTTCAGTGATGCAGCTGCTTTTGAGTTACTAATGCTTCCTTAAGGCATCCCAAGAAACTCATTGCTTCAGCAAGCTGGACTTGTATAAAATAGTTTGTTTGGTCTATTAGTGTCCTCTCTGGGGTGTATGGGTGCTTCTGTCTAACTCTGGGGAAGTCACACATCAAGACAGAATCTTGGAAACAACCGACTATTAGCCCCTCCCCCACGACCTTTGCTATGTCCAATACTTAAAAGGCCCTCAGCACACATCTATTGCCTGCCTGTCTTTGAATAGAATGGCACTACCACCTGAAGATGTCCGTACTACCTGCCACCATCCTTCAGGCCGGGAACATTCTTTACAGGATGCTGATTAGACATAAAATAGAAGTTTTATGTTTTCCATCAAAGTATATTTGCACATCCATGTTTATTACTGCCCTAAGCACAACCGCCAAGAAATGGGATCAGCCAAAATTCCATTTAATCAGCAGTAGATAGATGGATAAAGGAAATGTGACACATACATACATTTTTTTCAGCTGTAGTGAAGATGGAATCATTACATTTGCAAGAAGATGGATGCAACTGGAGATTAAGATTTTAAGCAAAATGAGTCAGACACAGACAAGTTCTACATGCCTGTTTTTATATGTGGAATCTAGGTGTGTGTGTGTGTATACTCATGCTCACATATAGAAAGGAGATCATAGGGGAGAGAAGTCTTAGAGGGTGTGGGAAAAGGTAATAGAATCCAAGTGACGTGAAAGCAAAAGGGAAGAGTGTTTGGAGGAAGAAGCGGGACAGAGAGAAGAGGGTAGGAGATGGGGAGCGCTGCGTGGGAGGAATGAGACTAAAGCCAAGTGCAATGGCATGTGTGCATGAAAACGCCACTTTGAGGGGCTGAAGAGATGGCGCCATGGTTAAGAGCACTAACTGTTCTACAGGCCCTGGGCTCAGTTCCCAGCACATCTGTAACCACTTCCAGGGTATCCCACACCCTCACACAGACACATGCAAAACAAAACACCAACGTACATAAAAATAAATAAAACCATTAAAAAAAACAACCAACCAAACAAAAGTAGCCAGAAAATGCCATCATTTGTATGTTAGTAAAATGACCTATGAAATTAAATATGCTATGTTGAAAAGAACAAAGGGAAGACACAAATTACTAATATCAGAAACGAAAGAGGGGGTGTCCCTCCAGATGTTAGAGACAGTGGAACGAATAGCCAAGGACTACCTGAGATAGCCGGGGAGGAAACTGATGGGAAAGAGAGTCCCGCTCATCCTGAAAGAGGCAGCTGGACCGCTATGTATGCAGGCCCGTGTGGGCTCTGCTTGCTTGTTTTGATTTTAAATATGTGCATGTGCGTATCTGCAGGTATGTGCTGAGGGCAGACTGCCTGCAGAAACGGGAGGTGTTGGATCCTCGCCAAGCTGGAGTCCTGCTGTGGGTGCTGGGAATCAGACCCAGGACCTCTGGAAGGCCAAGTGCGTGCTCTTACCCGCTGAGCCGCCTGTCCAGCCAGGCCCATGTGATGTTATCATGAACATACCACACACTGGAGGTGTGATTCTAATTGCATAGAACTCTTAAGATACAGGTCCAACTCAGAAAATGAGCTCAAAAAAATGTATAAAAGACTCTGCTATCAAGTCTTGATAGCATTACAAAAGAAAACAAGGATAAAGGTAAATTTTCTCTTTAAAGACAATATTTAAAAAGGTCACGAGGTGGTAGCTTTTGGACATTTTTGGTTAGGTACAACAAAGTAGAACTGCTTAGAGGAATCCAGAAGACATGCAGGTGACAGGCACAGCTCTCTGAAGGAAAGCACTCAGGGCTGGCGGATGGCTCAGAGGCTGAGAGCACTGGCTGTTCCTGCAGAGGACCTGGACTTGATTTCCATGTGGCAGCTCACTACCATCTGTAACTCTAGTTCTAGGGGATCTGGCCTCTGTGGGCATTGCACATACATGGTGCACAGATGTAGATGGAGGCAAACATACATGTAAAATAGTAAAAAAAAAAAGTTTAAGAATTCAGATAATCTTATTTTATCTACTTTCTCCAGGAAGACAATCAGTCATGACAGTGAGAGTTCAGAGCCAGAGAGAGAGTGTGCGCTGAAGCACACTAGATACTCCAGAGGCAATGCTGTTTGTGGAAAACGCTAGTTGATTTCCCAGTGGTCTTGTACCTGCATGCGTGTGTGTGTGTGTGTCTGTCTGTCTGTGTGTGTGTCTGTGTGTGTCTGTGTGTGTGTGTCTGTAGTTTTAATGGGGATTGACTTGAGCATCTCACCCATGTGCTCAGTGCTCAGCCACTGAGCTCCAGCTCCGGCCCTCCCTACTGCATTTACCTTGACATGGCTTCCTTCTTTATCGGAGACCAGGGCCACATAGGTGATTTCATGATGTCTGCAGTACTCTTGTAACTCTTCTTGGGACTGAAACAGACAAATAGACACAGTGTGCCTGAAGCTCCTTCAAGTCATTAAGGACAATAAAAAAAACACCCCAAACCCTGCTTCTAATTGTATTCCCAAGGTGAATTACTAAACATTTGAATGTTATTGAGAAGAGCACAGAATTCCTGGAAGGAATTCTCTTGTGCTTTGACTGTTTTGAAGGACAGCGAACAAGTAATGTAGTCGTGACAGGAAGAGGTTTTCAATGGCTTCAAGTCTTAACAAAATGTGCCAAGAACTGTCACACACACACACACACACACACACACACACACACACACACACACACACACACACACACACACACCCTTTAGGAAATGAAAGGAATCAGGAAACAGCAGAAGGTAGAAAGCAGAATTAAGCTGGCTTTTGTGGCTTCACCTATCCCAGCGCTCAGGAGGCTAAAGCAGGAGGATGGGCTACCCAGCGAGATCCGCTCTCACAAAACAGAAACAAAACAATAGCAATGTGTGAAACAAGCAAACTGATGCTTTTTCTGTCAGATGATTAAAAACTGGTGCTTGGCACTCTGACAGCAGTCAGCAGCTGCAGAAGGCTCGTGGCAGCAGAGCTGACCTGTCTCTACCTGGTTACTGCAGAGCCCTGGGAGCCCTTAGTGTGGATAGTCCACCATCGGTGACAGTGCAGCCACTGGGATGCTAAAGCCCTCACGTCCAACTCTGAAGGGCAGGCAGGTGGCCAGCTGCCACTTCCCTCCCCTCCATACCCATCCTCCAGGTCTGCATCCTGGAGGAGGCCTGAAGACTTAAGGGAGATCCACAGACACACTAAGGCCAGAGTACCCCAGTGTGGTAAGCTGGCCATAGCTGGGTGTCCTCATCCCAGTCCCTGGAACTTGTTGGCAATTGCCTGGGGCATCACAGGGGCCCCAAAGGAGTCAGGTAGAGAGAAGGGAAGGACAGAAGCCTCAGTGAGGAGGAAGCCTCAGGGAAGAAGATTCCACACTGCTGAGTGTAAAGGGAGGAAGGGGCTGAGCCAATGCCGGAGGCTGTCAGGAAAAGGCAAGAAACAGATCCAGGGCCTCTGGAGCGACAAGCCCTGCCAGTCCATCTTAACCCAGACTTCTGACTTCCAGGAACTTGAAACCCTTAAGCCACTGGGTTTGTGGTCATGTGTTGCAGTAGTCATCAGATGCTAATGTAAGAGGTCACACCCACCCACAGAGATATACTCAGTTTGACAGACTCGGCGTAGACTGGCAGGCACAGCCAATCTCTTTTTAATGTATTTACATTTTCATGTGTATGTATGTCTCTCTTTCTCTGTGTATACCTACATGTGTGTAGGTACCTGCAGGGTCTAGAAGGGGTTGGACCCCTGGAGCTGCAATTACTTGCTGATGTAAGCCAGCCGACAGAGGTGCTGGGAGCAGAACTTGAGTCCTCTGGAAGAGCAGCAAGAGCTCTGAACCACTGAGGCAGCTCTCCAGCCCCTAAGTCCAACCTTCTCACACTGTTACATGATAGTGGAGTTAGATATATTCCTGAGAGGCAGATCAGCATGGCAGAGGGCAAACAGATAATGAAGATGGCAAGCTTTCAGCTTCTTTCTCACACTCCTGATCTGAGACAATGACCTAGGACATGGTAGGCTTCTTCTCCTGCCAGTAAGGCACTTGCTAATAAACTGGACTAACAACTTCAAGGCCAGAACAGGACACAATTACCCACAGTTTTGGGCCTATGGAGCTTCCCTGTCTTTGTTTAAACTGACCAACCCTAAATTAGGGAACAAAGAGAGATCAAAGACCTTAAAAATCCTAATCCCCAGGGAGGCCAGGCTGTGGAGTCCTGCCTCTGTTCTGTTAAGGGTCTCTCTGTGTGTCTGGCTGTGTCTGAGATTTTTCCTGCTGCTACCAGTTATGCTCACAACTTTTCCTGCCTTTAATTTTTTACCTGGAAGAGAAAATGAACCCAATCAAGACCGCTAAACAGTACCATTATCATCTACAAAGCTTACCCTTGAGAGACTCACCATTGACTTACTGAAAGGTAAATGAAAATAACAGAGACCTCAGTGGTGCGAAGAAGTTTAGGGTTTCGGTTGGGCCTTCTGGCTCCATGTGGCCTCGGGGTGGAAATGCCTGGGATCTATCCTGATCCCATAACTATTTGCACTTCATTCACAGCTTTCTATCCCTTACCTGTGACCAGTCATACATGATTTCTGCAGTGATTCCCGCCGACCAGAGTTTCTGGGTTAGGTTGATGGCCCTGGACATAGACATCTGGCCCACGCTGACAACCAGGAGGTCACAGGAGCTTACTGTAACCTGGTGAGAACAGCAGTTACAGCGGGGGACACTGCAGCTGTGGGGGGGAGAGCAGCGCCCTGAGGTAGATGAGCCCCGAGATTGTGAACACAGTGCACAGGTGGCTTTGATTTAAAAATGACACCGAGAAAACAGACAGAACACAAGGCTGTTAAAGAGCGTTGCATTCATCTTTTAACACAGACATTATTTCAGCTATCCTGTGCCATTAGGAAGATCCACCCCCTGCTCCCCACCACCACCCTGGGAAAAACGGACCTTGCCTGAAACAGGAAAAGCCATTTTTCAGCTTTGCAGACTAGCTGGGTTTTTGAGCAAGAGGACTGAGCAGTGTGTTAACAACCGGGACATTTTATCTCTATGTAGAGCATTGTGGATGTGGAGAGTGAAGGAGGAGATGCCTGAATCAGCAGCAGCCAGAGAGCAGAGGACAGGGCTAAGAAGCAAGGAAGACACGAAAGGTCATTTCCAAAATACCCAGGCTACAGCTGCCACATCTTCAAAGCAGCTCTGTGTTCCTTGTCCCCATTTCCTAAAATCCTAGACTCACCAAAGTGCTGTTTTTTTCTATGCTAATGAGGTAACTGATAACTGGTGTGTGTGTGTGTGTGTGTGTGTGTGTGTGTGTGGCATGCGTGCACGTTCTGGCCCTTGGGCAGGCTAAGGTGGGGTAAGGGGTTGGGGCCTTTAGGTACAGCCCTGAGGTCTGGGAGGGAAGGGGCTGAGTGGATCCCGGTGGCATAATCACTCCGGCTATGCAATGAAGCCTGCACAGAAGCACAAAGGGCAAGGGTCAGAGTGCTTTGGAAGGAGGCTCCTAGAGGGCAGCCTGTGAAGATCCTGGAGGATGATGCAGCCCACAAGGCACAGAAGCTCAGTGTCCCTTCCTCAAGAGCCCACACTGGGCGTGTCAGCACTTCTTCACTTTAAAACCTGTTAGAGTAAACCGGGTCAACGAAGGGTTTCTCTATGTTTCGTGACCTGCTCCAAGAAATGGATCAAACCCAATGAGGAGGCTATGGGAAACTTAAGATAGCTACTCAGGCACACAGACAAACAAATGGGGCTTCTAATGGACACTGGAAGTGGAGAGGCAGACTTGGCGACTAGCACAGTAAGTGAAGGGAACTGTGTCAGTTGCTGTGGTGTCTGTAACTTGGTGTGTGATCGTGTGATGGGGGAGGCCAGGCTCTAGAGGTAAATAGTACTGAAGAATGGAGACGTCTCAAAGCATGCTGGGAAGCAGCAGGACTTACAGGCTCTTCCATGTTGAGGACCGCAGCGAATATCTTGTCTATGGCTATGCTGACACCGACAGCAATAGGGACAGGGCCCAGAGCCTGCGGGCCTCTGAACTTGGGAATCTGTGGATAGGACAGAGGGCTGGTTATAAAACAGAGGAGAAATATATTGTAGGGAAAGCAACAGTTAAAGAGCAAGCTCTCAAAAGCCTGGCATGGTGGAACATTCCTGTAATCTCAGCACTTGGGGACAGAGGAAGAGGATCATGGGTTCAAGGCTAGCCTTGGTTAAGAGTGAGTCTGAGGCCAGCCTGGGCTGGGTGAGACATTGTCTAGAAGTTTCAGGACCGGTGGAAATAACATGTGGGATAGAACAGGCTAAACTGTTAGTGAAATTAGTCTTGCCTATCTTTATTTAGCATCACTGGGTGATTTAACACATGTATGTTCTGGGCTGTGGTAGAGCAGCTGTACATCTCTCTACTGTTCCTGCTGAGGACGCCGAAAACCAGAGTAGGCAAACAAGACTGGCGAGGGGCCAGAGGATCTAAGGGATGACATGTGGTCAGTTCTCTGAGTTTGTGCACCACTTCATATTTCATGGGCTGGCTGGGTGCTGGAGAAACTGGCGACTCAAAATGCCTGGGAGAGCAGGCAGAGAAGGCTCCAAGAAAACCTGTTCTTTCTAGGTTGAAGGTCAAGGGGCAACACAGCAAACCACAGAACATTTAGACAGCAACTGTCTCACATCAGCCAAAAATCATAGAGGAAAACGGTTGCCCAGCAGCTAAGGCAGCCCAGGCATTCCTCCTTCAGATGTGCACAGGCCTCTCCACAGGCCTGGAAACGGAAAACCAGAGCCTGGCCTTTCACATCTAACGCAGTAATGTCCATCTACCACCTCCCAGCAGAGTGAGGGGAGGTCGGTAAAGCATTGACCAAGCTTGGCATTGCACAGGAGCTGAGAGGGCAGCTAGCATTTGGTACTGTCCAGAGAAGTTCCCATTGGCACCTCTACCTCCACCTCTAGTGTCAGTGGATGCACAATGGAAAGAGGAACAAGGCGCTCTCCCACCTAGGTGGAAGGAGGCCACACAAGGAACTCGAGTCTTCACCTGAATCCTGCCAGCACACATAGCACTTTGCCCATTCCCTGCAGCACCAGGAGCCTGCTAAGCCTGCTTGGCTCTACAGCCCCAGGCAAGGTTCTAGAGGAACTCACACAGCACACAAGAGCTCAAAAGGCCCCAGGCTGAATGAGAAAGACAATGACACACACCAACACTAAGCAGATAGCAGGATGCTCTTAACATGCAAGGACCATTCAGTCGCCTCAGTGCACACCAAAAGGTGTGGAGAGGAAGCCTGGCTGGCTGAGCTCAGAACTTGGCAGAGGAATGGAGACCAAGGGAAGAATGAGTGAAGCTCAGAGCCACCACAGAAACTAATCAACTCAAAGCCCTATGAGACTGGAGACCTTCCAAAGGAAGCCTACAAGTTCAGGCGGGCAGAAGACATAAACTTATGGATTCAAGAAAAAGGAAAGAAAACCTCAAAAGGATTAAGTTCCAAAGCCTTGTGCCAGGACACATTACCGTTTCTCTTTTGTTTGCTTGGTTTTTTGGCAACAGGGGTCTCATTGTTGCCTCTTGCTGCTGTGGAACCTACTTTGTAGTCCAGGCTCACCTATAACCCAGGAATGCTGGGACTAATGGTGTGGGCTACCACACCCAGCTTATAATCTAAATTTCAAATCAAGACGGTCACAGATGTGGCTGTCCACTCTCATGTAGAGACAAGGCTGAAGACAATCTGACCATATGGGGCATAGGTAAAATGGGGCAGCCAGCCTCAGCACTGATAACACTGAAGCCAGTCAACTTCTGCATAATGAGCAGAGGTGTCTTGACTGTGGCTACGGGAATCTACACAACGAAATGGAGACTAACTCACAGTGTGCCCAGCCAGCTTCCTACCTTTGCCAATCTATGGTGAGGTGGACTCAGGGCAGGAAGTGGGTATAGGGTCCTGCACACCTATTCGTACCATCTTTGTAAATTCCTGTAAGTCTCAAATAATTTATTATTATTACTATTTTGTAGTGTATGTATGTGTGGAGGTCAGAGGACAACTTTGTGGAGTCAGATCTTCTCTCCTTCCATCTTTATATGGATTTCCAAGACTAGAACTCAGATCATCAGGATACCATAGCAACCACCTTTACCCACCTCACCAGCCCTATTGTTTTTGTTTGATTTTATTGGCATATTCATTGTACCTTGTACTGCATTTCATAAGGACATTTCATACAAGTGTATAATATACTTTGACCATTCCCTATTTCCTCCTACTCTCTTCTTTACCCCCACCCACATTTTTGAGACAGGGTTTCTCTGTGTCGCCCTGGCTTCCCTAGAACTTGCTCTGTCGATCAGGCTGGCCATGAGTTGCAGCAATCCTCCTGCCTCTGCCACCCAAGTTCTGGTTTTACAGGTGTGTCCCGCCATGCTTATCTATAGTACACTTATATTCCTAGATGGATGCTACGGAGGGATTTGATAGGATTTACTGGCTTACCTTTTTTCTATCATAGTGAAAAAAAAAAAAAAGATCAAAATAGTAAGTAGAGGTCCTAAGAGCTAGTCAGTGCGCACAGCGCTTGCCCTCACCAGCAGGTCGTATCTGCCGCCAGCTGCGAGGATCTCAGGCACAGCCCTCTGCCTGCGTCTGCTGAACGCCAGGACCTGGAAGATGATGCCAGTGTGGTGCTGCACCTTGTAGACCAAGCCCAGATTGATGGAGACCTGTGGAGGGAACGGCCACACACACACACACAGGTCAGCAGCCTCAGCTGTGGAACGGGGACTACAACTCCGTTTCAGTTATTCTGCATAAAGGAAAACCTCTGTAAGCCCGGGCAAGAACTGTTTACGGAGCCTACCAAGCTCTAGGACAACCACCTCTCCGTGGCACACACCACAGAGTGGCTGTGTGACAGAAACAGTGATGTTTGCAGGGAAATCCCAAGCAGAGCTTTTTTTTTTTTTTTTCTTTTTTTGTGGAAAAATACAACACTAGCATTGAGGAAATACAACAGCAGCATTAAGGAAATCAAACCCATCCCCTGGGGCCCTGTTATTGCTGAAGGCCCACACTGCCGGCACAGAACAGCTGTCAAACCTGTAGCTTCACGCCGAGTTTCTTGAGCAGCCCGACAACTTCCTCTAGATCTTTTAAGCTATACTTCACCAACTGGGCGACACCTGTTTTCTGTTTTATTAGTGAGTTGATTGTTGGCGTTAGGTCTTGCAGATCCCCCTTCTGCTCGATGAACTTGTAGAGTCGACACAGCTGGAAAGCAAAGTGGCACGGTCAGCTGCTGCTCTGTAGAAGGGTCGGCCAGCGTGCACAGCGCTTCCATATGCTGGAGGTGCATGGAGCCCGTGGCCTGCCTCCTCCCGCACCAGCTCCTGAGTCTTCATTCCCTTAGCTCCTACTGGATGCTAGCTAGAAGCATGCTCTAGAGGCATGCTCTGACTGTTTCTGTCGTTGTTTGCTTCTGAGAAGAGTAGTGCTGGGAACGGCAAACTCTGACTGAGGCCAGTCCCCAGCATGTAGCAGGAGGAAGAGGACATGGTGCCTGAAAGAGAACTCCAGGAGCCGAGCTGGAATTGAGCAAATTCATAGCTATGCTGCACGGTAGGAGAATCGGGCCCACCTGTAGATTGGCACACAAAACCCAGGAGCTGACAAGTGGCTCATCTTAATGTAACCAGCTAAGCTAAGTCATTTGCACTTCAAATCCCAAAGAGTTTCTTTCCTTTTCAATTTAAGTTCATTCTTTATTCTTTATTTTATTTCTGACACAAGGTCTAACTTTGTAGCCCTGGAATTCCTTATGCAGACCTGGCCTCAAAGTCACAGGGATCTGCTTGACTCTCCTGATTGCTGGGATTAAAGGTGTGTATCATAGCGCCCAGCCAAGTGTTTTTCTTGTAATATGCTTACTTAATTTTTAGAAAAGGATTTATTTAGTGTATGAATGCTCTATCTGCATGTACACCTGCATACCAGAAGAGGACATCAGATCCCATTATAGATGATCGTGAAGCACCATGTGGTTGCTGGGAATTGAACTCAGGACCTCTGGAAGAATGGACAGTGCTCTTAACCACTTAGCCATCTCTCCAGCCCCCTCTCCTTACCAAAGATAAAACATTTAAATACAAAATCATGTCTTTGCCTTATTTTTCCCTCCCTAGGGCTGGCAATGTAGTTCTGTAGCAGATACTCGGAGCCCTGGGTTTAATCCCTAGTATGAAAAAGTAAGTGCACATAAGATCAATTTTTCTTTCCTCAATAGCATTTCTATGACATTATCCCTTATAAAACTGCCAGGAGAAGTGGAGAAGATTTTGTACCCAAGAGTCTGGATGAGTGTCACCATCTCTTGGGTTTCAGGATGTCACCATGAACTTAGGCCGGCTGGACACCTGGATCCTTCCCACAGTGCTTCTGCCTTTCTTAATATACACGGAGCGCCACTTTAAAACAACGAAGTATTGAATGTCACTTTTGGATCCCACTTTTTTCCTTTGAAAACTAGTCAAATACACTTCTTGTTCGGCCTCACAAAGAAAGCTGACATATTAGCAGCAGTGCTTGGCATCTGTGAGCCACTGTCCAATGTGGCATTAGTTCACATTAGTTTTGGGTACAGAGTCACCTGCTGAGCTGTATCATTGCAGCCAGATTCTTAGCACTATTTATTCTTGGGACTCTCTGCACATAGGAGTTGGCTTTGAGATGTTTAGGGTATGTGTAAACATTGTTCTATACGCCTTAACCTTACGCTATTAGGTCACTAGTACCTTCTTCAATATTAAATTTTTAAGGTTTAATGTGGCTCAGTTTCTAACGCCTGAATCCTATGTGTCTTACCTTAATTGAAGAATTGTCTGCATCAGGCTCAGCAAGCCTTAGGGAGCAAGACAGTAAGCAGGGTTCCTCCATGGTCTCTGCTTTCCTTCTTGCTTCTAATTCCTGCTCTGACTTCAAGGAAGTGTAAGCCAAATGAACCCTTTCCTTTCTAATTTGCTTTTGGCCTTTGGTATTCATCTCAGCAATAGAACTTGAGCTAGAATATCTTCCCTAAATGAGAAGTGGTGTTTTTTTCAAACATGGAATATGTAAAAGTTGATTTTCAAAGAGTTGAGGGTAGATAAATGCAGTGAAGATCCTCCCTTACTGTTCTACGTCCAGGCACTGTGCCAGCCATACAGTAGGCTCTATCTACAATCATATTTTAGCCTACTGAAACTGAACTTCGCTGTCACCATAAGATCATTAATGAAGTTTCAGATCAAAGCTGGAAAGCTTTTGGAAAAGCCACCTATCTATCTATCTATCTATCTATCTATCTATCTATCTATCTATCTATCTATCTATCTATCTGATATTTTTCTCTTTTGTTTTTAGAGACAGGGTTTCTCTGTGTAGCCTTGGCTGTCCTGGACTCACTTTGTAGACCAGGATGGCCTCAAACTCAGTTGATCTGCCTGCCTCTGCCTTCCGAGTCCTGGGACTAAAGGCATATACCACCATACCCGGCCTATCTGGTTTTTCAAGGCAGGTTTCTCTGTGTAACCCTGGCTGTCCTGGAGCTTGCTCTGTAGGCAGGCCAGGGTGGCCTCAAAGTAAGGCCTCTGCCTCCCAAATGATGGGATTAAGGGCATGCACCACCATGCCCAGTTGCTTCTGGGGAAGTTTTAAACATAAAACAGTCTTTTCTTGGGGCTGGGTTTAGTGGAAGGATGTAATTTTCTAGCCTAGCATGAGAAAACTAAAACCAACCCTTCCTTATGAAATTATAAGGGCAATATACAAAATTCTATTTTCTCCTGCTGTTCAGCCATTCAGTTAAGTGTGGGCTATTGTGCCAAAGATCTGGATTAAATGACATCAGTAGAGAGAACACAGATGACCTGTTTACCACTTAAAAGTGTCCTTATTGATGACTAGATCAAACAGAAGACTTTAGAGACAGGAAAATTTCCAGGAAGGAAGAACAGAATTTCCACAATTCTGTTCTGAAGAGTAGAAGACCTGGGGTGAGCTTAGGGTATCTAGAAAGATTTTCAGAAATCTGTGCCCTGGTTCCATGTGACCCATTTCAGGAGAGGGCAGCCTGGTGCTGGGCCTGCTCAGCAGGAGGCTGTGCAAAGCACAGGCTTTACAAGGGGTGTGGAAGAAAGAGCCCAGTAATCAACAAAGGAGGACAGCCAGCACGTGGAGGACCTACAGAAGGACACTCTTTGATCACAGCACTAGTCTCTCTTCTAATCCCAGTGGTTGCCATGGCACCAACACTCAAGGGAAAAGCGGCTTCTGTGACTGGCAGATGTGTGTTGCTTGCTACGGCACTACTACAAAAAACTGGTGACATTTTCTGACATCATAAAATGGTAGAGACAGTGACAAGCACACCATCAGAAGGTACTCACGCTATTAGAAGACAAGGACAGGTTACAAAATTTAGCTTCCACTTCTCTTCTTGTCAGCTTCTCTGTCTGATGGAGAAGAGAAAGGGAACAATGAGAGATGTCTAGTTCTTGGGAGGCATAGACGGGCTTCTGCGAATTCAAGGCCAGCCTGCTCTGCAGAGTGAGACCCCGTCTCAAAAAACAAAAGACCTCAAAACAAAAGCAAAAAGAATGACTTCCACCCTTCCCTCCCCAGTCCCGGGGCCTCTGCCAGGGCCCCATCTGCACTCTGCTGTACTCAGCGGCAGCAGCACTTTGGGAGGAATAAACAAATCCCTAGAAAACAGACAGTAAAGTTGGAACCCTTGAAGCCAATCTGCCAGATGAATGAAAAGCTGGCCAAGGCTTCTGTGTACTGAAAAATAACAATAATGAATGTCACAATTCATTTTACATTAACTACAGATTGTCCACAGAGTTAGCAATAATATACACATAGTTCGAAATAACAAAAATAAATCTTAACCATAATTGGTTCTATCACATTAGGGTGATGAAGAAAGGAGATGAAATTCTCCATGTAGTTTTATTGCTGCGTGCATGAGTCAGACAGTAATCATGGCTATGATTATCACCCACCTTCAGCATCGAGTCAAAACAATTAAAAGCTCACCACAGCGTCATACAGAATAACGTAGACCTGGCTCAGTTTATCTTCCGGGATCCCACAGTGTAGGAGTATTGCTTTCAGTAGCATTGTATGGTTCAGGTAAATGCTGTAATTTCTTTCCTAGGATATAGAGAAAGATACTATTATTTTCATTATAAAGGTAAGGCAAGTATGTGGCCAGATCTGAAGTCTGGTAATTAATTTATTATCCTAACCACACAGGAGGGCTAAAGCATAGCATCTTTTCTCCTGGTCTTTCCTTTTTCCTTCCCTTCCCTTCCTTCCTTCCTTCTTTCTCTCTCTTTCTCTCTCTCTCTTCTTTTTTTTTTTTCTAAGACCAGCTTTCTCTGTGTAGCCCTGGCTGTCTTGGACTCTCTTTATAGACCAGGCTGTCCTCCCACTTTCAGACACCCACTTGCCTCTGTCTCCCAAGTGCTGTGATTGAATGCATGTGCCTTTTCATATCTATTACTTTTCATATCTAGTCTCTTCAGTGTTATAATTGAAGAATGTAACGCTTTTATAATATGCATAAAAATGCACTGGTTGAGCTTTGACTACGTTAAGGAGTCTAAAGAGCTCACACAGACTGACTCAGTCCAGTGGTAACTGACTCACAAGCAGAGGGCAGTTAACAGTTGTCATTTACAGCAGCCAGTGAATGAGTACTCACAGCTGTGCTGGGACAACTGGACAAAGGGGGACCTGGCCCAGGGGCTCTATCTTGAATGAGCACACTGTGCTTGGAGAAAAAAAATTAAGTGACCACACAGATGCCTCATGTCAAGAGCTGTGAGGGTGGAGGCTAAAAGGTGACCAGTCAGCCAACCCTCAGAGGGCTTCCTGGGCGAAGGGTCTGAACCATGGCTGGCTGAAAGACTTTCTAGACAAGCAGACACCCATGGCCAACAGCAGGGGAATGGCAGGGCCTGTGAGGAGAGCAGGCAAGCAGTCCTCCTCAGTGAAGTAGAGTAAGAACTGGCAAAACGGGATATTAGGGTGCAGGGGAGTTGATAGAGGAGATGAAGGAGGGGCAGTGAGGGTCTGAACAGGGTAGGAATGCTCCAAGAG
Organism: Pachyuromys duprasi; assembly: GCA_028658305.1. Classification (NCBI taxonomy): domain Eukaryota; kingdom Metazoa; phylum Chordata; class Mammalia; order Rodentia; family Muridae; genus Pachyuromys; species Pachyuromys duprasi. The sequence continues at coordinate 17,018,049 of CM053748.1, forward strand.
CATCATAGAAAACAGCCTCAGTCTTGAATTTTACAAGAATGGGTAGAGAAACAAGCTCCCCCTTCAACCAATTCTGTCAGAGGAGAGGTGAGAACCCACAGTGAGGCTCAGGGCGTCACCATCAAACCCTCTGTGGCTGTTTCGGAGAGCCACGAGCTGCTCCAGTGCCAGGCGGGAGGCGGCAGCGGCTGCCGGCCCCACGCCACACAGATGGAAGGAGGCTAGCAGGGCGGTTCAACAAGACGAGGAAGGAACCTGAAGCGCAGGAAACTCCTGGATGATTTCATAGATGGTGTAGATGGTTTCCGCAGTGGGCAGAGAGCTGTTGGTGGTAGATGTGACGATGTCAAACGCACATTCCAGGAGTTCTTTGGGATGAAATCGGTCTAACTTGCGAGGTCTGAACACCCGTTCTATGCAGTATCTGCAGGAAGAAACTGGCTTTCTTAGAGCACTGCTTATTGGGAATGAATATGTATGAGGAATTGCTGGGCAAAAGAAATGAAATGAAGATGAAAAAAAAACCAAAAATCTGTGTTGTGTTCAAAGTCGGATTTGAACCAGACCAGTTTTGCCTCATAATCTACACCCTAGTCCCCAGCCTTGCACTGTTAATTTTTTTAAAAATATATGTCTGGAAGAGACATATTAAAGAAAGAAGTTGAAGCAACTTTAAATGACGTCTTTTTACAGAGAACTGCCTGCCCTTTAGGGCTGGCTAGTAATCGTGGCCTTACGCATGGAGTGCTGTGGTCTCATTTGAAGAAAGGAGCTGGGAAGTGGTGTACCCACTGACAGCAATACGGCTCAATTAACGAAGATCTCTGGCGGTGACCCCTGCAGTATCTGAATGGCACAGCCCCCACCCCTCGCCAAGTGCCGAGCCCCAGCTCCCGGTGCTCTTGCTGAGCCGTCCCATTCTCTACAGGCAGCTTCTGTTTGGTACCTGCGGAAGTTCTCACTGGCCATTTGCTCCGCCGATTAAACCTTAAAAGTGACCATCTGAGATCAAGAACAGCCAGGCGGCCATTGGAAAACATCATTAGTGATGTTGCCCCGGGACACGCAGCAAGCACAGAAGAGATGACAGGCCTGTCAGGTGACCTGACTGGTTGGTTTCTTCTAACGATAAGATGTCTTACAACAGTCTAGTTATCCAAGGATAAGGGAGCCCTGGGGCTGGGCTCCCCAGATGCATGCTCCTCAGTACTTCAACCTCAGAATTCTTTGCTGTGTGAAAGCTTCAGACAATAAAACAAAAACACCTGCTGTCTTCTTTCCCACCTCTATGTCAAACGGTGACATGACTCACCGTTTTAAATTCAGTATGTTGTTTCTTGCCACAAATCTTGCAAAAGGGACCTGAAAGAAGAAAGTTTTAAAGACCTGTGTCAAGGGGTGCCAGCTACTACATTCTGTTAGTTTTGAAGACAGCTTTACTGGGATAGAACTCACTCGTGGTTTCAAAGTGTGCAACTCAGTAGTTTTGGGGCAGTCATCCACTTAGCAGTGAGGCCAGAACAAATTGCACCTACAACAGCAGCTCAGTAAGACTGTTGCTGGTGACCTGCCAGCCAGCACACTCTATGACGTCAGCACAATGATGACATAGCCTGTCGATACATTTCTTTAAAAATATACCCTAATTATTAAGGGACGTGTGATGATGCCCTGGGAGCAGTCACACTGAAATGTTCGGGCAGTAGGCTCTGCTGCAGACTCTAGTCACTGCATTTCTGAAATCTGAGAACAACTGTACTTCCCTTTTTTGTTGTTGAAACTATAGTCATATTTTATAATGCTCTTTGAAACCTGCACAGGTTAGGTTTTAAGATACAATTTATGGGCTAGGGAGATGGCTTGGTGGGCAGAAAGGCTGGCCATGTGTGCTGTGCTGGTTGGTTTTCAACTGATCCTAGCTAGTGTCATCTGGGAAAAAAGAATCTTAATTTTGTGTGTGTGTGTTTTTTCTCTCCCTCCTCTTCTAGCACCCCCCAGGCCCCCACCCCCTCCGGCTCCTGAGACAGGGTTTCTCTGTGCAACCTTGTCTGTCCTGGGCTTGCTTTGTAGACCAGACTGGCCTTGAACTCACAGAGAGCTACCTGCCTCTGCCTCCCCGAGTGCTGGGATTAAAGGTGTATGCCACCACCCTGGCTGGAAGAAGTAATCTTAATTGAGAAAATGTCTCAATAGGATTGGCCTACAGACAAGATGGGTCATTTTCTTGTTTGAAGATGGATGTGGGAGGACCTAACTCATCTGTGGCTCCCTTGGGCTGGCGGTCCCGGGTGTGGTAAGAAAGCAGGCTGAGCAAGCCAGTGAGCAGCGCCCCTCTACGGCCTCGTTATCAGTTCTGCCCTGCTTGAGTATCTGCCCTGACTTTCCTCCCCCCACGCTCTCGACAGGGTTTCTCTGTGTAGCTCTGGCTGCCCTGGAACTCACTCTGTAGACCAGGCTGGCCTTGATCTCACAGAGCTATGCCTGCCTCCCGTGTGCTGGGGTTAACGACACCACCACTATCTGACTCTACCTGCCTTCATGATGGACTGATGAGGAAGAGTAAGATGAAATAAACCCTTACCTTCCTAAGCTGCTTTGGTCATGTTCTTTTATCAAAACAATAGAAACCCAAAGACATTATGTAAGACTAATGGCATGACCTGCGTTTGAATCCCAGAATTCGTGGTAGAAGCAAAGAACCAATTCCCGAAAGTTGTTCCCTAGCCTCGATAGGTAATTTCTACATCTCTCTCTCTTATTCTCTCTCTCACACGCTCTCTCTATAGTCTATTTTTTAAAATGCTCATTTATAATAATATAGTCAAAATGAGTACCATCTCTGTTTTCAGTACCCATGACTGATGGCTCACAAGGCTTGCAACTCCAGTTTCAGGGGATCTAATGCCCTCTCCTGGCCTCTGTAGGCATCTGCACACCTGTGGCATACATACACTTATACAGATATACACACATACATTTAAAAAATTAAAAAAAAACATGAACTTTCATTACTTTTCTAAAGACTTAGCAATTAATAGTCTCATCAGCAATTTTCCTACATGCTGGCCATCTCTGGATAATATAATTTAAACATTTTTACAATCTGCAAGTGAAGTTAAGCATGTGTGCACAGCCAAATATATCTTGCATGTCCTCACCATCTTTTGGAAGTTTATCAATCTCTTGTTTACATACTGCCTGGCTCCATGCTTTCCTCATGTCTCCCTTTGTCTTTTTAAACATATCTTCGTACTGAGGCGTGCTGATGGGTTTGTAGCAGTCAGGGAGGTGGGCGTGAAAGACTAAGGTGCTGGTTAAGGGAGCCTCGGGGATCACATGAAAGGGGTCAAAGGCAAAACTCAGCACACCCTTAGCTTTGCAAGCACTAATTGCTCTTGATAGTAACATTTTGGGACTTTACTGAAGAGCTAGCTGGGAAGTAAACAATAGGTTACATTCACCTGTCAGAGTTGAGGTTAATGTCTATAGACTATTCTACAATACAGGATCAGACATTTTCTGAACTCTAGTAATGCTTTTACTCTGATTAGTCTTTTCCTGGAGGTCACACCCCAATATAAGCCCATAGTTGGGGTGTCTGTAAGGGGTAACTGACCAAGCAGACATGGCACCCAGGCTGCCAGAGGAGCATCCCAGCTCACCCGCAGGTCGAATGGAAGCATCACCAGCATGCCACTGTGGTCCATGAAAACAGCGGCTTCGTTGTGCTCATAGATTTGCTTATTTCGGGGAAGCAGCAGTGGGGTACACAGTTGGACAGCTCCTACACCAGAATATAGAAAAAGCAACTGAGTCCTAAGTTCTCATGCTTCCTGGGAGGCAGCCCAAAATACACACCAAACCAACAGGTGAGTGAGCTGCCTCTGGGGCCACTGAAAGCCCATCACTAGTTTCTCCTCAGCTTTCCAAATGGATACATGCATAGCTTTGCCAATTCAGTCAAATTTCTGACTTCAGGAGCCAACTGTATTTTGTAGCAAGGCTGGAATAGTCAAACCAGTTTCTTCTCAACATAAAATTAAACAAACTTCTCATGCCAACTGCTTAAAATTGAATTTTAATATACAGTTACCCAAAAACCCACCAGTAGTAATTTTTTTTTTCTTTCCTTGAGGCTGGGTCTCACTAGACTCCCTTGCCTTCAAACTCATGGTCCTCTTGCCTTAGCCTCCTGAGTGCTGAGATTACAGATGTGGACAGCCATACCCGGCCTTCCTTTCTTTCTCTTTTCTTGCTTTCATGTGTCTATACCCATGTGTTAGTATGTGCACACATGCGTGGGTTTGTGCATGTATGTGTGCGCTTATGCGAGAGGTTGACTTCAGGGTCTTCCTTGATTGCTCGCCACGTGGTTTTGCGAGACGAGGCCTGTCCCTGAGCCTCTGCTTACGGACTGAGTTGGCTGTCTGGGCCCTGAGCTTGGGGGCCCTCCTGTCTCCGTGTCCCTGGACCTCAGGCTGGGGTTACAGACGCGTGCTGTCATATTGGGGTTGTCAGGTGGGTGCTGAGGACTGAACTCGGGTCTTTCTGCTTACGTGCAGGCATTTTAATATTGGCCATCCCCTCAAACCCCCCCTACCCCCGGAAGTACTTTCTAATAATTGTTAGAAAGCTGTTTGAGAAGGGGTGGTTTTTGGAAAAGGACCTACCGTGCCTTTTAAAGACGCGGATGATGGTTTCACATACAAGCTGCTGGACCTTGGCTGTACGAATCAAGAAGTTGCCCTAAAATGAGATCGATTAGAAATCATCACCCAAGCCTAAATCCACTGAAATGCTACTCTGTAGTTTGTGTTTGCACTGTACAGCCCAGTCTCAGATCACAGCAGAGGTCTCAAGCACTGTCTCTCTGAGCATATTTAGAAGAAAGGCATATTTGCTTAAGGGGTTTCCTTTCATTCCATTTTATGACAATACTTTTAAAATTAAAGAAACAAGCAAAAAGACAAAATAAAGTTACCTAGAGTCTTACGAGGAGATCTTTCTAATATTATCAGACAGTCAATACTCTGCTCTTATTTCTGGACAGGGTCTCAGTGTGTTGCCCAGGTTAGCCCAGACATAATCCTCTTCAGCCTCCCTGGGGGCCACGGGTGTTCATGACCATATACACTTAAAAATCTATACTATTTCCTCTAAATTCTGTCTTTTAAAATTATTCCGCAGGTTAACTATGTAGAAATACATGGCAAAGATAAATGGCATTGGTTATCTATTCACCCAACTTTCTAAACAGCTGGCTAAACCCAGTGTATCACAAAGTCAAACCCAAAACAAAGCAAAAAGACATGAAAGTGGGTGGCTCAGCAGTTAAAGGCACTTGCTGCCCAGCCTGACATTTTGGGTTCAATCCCTGAGACACACATGGTGGAAGGAGAGAACTGACTTTCGCAAGTTGTCTCTGATCTCCATATGTGCATCATGATGTGGGCATGCCCCACCCCACAAATAAATGCTATTAAGAACTATAAAGACATAAGGCATGGTGGCTAGATAAGCATTTAGTAGGGAGAGGGTGTTAGGGGTGGGAGGAGGATAAGAAAGGGCAGAGTGGGGCTGGAGAAATGGCGCAGACATTAAGAGCACTGGTTGTACTTCCAAAGGTCCTGAGTTCAATTCCCAGAAATTACATGGTGGCTCACAATCATCTAGAGTGAGATCTGGCACCCTCTTCTGGCGTGCAGGTGTACATGCAGGCAGAACACTGTATACACAACAAACAAACAAACAAACAAATAAATCTTAAAAAAGAGAGAGAAAGAAAGGGCAGAACGATGGGTCTGATCAGACTGTATCACTGCCATACCAAAAAAAAAAAACAACTGTCAAAGACTCTGCCCAGCAGTGTATCAAAGCAGATGCTAAGACTTACAAACAAACTTTGGGCAGAGTGCAGGGAATCATATGAAAGAAGGGGGTGTTAGTAAGACCTGGCGAGGTCAGGAGCTCCACAAGAGAACAACAGAACCAAAATATATGTACCCAGGGATCTTTTTTGATACTGATACTCCAACCAAGGACCATGCATGGAGATAATCTAGAACCCCTGCTCAGATGTAGCCCATGGCAGCTCAGTATCCAAGTGGGTTCCCTAGTAAGGGGAACAGGGACTGTTTCTGACATGAACTCAGTGGCTGGCTCTTTGATCACCCTCCTTCCCCCAGAGGGAGAAGCAGCCTGGCCAGGCCACAGAGGAGGACATTGCAGCCAGTCCTGATGAGAACTGATAGGCTAGGGTCAGAGGGAAGGGTAGGAGGACCTCCCCTATCAGTGGACTTGGAGAGGGGCATAGGAGGAGATGAGGGAGGGAGGATGAGGTTGGGAGGGAATGAGGAGGGGGGTCACAGCTGAGATACAAAGCAAATAAAATGTAATTAATGTAAAAAAATTTTAATTAAAAACTGTCAAAAAAATAACTTAAAAAGAAAAAGTCCACAGATATACCACATATGCATGGCTTGGCCCACCTTCAGGATATCACTGTCATAGGTGTAGTCTATGGCAGGGGAGATGCGCTGGGAGAAGATCTGGCCCATCATGGTGCGGTAGGCCTTCCCGTCGATGTTGGCCAGTGTGTGGTGCAGCACTTCATGCAGCTCCGACTCCTCCATCTGTGGTGGGGGCAGCAGCTCACTCTTGAGCAGTTCTGTGGCTGTGGGCCGCTTGGCTGGGTCATGGTTCAACAGCCAGGAGATGACGGACTTCTGCAAAGTGACAGGCAGAAATAACTGGTGAGGATACAGCAGGTAAGTCTGAGGAACCCTCCTGACAGGCAGTCTTACACTCAGGACATGTCTTACACTTCGATGGCGTTTCTGAGATCTCTGATTGTGCCATGAGTACCGCAAATGACCACAGCCTTGTGGATGAATGTAGTATTTTATGAAAGGGAGAGGCCCTTTTTATATCTCTGTCACCAACAATCAAAAACATACTAAGTTTAGCAAACCACTTAGAAGCTGAGCTTAGTCTTATAAATATAAACTACTGTGTAAAAAAAGGCACACGGAGGAGACACCAAAGAGCCTGAGGCCTAATGTCAGTACTTAGCATAAAGCACACGGCCCTCAGCACATTGCATTTGTCTTTGCTCTTCCTCCACTTCTGTTATTTATTGATTCCATTCCCTGGACTCTCTTGCTTTACACTGTTATGCCTCCAGAGCAGAGAACCCTCTGAAGTAATATACGCCTTTGAAAGGTTCTGTAAGAATTCTTTTTACTTTTTAGACAGGGTCTCTCTCAATAGCTTGCCTGGCTTGGAACTTGTTACATAGACTATGTTTCCAACTCAGAGATCCACCTGCCTCTGTCTCCTGGATGCTGGGATTAAAGACATGTACCACCACATCCTCCCTTCATGATTCTTAATCCTATAGTTTAGAACAAGGATTTATTAAGAAAAATGTTGGCAGAATATTTGAGAACAGAAAATTTCAGTTTTTAGGTGGATTTTATTGAACATCTCTAACATGCCTTTAAACTACCCTCCTGATAACTATGGTGGAGGCAGAGGCAGGTGGATCTCTGAGTTCAAGGCCAGCCTGGTCTACAAAGTAAGTTCCAGGACAGCCAAAGGCTATGTGAAGAGACCCTGTCTATGAAGTAAGCATTTATAATTATGACACCCAGGAACACGTGAATGACAAATTAAAGAAAATAGCAGTAATTTGTAGAAAAATAGCTCTAAAAAATAAGTAGAACAGATACCGTCCTGTTTCTAATGGTTTTTCACTAAGTAAATAGAGGTAGTCAATGCTCTGTTAGCCTTAGACAGTGTCATGCTGAACACCATCAGTACAGAAGCTCACATGAACAGAAATAAGAAGATACTATTAGTCCCTGTCTCAAGGGTATGAAAATTGAAACTCTGAGAGATGCACAGTGGCCACACAGACATGAAGCCAGTAAGAAGTTGCAAATATTGACATGCTTTGTTTATGGTCCTGTTCTCAACTCTGATAGCGTGTGTGTATGTATGTGTGTGTATGTACATGGGCATTTTATGTGCCTGTACATCTGTACAGCAGAAGGAGGCATTGGATCCCATGGGACTGCAGTTACAGATGGTTGTGAGCCACCATGTGGGTGCTGGAAATTGAACTCGGATCCTCTGGAAAAACAGCAGTGCTTTTAACTGCTGAGCCATCTCTCCGGGGAACTCTGAGAGTTTAAGTAAGAGACTTTTACCCTATCATTGTCATTAACAGTCAGTGTAAGGGACAAATTTCCCCATGAGTATTGATGAGTGGAGGTTTCGCCATAGCAAACAACTATCAGCAAGAAGAATGGAACACCAGAGATGGCACACAGCTCACTAGGAACTCTCATATTAGCTGGGTGCCAGTGTTAGCCTGAGATGAAACACATGCACACTCAGTTACAGTATGTGTGAGACATTATCTTGCTGTGAAACACCGTAACACCAGCTACAGAAACAGCTCAGTGGTGGAGCACATTCCTCACATGTGAAGGGCCTGGGCTTGATCCCCCAGTACAATAAAACCAAACAACCCCAAAACCTGTAACAGCAGACCACCCAGAGCATAATCTTTTCTGCACAGCCTGAATTGCTTCAACCATGAAACAGACTGAGGTTGTAATTTTTACCTTTAAGTCCTAAGTTTCATCTAAAGCAATTTGCTATAAAAGCATTCCCTCCCAGCTGAGCCAATGGTCCAAGTAACACTTCAGAGGCAGAACTGAGCACACAGAAGAACTCAAGTTCCTTAATTTGCTGTCAGACTTTGGTCTTTTATAGTGCATTTCAAGTCTAGTAACATCTTAAGAGCTTCACCTTTTGAAACCCCCCCCCCATTGTTCCTAGAACACAAGAGAATGAGTGGCAGAAGATTACTAACTGAAAATGAAGAGAAACAGTAAAAACCCAAGACTGAAGACACAGCAGACAATGTGTGGACAAATTACCTGTTTTGTGTGCTCTCCATCATCGAAGTCTTCTGGAAACTTGGGCGATGTGGGCTAAAAGAGCATTATATTCAAATCAGCAAGCGCTTGGCAGGCTGCCACAGGCAAAGCTTCTAGCCATCACAGTGAGGTGTGATGAATAACCAAAGAGCAAATGAAAATCTGTTAACATGGCACCCCTTCTACTAACATGACATCCCTTCCATGACCTGTGCTCACAGTCCCAGCACATAGTCTGTTAATGCAGACATCGCCCAAGTGACAGCCTAGGGTATGGAAGTCACCTCCCTTAGGTTTAAATGAAAGATAATTTAGAGATATGTACCCCCACTATCTACTCTCGATAGAAGTCAGTATAAGGAGCAAATTAAATTTAAGGGTTTTCTAAAAACACAAAGCAGTTTAATGAAACAGTGAAAAAAGGCAAAATTCCATCAAATCATCAACCTAAGTTAAGAGGAAAACTTGATAGTGGAGGTAGGAGGATCAATGGCATCCTCACATATATATACATATACAGCCAAGTTAGAGGTCAGCTTAGGCTACACACACACAAAAAGGAAAAATTTAGTTAGCACCAAATGTTGCTGGCAAATTTAGTCAGCACCAAATACTGCTCATTCCCTAAGTCCTCACTTTTCTGATAAATAGGACCTCAATTGTAAGATTAACCTGATAGTTTAAATATTCTTAAAATGCAGGGAAAACATAATTTCAGATTACAGAAAGGCACTTCCTCAAGGACATCCTCATTCAGGAACGTCCCAGCTAATGCGAATGGCAGGCTCACCCTCGGTTAACCCACAAACTGCTACCCACATGCTGCTGTCAAAAGGAATTCAGTTACTATGCGGAGTACCCACAGGGGCGTTCTCAGTGTATGTGCTGCCGATTCACCTGTCTGCTTGTCTATTACTACGCTGCTGCTGTTGACAGGGTGTTGCTGCATGGTGCAGGCTGGCCTTGAGTCCATGATCCTTCTCTTCCACATGCTGGGACTGTAGGCATGAACTACTATGCCTGCCTTGCTCTATATGACTTTAACAAAAACTTCTGCTTGCTTTTGCTCCCTAAGGATGAAGAAGGCTCTCCAGACCTGTGGCTCATGAATAACTGATCCTAAATTGCTAAGACTTTACTCTCCACTTTCTTGATGCTCCTTTGTCATAGGCATCCTCGCCTGGCACCCACCCTATAACACTCATCTCTACAAGCTCAAGCTGTAACCGAGACAAGGGTTAAGCTCAAAAACACTAGTGGGAATTTCACTGGGGAAAAAACAGCTCAAGTGACTGGTATTTTTGAGAGCCATGTGTGTGCCAGGCTCGACAAATACTCCACCACAGAGGCCTGTATCCAGACTTCAGATCCATTTTAACTTCTGGTGGTTTAGATTTGTTTTAGGCATTACAAAACCAGGTCCATTCAACCAATATATAAACCTTTATGTTTTGGAGAGAGGCAAGAGATAAGGTCTTGAGTCTCATGTAGCCCAGGCTGGCTTGCCTCAAACAAACAAAACTATTTCTCATCACTGGCCATGTCGGCAGAAGTGTACTGGAACACAGAACAACAGTCTATGCTGACAATCTTTAGTTAACAAAACCACTGTTAGCAACTTAAAATGAAGCGACTCTCTTGGTTCTGGAGAAGTTTCACTGCAGGTGACAGAACTTGATTATCTTAGCATGTATCAGCCAACAAGAGTAATTAAAACTACAGGAGGCAGCCAGGCTTGGTGCCACACACCTGCAATCCCAGCATTCTGAAGGATAAGATGGGGACCTCATGTTTCAGGCCAGCCTGGGCAACAGGCTAAGATGACTTTTTTTTTTTTAAATCAACAATTGATAGCTTCTTCTATATTATAAATACTATATTATAAATACCAGGAAAAAGTCCTGCTTAGTGCTCTGATTGCCACACAAGACTGAGGCTACTAGAAATTTATTTATCAAACATATCTGACACCCACATCTCGAAGTTGGTTGAGAACGAAAATTCTTTCTGAGGCTGTCACCATGGGGTGATAGGACATCTCAAAGAAGATAATTCCCAGGCTGAAGAGGTCCACTTTCTGTGGGGAAAACAGAGTTGCCTTTAGAGAGTTCTGATATCACAGTGTAATGTCCAGGAGCTTGGCGGTTTGCACTAGAAAGAAGTTGTGAAATTTGGTAATCTGGTCTAAAAACAAGTCTTCCGACCTATAATTTTAAAAGCCGATTTCAAATTTTTCACTCAGTTACATAGTTACATAGTTACCATTCTCTCCCTCCCTCTTATCTTTCCCTTTCTATGGTAAAAACATTTGAGATCTGGTCTGTTGCAATGTTTGAAATTATTAACCAGATAGAGGGGACAGGAGTTCCACAAGGAGAGCAACAGAACCAAAAAATCTGGACCCAGGGGTGTTTTCTGAGACTGATTCTCCAACCAAGGACGATGTATGGAGATAACCTAGAACCCCTGCACAGATGTAGCCCATGGCAACTCAGTCTCCAAGTGGGTTCCCTGGTAAAGGGAACAGGGACATGAGCTCAGTGGCTGGCTCTTTGATCACCTCTCCCTGAGGGGGGAGCAGCCTTACAGGCCACAGAGGAGGCCAATGCAGCCAGTCTTGATGAGACCTAATAGGCTAGGGTCAGAGGGAAGAGGAGGAGGACTTGCCCTATCAGTGGAATTGGGAAGGGGCATGGGAGGACATGAGGGAGGGAAGGGGCTATAGCTAGGATACAAATTGAACAAACTGTAATCAATAAAAAAGAAATTAAAAAAGAAATTATTAATAAGTATTATACATTATTATAAACTGTAGATGCCATGCTATACAGAATGTATTCCCCTTTCCCAAGGACCATTTCCTGATGCTTTCTGTTTCTGCTGCTTCACCCCTTTCCATGGCATGTTCTAACCATGGTTTGTCAGTGCTACTGATAGGACCAAGCCTTTCACATGCTAGGCAAGACCTCTACCAATGAGCCACACCCCTAGCCCGGGCTTGTCTTAGTTCATCCTTTATCCCAAACACTATCCTTGTCATGGTTTTAGCGAACGGCTTGGTCGTAGAACACTGCCTAGAATAGTCAAGGCCCTTGGGGCTGAAGGCCCTAGAACTGAAGAAAGCAATTCTGAATGACTGCCAGGGCCCCCCTCTTGCCTTTGTACTCAATTCATTTCTTCAGAGGCCTCATCACAATTTAGGACATTTCTCTTTATTTCCTCCTTGCTCATTATTGGTTCCATCATCACTGGGTCAGCTCCCTGAGGGCTGGGCACTCAGCTGTTACTCCCGTGACTGCCTTGCTCCCTATGTTCCTGGTCTGGGGATGGGAACAGCCTAGAGGTCAGCTCACATACTCCTGATGGAAAGAGGAATTGCACACTTCTGCAATAATGATGCCAGCTTCAGCTGCTTGGGTGCTGCTGCATGCTCACCTAGCCTGGGAATCAGTGGTTATCTGTATTTCAGCTGGTCACTACCTATTACCTGTCTTGATGTCTTACTTGTAAATTACTTGTGAGACATCCCCCCCCCCCCCCAAACACATGCATACTCTTTGTACCTGATTGTATGCGGACTTGGTGCTCCCTTGGACCTCGGGGCTTACGTATAGAGCAGTGCCAACCATGCCAGTCAAATGGCCTGTGGAGGAAATAGAAGGAGAGCATTATTGTTGCTGTTTCATGGAGCTAAGAACTGAACCCAGGGCCTCATGCATGCCAGGTGAGTGGCAGTAAGCTGCCCCCCACGCTCCAGATAACATAAACTGAAAACTAAAGGGCTTCCTCCCAACCCATTTCTTTATTTATGTGCGGGCATGTGTGGGCAGTGGCATGTATGTGGGGGTCAGAGGACAACTTGTGGGAACTCATTGTCTCCTGTGTGGGCTTGAGGGGTTGAATGCAGGTCATCAGGCTCGGTGGCAAGCACCTTTACCTGCCTTCAAAGCAAGGCTGATCTGTTGTCTGCAGTACCCACCAGAAGGAAAGTGAGCATTGCACAGACGATTGAGCTATGGCCTAAACTGCCCCGCACTGCCTCACACAAAGGTCTTTGCTAGAGACCAGACAGGACCTCACATAGGCCAGGCCTTGAGGTAACCTGACAGTACCAAGTGGCGTTGGTCAAAGCACAGCTTAGGGGCCCCAGGAGACCATGATTCTACTGACTGAAGTTCTTATGTTTCTTTTCATTTTTTGCTTGTTTGTTTCACTGTTTAAAATTCAAATTTTATTTGTACAATTTCCCATTGAATATGGTCAAACCATAGTTATTAACATTCAGCAGGCAGAAGCAGGCAAATGTCTGTGAGTTTGAGGCCACTGTGGTCTACATAGTGATTCCAGACCAACTGAGGGTTACATAGTGAGACTACACCAAAGAGAGAAAGCGATTGGAGTAGGCTGGGGAACAATTAATATAGTGAAAAAGAAAAAAAAATATTTAAACTTCCGTAAAAACTTTTTAAAGAATAATTTCAATTTGCTTTAGAATAAAGTCTTTATACGCAAAAGGCAGATTTCAGGTTGAGAAGTTTCATAGTCTGCTTGTAAACACGTGGATGAAATAGAGGCTTTACCTGAAGGGTCTGACTTAATCACACGATCGCCTGCCTGGTCATCTTGTTTACCTTCAGCCTAAAACACAAGCGAGCAGAGATGAAAACCTTACAGCGCACCATGGGAATGGCTCATCAGTTTCTGAGAGAAGACTGAAAAGGTAACGTGGATGTCAGAATAATTATTCACATTATTTTTAGTTATCTCACATACTTGTTGCTTATAATTAGTTAACCCATTCATGCAAGGCTCAAAGGGAACCCAGGAAAAGCAGGAGGAAGAAGAGCAACTCACTGGACAGCTCTTTCCAGGACAGAAATACCCAGGCTCTTACAAAAGCCAGTTTATGTTCATAGCACAAACACCAAGAACAGGATCTGTTTACCAGGCAGCTCAAGGGAATTAAAAACAGTGACAGAATCATCGTGCTACCTTTTCTAGTGGCGCAACCTCTTCCAGGTCAGTTCTGCTACTTTCCCCCCTAAAGGCTGGTCACTAACTTACCCCACTGTCCCTTGCTGAAACACTCACAGGCATTTTTCCACACACCCCTAACAGCCACACCTGTAGTGGAAATTTCGGTTTCTTTAAAAACTCAGCTATGCAAGCATGTTTTTGTTTTGGGATATGGGACTGCCTTAGTTTGCTTACAGCTGACAACTGCCTTGTGTGGCACGGAGAGGTGGTCTTTGCCAGCTACAGTTAGTATGAATATGAGAGCAGGAGTAACAGAAAAGTAACTAACACATCCAGCCCACAAGGATGCCCTGTCATTCACCTTCTGCTCTGCTTTGCAGGTAAGTCTTTGAAGCAGGCCCTAGAATCCATATGTTTTATAGATGAGGCGTGAGTTCTGCCAAGGCCAGGGCACAGGGCAGTGCAAGGCTCTCTGCGCAGATTGGTGGGACTGCAGAGCCTCTCCTGTACCCCAATACCATGGTGGGTTCTTTAGATGGGGACAATCTCCCATCATGATTATCCTCATCACTTTTCAATACACTTTATCTGTTCTGCTCAGGACCAGTTCTTATGGCTCCTCTTCCGTCTCTTTGTGGGTGGATGTTAGGTCTCCCTGGCTGGTCTTGAACGTGTGGCAGTTCTCCAGCTTCTGCCTTCTGAGTACTGGGATGACAGGTACCCACCGCCACTCCCAGCCTTTCTCTGTCTCCTCACTCTCTACTCCTAATTTTACCTCCTAAGTTAGTCCTGATGGTCATTCTTGTCATAATCTAAATTCTATTTTCTTTTTCTGACCAGTGTTGGAATGAACCTAAAAGCTAGCTTATGATAATTAAGTGGATCCCTAGCACACAAGTCTGCCCAGCTTTCCAAAGACTTCCTCTCTACACTTCATGGTTTCAGCCAATCACAAGATGGGATGTTCAATGAACCAAATGTACTCGTCCTAGGCCCTTAGCTTGTGCTGGTGAGCCCTGCCCCGGACTCTGGCCTGCTAGACTCCCACCTACCCATTAAGGCCCACCTGGAGTGCCACGTTGTTATGCAGTCTTTCTTTGGGTGATGGGGTCTAACTATGTGGCTCAGGTTGGTCTTGAACACCCAGACTTAACTGATTCTTTTGCCTCAAACATCTGAGTAGTGAGACTTCAGGTACTTGCCAAAACACTGGGTTTACAGACTTTCTCATCCCTCGCAGCTACTTACTTCCTCCGCTCCTTACTCTTCTTTCACGATTTCTCTCACTTTACATTACTTAGCTTTGTATGCTAACTAATCCGTACTGTCATAAGTGTTTGAGCCTCACTCTTGCAAACCAACTGAAAATTCCTCAGATGCAAAGCATCTTGTCAGATGCCTACCAAAGAGGCCAGAGGCATGCCTTTTACCTAACCAGTGTTCATAAACCAGTAACTCCATGTCCCTTCGATAGAAAGCCCAAGACGCTTGCAGCCTGTCCCCTCAGACTTGTCGTGCAGTGGAGGGGGACAATGGCAGGGTGCAGAGAACACTGTCCCATCTTTCTATTTCCGGGATTATTATGGCACCCACGTCATTTTCACATAGCCTGATTTAAAAAAATACTCACAGTGAAGGCTAGATGGTCTGTTGCCAAGCCAAAATCACCTATTTTCACATGGTCATCAGAATCCAAAAAAATGTTGACAGGTTTCAAATCCCGGTGAATCATTCCCTGTTGGAAGACAATAAAGAATTCAACAGTTGCTTCTCACACTTCCCAAGTTTAGCATTTTGTACATTTCTCGATTTTAAAGGTGGGGGGACAGTTGGATGGGGGTCTTCTCCCACGGACAACCTGGTCCTCGATGTCTGCTCTCTGCAATGTCCTCTGAGGGTCCTGTGACCTCTCCACCAGTGGACCCAAGCAGGAGCAACTCACAGGCTCGCTGCACCACTCCCTCTCAGAGATTTCCCGTCACCTTTGCCCTCTGCCCCGCCACAAGCCCTGCTCTGCTCAGGTCCCATGCTACTTTCATTCCTTCCCCTGCCTAGGACACTTTTGTACTTCTCTACTTGTTCTAATCGTACCAACATTTACCTGTTCCACCTCTTTCATGAGCCTTGCACATTATTCTACCATCAGCTTCCAGGAAGAACTCAATGATGGTATCTCAGGAATCCTGCTTTCTCCTCCTCCTAAGGGCTCATCATGCTTACTGTTTCACTTAGAAGATGCTAAGTGTAATAAGAACTCTGCCTTGTCTGATCATTCATATGACATAAAGGCAGCTTATAGTTCTGAGAACAGGAGTCCATCTCAGGCATGGGCTTGTCACATATTTGTGCCTCTGTGTATGTATGTGATACACAGTCTGGGGACCACTAATAGAGTTCAGGCCCTGAGCACATAGAGCACAGCACCACAGTGAGACATCTAATGGTATCTACAAGAATTCCCTTTTATTTTCTACCTTATAAATTATGCTACGTAGATTTCATGGCTTCTCAATATGAACAAGGTGCAGTATAAACCATATTGAAGTTTCAAAAAGTCGAGACAAAGGGGAAAAAAAACCCTAACATGTTTTCACTGTATGATGCATTAGACAATTCCATGTTTACAATGTGAGCAGTGTCTTGCCCCAAAGCCAGGTCTGGGAGCATTCACCTGGTACCGCCAACTTCTAGCTTTTAAAATGACATTTCTACACACAGTTAAGCTGTGTGTCACTCCTCTCCTTGCTAGGGAGCTTTTTAGTTTCTCCGGGTTCCTAGAAAAACACAGATATATACGTATGAACCACATTCTTACTCTACAGTAAAATTCATCAAAGAATCATCTTCAACATCTTATCCATGTCCAAATATCTCTTCCTTATATAAGTGCAAAGGGCCAGTGAGGAAATATTTTGGGGCTTTCAGGCTATGTAGTGGTTTGAATTAAAACATCCCTCATAGGCTCATGTATTTGAACTCCTGGTCCCCCAGTTAGTGGCACTGTTTTGGGGGAACTGGAAGGTACATCCTTGCTTGAGAAAGGACATCGCTGGGGGTCAGGCTTTGGTGAGTCAAAGCATCGCGGCATTACCGGTGCTCCGGCTCTCTGTGCACCGTGTAAAGGATGGCAGGGCCCAGTCCTCGCTGTCAGGCTTCCACTCCACCACCTCAGGGGTTGTAAGCCTGGATAAGTTCCTCCTTCTGTCAGCTGCCTTGGTCATGGTGTCCTATCCCAGCAACAGGAAAGTAACTCATGCAGCTAGCCAGTCTATTACAGCTACGCAAATCTGCTGTGGCAAAATACAGCCACAGGCAAGTGAGCATGGGTTTGTTCTAATAAAACTTTATTGATGGGCAATGAAATTTCAATTTCATGACATAATATATTCTTTTTAAAATTGTTATACCACTTAAAAATAGAAAAGCCATTTTTAGTTCTCGGGCCATATAGGAACAGGTGTGAGCTAGAGTTGAGCCAGGGGCCATGGTTTGATACCCCATCTTTACATCAGTGTTTTCTACAGGAGTTGACACTGGGTGCTCTTCCTTGTCTTTTGGGACTTTGTCCTATTACCTTCAAAAATATATTATTTCCGGTCAGCAAGATGGCTCAGCAAGGCAAAGGTCCTTGCCACAGAGCTCAATAACCTGAGTTTGATCTACAGAATTGACAAGGTAGAAGGGAAGAGAACTGTCTTCTGACCTTCACATATGCACAGTAGCATTTACTGCCCATACACGTACACACAAATAAACCAATAAATGTAAATAAATGTAAAGACCATTTCATCACCCCCATAGTTTCCTCCCTGGTTTTGCTTTGCAGGCTTGTTGCTCTCCATTTTCCTATTTGATTCTTAATATAAGGTTATATAAGTCAGGGCCAGGAAGATGGTTCAGTAGGTAAAATATATGCTATGAATGCATGGGGCCCTGAATTCAGATAGTCAACACCCATATAAAAGCTAAGTACAAAGGGTGGCAAATGGCAGGCTCTATGTTCCATGAGAGACCTTGTCGCAACAAAGAAAGAAAGAAAAAAAAAAGGAAAGCAATAGAAGAAGATACCTGTCTTAGTTACTTTTCTTTTGACCAACTTACAAAAAAAAAGTTTATTTGGGCTTAAAGTTTCAGAGGGAGAGTTGTTGGAAGTTGGTGTAATGCGTTTTACTGGCCCCAAGATCTGCCTATCATTGTTGTGTAAATGGCCTATACCCAGACAGGGCAGAATGGGTTAGGCATGGCTAAGGTTCCTGGACTTTTGAGGACAGGAGAATCATGGGCAGATGGATGGGAAGAGAGGAGGAAAGAGGATGCCACAATGGGTTAGCTTGGAGAAGGAAGGACTCCCCAGGATGGTGTGGATGGAGAGAACACAAAGATGAAAAATATAAGCAAGTATATTGGGATTATTGATCAAAGGTAGCCCAGATGAGAATGGTTAAGGCGTGTGGCATTGGACAGGGGCTGGGAGGTGAATGGTGAGGTTATTCAGATGGCATAGGTAGAAACATCTGCCTGGCCCAAGGTAATAAGGCAATTACAAAATCTAACAGGTGTCTGTGTCTTACTATTTGTGATAGCGGGTTAAATATCACTGCAATACTTATAGGGTAATAATAAATATTATATAGCCCAACACTCATTTTTATTTTCTACAACAGTGAGTCCATGACCATCATCATGGCAGGGAATATGGCAGCAGGCAGGCAGGCGTGGCTCTGAAACAGTAGCTGAGAGCTAACATCCTGATCTACAAACTAATAGGAAGAGAGAGCTAACTGGAATGACACGGGCTTTTGAAACACCCCCAGGTGACACGCCCCCTTCAATAAGGCCACACCTCCCAATCCTTCCCAAACAGTTCCACCAACTAAAGACCAAGTATTCAAATCTATAAGCCGATGGGGCCGTTCTTAACCTAGGCAGTGTTGACCTCTGGCATCCACAAGCACATTCATAGGGAGACGTATCCATAACCTCCACAACACATGCACAAACATTCGTGCAACACACAGACACAAGTTATGTAAGTAGAAGTATATGAGATGTTACGAAGTTTACTTTCTCATGGATATAAGCTAATCCATCCAGAATCTCTCGAAAAAGCCTCCAAAGCCTGACGGTATCTCGGAAGAGTCCCTGGTCAATGGTGTCACGCAGAGTGCTCTTCTCACAGTACTCCATCTAGAGAGAACAAACCCGGTCAGGCCCTGGTTCAGAATAAGGAGGGTAACAGCAGTCAGTGTCATCACTCATGTGAAAACGTGTGACAGGGATTTTAAGCAGCTTGGGAAAGAACTCCTTTTTTAATGCTAAAAAAAATGAAATAAATTTAAGAGTATGAAAAAAAAAACAAACCCACCTTGAGTAGGGAATTAGCTCAGTGACAGGATACATTCCAAACAAGTATGAAGCTATGGATTCCATCCCCACCACCTCTAAGACCCACAGACGCAAATATGTGTTTAATAATAATATTAATAACCAGTAGCACTGAAGAATACATTGTGGCAAATATACATAATATTATAGGTAATATAACCTTTTACCCTCACTGGGATTGAATACAGGAACTTCTGCACGCTAGCTGCTTATTTTAAAAAGGTTTTATTTGCTTAAAATCCTTGTCACAAACATTAAAACTGAGATGGCAATAAATGTTGTTATGGTACAAGACTGCTTCCAGTCTTGAGTTTCCAAGAGTAGCAGCTCATTAGCCTAATAATGGCCTTGGCTTTATTTGTACACGAATAGCAAATAATCTTCGAATCTAGAGAAAAACACAAATGGCACGTTCTGAGTCACCCTCCAGGCCTCGCTCAGGACCTCCGGCTCTCCTGAGTCCTACCCTTCACAGGGCTATTTAGAGAAAGCATCTAAGCAGACAGATAAGGCAGCCTGCTCCTGCACTCAGAGGATTCAGACATGGTTAGAGGCACCTCATCTTATTAGTTGTGAGAAGGATCAGATAGTTAATCAATCTGTGGGAAACTGAGGCACCAAAGACTAAAGAATCTCGTCTGAGCTCACACAGTGGTGGATCCGGGATGTAAACTTGCACGGCTTTGGCTCAGAGCTGCCCCACTGCGCACCTGAGAACACTGGGAAAAGGGATGAGTTCAAGGCCGGGGGAAGGCTTCCATGCTGTAACTTTCCTGGCCAATTAAGCTTTAGCAATCAGCCTGCTTTTGCCCACTGCCTTGTGGTACATCATAAAACATACCACCACCAAGCAATGAGCGGTACCACATCGGCGAGCTGTCCACCAGGGTCTCACCTGGATGTAAAGGTAGTGTACAGCCTCGGTTGTCACTGACGGCTCAGCTTCATGGCAACTGTCCTTTGCATTGTAGTCTTCATCCTAAACCGAGAACACAGAACTCAAGCTGAGCTGAGATTAAACGAGAGCATCACCACCTTTAAGAGTTTGTGTCTAAGGCCACAACCTCACGCCTCTGCACGGCCTATCGCTTTAGGGGACACGAGGCACAACAGAACACAAAAACTGTCCTCTAGAAGCTTGGATCACTTTAAAGGAAAGTCTGCAGAGCTTCCAGGCCTGCTACTACACAGAACAACGGGGAAGATGGGGAACAGGTAAGATGTGCAGTAACAGGAAGACTCCTGCTCGTCTTAACGCTGCAGGCCAGGAGGAGTAAGATCGGGTGAATAAGATAAGAAGGGAGGAGTGGACACGGGTGAGCCTGTGTTAACAGGAGTGCTCCCTTTGTTGGGATTTTCGGAGAGCAGTTCTAACGTGTTCGCCCTGTCAAAGGGTGTAGTGTCCTCTGGGCTACATACCCCTGAATGCCCAGGAGAAGCTGCCACTCATGAGCAGCAAGTAATATGTAGACCATTTCCTCACATGGCTCACTTTCTAATCTTTTACAGGTCATTTTTTTTTTCTAATAGATGGTACTTTTAAAACAGTCTTTTCCAGGCTGGAGAGCTCAGAAAATGGTTAATGGTCAATGGTTAGGAGTGCTTACTGCCCTTGCAAAGGACCTGGTTCTATTCCCAGCACCAAAATCAGACAGCTCACAAGCACATAACTCCAGTTCCAGGGGATCCAGTGTCCTCTAGCCTCAATGGGGCAGAAGAACTCATAGGGTGTGCCTAACCTCAAACAGAAACACATATAGACGCATTAAAATATTTTTAGTCTTTTCTTCTGCATAGACAGATTCAAATACTTTTAACCCCAGTAGGGAAAAAAGTATTAGTTTCTGATCATTTCTCATCCACAGGGTTTTTGTTAGATTTTATTTTTTCTATTTTTACTTATATCTTTATGTGCATGCCTATGTGTGGGTGTGTACATGTGAGTGCAAGCGCCTGTGTTGGCTAGGAGAGGCCACAGGATTTCCTGAGGCTGGAGGACCAGGCAGATGTGAGCCAGCAGATAGTGCTGGACATCATTTTGCTGTAGAGCATTACATGCTCTTAGCTGCTCTCTGGTCCCCTGACTACAGTTTTTATGAGAAAGGATGTTTCTCAACATTTTCTCTTTTCAAAGAAAAGCAAAAAGTTCTATTCTTGAAATAACTGGATTCAACTACTGAATTACTTATATTCTCTGGAGAGTGTCTGTGGAGGTTATTAAGCCCTTGAGGTTTCTACCCACCAATTAGCACGCTCATGGGATGCTGCCTTTAACTGAGCTAAACTGGAAACATAAATTTGATGCCCTTAATAATTAAATGCACAACTAACACTAAAAGCAAATATAATTTTTGCTTAAGCAGTCTAGATTATTTATGCTATTACTGTAGCTAAATTTATAATTAAAATGAAAGCAAAGGGAGCTTAAGTGATTTTTAACTAACAAGTTGCTTATTAAAAACATACTGGCTAATTTACTCATATTTTCAAATCAATTAAACTGTATATCTGACAAGGTCTACATGTTTATATCCTGTGAGTAAGCTCATAAATGCCAGTGATTATCCTTTTATTCCAAGTAATCCAGTCACCACAGACCACATCTAGTTACAGAACACTTATTTTTCTGAATCTCCAAGGACAGCCCACTGTTCTACTCTGAGCTTGAGGCACCAACCAGAGGCAGCCTGACCAGAGAAGGAAGGAAGCAGGCCTGTGCGGGATCCAAGGGGTACAGACAGTTTGTCAAGCTTTTAAAACTATGAGCCACACGGAGAAATGTATCTTATATCCCACTTAATACACACACTCACAAGAGACAGTTCTTTAAAAAAAGATTTAATTTATGTGTGTGTGTGTGTGTGTGTAAATATCTGCAACTGGAGTTATAGGCAGGTATGAGCTGCCTGGCCTGGGTCCTGGGAACTTTTCAGGCTTGTTCTTATCTGCTGAGCCATCCCTCCAGCCCCTGGAAAACACAAGTTCTAGTAACAAAATTTATCTTTACTAAAAGTAAGGTGCATCTGGCATTCTCTCCTCTTGTCCACAACATCAGAAATAAAATAAGGCTGGCTGTGAGCCTTTAAGTTAGTTCCTCAGACATTGTAGGATCATGTTATATAGTTAAAACACTGTTCTTGAAGATGGTTTATCAGATTAACTGATGTGGGGAAGATTGTTAACTCCATGATGAGACTGTTTAATTTGCATTCAACCCTCATCCCCAACCACAGAAAACATTCCCCAATCTACTAGGAAACTTAAAATTTAAAAAAAAAAATTTATTTTATTTATTTGTATGTATGTGTCTGCTTGAGTTCATGTACTTCATGTGTACAGGTGACTGTGGAGGCCAGAGGCCACCGGATTCCCCAGGACTGGATTTACAGATGGTTGTGAGTCATCATATAGGTGATGAGAACCAACTTAGGTCTGCAAGGGCCATTAATTGCTCTTAACTGCTAAGCCGTCTCTCTAGGCCCTCTGTGAAACTTTTCACCACACATGGAAAAAGTATAGTGTGTCAATTTATTATTCCTTCATATGTCAGTATAAAACTTATGATAAATTTATATATGTGTGTATATATATCAGTATAAATGTATGATGTGAATGAAAGCCCGTAGTAAATACAAATAGCGTATATTTTAAATGAATGGCTATGTTTTAGAACTGACATTCACATATCAGACCGAGGCTCTGGCATTCTGCCTCATGTTTATAACATCAGATGTCATTTATGATCTACGTAAAACTAGGTACCTTCGAATTACATATTTACCTGATTCTGACTTTTACTGTTTTCATCTTCATTGTCAAAAATGATGTCACTGTCAGAATCTGAAGCAGGTCTTAAAAAGAGAGAAATAAAGACATAGTAAAGATACAAAAAAGGTCGACTTTCTCTTTTGCTAGTCAGAAAACCAAAGAAGCTAGAGCATTACACCATGTGGTGGTCTGAAAGCGAAAGGCCTCTCCAGGCTCATAAAATTGAACGCTTTGACTCCGGGTGGTAGGTTAGCAGGTGAGGCCTAGGAGGAGGTGTGCCACCGAGGGTGGGCTTTGAGGACTTAAAAGACCCAGTTTCTCTCTGTCTGCCTGTGATTCCTACCTGCCTGCTACCATGCGTCCCACTAAAATGGAAATGGACTAATTCTCTGAAACCATAAGCCAGCCCCCAATTAAGTGCCCTCTTTTCTAAGTTGCTTTGGCCATGGTGTCTCTTCAGAGCAGTAGAACAGTATCTAAGACACACTGTGATGCAGCAGCATCAGTGCAGACGGCGCTGTTAGTTTCTCTTTTCTGTTACCCAAACACGGAACTTTTATTTATTTATTTAAAGCTTTATTATTATTATTTTTTAATGTATGAGTGTTTTGCCAGTAGGTACGTCTGTGCACCATATGTATGCCGTGCCTCTGGAGGCCAGAAGGGTGCGTCGGACCCCTGGGGCTGGAGTTACAGATGGTAGTGAGAAGTCATGTGGGTGTTGGTTATTGAACTGCAGTCTGTAGTGGAAAGTTTTGGTGTCTTTAAAGACTCAGCTATGTCATGTAAACATGGTTTTGTTTTAATCCCAGGTGTGGGATGTGGGACTGATTCAGATAGTCCATAGCAGCAGACTATTTGCCTGGTGCTGGCTATGAGAGGGGGTCTTTGCCAGCTGCAGATAGTTTACATCTGAGGACTCTGGAGGGAGAATAAATGCCAGCGCCCAGAGAGTGCTAAGGGATCTGGGAAAGAGCAAGGCTGCTGCGACCCCCTCCCGCTGCTGCTCCTGGTTGCTGCTGTTGCAGTTTGACAAGAAACTTGAAGATATCCTGAAACCAGGATTGGACAGGCCCCAAGGAACCTAACCAGCAGTAGTCAAAGAGAGCTTAACCCCCTCTCACTACTAACCTTTCTCCTACCTGTGTGGGGTGTTGGAAGGAATCGTTGTGGATTAGAGAGAGAGAGGCATAAGAAACACCAATAAAAGGAAATAAAGTAGTTTAAACAGTACGCCAACAGAAGTCCTCTGGAAAGCAAAAAGGGGTCTTAACCACTGAACCATCTATTCAGCTCCAACAAAAAACTTTAAAAAGTAGCTAGATTGTTTCTTAAAGTAGTTAATTGCTAGGAGTTGTAATAAATTGTATCTGAGTGCAATGAAATAAATTGTTAAGCAAATGCCCTTGGGTTATAAATTCGGGCCTTGGATGTGGGAAATCTTTAAAATTCTGGGTTGCAGTTGGCTTCTCTGTGAAAGAGGAAGCTTCCCCCGGGTTGCTCCTTTCTTCACATGGTCAACACATTGGGATTTCTGAGTTCCTCTGCTGTGGGCCAGTTGGGTTAGGGCCCAGGGGTCTCCCGATGCTAGCACTTACAGGAAGGACTGCGAGAAGACGCCTTCATGCTCATCCTCTTCCTCCTCATCGCTGCTGGAGGAGCCCTGGCCGGTGACCGGGAAGCGCGCGCTGGTGGAGCGCTCTGCGGACGTGCTCCACTCCACCGAGCTGCTGAGGATGGGCGGAGGGGCTGCGGCCTCCACGCTGTCCAGCTCGTCCTTGTTGCCCGACTCTTTCCCGCAGGTGGCTGGACTGTCCTGGGCCGGCGGTCTGGAGTCTGGGGGTGGTGTGCCTGGTACAGCCGAGCGCTCATGCCTCTCGATCCAGGCGTTGTAGTAGCGCACGATGTTCTCATGGTGCAGGCGCGACAGCAGGGTCACCTCGCCCTTGATCCTGCGGAAGTGCCTGCTGGCAGGGTTGATAGGGATGCGCTTCACAGCGTAGCAGCAGCCATCCAGCTTGTTTTGCACCTACCCGGCAGGAGGGGACAGGACCTGGTCAGATGGGGCAGTGCGCACTATTTACACCGCCCAGCCCCATTAGTTCCTTCCCAGTAGAACCTGGAGTCTGAGAGCCCATAAGGATAGCGGACAGACGCAAGGGTTGAATTCAAACGGAGGAAAGCCTTGGTTGCCCCCAGACTAGGGAAAAAGTTAAAGGAATCCAAACACGAGGACTCCTCGCTGGGACACACAGGGAGGGCACAACCTTCATCTCTGCGCGAACTTGTTTCTTTCCCCTTCTCCCCATCCCTCCCTTTTCTCCTTTCTCTTTTTGGAACTGGCCGTAAACTTGATATCCATGTACTGCGGAGCTGGGATTACAGGAATGCACATTTTCTTTCTTCTTTAGGCAGGGTCTCAGCTAGCCCAAGCTGGCTTCAAATGGAGATAAGGCTACCCTTAAGCTCCGCATCCCCCTGCCTCCACCTTTCGAGTGCTGGGATTACAGGCATGGACCATCTGCCTATCTTAATCATTTAGTTATTGATTGATGAGTATAACATTTTCTCTTAAAAATTAGGTTAACATATGGAGTTATGAGTTCCATTAATTTTCATGACAATACTTCCCTGTTCTTTGTTATTGTATCTGCTAAGTAAATACCAAAATGCATTTTAGTTTTAAAGTAAAAGTAATTTCTGAGGCCAGTGTGAGTTTCCATCTGGTGATTTTATTTTCATAATACTGAGACTCCAGAAATTTTAACAATCTAAAATAAAGTGCTAATTACTGTACAATGAATTTCTAAGGCCATGTAAATTTGGTGGAGATATTCGATTTCGTTTGCACTAAGTTTTCTTACCTATATGACACTTAGGGGACACTAAGGAGAGAATGAGAACATATGGAGAAAGACGACCATCCAAGCCCCAGAAAGGTGTGCTTGACAACCAGCAGCGACCGCCACTAACACCCACGCTGCCCATTGATTCTGTCACCCAACTGAGACTCAAAACTGCCGATATGGTTAGAAAAATCTAGCAATACAAACGGGAGCACAAAGGAACAACAGAGAAGCCTCCAAGGCCAGTGTGCTCATACCCCACCCCTGCCCTGAAGGCTTCGCTGGTTTGACTGAATTAACTATACCAGATATTCCTTCATAGTCACAGAAGGGTTAGTGCACTGCAACTTCCTAGCAATTCATTTGTCCAAAGGAGAAAGTGCTCAAATGGCGAAGGGCCAACTGCTAAAGAAACCTGACTGAGAAGCAGGCTGCGCCACTCGGGCAGCGATACGGAGAGGGGTGTGAGAGCCAGGGGTTCTCAGGAGAACCCCACAGATGAAGATGCCCTTGTGAAAGCAGCTCACTAACCATCTTTAAGAACATGTGAGTACAGAAGACTACAAGGGACCCTGACCAAAAAGACAAGGAAAAAAAAGAAAGTCTGTTAGTGTTTTAAATTCAAGAATCCACAAAGACATGGAATTAATAAAAACGACACTGAATTAAACTCCCCCTAGGACAATGAGCTTTCTTGTAGGACACTTGCCTTGCTAACAATTTCCCTCTTTTATTGTGGGGAATTAATTATTGTTTTGGCTGAGAGGGCTTTTATAGCAGGAGTGATGCTTCCAAGTTGGGCATGGTGGTGCATCCCGTACTCCCAACACTGGGAGCTGGAGTTGCTGGAGGCAAGAGGACCAGGCTCAAGCCCACCCTTGGCCACATAATCCTCAAAAACCCACCAGGGATACCGCCAGCTCATTTAGGAGAGTGCTTGCCAGCCATGCACAAACTCTGGATTTGGTCCCCAGCATGGCATGAACGGGCATGGAAGTAATGGCCCGAAATCCCAGCACTCAGAAGGTAAAAGTAGGAAGGTGAGCGTTTCAAGGTCATCTGCTAAACTGTGAGTTCGAGGCCAGCCTAGGCTCCATGAAACCTTGTCTCAAAACAAGCAAGCAAACAAAAACCCAAAACCCACCAAAACAGAACAACACCCCCACCAAAACACACAAAATCAACCAATAAACAAGAGTGACAGAGGCTTTCTTGCTCATACTCTCAGAACCCCAAATACACCGACAGAGGTCGCCTTCATCCATAAAAAATGGCATGCACCTCAGCTGTTCTTCATACATTTTAACCTATATCTTTTATGGTTTAGGAAATACTTAAGTTATATAAGAACAGCAGAAGCCTCTTCCTACATTCACATACCAAAATTTTCCCAGACCAAATGAACAGAGGCCTAACAGCAGCATACCTTAAAATATACCATTATCTTTCCATCTACCTAAACAAGAAAATGAGAGCCATCGAGACCATCTCTCAGTGTGAATGCTATCTCTGTTCTAACTTTGGAACCCTTTTCTCTATGGCAACTCCAACAAAATTGGGGGAAAGGTGGGAAGGACAATTCCCTTCCTGAACCAAAGCACTAGAAAATGTTCTTCATGCAGAGATCTTGACGACTTAGGATGCTTATAATCATATTTTTTCCATGTCATTGTTCTGAGCCAACCAACCAGTAAGTGCATTCTTAATGTGTCCAGGGAAGCATACAAGATAGGCTTTAACTCCAGGAGGTGAAGGCGCTCACAGCTTCATAGAGTCTATTCACTTCCCTTCCACTCTCAAAATGGAAACCAAGCCTATGAGGCCATGGAAATGAAAGGAAGGAACTTTAAAAGGATTGGGGACAGCCCCGTCACACCTTGATGACAGCTCCAAAAGCTCCTTTCCCTAGAAGCTGTAGTTCTTCAAACTCAATGAAGTATCGGGAAAACTGTCTCTGTGTCTCACTGAAGAACGCAGAGCTGGGCAGCTGGTTGCTGGGAATGACAGTCTCAATATAATCTTGTCCTCCAGAATCTAAGATGAAACAAAAGCATTAAGAATACAGGAAGACTGGGCCAGAGAGATGGCTCAGGGGTTGAGGGCTCATATACTGCCTTTGCAGAGGACTGGAGTTTGGTTCCCAGCACCCACACTGGTCATGAGTGCCTGTAACTCCAGCTCCAGGCAATCTGATGCCCTCTTCTAGACTCTCTGGGCACTGTATCCACGTGTGCACATGCCCACACAGACACACACATATACACATAATTAGTAACATAAAAAGAAACAGGCAGCTCACAGAAGCCAACAACATAAGCATGAGAGGAAGAGGACCCATTTAGTGATCTGGAAAAAAAATCCAAAAGACAAACAAAAAACACTTTTTACCCTTTGACATCTTTTCTTATCTTGTCATCTTTGAAATAGGCAGTAAGATACAGTAGGCCCACTTTACAGGTGAGGGTAACAGATGGAGGGAAAGTGACTGAACTAGACAGCCACAACCCACACTCAAACTTCCTGGTCCATCCCAAGCTCTACTAAGGTCACATGGCAATATGGGTGACACACAAGAAGAGGATGTCCACTCCATCAGCAGAGGCTGGAGGAACCAGGGCTGTAAAGCAGTCCTATACACACCAGGCCTGCGTCTGCATGGATTAAGTGCAGTCTGGCACAGGTAAACGAACTAATCCATGCAGACGTTATCAGTTTCAGGTTTTGTGTTTTCACAATAGAAAAAAAAGGATGGTAGTCAAGTGTAACAGGACATGCCTGTAATCTCAGCACTCAGGAGGCAGAGACAGGAAGACCAAGAGGTCTAGCCTGGGTGACACAGTGGGCTATATATCAAAAAAAAAAAAAAAAAGGCAGGCAGGCAATACCTCACCTTCAGGACTCTGCTCCACTAAAGGCATTTTTGGCTGAGGGTTCATGAAGCTGTGTCCCAGCAGCTGCTGAGGACTCCATCTTTCCTTGTCGTCCAGGCAAACACACCTCGGTGGGGGAGGGAGAATGTCAGTGTGTACAATATCAATGGCTTTCTAGTTGATCTACCCCTTTCAACTATGAGTCTGCTCGTCTTTTTAAATACACATTAGCTAATTCATGTTACTTATGGAGCAATATGTACTTAAAAGTGAATTTAAATGAATAAACGCCATTTCAGGATTTGCATGTCCCACAGCAGATTGGAGGCAAGTAGAAAACAGGGGGAAAGAGTAACTAACTACATTTTTGTCACAGAGGCATAGAATGACTTGAAATGCTCTCAGGCCATATAAGTCAGCTTTGAATTTTTGCTTCCATTAGCAGCTTAGTAACTTGCTCTGTTGAATTAAGCCTCCTGGGGACTAGGCATAAATCAAGCTTTCCAAAGACAGCAATCGGATGCTGACAAACCTGGAATACCATGATAGACACTGGGCAACATTGCTGAGAACTTCCACACTTCACCACATTCGATCCTCAGTCCCTTAGACCAACCCAGCATCTGATGTCCTAACAAGTCACTTTTGTTTTGTTTGAGATGAATCAAAACAAGCCATACCAGGAATTCTCAAAGTAGGGTACCTGACCCTACACCTGACTGTTTAAGGTGACAGAATCAACTGTCATTGTGGGTTTCAGACTTTTGAATCTACATTTACAATGCAATAATAGCAACCATCATAAAGAATAACTTTGTTTTATATCATAGCAGGAAGAGTTAAAACATTAATTTATACCTGGAAAGGACAAGAGAAGATAACATCATTTGAATAAGATGATATATTTTCTGTTCAATTTATTAAAACAAATTTCAGTTATACCAGTAAAACAAAATTCCTGCAAATATCAAAAATATTATTCAAAATTATAAAGTATTTTATTTTACTTTTGAGACAGGGTCTCACTAGTAACTCTGACTGCCCTAGAACACAGAGATTTGCCTGTCTCTGCCTCCCTAGAGCTGGGATCAAAGGTATGCGACCTGGTATTAGTTTATTTTCAGATTTATATTTATTTTATATATAATGATTTTTTTTATTTACATGTAAGTACGTGTACCATGTAAGGAGGTAAAGAGGGTGCCAGGTCCCTAGGAACCAAACCCAAGTCTTCTGTAAGAGCAACAAGTGTTCTTCACTTCTGAACCATCTTTTAGGCACCCTTATTGAATTTCTGAGAATTACTGAATTACTATATATTTCTGAATTGCTATATATTCCTGATTGACCTTGAACTTGCAATCCTTCATTTCTCATTCTCACACAGGCGAGTATAGGCATGTGCCACCCACACTTGGCCAAAAAAAAGTCTTGTAGATCAAGGTGGTAAATATGCCTAATCCTGGCATTTAAGAGGCAGAGGCAGGAAGATGTCTGTGAGTTCAAAGCCAGCCTGGTTTACATAGTAAGTTACAGGTCATCTAAACCTGCAAAGTGGGACCCTGCCTCAAAAACAACAAACATTCATACAAATAAATTGAAGTTCTTGCCTCTAATTTTTCTTTCCTCTTAATCTCTCACTGGTTTTCTAAGATAGGGTTTCTCTTCAGAGCTCTGGCTGTCCTGGAACTCTGTAGACCAAGCTGGCCTTGAACTCAGAGATTGGCCTCTGTCTCCCAAATTAAAGGCATGCATCATCCCTGCCTGGCCTCCTCTAATTTTTTGTTTGTTTTGTATTTTTTCAGACAGCGTTTCTCTGTGTAGCCTTGGCTGTCCTTGACTGACTTTGTAGACCACGCTGGCCTCGAACTCCCAGAGATCCGCCTGCCTCTGCCTCCCAGAGTGCTGGGACTACAGGTGGAGCCACCACACCCGGCTTTCTCTTAATTTCTTAATGTGCAACCTTACTGACCTTTTCCTGTCTACTTCCACATATAAATGATCGCCAACTGAACCATAATGTTATTGAGGATATTGAGGGTTTTTTAAAAACATTATTTTGTACATATTAGTTTTTAACTTGCTTTTTGCAAGTGGTCTTTTTAGCCATGTCTTAAAATTTTATGTCAGTTAAAAAAAATACCAGTAATGATCCTTCTAAACTCCGAAATCAGCTTGGATCTAGTAGAATTTATTTACATACTCTCCTAGTTCTGTCTTTTCTAGTTTTACACACTCACTGCACTGACCATCCCTCTACACTGTGTGTTAATTTCTAAAGTGCGCTATCCACTCTAGCTCTACCATGACGTTCACACGACCGACACAATGCATCTGGATTACAAATGGCTTAAAGCTTGCCGAGAGTGAACTGCAATCTTCAGGAGCTCCTTCTTGAAAAGATTACATGTTCAGAGTCAATCGGTTTGGCAGTCTAGCGGCTACTAGCAAGCAGAGGTAATGCTAGCTCCAGCTTTGACGCCAGCAGGGATGGCAGGCCTGGGACCTCCACAGCTCCCACTGCTGAGGGTGGCCGAGCTACAGAGCTAACAGAGCAGCAGCCAGTGGCAGCGCCTGACACCTGTTAGCTCAACCCTGCAAGAGCCAGGGACTACCAGAATTTATTTACTTCACATTCTCCTACTATTGGGATTGGTCCTAGCACATACACACATAGACACAGACACACAAACACGCACACACATTTGAGGAAAGGGGCTGACTTTGATTCTGTGTGCAACATTCCCTCCTTAGAGCATATAAACTTTTAAAGAAATCGCTTATGATTTCTTTTAAATGAAATAAAACTTTTAGGACAGCCCCTTTCCTCAAATGAATAATTTATCATGGCTACTTTCTGCAGCACGCCTCGCTTCAATGCTATGTGACACAGCCTGAGAGCACGTCATCACTATAGCATGTGCCGCATAACTCAACACAGCTCCAGTGTCGCAGTCAGTCTTATGTGGCTGCCAACCCCCGTGCAGTCCATCACTGACGAAATGCTGACGTCTGGCACAGGATTGCCCAAATTCAGGGGCATCCATATGAGTGACCGGAGAGCCAGTGCTATATGATCACTATGGGTCGGTCAACTGGAGACTGGCAAAGAGAAATGGGAAGGCAAGGGGAAAGAAAGCACAGAGCTGAAGTGAGTAAAACGAGTAACTAGGGAAACAAAGGTGACAAAATAAGAGGTGGTGTGAGGAAGGGGGAGGCGGTCCAGGGCAGCTTCTGCAGGAGGCTGGACCAGAGGAGTACTGGGAAAATCTCAACTGAAGAGATCATCTCGTCCCTTATTAGAGACTGAGAAGGTGCTGTCGGCTTAGACTGAGAACATTCAGAGTGAAAGCAGAAAACACTGAGGGAATGGCCTGGATAAATACTTTAGGTCCAAGGAAAGCCTCTTTATCAAGGACTCCCTCGAGCTGGACAAACCCTGGCTTTCGGCCAGGGAGATGGCTGTGGGAGAGTGTGCCTGTCCACAACTGATGACCTGACACCCTGAATTTGAGCCCATGGTGGAAGGAGAGAACAGATTCCAGAAAGTTGTTCCCTGACATCCAAGTGTCATGCCAATAGGTTCTTGCACTCATAAACACGGACAAATACAAATACACACACATACATATACACACACTACATTTTTTTTAAAGCTGGCTTTGTAATGATTATGTACTTGTGATTCACAAATATGGAGCATCCTCGGACTAGAAACAGGTGGTCATTTGATCCCCAGACCTGGCTGAGTGAGAGAGCCTCAGGAGGAGTAGTCAGGAAGAAAGAGGTCAGAACAGAGGTAATAAAGGACTATATAGAGATGTTATTCCCTGAAAGGGTTGGGCATCATTTTGTCATCACCAGTACCTTTCAGCTTATTATCCGGGAGATAAGAAACTCTCCACAGATTGGCTCCCACACACAGAAGCTCTTTATCCTATGCAATATTCTAATTAAATTAATTTTCTTAGTTCTGAGCCATCAATTCTGCTATATTTTGAAAGATACATTAATTCTGATATTGGGACTTTTTTTTTAAATAAATGAGAGCGTCCACAAGAAAATAGTGCTGCATGATATTACTTTATATAGTGATGTAATGCATCTAGGTTATGAGAATCAGTTACATATGTATTAAGTATTTGTTTTAAATGTTTTAAGGACAAGAATGTATATTTTCTCTTTAGAATACCAAATGTGCCTTACACAACAATGCAAATGTATAAAATATTACTTCACTTATGTCCTTTCTGGTACAACTAGAGTCTTACTTAAACTTGGTCTTCTTACAAACTGTCTGTATAAAGATGCTATGTCCAGCTGACTGATGCTCAAGTGTTTATAATACTGTTTTATAATCTTCAGATTTTAAGAATATAATAAAGTTAAATAACCACAGCAAAATAACCACAACAACAACAACAAAAAGAGGGCAGACCATGCTTCTCAACTGGTTTCCTGCGGCCTTCTCTTTGGTCTCTTAGGACTCAGCAGCAAAGTGATGGAGAAAGCCTACCACATCGAACATCCAGGGCACTTCTCGCCACTGCCAACCCTTCTGGGATAGACAGGAATGGGGAAAAATTCTAGAGTCTTCTAGGCAGTCTTCCAAAAGCAGTCTGAGAATCAATTACTAAACTCAAGTAGGGTTAGAAGAATGTGGAAGACTAAATGAGGAAACAGAGCACTCGGGCCTGGGAAAGGAATTCGCCCGGGCTCCCTTCCACTTCCCTGTTCTTTAGACGCACAGGAGGAAAGCACAACTAAAAAAAATCAGTGATACTCACTTCTTCAGGAAATCTTGGAAGTCAGTGGGCAAGTCGCTGGGGATGGTCACAGGGTACTCCTCACACTCCTGTCCTTGGCTCAGAGACAGCAGCAGAAGGCCAAGACGCCACACGTCCCCTTTCTTTCCTGTCTTATAGGGCAGGGCACTGTCACTAAAGCGAACTCGGGTTTGCTCAAATACATCCTCCTTGCAAATGTCTGCCAGGCGCTTAGCGATGCTGTAGTCCGTTATCCGTACAGTGCCCTCCGCGTCGACCAGCACGCTGGATGCGCTCAGAACCTTGTGCACCACAGAGTTGCTGTGCAGGTAATCTAGGCCGGCCAGGAGTTGGGCTGTGTACTTGCGGAGCTGGTGGACTGGGACGGGGCCTGAGTGGCGCAGGTGTGTAGCAAGAGAGATCCCACTGACATGCTCGGCCAAGATGTCCACCACGATGGAGTCCTCCTGCTCTCTGGAGTTCATCGCAAAATAGCGTACAACATTTGGATGGCTCAGTTTCACCAGGGAGTTGAATTCTGTTTCTGCTCCTTGAATCTGATAAGAGTATTAGGCAAATGACATTAAGTGGTGTTTCACTTCAAAAGATGGGAAAATAAGATACATGACCTTAAACTAGTGAAACGTCCCTAAACTGGTGAATCAACCTGACAATACATAAAAATGCAATTGATAAACTTCAATGTCAAAATGGAGTGTCCAAATACCTTAAAACTGCGGAGTGGCTTTTACAATCAATTTTATTCTGTTTATTTATTTTGGGGGGCTGATATTACTAGCAAAAAAAGAAAAGAAAAATCATATGAGGCTGGAGAGACGGCTCAGTGGTTAAGGCACTATCTGCTCTTCCAGAGGTCCCAGCAACCACATGGTGGCTCACAAGCACCTGTACAGGGATCTGATACCCTCTTCTGGTGTGCAGGTATACATGCAGAGAGAGCACTCACCTACATAAAACAAACAAATAAATAAATCTTTAAAAAAGGAACATCATATTTAAAATAGCATTTTATGATTATTACTAAGTGTCATTGTGAAAAGCTTAAAATCTGGGGGTGGAGGTATAACTCAATTGTACAGCATCTGCCCAGCAGGCAAGAGACCTGAGGTTTAATTCCCCGCATTGCAAAAAGGAAATGTAAATATGATATAAAGGAAAAAGAAATCCTTAAACTTATTTATGTGATCACCACCCAAAAACAACTATTGATTTTGGTGTGCGTCATTGTTCTCTTGCTTTGGCTGTTCATTAAGTAAAGACTACATACATAGTAAGTGTCCCTGAGTTCAGCGTTCTGAATTCATCTAAAAAAGTCTTTTCTCATTTCTAGCACTGCACAGAAACAAAAGAAAATCCCTCAAAACTCAGTTCTAAAGCAATGTTTTAAAAGAACAGAGAATATAGAAGTAACAGCGCACAGCACAGCAATGGAGCAGTAACTAATCCCAAGAAAGCGGAAGTCACGGGGTCTCAGATGTGAGGGCGCGAGGCTGGGGCAAGTTAGCCTAGCAGGAGCAGGGCTGATGCCTGGTGAAGGTGTGGGTCTCCACTCATCTTACACTCTGTGGACCGTTCGCGGGAGCCAATGAGATGCAGGCTTTTGCTTCATCAGCTACAGCTTGAGATGAGGTCTTTGGTCAGCCACGGCAAACACTTACTGACCGTATTCTCTCTGTTTTGAATCTGAGACAAGGGCGTGTGTGGCCCAGACTGGCCTCAAACTTGCTGTGTAGCTTAGAAACACCTTGATCTGGTCTTCCCAGCTCCAGTCCCTGAGCACTGGCAATTGCAGGTGTGTGCTCTCACGCCTGGCTTACGTACTTGCTTTCTGCACTTGTCAATCTTCTCTCTTTCTTGACTGGTAAGGAATGGGCCCATCTTTTTCTGCCACTGAAGGACCCACTCGTACAACAAGACAAAGCTGCCTGTGGCCGTTTCCAAAGCGTTGTATACGACTTTCCCCAGTTGCTCATCACTGCCTGCAGAGAGACAGAAAAAGGGCATTGCATCCTGCAAACTGTGTGTGTGTGTACTTGAACTCCAACGGTGAGTATCACATGCTAACTAGGAAAAATAACATTTACTGCAATACGCGTCCATTTGTAACCAATTTTTAATAATTACCAATATAACCCGAGCCTTCAAATGCTAATTGTAGAAAGTTCAGCCGATGATGAGGTTTTTGGCGTCAAGAGAACAGTGTCTTGTTGGACCTACAGTGCCGTTTTCCTCAGCAGCTCACCACTGCTGATCATGCTGGCTCTGCCCTTCACATAGCTCTACAGGGGGCCGGCCTCCTCAGGGCCATTCCATCAACACAGATTAGTGTGCACAGTGCAAACAGCTTTTAGTCTAATTTGAAAAGTGGCCAAGTCAGAGGCACAGACTCTGAATATGCTCAGCAAAGCCAAACTGCCAAATGTTCTGGAGGGAAAGAACCAGAAATGATGGTTAAGGGTAGAAAGCCATGCACTTAGTTAGCTAGCAGGCACATGTCCTCCCCCTTCCCCCCTTGGGGACCAGAACTGCTGGGACATCAAACACTGTTGCACAAAAATCTCCATTGCCATTAAGATTATGATAAAAAAGAAAACATAATTTTCATTTTCCTTTCCTCTATGCATCTTCTACCTCATCACAGCATGTGCGGCACCCAGGCCAGACAGTCCTTGATTGTAGAGGGATACTTTGTGCTTGGCAACAACTTAGATGCCAGTAGCACCCCCACCCCAGCATCAAGCATCAAACACACCTGTAGCCTGGGGCATCTCAGTGGGGGAGTGCTTGCTAAGCATGTGCTAGGTGTAGGGTCAATCTCCAGCACAGAAAACAAGTAGTACCACCAGAAGAGCCCAGGCTACTAACTCATGTCCAGTTCGAAACCACTAATAATATAGTAATCTATCCCTGTATGTGGATTTGTGTGTGTGTATGTGTAAGTATGTATGGGTGTACATGTGCAAGGCTTGGCTGCTAATCTTCAGGTGCTGTTCATCTTGTGTTTGGGTGGTCTCTCATTGGCCTAGAACTCATCCAGCAGCTGGCTGGCTGGCCAGTGAGCCCCAAGACTCCACCCACCTCCCTGGTACCTGCATTACAAGTGCATGCCATCAGGCTTAGCTTTCTTTTTGGTATTTTAAATGTGGGTTCTGGGGGTTGAAGTCAGGTGTTCTTACAAGCATTTTATTGACTGTCTCCTCAGCCTAACCATTTCTTTCTAGTGCAAAAAGACTGTTTTTCATGATATTATTTCACTTTCCTAATGAAGAAAAATTTAAGATATGTTGATACTTATGTTTTCCACTTGAAAAATCAGAAGCAATGAAAATCTGCACATATAAAATAGTTTTAGCATAAGTATTTTGGAGGATTATGCCTGAATTTGCTTACCTAAACTGTGCATTTGACAGGCAGTTTAAAATTTCATGGAAATGCTGGCAATTTTGAGATTTTAAGTAAAATAATCTAATTATTTGCTAGTCATAATGACTCCTGAAAATCTTAGCCTAAGAGAGGAAAACCATGATGTTTGAAACCTTGTCAGCTAAAGGAAGCAACTTTAGAATCATGTGTTGAGCAGCTCAGTGGAGACAGTGACTCTAACAGTTTATGGGATGGGGGATGACATGATTAACATGAAGTCTCATAAATTACATTTGTGTGGTGCCCAGTACACTGTCATATACGTACATATTTATAGATGTCTATAAATATACACATAAACAAATATATGACACACATATATAAACATTTTATTGTGTGTGTACTCACACCCATGCATGCCCCATGTGTGTGGGCATCACCAGACAACTTCTGGGAGTCAATCTTTCCTCTACATGTGGCTTTTGGCTGCCAGGTCAGGTAAGTGCCTCTATACATTAAGCTGCTCCTCTGGCACTGTGCGGACAGAGCTGGACATTTCAAAATGGCTAGGGCTTTTAAGTTGTAATCTCAGTTTGCTACCCTATCACCTTTTTCTTGGTGGAGGCAACCCAAGGAACATGTTTTCTGAGGCTGAGGGAGAGTGTTAGCAGGACACTGACTGAAGCTGTCACCCGCCAGCACCGATCACTCATCCAGACGGTTGTCAGTGCCTCCGCCAAAGCCAGGCTATTCTCTGTTTTCTCTAGCTCCAACAACGTTAAACTGAGAAAAAGATTAATCTGTTGATTTTTCAAAATGAAACAATTTTGTTAAACATTAAAAAAATTAGTTGATGGTTTAAGAAAAAACCTCACACACTACATACAAAATTAGGGTCTATTTACAATGCCAGACCCATTGTGGGAAAATAAATAATTTAATCTCGGTAGTTAAAAAGGTGACTCTAAGTACTAGCCCCAGTGAGACTAAGAGCCTGAGGTACTTTGCCTTCTGGAGTTCCTGGGTTACCGCAGCAGGGAGTTACATGTTGCCAGTTCCTGAATGTGGAATGTCTGAGTCCAAGGACAGTCTCAAATCCAAGGCCAACCACCTCTACCAAGGTCTTGACCCTGCCTAGTGGCTGTCTGCAGTACGTCAGCTCTGTGTCTGCAGAATCCTAGTCTGTCTAGCTGCTATCACAGCGGCCAGGCTGAGTGTTTAGATCACAGACTCTTCAGGTGTTTGGGTTCTTCCCCTCATTAGGTGCTCTCTTGCTTACTTGTAACATCTTAAAATGAACAGAAACGATGCTGAAAGCAAGCAAGTGTGATTGACTCTTATCCATTAATTCTGCAAAGTATATTTACAGGATTGAAAATCAAAGTTAATTGTTGGGTTCGCTCCAGGAAAGCAAGCCCTAGAAGCTTATCTATGTAGCTGAGAAAGTCAATATAGAAAACCAGATTTTAAGTAAATCACTAAAATCCCGAGTTACAGAGAAAAGTTCATTCCAAGTAGCCACTAGAGACAACTGCTAAGTAAGACGTAGAGAAAATGAGGTGGTTTTTCTGGTCAGGCACAATGTGCCGAATAGGACAATGCCAGGCAGATGGAAAGCAACTTAAGAGATTTGGTGGCTGGGAATGTGACTCGGGACCAGTACCTACTCGGCTGCAGAGGGATCTTGGTTTAATCCCCAGTACCATGAAGGAAAAACCAGTGATTTGGTTACTGAAGACCTCAAGTATCAGGGCCCATTTTGTTCATACATGTTTTACTAGTACCAGATGCACACGATACAATATTTAGAACTGTCTGCCCACTAATACATTTCTGAGAGCATGGTTTTATCCACATTACATCTGAGGAGCTGAGCAGCTTTTCATCCTAGACATGAGTAAAGGGGCCCAGAATTACAGCTTCCTGCTCGGGTTATGCTGGTTTAGCTGTCAGTCTCTAGCTGGCTTTGTCACATCAGGATTAACTTTTGTCACTGAACAAACTTAATGGACTTGGCTAGTTTACTCACCGACACATCTCCCTTTGTGCACCATGAGCTGCTCAGGGCTACCCACACAGAAATACAGGATTTCACACGAGCCGGGAGAGGCTTCACCACTACACACAGAATACTGACGTTCTCGCCTTAAAAATAAATTTGGACAATGTTTTTTTTTCCTTTAATTTACAATTCAACACTGGACATCCTTGCCCCTCCATCCCTCCTAATTATTACCCCGTTCAGTCCAGTCTGAGTCTACTAAGGATGGGGTTGAAGTGCTCCACAACACATGGGAAAACCACTTACTGCCCACCTCCCACTGTTCCCTTTTACACATGAATTGATACACCGTTCAAGGTGGTAGTCACCAACCACTTCCGGCTATTCACACTGCAATGAAAATTCAGATCTTGACCCCACAAGATGGCTCAGCGGGTAACGATGCTTGTTTCAAAAGCCTAGTGACCTGAGCTTGATCCTTGGAACATGGGAGGAGAAAACCAACTGTACATAGTTGACCTTCACACAAGCACATGGCACACACACACACAAATAGTAAGTTAAGTTCTTGCCTCCTCAATCGCCGCCCAGGGCTGGTGGTTGCTGTACTGACAGTGAGACACAACAGTTCATCAGTACAGGACACTGTCACTCACTGGAGGAAGCTCAGCTGCCATAGTGGTTTACACTCATCCCTCACAGACCCCACGTCTTTTCATTCCAGAACAGAGCATTCGGAGAACACGCAGAAGCAGGGCTCAGAGTCCTCGCAGTTCCAGCCTGGGCCTCAACCACAGACTGTTCATTCATTCTCCTACTGTCTCCAATAGACACTCCCTGTCATTCCCCTTCATGACTGTCTTAAAATATGAACCTATTTTTTTTTTTTCCTTTGTCCTGATCCCTCCCCTGCCCTCCTCTCTCCTCCTCTCTCTTTCCTCTACCATGGATGGGGAGCACAAGCTGGGCAACTAGAA
This sequence comes from Pachyuromys duprasi, assembly GCA_028658305.1. Lineage (NCBI taxonomy): Eukaryota > Metazoa > Chordata > Mammalia > Rodentia > Muridae > Pachyuromys > Pachyuromys duprasi. Next base: position 17,057,972 of record CM053748.1, read on the forward strand.
TGCAAAAATACTGAACAAGCTGGGGGACAGGGTTCTAGTAAGGCTCCTTCACTAAGGAGCTCGTTAGTGCTGGAATGCTCAAAATGCTCTGATGAAATCCGCAGCAGATCTCTAAAGAGAGCTCTCAGGCTTAGCACAAACTGTGACCTTTTCTTTTGTTGAAAACAAGAAGCACAGAAGGAAGTTCACAATCCGTATGGTCTCACCCATAAAGGAATCTGGTGCTGGCAACAGTCTTTCAAGGCAGCACTGACCTCAGACTGCAGACAATGCCTCAGTTCCATCCCCTACAGTCCTGTCTGAGATCTTGCTCCAGCAGCTGGTCCTTCTAACTTAATGTTCAATCTGTTCTCCTTATCCCCACACTGCCCTCTCGGGCTGCACTCTCCACACACCTACTCTGGCTCTTCATATTCAAACTACTGCCCACCAGCCCCCATTCTCTCCCCGTACCACTGTAGCCAACATAAACCAACCTCACCTTCCTACACCATCAAATTCAGTTTTATTTTCCCGTGGTGCTTTGACTTTGGTTGGTGGCATGGTCACCTACTATGTTTCACTAGTCCTACATCCCTACCCCACCCCTGCATCTCCTCACTGGCTACCCATCCTGTTTTGATAGCTCTAACTTTCTCCCAAACTCATACACTGCTCAGTCATAACCCAGCGTCTTTGCTTCTAATCCTGGAACTTGTGCCCTTCCTCAGCCTCTTCCCACATGGGTTCTCTTAGACCACACACATGTCCCACATATTCTAAATGCTAGGGTACAATCGATACATTGTAGTTCTGTTTAAGCTTCTTCTTGTACAAACTGGAGCACAGTGAGAAATTGCACAGAAAAGGACACAAGCAAAGGTTCAAAACCATATGAGAGACTCAAAAGAATCCAGCAGCCCTTAGTATGAGCTCTGCCCCAGTCAGCAGATGGTACTCCACAGTCCTTTTAGTCAGTGGCATCCCAATGCCCTTCAGCTGACAGGTTTGAAGGTGTTTTAGAATAATCATCACCATATGCTTGAGTCACAGAACACAGAGATATTTAGTTGATACTGTTCTGTGAGCCTCATCCCTACTGGCTAGCTTTCAGAGTGCTAGGAGGCGCTATTCATACCACAAGAGGGGCCATCATTGATCTTGTCCAGCCCCAGCAAAATATGCCCATTGCTGTAATATTGGCATGGACATCATGGGGATAAACAACTCTGACTACATTTAAGTTCCACCCCACAAGATGACACCCATACCTGGCACCATTGTTAGGCCAAGAACCTGTGGCTAGGTCACAGGCCCTAGAAGAGAACCTACTGCTATGATTTGGCTAAATAGACAGTGTAGTAAACCAGTTCTTATTGACATTGCTATACCCAGATTAGTGCATCTCTCAGCCCCCATCAGAGAAGCTGGTGATTAGCACAGACACTCACAACTGCCCAAAGTGTAGAGCATTCAGGACTGTGGAATGCTCAGCCCTAAACGGGTATCTACATCCCATTCTCCTCCTCCCGAGGCTCAGGGATCATTGTAGAACAGAGTGAAAGACTTTAAGAATCAGAGGTGGCGAATGATTACAGGAAAACAGCATTCTCCAGACACAGCAGGGCGGCTGCACAAATGAAGTCACAATGACTGTGATAGCATGCACAAACCGCATGCGAACTCAAGCCAGACTGGATGCCAGCATGGAGAGGGGAGGTGACCTGAAGTTCCACCCCTGGCTGAGAAGCTACTGGCAAGGGACAGCTGCTGGGAGAGGGAGGTCAGTTTTCTTTAAGAGTTTAACCCTTGGTAAGTAGGTCAAGCTCCACTGGAATGCCACACATCTAAGAATGTATGAGCAGCACAAACGGGGCTTGATTAAAAATTTTTTTTTAAAAAGGAGGACACAATGTTGGGTGCAGAGGAAACGGGGGGGGTAAATTTAGGAGGGGTAGGGGGCCAGTAAAACACACTGTATGAAATTCTCAAAGAACTAAAAATAAATTGACCATCACATTACAATTGTTAACAGTGTTAGGGTTTGGGGGATGTAGCTTCATTGCAGAGCACTTGTCTCGTATATACAAGGCCTTAAAATCCACCCAGCACTGCAGCAAATAAATAAACACACGAATAAACAAAAAACATACATTCATAAAATAAAAGTATTGTAGGAAGAGTGTGATTAGGACCAAAGGAAAATGAAGATGATTTTAAAAGTGAAAGTGTCAATAAAACAGTAAGTGTGGCACACGACAGCCAGGAAAGAATGGCATTGAGAACAATTATGGAAGCTGAATAATACATTAGCAATGGGCAGAATTTAAAATATAGAACTGCGAGTCAAAAGCCGGTCAGCAATGGCTACTGTTAAGTCGGGATGCATCAAGCACTGGGCTAGAAGAACCTTTCAGGAGAAGAGCAGCAGCTTCTGAACTCTCACAGACACTGCCTGTCAATCTAGGGTCTGTCCTGGTTAGGGACGGCTCATGAGTTGGTGGAAACGTCACTTAGGTTAGCCTCTGCTTCATGGCTGAGGCAGTATTGAGCCTAATAAGATGAAGGTGGTTTCAAACAAGACAGTGAATACTAACAATTAGGTCTTACAAAGGACTGAGAACTTGATACAAAAAGACTAAGTTGGGAATGTAACTGAAAAGAGAAAATAACAAGGTCCAGGAAGATGGCTCAGTGGGTAAAGATGTTGTCACCAAGCCTGAAGAGTTTCATCTGCATATCTACATGGTGGAAGGAGAGAACTGATGCCCACCAGTTGTTTTCTTAACTCTACCTCACACACACACACACACACACACACGCACACACACACATACACACGAACACATGCACGAAACCAAATAAAAGTAAGGGCCAGGTGTCTCAGCATGTGAAGGCTGAACCTCACAGGCCTGATGACCAGAGTTCAATCTCCAGAGTGCACAGAAAGGTGGAAGAAGAGTCCACTCCACCACTCCACAAAGCCCTTGATCTCCACATGTGTGCCGTAGCACTCACATATAATAAAATATTACTGTCAAAGTTGAAAATGAAAAAAATTTAAAGAGGGCTCAAGTGGCAAGAAAAGAAGTGGCAGTATGTGGGGGCCAGTGCACCAGCCCTGCACGCCTGCCCAGGACCTGCCGCCAGCAAGGCCAAGCGTGTGGCTGCTACAGTTTGGAACCAAACGCAGCAGAAGGCCCACGTGCCAAAGGCTTTCCCACCCCGAGCTACTGGGAACTGGAAGTCTCTCAGCGCCCCCCCCCCCTTTCTTCTGTGGCACAGCTATGAGGTAAGCGGGTTTGCTATGTTGCACCTCCCTACCGCACCTCCTGTGCGGACTCAACAAGGCCTACGTGAAATGGGGCTGTGGGCTGGTGGGACAGAACCGATACCTGAAAAGTGGTCCTCTGATTTCCGTATGTGATACCCACACACATACCACACAGACATGAACACATGCACTGACATGAACACAAACTACACACATATTCACAATAATAATAAATAAAACTTTAATTAAAAACAAGCCATTCATGGCTTCTGCATTCAAATTCCTTTCTGGTTTGCAGGAGGCCACAGCACATGGACAGAGAAGATCTCTAAGCAGAAAAATGTATGGAGAAAGTAGTGTTCTTTCTGCCATCTCTGGGGACAGAGAATCCAGGAGCCCATCAGATATTCCCTCCCCCCTGAACAGGTGGTCTATACTGGCCCACTTCAGAAAATCCCATATATCTCTCTGTGTTTGTATCTATCTACAGTAGGCTGTGTAGCTCACTTGATGAAATGCTCATCCAGCATACACAAGGCCCTGGATTCTATCCCCAGGACTGAGCAAACCAGGCCTGGTGTAATCCCAGCACTAGAGGTAGGAACACTGCAAGTTCAAGGTCATCCTTGGCTACAGAGCAAGTTTGAGGTCAGCCTAGCTTATATGAAACCCTGTCTCCCCCACCTACTACACACACACACACACACACACAATTATAGGCTGAAACACACACAGTAGAAAATATGAAATTTGAGCTGATGGTGATGATTCAGATGGATAAAAATTTTAAATCGTTAAAAGTTAAATCAAACTGTACTGAAGGCGAGCCTGTGGCTGTCATAGGCTTCATTTGGTACTTGCAGCCAAGTATGACGAAGCATGCCTGTAATCCTGCTATGCAGGAGGCTGAGGCAAGAAGACCACATGTTGGAGGTCAGTCTGAGCTATAAGTAAGATTCTGCCACAAAATAAAATGAAAAAGAGCTGGGGCGGTAGCTCTGTGGTGGAACACCAAGCCAGCAAGTGTGAGGCCCTGGTTCAGACGCCAGCACCCCACACAAACGTGAAGGTACTTAGAAAGTGTTAAATAAAACTTGCTTTCTAGCTAGTTAGCAGATCGCGATGAAAAGTGCCAGACAGTTCATTAAGACTTCTGCCTCCACATTCCTGCCACAGCACTGCGGGACACTTTCATTCTTCTACATCTTCACCCCCTCACCTGAGAAGTCTGAGGGACTCACCTGGACCTTCCTGAGGAGTTTACCCGGGGTTTACCGTTCCCTACAAAGTCAGGAGAGCCTGCATGGAGAATGGCGGCTGCCCTGGCTCCTGCTGGGTCTCTCTTAGAGGCTTGATCCTGGTTTGGCAAACTAGTAATTTCTAAACGTTCCTAGAAAAGAGAGAGCAAACCCCACATTAGCTGTCCATGCAAGTGGATGACCAGCACGCCACGGAATCACCCACTCAGTACAGAATAAATATTTTGTTTGAAAAGGATGCTTTAGTTTTATTTCTGTTCCTTCTATCAAGAGCAACTTAGGGGTGACAGTTATTTTCAGTTCACAGTTCTGGGTTATAGTACACCATGGCGGGTAGGTCACGGAGGGAGGAGACCATCCATCGACACTCTTCAGCAAGCAGAGATGAATGCAAGCATGCCTCATGTCAGCTAGCTTCTTCTAGTCTTACATAGTCCCGGGCTCCAAACCAGGGAACGATACCACCCACAGTGGGCCTTCCCACATCATTTGGCAATCAGGACAATACCCTACAGACTCAACACAGGTCAACCTAATGTAAACAATCTCCATATGACTTTCTTCCCAGGGATTCCAGGTTCGGTCAAGTTGACCATTAAAGCTAACTATCACAGCCAGCTAGACTCAATTTTAAAAGTGTAATGCGTGCTGGGGAACAGCTGTACAAACAAGCTGGATTTTGATTCCTTGCACACGCACACACATACACAAAACCTAGATGTGGTTGTATGTGCCACTGAGGAGGCAGAAACAGGATGATCCTGCAGGCTCACTGGCCAGCCAGGCCAGCCAATCAGTGAGTTAAATTCAGTAAGAGCCCCTACCTCAGGTTAGGGATAACTCAGGATAAGAACACTGGTTACTCTTTCAGGGGACCTGGGTTAGACTCCTAGCACCCACCTGGCAGCTCACAACTGTATGTAACTCTAATCCCAGGAGTTCTGACACCCTCTTCTGGCCTCCTCCAGCACTGCACACTTGTGGTACACGAACATGTGTGCACATAAAACACATTACACATTAAAAAAAAAAAGTAGCCAACAACTGAGGAAGCTAAGTTGACTCCAGCCCAGCCCCCACATGTACACACATGAGCATGTATATATCCCAATAGAATGTGTCATCTGAAGGCAATTCTGGGTCAAGAAGTGAAGTCCAGGTCCCAGCTTTAAGAGCATGAGATTGTTATATGCGAAAGAGCTTTGAATCTACCCAGAAAGTTAGGGAGACAGAGCATTAGAGAGGATCGGAGATGAGGTGGTTTAAAAAGAAGAGAGTGGCTGAAGGGAGGCAGCCCAGAGGCAAGATGGGAGACAACAGAAAATCAGATGCAGATGCCACTTTACCCATGGCCGACTGCACTAGTCCTTTGGAAGAAAAGCCACAGAAGGGTGTCACCTGTAAGGTCACACAGGACAGCGGAAAGAGGAAAACTTAGGGGGGTGCTGTTTCCTGCAAATGTCCCAAAGACTGTGAAGAACGCCCCCTTACACCCAGCTGTTTTAATTTGCTGGGGAACCATTCTTTCTATTGCCAAACTAAGTTTCGGGCAGGTGTGTAAGGTTTCCATTCACTCGTCAGTAAAAACAAGGTTTTGTTTGTTTGTTTAATAAAGAGTCTATTCCAGGCTAATTAATAAAATTTCAATCTCCTGTCTTTGGACTCACTTGATAAATTACTGTAACTATGTAAACCCAAATTGTTTACAGACAACACTGAACTTTGCCACCTAGTTGGAAAATCTGAAAAGACATAGCAAGCATGGTGCTTATGTAGGTACTTTCAGAGCTAGGGAGGCTGAGGCAGGAGAACTACCATGAGCCACAAATAAGAAAATAAAACACACACCCCCAATATGAAATGAAAGTTTGGTACGTTAAGCTTTAGCATTTGAGAGGGAAAGGTGTCTCCAATGGAAATAAGGCATTTTACAAGAGAATGCACAGTACCTGCTTAGCCAATTCCATCCTTTTCTTCTCTTCTTTGATCTCTTCTTTTCTTCTCTGAATCTCATGGAGGATTTCACGTTGCTGAAATAAATCAGACCAATTGGTCAGATACCAATCTCAGAAATGCACCCAGCAGGTACATTGCAGACTCCCATAGCTTTTGAACTTCCAGGACCCCAAGACCTTGTTTTCTGAGTTCTGCACATGAAAGCTTGAAGGGGGTACACTCATCTGTGTGGCCAGTGTTCCTGAGAAGCAGGTTTTCCTGCAGAAGTGTGAAGTCTGTCGTCTATTTTCATTCCTCTAGCTTTGACATCTGCCCATGCTCAGGGACTGGGCACAGGAGCTGCTCTCTGCCATGGGTCTGGACAGGTGTGGTGGAAATTGGATGTCCTCGGAGCCCTGGACTGGGGTGAAGGTCCAGGCACCACATCAACCCACCACGACCTTAATCCGCCTTCTCCATCATCCTTTAAATATTAAAACTACCATTTTGATCTTCATCAATTGTTCTAAGTTCCCCACATTTCTAAATTATATCAAAACTATTAAGTAAATCATCAGAAACGTTAATTGCACTAATATAAAATGTGAAAACATAACCTACACTTACAGGGAGCTACAGCGCTACCATAAGACTGTTAGTTAAATGCCCACTAACTTCTATGCACTAACTTCTATGCACTCTAAATGGTGACTAGACATAGCTTCATGGGAGCTAAGCAATAATGGATGAAATATGGAGAATATTTGCCCCGTCAAACATTAGAGCATTCTATGGAAACAACACACAGAGAATGTTAGTACAGCATGGAGAAAACAAAGCAGAAACAAGAACCAGACATAAGTACCTAAAGAAGAATGGGGCTAATTTGGAAGAAAAAAGGTACCAGAGGATGAAGAAAGGGAAGGATGAGAGAGGATAGCAGGGGTGGTGAGTATGATTAAAGTATGTTATGTGTTATGTGCATGCATAAAAATGTCACAATGAAACATGGTAAGTTGAAGGGGGGCGGCGAAAATCCAAGTCTTGGATTGAAGTGTAAGTAGTAATATCTATAGCAAGAAAATCAGGCTTCCTTAGCAAGGGATGAAGATAAACCTAGTCCTGGATGGGAAGTGTAGTATGGACAAGATACCAATTCTTCCCAAATGAATATGCAAATTTGCTTTAATCAATCGAAATCTCAGGAGGCGTACGTGTTCACAGGGGAACAATTCCATCGTTCCCCTGTGAAGGTGGGTTAAGTGGTACAAGCCTGTGATAACTGCACTGATACACAGTATACACAGTGAGACCCTGCCTCAGGGAAAAGAAAGAAAAGAGTTAAGGAGGGAGAAAAGCTGCGGAGTGAGAGGGCACGAGAATGGTTGAGAATATGAAGGAAAATGAAGGGATGGAGAAAGGTAGGCTGTCCTGGGAGATAGTAAAAGCATTCAGAGATTTTTAAAAAATTCAGAGTATGTGAAAAAACATACAAAAAAAAACTCAAGAAAAATAACCAAAATGGACTTAATAATTTACAATAGCCTCTCGCATAGGTCAGCAATGAACACACTTTACAGCAGTGGTTCTCAACCTATGGGTAATGACTCCTTCAGGTGTTGCGTATCAATTATCCTGCACATCAGATATCCATATCATGACTCATAGCAGTAGCAAAATCACAGTTATGAAGTAGCAACAAAGATAATTTGATGGTTGGGGTCACCACTACAGGAGGAGCTGTGAGACAGGGTCACAGCATTCGGAAGTTCGGGAACCACTGCTTTCAAGGAACCCTACAGATGACTGAATGAGAAATGGCTGCTCAGTGTGTTAGGGAAGTGCCTCTCTTTTTAATAAGCTGCACCCACACAAGTTCTTACCAAGTTAATCAGGGAACTAAATAGAAAACAATTTAAATTAAAGTCAAGAAAGAAATCCAGGGTATAAACCATCTTAAAGGATTTTTAGAGGCAGAAAGCAGTTCCTGCTCAGGGTAAGCTAAAGGAAGACTAGGGATGTTTGGTGAACATGCAAGTCACTAACTCCTGGCTCTTCAACTAACGAGTCATGAGACACATCTCTCCGTCAAGAGGAAATCAGCCTCCCAGTTCAGTAAACTCCTGGCAGGCTTAGAGACACAGGACACCCAGTCAGATGTCACACTTTCTCTTTGTCCTCCGTCTTCTTTAAGACCAGGAGGAGGGCTCTCAGGGCAGCAGTGATGGCTGCAGGGAGGGTGCTGGGTAGCATTTCTATGAATTCACATTTCTAGAATGGAATGTTGAGGAAAACTCAAGAACACATTCCTAGTCAGAGGTGGAGTAGACACATGGACGCCCACAGGCCTCCAGGAGGGGTGAGCACCACAGCCTGCTCTTACCTCCTGCTCCTCCTTCCGCCTGGCTTCCAGCAGCCTCTGCTGCTTCTCCTGAGCCTGCCTTTCCAGCATTTCTTCGTGGAAAGACTTCGGAGGGGGCTTGTTGTGCTCGCTGAGAAATGACTGCACGTAATATGCCAGTTCAAATATCATCACCTACACATGTAAAGAAAAAAAAACAACCACAAATGACCAGATAGGGCGGGAAGTAGACGGTCAGACTCATACCTGCCATGTAGACTTTTGTCACTTTGCTCTGGCATGCCTGGAATAAGGTATATGTCACAGCCACAGCAGGAGAAACTTTTAAAGGGTTCACTGAGTCTGTGATCAAGATGAACTGCCACGGAGATAAATAAAAAGTGAGCTTCGCCTTGGGGAGGGGTTGAGGAAAGAACTACTCAAATTAGCTGTCATTTTCCTGACATCTAAACATCTGCATAAATAAAGGTGGAAAATATCTAAGACTGCAATAACGGTAGGGCTCTCTTCCCAGTAGGAAGCCTGTCAACATGACAGTTGGGCAGAATGCTCCCAGCTCCCATGAGTATCATTGCTGTCACTTGTTCATACAGCACAGTGATCAGAGACCCCAAAGCAAATTTGTAAAGTCCTCATTGCCTCCCTACTGGCAATGAAGGAGCAGCAGGCTAGTCAACACCTAAGGAACCAGCCAGGCAGAGCCAGGGAGAAAAGGCCACTTCAAACATCCATTAGTGAAACAGAAAAAGCTGCTTTTCTGATCTCTGGGCTAAGCCAAAAGCCATACCTGGTGTGGGAAAACAATGGTACAGGGGTTCTGAGATCACACCGACCCAGCCCAGCCCAGGGTACAGCGGCCAAGCTGCTTCTGCCAATGAGGCACGTGGACTGAGGTTCCTTCCTCCACCGCTATCAGAGAGCATTTAGAATGCCTTGTTTCTTCATGCTGCTTTTAAAGGGGCCCGAGTGTTGATAACACATTCCCTCAAGAAGGCTGCAAGTCCATTCATTTGACATTCCACCTGCCACGGTGGTTGATATATCAGAAGCTGTGCTGTTTACAGAATATATCCTGACCTAGAGTTGAGAAACACCAGTCTAGAGTCTAAGGGACATGTGCTAAGAAAATGACCAAGGAAAGCTGAGGAAAGCAGGCAATTTCTACCACTTCGAGAGACCATTTCTAAATCAGGATAGGGCAGGACCACAGCTGTCAAGGGTTTGCTTCTGTGAATTTAGCTTACTAGCATTTTCTGAGTGAGCGACATTTGATATAATTGTAGGACTGGATAAAAGCTACTATATTCCAAAGTGGTTCTTACTCTATACCTCTCTCTTGCCCAGGCAACATGGTTCAGGACTTGCCTCAGTCTCTGCTTAGGGGCTCTCCTGCCCTCCTTCTACCCTGGACCCCTCACCATAACTTTCCAGAGCATCAGTGACTCTAGTCTGCCATGGTCCTTAGACCGTGTTTTGTCTGTACCCCTCACAGTAAGGCCAAATGGTTTGCTCACTGGACTTTCCATAGCACAAGATGCTCGGGCAATAAATATCTGCTGATTGATTTAGGGAGGAACCCATGAGTTTGATTTTACTAATTAAAAAAAATAATAGAATCTCTGGTACTCCAGGGCTGATAAAGATCTGCTAACACATAGGCAGATGTGGTAGCACACACCTTGACTACTCTCAGCATTCTGGAGGCAAAGGGTGGATCTCTGTGAGTTTGAGGCTAGCCTGGTCTCTACAGTGAATTCCAAGAAAACCAGGACTACATAGTGAGACTCTGTCTCAAAAAAACAACCAACCAACCAACCAACCAACCAACCAACCAACCAAAGACCTGCTAACGCAGATTAAAAGTCACTCAGAGGAGTGTTGAGTGTGTTGGCCCTCACCTCCGGTTCAGAACAACCAGAGCTATATAGTGAGACCCTGTTCCCCAACACCCATCCTCCCACCCCAAGGCAGATGGGACCATTCCTGAGCATTGTTTTAGGTGCTGCCTCCTTGTAAAGAATGAAGTTCATTACTTTATCAGGCAGTTATCAGGGACTGTCCTACCACGAGTCCCTAAGCTTGTGCTAACAGTTAACTACACTCCATTTTACTTGAAAAAAAAATTCTTCAAATTCTTCAGAATTGTATTTTCAACTGCCAAGACTTCAAACCTATGGAAACAAACTTTTGACAAACAAGATGGATCTGTACAGCACAGTCCCACACTTCATGCCCTTCAAATCTCATCGCATGAGAATGTCTGAGGTAAGGCTATTTTTTCAATTTGTGGGGAAGACTCCTGTAGCATACTGTCCACCACTTAAACATGCTATCATTCTCCTCTGCAACCACAATCTTCATCCTTCACCATCATCCATTTTCTAGGACTTTCCACTCTGAACCTGCCCCCATCAAACTTGCCATTCCTTGTTCCCCTAGTCCTGGCAACCACCATTCTCCTTTCTGTCTCACAAATTTGACTTCAGAGTGTCTGGAATAGTCATGTAATACCTGTTTACCTACAGCCAGCTTATTTCACTTATTACAATTTCTTTAAGGTTGCACCATGATGTGGCGAACGCCAAAATTTCCTTTCTATTTAAGGCTGAGCAACACTGCATTGCACTTTGACCTCCTGGATGACAGCTGTCATGGTGGGTGTAGCAGCCAGATGTGGCACCCTGGCTGGTGTGTGATCACAGAGGGCAACAACAGATAATCTAGAGCGGACTGTGTTACTAAGACATGGCACTCAGCAAGGTAAGTACAGTAAATACATCTTTCATTTATGATGGGCTTGCCATTATAGGTTGAAGAGCATATGTAGAAGTATCTATAGCAATTTTATAATGGCTAAAAACCAAAATATATCAAATACATTTCATCTTGTAAATGGTAAAGAAATACCTAGGTGGAATACTACTCAGCAATAAAATGTAACAAAAATGTGACATCTAACCATTTGGAGAACTCCTCAGAAAACTGTAGTGCCTGAAAAAAAATGCTAACGCAAAAAAAGTCGCGTACTGTATGAAACATCTTCAAATGAGATTCTAGAAATGAAGACGGGGTTGGTGGTTGCCGGGTATGAAGGATGGAGAGGGTGGAGGAACAAGAGGCAAAGAAGGCATCATATGAGACCTTTGCGGGATGGAACGAGCCTGAATCACTACTGCATCACTGTCAGGACGGAGGCTATAGTGCTGGGCTCAGGGCTGCAGATGTTACTACTGGGGTAGACAGGGTGGGCGGGATCTTTCAGCATTATTTCCACAACTCCACGTGAGCAAGCCTTACCTCTCCACACTGCTTTTTGGCCAGTTCTTCCAAGTGTGATTTTAATAAATTAACACTCTCATTAGACAGGCCTTTAGCATTCTTTAACTCTATTTCAGGAACTCTGAAAACAAAACACAACAAAACAACACACAGAAAAGTTATTTGAGAAGGAAGGATTCCACAGACAGACCTCTTGACTGAACCTCTCCCTGTGACCACTCGTGTATCCGCTTACTCTCGGAAGGCCTTCAACTACATGCCAACAACTCCAGCTGAACTGTGTTCAGCATGGTGGGTCCTGTACCCTACAGAGAAGTGGGCAGGGCCAGACAAAGCCCCGCCCCATCCCGACTAGGCCTGATTTCCAACTCAGCTGCTCGGTAGCAGTTTAATGATCTGGTTAAAATGTCCCAACACCTTTCTGTAGAAATCAGATGAGGAAGAAAACAGGGAATAGGACAGGAGCCTACCACAGAGGACCTCTGAAAGACTCTACCCAGCAGGGTAGCAGAGCAGATGCTGAGGCTCATAGCCAAACTTTGGGCAGAGTGAGGGGAATCTTATGAAAGAAGGGGGAGATGGCAGGACCTGGAGGGGACAGGAGTTCCACAAGGAGAGCAATAGAACCAAAAAATCTGGGCACAGGGGTCCTTTCTGAGACTGATACTCCAACCAAGGACCATGCATGGAGATAACCTAGAACCCCTGCGCAGATGCAGCTGATGGCTGCTCAGTATCCAAGTGGATTTCCTAGTAAGAGGAACAGGGATGTCTGACAGGAACTCAGTGGCTGGCTCTTTGATCACCTCCCCCTGAGGGGGGAGCAGCTTTACCAGGCCACAGAGGAAGACTATGCAGCTAGTCCTGATGAGACCTGATAGGCTAGGGTAAGATGGAAGGGGAGTAGGACCTCCCCTATCAGTGGACTGGGGGAGGGGCATGGGAGAAGAAGAAGGGATTGGGAGGGGATGAGGGAGGGGGCTACAGCTGATATACAAAGTGAATAAATTGTAATTTATAAAAAAATAATGTCTCAACACCAATCACTGCCACTGATGCTCCGATGCCCTCCAGACATCCTTTCTGCTCCTTCTGCATGTCTGACTGCTGACCTGACTGTGTGTCCCTCTAAAAGGCAATTCTCTGTGTGTCCTTGGGCTCCGGCAAGAAGCACATGAATGCTGAGTGAGTGCAGCCACCATGATCCATCTGGGGTTCTCACAATGCGCTGTACTGCTCAGAAGCAGGGAGGGCAGGCTGCTGTGTGTGTTGCGCGCTGCTTTGTTCCTCAGAGCTCATCTAAGCAAACACTTTAAACTCAAGGAAATTACACGGTCAGCCTTAGCGCTTCCTTTCATTCCTAACCAATAAACATCCATTAATAGCTCTCTGGGATTAAATAGAATTTATGTAATTTTTCCCAATAAGAAGGTGATTCATCACTTCCTGTTAAGCATTTCTAAGTGGTTCCTAGCATCTTACCTTGGTGACGCTTTCCTGAATCCTCACCTACCTGTGCATTCTCTCAAGGCTTCATTTTTACCCCTTGGGGACAGGATGCTATAGTCATTATCTGCCTGGACAGATGAAATCTAGAAGATCTAGTTTGTATTTTTTTAAAAAACATAGTAATGCCAAAATGTCTTGAGCCCAGAGATAGCCTAGCACACTCAGAATTCTCTCTCATGGAGGCATCAAGGACTACTGCGCAGAAACAAATGTTTTCCTGTATCACATCATTTAAAACTGACTGGAACAGTCCCCAGAATCAAGCCTCACATAATTGCTTCTCTGTGTGCCCGTGCATGTGAGGACAGAGGTCAGCATCAGCTTTGCTCCCTGGGAGCTGCCCACCTTGGGTTTTGGAGACAGAATCTCTATCACTGGGACCTGGCACTCACTCATTGCTGTCTAGCTGGCCAGTAAGCCCCAGGGACACCAGCACTGGGAATACCAGGCACACAGTCAAGTTGAGCCTTTTGCTATGTGCTGGGGAGCAAATTCAGGTACTTATGTGTATACATCAAGTACTTTACTGTTTTAGCTCCCTGGCACTTAAAAAATCAAAAAGAAATGATTCATCATCTTTTTTCTGCTATGTGTCTGGATGGTTGTTTTGCTAGTATGTATGTTTATATGCCATAGTATCCATGAAAGACAGAAGAAGGTGTCACACAGTCATGAGCCACTATGTGGGTGCTGGGACTTGAACCTGGGTCCTCTGAAAGAGCAGCCAGTGTGCTTAACTACTGAGCCACCTCTTCAGCCTCTCCTGACCTACATAAGTTTTTGGCCAGGTGTGGTGGTGTACACCTTTAGTCCTAGCACTTGGAAGGCAGAGGTGGATGTATCTCTGGGATTTTGAGGCCAGGCTGTGGTCAGCACATTGTGTCCCAGGCCAGCCAGGGTTACACAATGAGACCCTGTCTCAAACAACAAAACAAAACAAAACAAAACAAAACAAACAAACAAACAAACAACTATAAGCAATATTCACGGAACGAACCAGTCATGTGCCATACTAATTAAACTTTAATGTCTTATGTCCTTGATATGTTATTAATAATTTCATGTGGTTATAAGATAACTTTTAAATTTTCTAAGTTCCAAGCATCTCTATGTTGTTTTAAAAAGCCATCCCATGTTTGTATCAAGCAGACATATAACCCATCTGAACAGTTCTTTGTAGTTAGTAGCTTTTAAACAGGGCAGCTCTAGATTCCAAGGAAACATTTATCAATATCTGGAGACTTTTTAGGTTATCACAACCCAGGGATGAGTTGTTCGGCAGACAAAGAATATGACTCAACTTCCCATCATGCATAGCATAGCTTACTAACAACACTCATTCTGTTAAACCTATCAGTAGCTCTATGGTAAGAACTTGTGCTCAGGGGTTCTCTTTGTGGCCTCAAACTCAAAAATCTTCCTAACTCAGCTTTTCAAGTTCTGGGATTATAGGCATGAGCCTGCTGCCTGACTCTAGTCTATTTACGTTCAGAAATTATGCTATGATAAATGTTTTAGTATGCACCTATGTGGGATTTTCATGTTGATGTTTCAATTACAAGCATTTGTGTGCCTGAGTCTATGGTACAAAAATAAAAAAATAAAAAAAAAAAAGACTATGTTACCTGTGATCTTTGGCTGTGGTTTCTGGCTCAGAGGCCCCATTACCCTTGGAATTGTCCATCACTGTATGAATGATAGAGCTCAAGGGAGCATCTTTTTAAAAATATTTATTTACTTTATGTATACAAACACTGTTTTCATACACAGCAGAAGAAGGAATCAGATTATACTACAGACGGTTGAAGGCCACCATGTGTTTGCTGGGAATTGAACTCAGGTCCTCTGGAAGAACAGTCAGTGCTCTTAACCGCTGTGCCATCTCTCCAGCCCCTCAGGGGAGCATCTTATGTTCATCACAAACCCTTTCAACCAGACCAGAGCTTATGAGGAAAAGTTACCTCCTGCTGGGCGTTTGTACAGTGTCAGGATAGAGGTGCAGCAACTGCACAGTTTCACAGATAGCTCGGGCCTTGACTTGGGCTGAGACAGGTCCAGCCACACCTCAGACCTCTGAGGAGGAGAACGGTGCTGTGAGACTGAGCTCAAACCTATGGTCAGTGACTTAATTACTTCCTGGTCATGCCTACAGAGCAAAACCTCCCCAAACCCCTGAACAGCAGGGTTCAAGAGAATGTGAGCTGCGGAACGTGTGGAGGTGCTGAGGATGGCGGCCCGGAGAGGACCTGCAGACCCATGCCCCTCACCGTGCTCTGTCCTATGAGGCCTTGTTCGGATGTTTTAGATCAAACCTTTCACAACAAACTGGCAAATTAATTCTCCCAAGTTCTGTGAGTCATTCTAGCAAATTATCAAATCTAAGGGGGTTGTAGAAACTCCCACATTTACAACCACAACTTATAAGTCAGAAGCATGCAAGCCTGTAACTGATATTTTTTTCATGATTTAAAAAAAAATTTAATCACTCTATAGCTTGATCCCAGATTCCTCCCTTCTCTCCTCCCAGTCCCACCTTCATAATCCCCCCTTCTCAGAGAAGGGTAGGCCCCGAAAGAGGTACCAACCCACCCTGGCACCTCAAGTCATAGCAGGACTAAGTGCATCCTCTCCCACTGAGGCCTGACAAAGCAGCTCAGCTAGGTGAAAGGGAATCCAGAAACAGGCAACAGAGTCAGAGACAGCCCCTACTCCTATTGTTAGGGGACGCACCCTAACAATACAGTCGCCTGTATTGTTGGAAGCCCAGGAGTTCCTGACCTCAGGAAGCCCAGATTCAACCTGACTGCACCACTCAGGATCACAGACTCCACTCAGGTTCCACCCACTGTGACAAGCAGCACTGCCTTTATTTGCCACTCTCCCCACGACCCCTCACCTGTCCCTGTACAATGTTAGAATGGCTTGACCGCACCCCAGCCAATGTAGAGGATCTGGGGAACGCTTACAGAAGGGCCCACTGATCCTGGTGGCTCATGTTTTTGTCGTAGCTTCATAACCAGCAGCGATATCACCTTCATGGGTGTTCACAGCTGTGTGCAGTTTTTGGGGTGCCGACATTTAGTGTGGAGGGGTTGGGATAGTAAAGGTCTACACTGCCAGCTAGGCACAGCCCTGGAGCACAGGGGGACAGCCCTGAACCATCTGACCAGCACTTGCTCCTCCACTGAGAGAAACAGCAGCCCACCATCCCTCTCCTTATTCCAAGCAGGACAGAAGGTCACCTCATTTCCCACGGCTATGAGGGAAGCACTCTAAATGCTGGCCACACCTTTGTCCTATGCATCTAGATCTTCCTTCTCTCCAGATTATGAAGACTAAAATAAGCACTGAAGTAGAAGAGCACAAAGGCAGTCAATGAGTGAGTGCTGAAGTATTCTACAACTGTAAGACTTAAAGACAGCTTTGGTCAAAATGTCTAGGGTTCATGTAGTGTCACTGTGGTACAGGTGATGGGAGATGCAATTTTACATGGAGGACAGAAGGAAAGAGCAAACACTCCTAACTGTAATGTTTCTACAGAAAAAGCAAAACAGCATCGAAGCGCAGCATAAAGGTACTCACACATCTGGGTATGTTGGTGGGCATTTAACCCTCAGGTCTACCTTCACGTACACTTCTTCACCAGCCAGGCCCTGAGGGAACAGAGCTAAATTGATTTCAGGAGGCTCTTTCACCTAAGAGAGAAAAAGAACACACCTCTCAGTGTTTGTTTTTTCCCCAGAGAGCTACTTATTACTTTATGTGTCCGAGTGTTTTGCCTGCATATAGATCGGTGTGTGCCTGGCACCATGGAAGTCAGAAGAGGGCATCAGACCCCTTGGAACTGGAGTTATAGGCGGTTGTGAGCTGCCGTGTGAGTGCTGCAAACCAAATTCAGGACCTCTGGAAAAGCAGACAGTGTTGTTCTTAAGCCCTGGACCATCTCTCCACCCCCCTCGGAGAAAGAATTTTATGAGGAAGATAATTATCACCTTGGTTGAAAAGTTCTACTCCCAAATTCTGAAAGTACTCCATAGTTTACAGAGGTGTTAGGTCATGTTTCCAAAAGCATGATTTAAAAACAAAAGTGTTAGATAAAAAATGCATTTTCCCTTTCAAATGTGTCAAAGGATCGAAGAAAAAAAATCCACTCAGCTTTCACTCCTTGGAATGGTACCCCGGTTGTTAACTAAGTACTGGCCTGGAGCCTGGAGATAAATCTAGACAGACCTGGCCCCAACTAGCACATACAGACTAGAAGGCGGGTGAGCACTGCCAAAGGATGGGGAGAGCTGCAAAGAAAATAGGGCTGGGTGGATGGGATGAGGTGATGAGGGAGAGGGTGCCTGCATGGGTATGGGAGGGAGGCCTCACGAGCAGGGAATCCAGGTGGAGCACCCCTGCCCGGAATGCTTCGAGTGTTTCAGATCGTAGAGGCTTTGGATTTTGAAATCATTCCGGATTTCTTAAAACTTTCTTTCGGGAGTGTTGCAGAACTCACGTTTCAGATTATGGATACTCATCCTGTATTTGGATGGAAATTTGAACACACACATTCACAAGGTGAAATCCTTGCATGGCACGAAGGAACCCAAAGGAATCCCTGAGCGTTTTTGAAGCTGTATGTACTTTTCCAGTCAGAGTACCCAGCTACCAAGACACAGCTACAGTCTTTCTTGGCTATTTCCTTTTCAGTTCCTTGTATATGGGGTGGTCCCCTGGGGAGCAGATTCTTATAGGTGGCCATCCTTCCTTACAGCTAAATCCATCACAACTAACTGCATGAGAAGCAAGGGGATATGAACGGACAGTAGTGCCCGACGCATCCCTTGCATCCCTCAGCATGGCACGGGCTAGCTGGGCTGCCATCGCTGGCCCAGAGCCCTGTTCCTCCTGTTATTTGTCTAGCCCTCCCATTCATATTCCTCAGGGCTTCACACTCTGCCATATCTTCCTTTTAAGCCTGGTCTCACCAAAACATATACGAGCCGCCTGCACCTGTCACAAGGACAATTTTTTGGTTGCTACCCACAAGAAGTTAGCTCCTGCCTTAACAGGACTCTTACATGAGTACTCTGATCATTTAATGTGTTTGAAGGGTAAGGGAACATGCTCAGATACGGTCACTGGGAATGCTTAGGTGAGTGAGTTGAGCCTGGGCAGAGACGGGTGCCCCCAAAGGCCAAAAGAAGGCCAGTGTGTCAGGGGCATATGTGTGAGGGAGACCAAGGAAAGCAGGTGTGATGGAAATGGATGGGCTAAACAGGGTTTTATCAGCCAGGTAACAAACCTGGCAGGATTTAAAGATGACAATAAAATATAAAATATACTTTAATAGACCACTGTGGCTGCTGAGTAAGGAATAAATTGGGAAGATTGAAAGTAGAAATAAAAAAACTAATATGGTTAGGACATAGCTCAGTGGTAGAGTTTGCCCAGCATGTACAAGGGCCTGGGTTATATTCCCAGCATTGTGAATTTCAAACGAACAATAAAATGACTATAACAATTTGGTCAGTATTCGATGCCCAGAGAAGGATGGATTGTGGGAAGGGCAAGAGAAAATGGATTGAGATCAAGCCAAGAACGATCTTCTATAAAGGAGACAAAAGAAAATAAAAGGGTCTTGTCCCAGTTGCTACCTGAGGTGGTGCTGGATGAGAGCAGAATTTCTGGCTGGAGCCATGGGGACATACAGGTTGTGACTTGACAAGATCAGTGCTATGGACACTAACCACAGAGCGCGTACGGAGAATGACAGCTAGGTGAGCAAGCGGACACTGCAAATTCAGACTGCTCCTTCAAGGTTTGAGTGTTAAACGGGGCAGGGAACAGGGCCTCAGCTACGTGGGCTAGGGGTGCAGGGCCTCCCGCTCCCTCACAACCACTGCAGGCTGCCACTGTGCTTTACACGCCAAGAGAATTCCACACAGGAGTCATTTTGTTGCTAGGAAGGACATGGAAATCCGATGCTGTGATCATTTTCCTTAAAGAGCCCCATTTCAAAGAGTTATCGTTATTTTTTAAACTGGTGTGTATTACATGTGTGTTTATGTGAATGTATTGCTCTTGAGGGCAGGTAACCAAAGAAGCCAAAGGAGGGTGCTGGATCCTTTTGGAGCTGGAGTTACAGGCAGTCACGAGCTGGGAAACTCAGGTCCTCTAGAAGAACAGGAAGCATTCTTAATTGCTGAGACCCAAATAGCCTCTTTTTTTTTTTTTTAAGTTTTTAATTAGGGAAATTTTCAAATAAAAGTAGAGATAATAACATAATAGAACCTTGTGCCCACCATACAGTTTCTACAATTACCAATTTACCACCTATCTGTCTACCTTATTTTAAGTCCTCTCAACCAGTCTTTACCTATATTACTGTTATTTATTTTCTGACAATAGTCTGGCAAAGTCAGGAGGTCATTCAGCTCCATTTTAGAGATATACACACCGAGGGAAAGCTAGTTAAAATTTTACTTCTGGTCTCTAAATCAAGCCACACCTCTATAGACTATTGCCTCAGTAGACATAAATTTTGAAAAGACACTGCAATCACCAATTAACATTCTGTTAAAAAATCATTTCCCAAACATATATGGCTTTAGGACAATATGGAACACAGCCCTTTTTTGGCATGGGTGTGGAGTGTGGGGTGGGGGTGGGGGGCATATGTATGTAGAGGTGCACATGCACTGTGTGCATTTGCATACAGAGGTCTGAAGTTGATGTCAGGGTATCTTCCTTTATCACCCTCACTTTAGTTTTTGAGGCAAGGCCTTTTAAACCCAAAGCTTTCAAATTCCATCTAGATTAGCTAGCTAGCTTGCCCCAGGGACCCTGTCTGTTTCTCAAGTATTGGGGTCCCAGCAACCACCATGCATGCCAGTGGATTCCAAGCTTTGGTCCTCAAGCTTGAAGTCTACTGCTTGATCTACCGAGCTTTCTTCCCAGCCCAGAATACAGTATTTTATTTACTCTCTCTCTTTAAGTGCTCTAACTGCATGTACACTTGTATGACAGAAGAAGGCACCAGATCACATTCTAGATGGTTGTGAGCCACCATGTGGTTGCTGGGAGTTGAACTCAGGACCTCTGGAAGAACAGACAGTGCTCTTAACCACTGAGCCATCTCTCCAGCCCCAAATATACTTTAATACCGAAAGGAAAAGAAACAAGGCTCACAGCGCTAACCCCAGTTTCTATGGCACTGAGCTAGGAAGACTGCGCTGAAGATAAAGCTAACTCTGAAAACAGATTGACGTTCCTTCTTGTCAGCTTTCTCCCCCAATGTTGACAGAATATTTATTAGCTGATACAGACAGCATTCCTGGGGTCCCATGGTCATCCTACTGAGTAGGAAAGAGAAGTTTTTGGTACTGTATTATCCATGAAAACTCATCTATAGTTAACATTGTAGGTCTACACTGTGAATAATTTTAAGGACACACTTTTCTGCATCTTAGAAAATGAACTTTCCAGTTGTAACAACATCTTCAAAGAGTTTTCACTTGAATTTGTTTTGGGACTGGGTGTCACTGAACATGCTTCACACATTACCCCTTGTCAGGTACATGGCCAGGGCACCCCAGCCAGGGTACTCTTGTCTATGATGGACAAGCCAAGGATCGACTTGTCTTGTTTGCTTTGTGAAAAGTCATACTGAACTAGGTATTTTCTGGATTCCTCAGAATTACAGGAGAATGGTGAAGGCAAAGCCAGTAGAGACCACTGAGATGTAGAAGAGCACCACACATTCAGAACTTTACCAAAACCACTGGGGCCATCCGGGTCTCCTGGACCAAGCCTGGCCCTAACTGACAAGCACTCTCTCTGAGACATAGAAAATGAGTCTTTTTGGATGTATCTAACCTCCTTGGGAAAAGGTCTAGGGAGGCCATGGCTAAATGCTCTGAGTCACTGACACAGCAAGCTTCAGGAGACAGCAGCTCACTTGAGAACTACATTAAGACATTCTTCTCTATGGGGAATACTTAGTGAAGTGCAAATGAATCCATGTAAGGATTGCTAGCAAACTACAGGAAAAGAGGCCTCTATAGCCAGCTCCTGGAACACCTGGGGGATCATGGAAGGGCAATGACATGCAGAACCCTGGGCTGAATAAAGCATATCCCATAATTTCTCTTTGGTTGGAGCAGCCGCAGACCTCCAGGCAGATTTCACAGTCTAGAAACTTCCACAGCGCAGCAACACCACAGAACCACTAGGGATGAAATGGCCAGCCCAGCTAACACCAAAACCAATGTTTAGAAATGAGGATAGGGCATGAGGTGAGGAGACACTGGAGGCATAAAGGTTTCCCCTTCAGGAGCCCAGGAGCCCAGTGAGGGTGGCTCAGATTTAAGAACAGACTACAGCCACTCAGGAATGACACAGGATGAGATGAAGCCTAACAACTTGTCAGGGTATGAGTTCCAAGTGAGGGTGACCTGAAGAGCCAAGAATAGGCCACAGAAGGAACAGGCTAACGGGCTACATTTAAGGCCTTTATTTTGGCTGACAGAGTTCATTGGCCACTGTAGTATCTCTCCCACAGATTATAAACTTTGGGGTATTTTTCAGAAAAGACTATTAGTCATCCTCAGTACCCAGTCTTCCCTTAATTTTGTAACAACAGAACCCCTTACAGTTTAGTAGAATACAACTCTCAGGCCACCTTGCAGCTAGGTTTAGCCAATGATTAATTTCTGGAAAATGAAGGGAACCAAGATCTCCTACATGCTGGGCGGAGGGTGGAGCTGCTGAACGGCACCTGTCTAGCGTTCCTGAGGCTCTGATTTCAGCCCCCAAACCACAGGGGTTTAAAAAAAAAAGGAAAGAATGATCCTGTGCAATTTAGAGAAAATGATGTTAACCAAAAGGATACAGCTTCTTCTGATTTGGGGTTTTACTATATAGCCCAGCCTGGCCCTGAACTCACAATCCTTCTGTCTCAGACTTCCGAGGGTTGAGATTACAGGTTTGAGCCACTGTATTCAATTTCATATGCAGTTTCTTCACCCGTTTCTTCCTCAAACAGGTTGGAATAAAGTTACAAAGGCTAGAGTTTGGGTAACAATGGTAGAGCACAGGGGCCCATTAGGGATAGAACACCCTTAGCAAGAAGGAAGAGCTCCTAGACTCCTGACTTTTATGTGCAAAAACTTTGCTGTTAGGTTCTCTGTGGTGTGTAGCTAAACTTAATACTAACTACCATAACCTTATTGAAAGAAAAATATTCAAAGCAAAACCCTCCTCAGGAAGAGTTCTTTCAGAGATGAGAATATTTGCTAGGTTTTACTCAAGCAGATGGAAAAATGGCTTTTTTGTAAGGCAAGCTCAGGACACAATGAATCAGCTCATACTGGGGCATTCAAGGACTCCAGGAGCTAGGCAGGATTTGGCTAAAAGCTAATTTACCAGCAATATGCACTGGGAGAACGCTGGGGTAGAGCCTCCAGAGTTACAGAAGACAAATGGCCATGAGAGGGAAATGCTTACAAACATTTTGATTTAACCAATACAAAGGGAGACTGCATTTATGGATACCTACATACAAACAGAAAGTATTGAAGAAGAAAACCATGCAGGGTTTATCGTTTGCAAAATACAAAGCCTGGGGTTAGGGAGATGGCTCAGCAATTAAAGTGTACTTGTTATTCTTGCAGAGGACCTGAGTTAGATTCCCAGTACCCACATGGCACTAACAACGGTCTGTAACTCCAATTCCATAGGATCTGATACCCCTCTGACCTCCCTGGGTACCAGGCATGCATGTAGGACACAGACATACATGCAGGGAAAGTAGTCATACACATAAAATAATAAGGTACGTAAAATATTTTTTAAACCCACAAAGGTCTACGTGAAAAAAATTATTTTGAAGACTGAAAAATATTAGTGATATGAATGTGGTACAATGAAAAGCCCTGAGGTCAGATGTGGCGCTACACACCTGTAATCCCAGCCCTCAGGAGGTTTGCAGAGGCTGACGGATCACCACAAGTTCAAGACCAGCCTAGTCTATAAAACCAAAGAGGAAGTTGTTGAGAGAGGCCACGGATCTTTATAATAATACGAACTGAACATGTTTCTTAATGTGAGCGTGAAGTTGGATACTCTTCTGTTAGCAAAATATCTAAACAGACTCAAGCAAGAAATGCAAATTTAGCCCTTTCTCAGGAGAGGCCAGGCCATGCTTATGTGGAGCTCACAGGAAAAAAAGAAAATAAAAACAGATAATAGAACAAAACAACAACAACAAAACCTTCCTAGTTCTTTAGGAAACAAAGAAGCCAATATCTTAAAACACCTTAGGAACACAGAACATTACAGGGACCTTTAGTCAACCCCATGCACATCTCCTAGAGCTCTCCTAGGCTAGAACCTTGGAAATCTCTACTGTTTGTTCAAACAGTTATGGTTTGCATCCTCAGTGTCCCTTAAGGGCCCATAAGTCAGTCTTCCATCCTAGTTTAGAACTACAGAGAAATGAACTTTATAAAGAGGTAGGGCCTAGTGGGAAGTCTTAGGTATTTTTTTTGGATGTGCCCCTGAAGAGGTTGGTCCTTCTCTTCGTCTGTGTGACTATGAAGTGAATGTGACCACGAAGCTACCTCTGTTACATATTCTCACAATGGTGATTCTTGACTGTCAACTCAACTGCATCTGGAATTAAGTAAAACCAAATGACTGGGCACATTTCTAGTCCCACTGCTAATCCAGATCTCGGAGGTGAGAAGATCCACCTCTAAGTGGCCACACTTCCGACTGGCAGCCTCCATACAGGACATGGAAGCTTGCTCTTTTTCTTTGCCTGCTTGCTCTAGTCTTTACAGCATTAGAGCCTACTTCTTTTGGATTCCAGCATATACTGAAGACCAGCTGAGACATCCAGCCTTGTGGATTGAACAACTTCTGGATTCTTGGACCTTCCATTCACAGGCAACCATTGTTGGACTAGCTGGACCACAGTCTGTAAATCATTCTAATAAATCCCCATCATATATATATATATATATATATATATATATATATATATATATATATATAGAGAGAGAGAGAGAGAGAGAGAGAGAGAGAGAGAGAGGAATTTTAATTCAGAATATGGCTGCTCTGGCAAGAGATCACATCCAAAAAAGTATGTAATCTGGCTGGAATACAAACACACCTCTAATCTAGGAGACAGAGGCAAGTAGTTTGAGTTTAAGGCCAACCTGGTACAGCCCAACTTTCAGGTAAAGAAAAAGCTTAGGTCCAGGCATGGT
Organism: Pachyuromys duprasi; assembly: GCA_028658305.1. NCBI lineage: Eukaryota > Metazoa > Chordata > Mammalia > Rodentia > Muridae > Pachyuromys > Pachyuromys duprasi. Next base: position 17,082,827 of record CM053748.1, read on the forward strand.
GGTACATGCTTTTAATCCTGAACTATGAAGGTGAAGTTAGTTTGTAGAAGGAAGCATGCACATTTGAAAGTATGTCTAATTGAGCGGCAGAAAAAGTGACAAATCAGAGAAAGATTTGACAGAATAGGATATGCCCAACTCTCACAATTAGAAAAAGGAAAGCGAAGCTACTTAAGGGGCAATGCAGAGAGAGAGAGGAGAGAGAGAGAGAGAGAGAGAGAGAGAGAGAGGAGGCAGTTTTACCAGGACAGATATACAGAGACAGGTTGAAAAGAGAACAAGCTAGACATAGGTGAAGACCGAATGAGCCAGAGCATGAGAAGGAGCCAGGAGAGTAGAACAGATGGTTGGCGTTAGTTTGAGGTCAAGCAGAGCAATTCAAGGTCAAGAGAGAAGCCAGACTGAATAAGTCAGCTGAGAGAGGAGTTTGAGCCAGAACAGCAGGGTTGAACCAGAAAGAACAAGGGTGAGCTTATTCAGCAGTAAGTTTCAGAGGCTGAAAACATTCTAGGCCTAGATTCGATTGTATGGAAGTTAGAAGCTTCCAGAGTTAGGCCTAGGTTAGCAGACAGAGGCAGTAATCCTCTGAGACAACAACTGAGCCAGGTGAATAAAAGTTCTTTTTACATACATACATACATACACACACACACACACACAGAGAAGGAAGAGAGAGATTCATCCTATAAACTTATTCTAGAGAATGCTGACTAATAATACAGGCCCCAGAGAAAAAGCTGACTGACAACGAAACCTTAACAACTGTGCCAAGAGAAATCTTTCTTCTTTCTTAATTGATTGTCTGAGGTATTTTATGATGGTAATAAATAGGTGCTTCACAGGGCTTCTCTCAGGCATCTCTACCTCCCAAACACTCAGGCCCAGTGAAATAAACTGGGTTTAGATACGTGTCTGTACTTGTTAAGAGTATACAAGGGTTAAGATCCTCAAAACCTGAGGCATTGGAGCTGGAGAGATGGCTCATTGGTTAAGAGTGCTCTTGTCTGCTCTTCCAAACGGACCTGGGTTCAATTCCCAGCACCTGCATGGTAGCTCACAACTGTCTGTAATGCCAATTCCAAGGATCTGACACCTTCACACTAATGCGCACAAAATAAAAATTAAACTAATTTTTAAAAAACCTGGGGATTTTACTTCACAAGGCTGAAATCTTCAGGTTCTAAGAATATGAAGGTGACAGTCCCATTTAAAAAACTTTTTATTGATTCTTTGTGAGTTTCACATCATGTACCCCAATCCCACTCATCTCCCTGTTCCCTTGTATCCACTCTCTGCCCTTGCAGAGAAGAAGATTGCACAGAAGAAATATTAAAATAAAAATGAACAAAACACAGAAGGCATCTTGTCATGGAAGCTGTAATATGTCTCAGCGTGTCCCACAGTATACCCTTTTGTCCACATTTTACTTGCAAATGTTCATTGCAACGAGTCACTGAGGCCTGATTTCAAGCCGCTGGCATCTGCTATGCCATCAATACCAGATCTGAATGGGCACACCTCTCTGATATCCTGCTTTGCCCTGTGTCATGGAGATTCTGCAGCTTTGGATCGACAGGACCAGCCCCTTCACATGCTCCAGCAGCTCACAGATCAGGTAGATTTTGCAGTGGGCCAACTCAAAGCCCCGGATCTGGCCCTGGGTGGTAGCTGAGCTGATCAGCCTACCAGCTCTCCCATACTGGCACCCCTGGGGTGCTCTCCAGCACCCAGTGCTGTAGCCAGCAAGGGGTAAGGTCAGCTCGCCCACTCTCGTGCCCTTGGGACTGGCTCACCACGCCACCAGAGCTCTGATATGCTGCCCAGGGCCCGCTCTCCTGAGTGCTGCAGCCAGTGAGAGGCAGGGACAACTCTCCTAACTACCACAGGTGGTGAGTGGGGAGAGGGTGCCCATGTCACATCATGGCAGAAGAGTGGCAGGGTCAGCTCTCCTGTGTTCCTGCCCTCAAGGCCAGCTCACCCATGTCCCTGCCACCAGGGCCAGCTCTCCTGTGCTGCCCAGATGAGGTGTAGGTGAGTCCCAAGCACTACAATCAGAAAGAAGCAGAACCAGCTGTGCACAGCCCTTGGCCATTATGTGGTCCCAGGTAGCGGCCCAGATCAGGAACATAAGCACGGTCTTTAATGGTAACGTAAGCCACGGACATCGACACAGACCCAGCTGTTGCATGGCCATGGACCAGACATGGCCCTCAGTGACAGCACGGGCTCGGCCTTCACTATGGCCTCAGTTGGCAGGACAGGCTAGGACAGGAGATTCCTCTCCATCATCAAGTCTTCCAGTTCTGCTATTCTTCATCGTGCTCAAACCACTCTGCTTCTTTTTCCCTCATCTGCCCACCACATCCTTGCACACTGTAGTAGCTCCTACGAGGCTGGCAGGCCTGTAGGGGAATGTCGAGGTGAGCCTTTTAGAGTCCCATAGGGAATATGAGTGGAGCGTCAACGACTCCTATAACTCCTCGGAATGTCCTGGTCCGCTGCACACAGTGTTGATTTACTAGGGACTCCAAGGACACTAGTGAAGTCTCAAAATGGATCTGAAGCTAGAGTGGTGACTGTTTCCCTCTTCTTTGCAGAACGCTCCTAAGGTGACCTTGCCCCCTACCCATCTCCACACAAAACCCATACATATCCACCTATCATATCCATACACCTATAACTCTGGCAATGGGAGTGGGGGCAGAGGTAAGTGGATCCTAGAAGCCAGCCTACTGGTGAGCTCGAGGTACAGTGAGATCCTGTCTCAACTAAACCAAACAAGCAAACAAACAAGTGGAAAGCAATAGAGAAAAACACCTGATGTCCTCCTCTGGAAGACACATATTGGGGTACAGTACAGGTACCCACATACACATGTACACACATACTCCCTCGCTCGCTCGCTCGCTCGCACGCACGCACACACGCATGAACGCACAAACATCACATCAGGTTAAAAAAAAATGAGGACAGAACAGCCAGAAGGATACCAATGACAAGTGCTCAGAAAATGGAATTAGATAACATTCCTCTAAACTTATATGAAATGCCTTAAATATTTACTTCCCTCATTCCTCTGTCTCTAAAAATGAAGACTCTCTGTATAGTCACCAAGTTCATCTTCTTTTCTCAAACATTTGTCTGCTGTCAATCTGGTAAAAATTACAAAGACACACAGACATTAGAGTCTTTAAAATTTACTATGACCTTCAGCTCCATTCCGAACAAACATTACAACATTCAGAATCTGAATCCTCCTTGAATATGTGCACTGTTCTAGTAGAAATTCAAACAGGACAGGACCAGGTGCTATGGTTTCAACGTGTCCCTCAAAAGTTCATGCGTTGGAAAACTAACCTATTTGAATAGATTCTGATGATATTTAGAAGTGGGGCCGGTGATGGATCAGTGGCTTTAAGGGATGACAAAGGGAGACGTGGCCATACACATTTGTCTTCCCTTGCTATGCCATGCCTTCCGCCATCACAGCAAAGCCCTTACAAGATATAGCCCCTTGATTTTAGACTTTCCAGGCTCCAGAACTCTAAGAAACAAACTGTCGTGGTTTTTTGTTCGTTTGCTTGTTTCATGAAAATTCCAATCTGTAGCAGTATGTTATAGCAGCAGGAAGTGAGCTAAGACAATACCAGCCAAGCCCATTTGAACATTCACACTGAAAAACGGATCAGGAAAATTCTGTACAGTGGACGGTGACTTCTTTAAACACCAAGGTTTGTTATAAATATACAATAATTTAAAGCAATGTTAAAATAGCATGGAAGAAAATTGAAGAGATGGTGGCAGGGAATAGATGCAAATACATTTGGGAATTGGCAACAGTAACTCTTGAAGGCTTTCTACAAAGCACTGGAAAGAAAGCGTTAGCAACCTGTAAGCAGGCCTGGTCTTGTGAAACCAACAGTCTCAGGGTGGAAAGGCAGCACTTCAAACTGGCAGTAGAAAAAAAAACAAAAGAAAGAAAGAAAAGAAAGAAAGAAGCAAAACAAAGCAACAACAACAACAAAAGCATTTCTATATCTGATTGAAGTCATAAAATAAACAAAAATATCTGTAGGGCTCACAGAGACTGAACCACCAACCAAACAGCGCACACGGACCGGCCTTAGGCTCCCTGCACATATGTAGCAGATGCGCAGTTTGGTCTTCATGTGGGTCCCCCAGCAACTGGAGTGGAGGCCCTCTCTGACTCTGAGGCCTCCCTTTGGATCCTGTTTCCCTAACTGAGCTGCCTCATCTGGCCTCAATGGGAGAGAATGTGCCAGGGTGGGTTGGTACCCATAGGGAAACTCCCCCTTCTCTGAGGAGAAGAGGAGGGGAGGATGGGGGGGTATGTGCAGAAAACTGGAAGGAGAGGGGGTCACTGTGATCAGGATGTAAAATGAAAAAATAAATTTTTAAAAAGAAATTGGCTCAAAAAATCTGATGATTCATCCCTTTTTCTTTCTTTCTTACTTTTTTTTTAATGGTAACACTGGAGCAGGGGAGTTTTTTCCTTTCTCGTTTCCTGGAAACGAGGATCAAACCTAGAGCACAGTAGGCTAGCAATATACCTCAGACTGGAAAGTACTTTCCACAGGAGGGGTTGGGGGAAGACTAAAATCCCCACATGGCTCATAAAATAAGCAGTTCATTTTGATTCTGTTAAAAATTCTAACTGTATAAATTACATCAACATGTCTATGCTTAGTTAGGAGCAAATATTTGTAGCATGTTACCACAACATTAATTTCTCTAACCTATATCAACAATTTTTACCATTGCATTAAAAAAAAACAAGAAATAGACCTTAGAGTAGAAAAACATATTGATAAACAGTTCAGAGAAAAGGAAAAATAGTGGTTTACAAGCAAAGGTAGTTGACATGAGTTCTGACCAAAGAGTAAAAGTTAGGATGAGACAGGTTTCACTCATCCATGGACAAACTGAAAAATATGACACATTCAATCCTGAGGAAGACTAAAAAGCATGCACACCCAGAAGCAAGCAGTGGTGGGCCCAGAAGAAGCAAACCACCTGAGGGAGCAGACCCTCTGCCAATACAGAAAGCTCGACAAAATAAGTAGTATTAAAAAAAACAAAGAGATATATTTTTATTTATTTATTTATTTATTTATATTTTATTTTTATTTATTTTTATTTTGCCTGCATGTGTGTCTGTGAGAAGGTGCTACGTCCTCTGGAACTGGAGTTACAGGCACCTGTGAGCTGCCACGTGCTGAGAATTGAATCCAGGTCCCCTGGAATAGCATTCGGTGCTCTTAACTGATGAGCCAACCCTCCAGCCCTGTAAATAGTATTTTTAAAGTGTCCACGAACTGTAGAATATATCTTAAAATTACGGGTGCCCAAACTTTTTAATATGAGAATTAATTTTTGATATATGCTCTAAAATGTTTGGATATCTATGAGTATATGCTCCAAGTTAAAATGTAATTCATGACATATCCCCCCAAAAGTTAAAAAAACAAGTTATCTGAATTTACTATTAGTAGTGAATTTAGCCTGAAATGAGAAGAGGTCTTTATTGTCTTTATTCTGTTGCAGTTGAAATTTGTATACTCAGACGTTTATTTCATTGTGTTTGCATTTTGGACACACCCCTAAGGCACGGAAGGAAGTGGAATGTGAACCTGGGATTGTGACTAAGAACACTTCTAAATTCAGAAAACCACAGGCTTCCAGGGTTCTCGATTCAGGATAGTGAACCCCAATAAGCCTCCCGTGAAGGGAGGCAAGTAGCAGGTGCTAATGAGTGCTTGTTCAAGGAATGATCTCTGATTCATCAGACTGAGCATCTACTATTTGCATAAGAGGCCTATGAAAGAACTTGTTGGCTATATTCCAGGGCCAGAGAGAGGTACTGAATAACCCTACCTGCCTCTTACAGTTTCTCTGTGGTTTAAAGGCTAGCAGCTGTAAATTCTTAAGATTATCAGGACCATTACTTTAAAAATGGCTGCTGTTTTTCCCTTCCATTTTCCTGGACCTTGGGAGCAGAAAACTAAAGTAAAAAAATCAGCTAACCCTATCTGAGTCCCCTGAACATGCTGGCTGCTTAGGTCCTACTTCCTGGTTCTCTGGAAACGGAGTTATTTACCAGGAGCATGCACAAACTGTATGTAAAGTTACAAGTAACTCTTAAAAGTAAAGGCCTAGAAAAAAGTAAGCTCCCTGCGGCAACAGGGCTTCTGTGCCCATTTTATCTGAGGCTGTGTCCCGAGCATCTAAACCATATTTAACTAAAAAGTGTATTGAATTAGTGTGAGAAGCTTGGCCCTGACAGCTTCAGGAAAGCCTAGTTTGTAAACAAATGCTAGATAAGTCAGCTACTGTGGGTTACAGAATTAAAGGCAGATGGAGGAAAGCAGTACTTCCAAAACAGCAATATTCTGAAACATTTCAGTTCGACAGGAGAAATATTCAAGAATAGGGGGGAAACTGTCATTGTCCCCAGCTTAACTTCAAACACAAAAAAAGGATAGCAATGTTTTAAATAAAACATTACAGCGATACATTCTGTATCTATTCTTCCTCAAACGCCTCGGAGGAAGGCACAGAAAGTTCTTCCACACCGGAACAGGATTTACACAAGTGTGACTTGGAAGCTTGTTTGCGGCGTGCACAAGGCCTCGACCCACGCCCCCTTCGCATCCCCAGGACAGAGTAGCAACGCGTGAGTGTGAACGCACGGCCTGGGGCGAGGCGAGGTGGTGGGGGAAGAGCGGCTTGGAAGCACTCAGGGCTGTTAGGGATGTGTCAGCGGTAACGGAGCTCGGCGGGGGAAGGAGAATTCAGCCCAGGCACTGCCTCTCCAGACCGGCGGCGGCGCAGAGGCAGAAAGCGAGGGTGGGTGGAACTGGAGAGGTGAAAAGCCTGCAGGATCTAAGTGTTCGCCCCGACCTGGAGGCGTCTGGCCGGGTCCCTAAACTGGAGGACACCGGGCCAGACCGGCCCCGTTCCTACCCGTCCACGCGTATCCGGCCGCAGATCCTGGAAGTCCGAGCCGTAAATGGCCTCCAGGGCCTGCAGCTCGTGGTCCTGTCGCTGCGAATAGCTCTCCTGCGGCTCGACCCGGCCGCGTCCAGAAGCCCCGCGGCCCCCAGCCATGGCGGCCGGGGGAGGGAGGGGGAAGCAGCGGCCTAGACGAGGTAGCGGCGCTGCTGAGGAAGGCTGGGGAGCTCGGCCAGCGCCGAGCCGGAGTGGAGCTGGGGGCGGGGCCTCGAGCCGGAGACCGACCTGGGGGCGGGGCCTCGAGCCGGAGACCGACCTGGGGGCGGGGCTCTGAGCCTGTAAGGAGAGGCTAGGGTGGAGCCTTGAGCAGAAGGAGGGTCTGGGGGCGGGGTTCTCCGCGGCTGACCGGTTTGCTCCACTCCGGAGAAGGCCGGTGGGCGGTGGGCGGGGTTTTGCCCCAACTTCCAAGGGCTAGAAGAGTCCCAGTAGAACAAATCCATCCTGAGGGATGGAATCGAATCAGGAGTTAGAGAGCCAGTCTTTCAGGTTGGAATGACAAGGGCATGTTTTCACAAAACAAGTCTGTAGCAGAAATAGGCGCTGGGACTCCTTCACCTTGCCTGGGATAGTGAGCGCAAGTTATTAAAGGGCAGTCCGAAGAGTTCAGTCACTTCTCTTACCTGACCTTTCCAGAATGAGACTCCTGGGAGTAAAAAAACGTATAAACCCGCCTTTTTTCCCCCACGAAAATCAGTCATCCATCGGACTATCAGTTTAATATCTCATACATATACTCTCTGGCCTCTCTGAAAGTCTCTCTTTGCATTTCCAACTGAAAAACTGCATTTTTATGAGCTACAAAGAGAATTATCCGACCAGTTCATTTAATGCAAATCTGAGCGTTCTTTCTCTTGCATCCTATTTTACATTTATAGGGATGTATATGTGTCCTTATGTATATATGTAAGTTTTGAGTCAGGGTCTCACGCTGCAGCATGGGCTGGCCTAGAATTCATAGTAGCGTTCCTACTCCATCCCCCTAGTGCTAGGATCATGAGACCATGCCGCCATCACTCACTGACTATATTTTTTTTCAAGTATAAAAGCAGTCTATCTTTCCAGAGATTTCTATTGCTTTGTTGTCTACAAGCTGTAGCTTGGGCCTCAATTTAGGCTGAGGTGACACGTCTCTGTCGGTCTTGTATGCATCTATGTTGTTCATTTAGTAATGATTGCTTAGGCGTCTCACCGCTATTTATCTGTTCTGCTCAGATAATATAACACAAAAGCCTCTTTAAAACTGCCTTCTTGTTGGGCGGTGCTGCCGCACACCTCTAATTCTAGCACTCGGGAGGCAAAGGCAGGCAGATCTCTGTGAGTTTGGGGCCAGCCTGGTCTACAGAGTGAGTTCCAAGACAGCCACAAGAAAAACCCTGTCTTGAAAGACCAAAACAAAACAATCTTCTCCCTCTCTCCATTAGAGACCTGTTCCACTTCCAGGAACTCCTGGCTGGGTACATGGCAGCATTTAACAAATAGTTAAGATATGGATTACCTCCCCCCCCCCCACACACACTCCTTTTTTAGCTCTCACATTCAAATTGCCATCATTTCCTCAGTTTCCCCCTAAGCTGAGTCCCATTTTTACCACCTCTTCACTGGTTCTCCATTTGGCCAGTCTTCATCCTTGCCCCATGGTAAGCAGCCAAAGTAAAGTTCCTAGATCACAAATATGGTCAAATAACACCAATCTCTAAAACTAGTCCATTTTCCAACTGGTCATTTTCTATTAAAAAAGAAAAACTCATCCTGTATTTTTTCCAACACAAAAGCAGAGGGAAAAACCCATGTATTTGTCATCCAAGGCCAGCAACTTCAAAAGTCTTCACAAATACTGTTTCATTTTTGCCTCCTCTAGGAATGCTTTAAATCTCAAATATTGTGGGCTTTGTCTACATAAATACGCATATATTTGTAACAGGAAAGAACCTTAAAACCAATATAAGGTCATCCTTACACTTGAAAATGTAATACCTTCTAGTTGGCAAGATGGGAGCTGGGTTCTAAGCACAGAACCCACATGGGGGAAGGGGAGAATTGACCCCTACAAGTTGTCCTCAGACCTACACATATGCCCCCTCTGAATAAATAAATAAATAAATGTGTAACTTTAAATTTTAAAAAATTGAATTCTAAAAATGTAACAATGTCTTTTGTGGTGAGGGAAGTTGCTAGGATTGAACCTGAACCCAGGACCCTAAGACTGCTAGGCATATAGTTTACCAGTGAGCAACAGGCTTCGAATGATATATTTTTTAAAGATTATAAAATTTTTTATAAAGTTTTTGACTTATGAATGCCCAGTACTCTTAGGGGTCAGAAGAGGGCATCACATCCCCTGGAACTGGAATTATAGAGCGAGCTGCCTGCCATGTGGGTGCTAGTAACTGAACATGGGTCTTCTGAAAGAGCAGCAAGTACTTAGAAGCACTGAGCCATCCATCTCTCCAGAGCCATATAACTTCTATTTTTAAAACATTCAACATCCACTCTAAGTTCAAAACTTGCCATTTGTCTAAAATTAGAATCTGTCCTGGGTGCCAGACCACTTAGGACATAATCAAAACAATCAACAAAAATTGTAAGGGTGTGGACAAGATGGAGGTATTATATCAGATTTAATTTCCTAGCTTTAATAATTGTACTTTGGTGTTATGTGACAGTCTTTTCCTGGGGTGATACAACACACACACACACACACACACACGCACGCACATGCACACACACAAATCTAATTCATCCCAAAGAAGTGAACGCACCAAGCTCTAACTTGGTGAACCAATGGGTTTTTGTGCTACTAATAAGGAGTATGATTGAAGGGTTACTTGCAAGAAACAGGGGTGACTCAAAAGCAACAGCATCCCCCCAAAGCTCAGCGCAGCAAGAGTGAAGATTCCTGGAAGCTACTTCACACTCCACTGTCCCAGAATCTTCTCATCTCTGTGAGCCTCACAGGTCAGTCTCCTCCCTGAAGCTGTTCACTCTTCTTTTTTCTACTACTGGGGAGGGGTGTGGTAATCACTGACCTGTTTATTTCCTGAGCTTCTGTTTAGAGGGAACTCATAGAACAAGAGATCATGTAGACATGTAGAAAAGAGTCCTGCTTATTAAGAAATTGTCACCGTAACATTAATGGATAATAGAATGTTAAACCAGCAATTTGCTCCCAAGTAATTCAAAAAGAAAAGAGTGGCCCAAGTGTGGTAGGGCACACCTTTAATCCCAGTACTCAGGAAGGCAGAGGCAGGCAGATAGATGTGAGTTCAAGGCCAGCCTAGTCTATAAAGGGAGTCCAGGATATCCAAGGCTACACAGAGAAACACTATCTCAAAAAACAAAAACAAAATAAGACAAAACAAAAAAAGAGAAGTGTAATGTCTGATGTTGACTACAGGAGAATTTAAGTGAATGATCACGTGTGTCTCTGAGTTCTCTGAATGACTCTTGCAATTTTCACGTAAGTTTGAAACTAGTTTAACGTCACAATTTCAAAATGAGAAGCTAGGAATTGTCAAATGGTATTCTAAAATGGAAATTTCGTATCACCGTTAGTTCTCCAGAGTTCCAGTGCCTGGTCCTTGACAGGAACTTGCATAGTTAGTCTTTAAATTTTAAACATTGTAACAAATGTGCAGCACTGTGTCTCATTCTGAGTTTGAAAAAGCAACCCCCTCTCCTTTACTGGACTATTTTAAAGCTCACAGACATCCAGGCAGGTAGTTCAAGGAGTTCCAGTATAGCCTCTCTCTTCCAGAGCTTTCTCTAATTACATTTGTTATAACAGTCAACTAATGTTGCTTTTGCAAACAGAATTCCAGGAAAGAAGGCTGTGTCTGCAGAGACTGGTTGACTGATTGAAACTGCAGGGATGCGAAATGCAAATGTTACCAATCCAGAGGCTAATTATCTCATCTAGGGCTCTCTTTAGCTCGATGGATTCCTTGGCCACCTCTGTGTTAGAACTATCCTGTGACTTATAGATATTTCATATCTATTAACTTTGCAGACAACCAACCCAAAAGCTAAGACTGTATTTAGATACCATCGGAAGCCCATAGAAACGCTTCCCCTATCTTGCTGTAATTAACTCTCTGATTACCATCAATGTATTTTAAACTTCTCCTGATTTATGACTTTCTTTGTTCAGTAAAACTCTAAAACTTAAGGATACTGCTTCTGGTTGGAACATAGAACCTAGATATGTTTTCCTGGGCAATGGTCACTCAAAAACAGCTTTAGAACAAACAGCCTCTTATTCTCTTTAAGATGAGAGCTGTGTTCTTTGCATAAACACCACATTATCACTAGCTAACAATCATAGTTTACATTAGGGTTCAATGTTATTCAGTCCCTGAATTAGAGCAAACACAAAATGTAATTTTCCAGTATTACCTGACTACCTAAAATAGTTTCATATACCTAAAAAGGCTCCATGCTCCACCCATTTCTTAGATAATGCTCTTTAGACTGTGATAGTTGGTATCTCAGTTATTTTCCTATCTCTGTGACAAAACACCATAACCAAGGCAACTTACAAAATAAACATTTAATTCCAGGCTCAGGGTTCCAGAGGACTAGAGTCCATGATTATCACAGTGGGGAACACGCAGTAGGGAGGCAGGCATGACCCTGGAGCAGTAGCTAAGAGCTTACATCTGATCCATAAGTATAAGACTGATCCATAAGTATAACTGGGCCTGCAAAAGCCCACACCCATTGACACACCTCCTCCAACAAAGCCACGCCTCCTAATCCTTCCCAAACAGTCCCTCCAAATGGGGCTCAAGCATTCAAATATATAAGCCTATGGGGGGCCATTCTCTCTCAAACCACTACAGTTGGATACCTACTATTTATAAGAAACATCAAATAACACAAAACACTAAGTTGGGAATCACCAGCACACATAAAAAAAAATCCTCAAGTGACTACTTTAGAAAGCAAAGGGAGCCTGAAGTGCTGCTGTTGTAGAACTTCATGGAGCCCAGCCTGAAGCTATTATGAACTTCGCAGTTATATTCTGTGTTCTCTCTCCAAGCCAGCTGAGTCTGAAGTCCCATAGGACTATTCTGGTAAGAAGAAGGTGTGAACAGGCTTGAAAAAGTTAGGACAGGTGAAGGGCTGCAACTCAGTAATAAAGTGCTTGACTCATATGTCTGGTGACCCCATGTAGATATCCACCACTTTAAGCAACAAAGCAAAAACACCGATGATAAAAGGGGTAAGGGGAGAGAGGGGAAGTTCGGGGAGGTGCAAAATGCAACAAAGAACAGGCAGCAATAGAAAATGAAAAGTGCATGAGAGGTACGGGTTAGAAACTATTTTCCATTTTCGAAAGGCCTGCTTCTTCATGGATGTCATTGTTGCTCGTCGGTGGATCTGAATGGTAGCCAGTGGTCTTGTCTGAGGGACAAAAGCATGCATTCCAAAGGCAGCAATTTGGATTCTTCTTGCAGCATGGGGGCCCTGTGCATTGGAGGAAGGTACTCTGCTTAGCTGAAGTCCCAGTTCTCTCTCTGTCTCTGTGTGTCTCTTTCTGTTTCTCTCTGTCTGTCCATCTGTCTCTTTCTCTCACACACACACACATACACCACACAAAGTATCATTACGTTGCTCAGGCTAGTCTGGAACTCATTGGATAGCCAAGGTGGGCCTTGAACAAGTGATCCTCTTGCCTCAGTCTTCCAAGGAGCTGGTATTAGACCTGACCCTGTTCTTTTACTTCTGATGTCTGCCGTCTTCCTGGCCCGAAATAGGAAGAGTGTTTATCTCTCACAGTGGTCAGGTTAGATGGACTGTTTGTTTAGTTGTAGTGCTGGGATACATGAGTGGTGCTCTGAAGCTGAACCACACCCCCCAGCCCAACAAAGCCTCTTAGCACAGTGGTCTACCCTACAGCACTCGGTAGGCGTTGCTGCCTTTCTCCCATTTCAGACCCCAGTGGAACTTTGACTCTTCTGTGTTCAAGCATGTTACTCAGAAGTTGACCCACCCAATTTCTTTCTGCCGAGGAAAATTTGCAGCGTACTCCCTGGACAGTTAGTCTGGGCCAATCCCACACAGGGTTCTGGATGGCCAGTGCATGTCCTGTGGTCAAAATGTTGGCTCAGAAGCCTTCAATCTCACTCAGCACTACAGTCATTCCAGAGGAGGAGTTCTGAGTTGCAGGGAGATACCCTACCTACTGATGCTCAAGGACGTCCCTAGCTTCTTACTGTCATGGGCTTACTATCTGGAGCAAATTGGGCTTGAACTCACCCATTGTATCTTAACCTGCATTTATCTTATGATTAAAGAGTTTGATCATCTTTTTCTTTCTTTGCTTATTTGCCATCCATGTATCTTCTTTTCAACCTGACCTTAAAATATTGCACTTAAAATATTGAACTGTTTTATAATTGGATTTAGAGAGCTGTTTGTATATTCTCGATGCATGTCCTTCATCATGATATATGTGATTGGCAGCACACCTTTTCATGCTCCTGACAGTGTTTTCCAGAGAACAGTTGTTATTCTTGGAACCATTGATTTATCTTTTTAGTTTTTCTTTTGTGAATCATATTCTGTTGTCAAATCTTTAAAATCTGTTTTTTCTTCTGTGAATTTTATAGACCTCACTTTTCCATTTGGGTATATCATCCTGTTATAATTAAAAAGTTTGGGCTCGAGTTCTCTTGCTAAGTATGTACAATACCCTGCCTTCCCATATATATATATATATATATATATATATATATATATATATATATATATATATATATATGTGTGTGTGTGTATGTGTGTGTATATGTGTATATATATGTATATATGTGTGTATATATATGCATATATGTGTGTATGTGTATGCATGTGTGTATGCATATATAAATGTGTATATATACTTATATAAGTATGTATATATACACATACATACACATATATACACATACACATTAAACATGTACATTATCACTTGTGCAGTTCTGCTTCAAGGTTTCGGCTGGACAGAAATGAAAGCATATGCCCATACCAAGTCTGCTATGTGAATAAAGAAGTGAGATGTAATGATACTCCATGATTCCATTTCTTTAATATACTAAGAAACACAAATTTAGTAATAGAAAGAAGGTAAGTACTTGCCTGTGACTAAGGATAATTGAGGAAGTGAAGAGAGGGATTCCAGAAAAGCTAAATGTCCATTTTGCAGGTGGTGTATACATTCATTATCTTGTGGTGCTTATTTTCAGGGTTAGGGTTATAACTTAGCGGAGCACCTGCCTAGCAAGTGCAAGTACGAGGCCTTAGGTTCTATTCGCAGCAAGGCAAAGTAAAAGAAAATGAACTTAAAACCCTGTACTAACCATTAAAATGTAGTGTGTCATATATTTTCTATACCTTAACATGCTGTTAAAATAGATTCTTCTATTTGTAGTGGCTTATTAATCTAAAATCTAAACAAGTTCAACATGTTGCTTTTGGTTCTTATATGTTCAGTAAAAGGGGCAACTCAACACGTTTAGAATATATAAATATACATTTCAAAGAATATCCTACTTGATAATTTTCTTATTTCCTAATCCTCTCCTCCTTCTGTCTTTTCCTTCCTCCCTGTACTTGGGAAGTGCTCCTCTGCTGTGGAACATCTCCAGCCCCTCCAAGAACTTGGAGTTAGTCTTCTCAGAGAAGACTCTCTCCTCCACGCTCTCCCTGCCAGGAAAACTACACCTCTAGGTCTTGCTATTCACTGTTGACTTCCCAAGGGAAAGAACACCCACATTCTGGCCATTGTCCTCCAACAATTCTCCATGTATAAAGGATATTGTCACTGAATTGAGAGTTCTGAGTCGGTTCTTTCAGCAACAACGAAAAAGGCCTGCTACTTCCCTCTTTTCATAGTTTTCATTTGGTATAAACTAGTTGTCATCTGTGTGGGGTACAGCAGGGTGTAAGCGATGTGTAATGACCAGATCAAGGTACCCACCGTCTCAAACACTGGACATGATTTTGTGTTAGGATCATTGTAGATCCTCTTTATTAGATATTTTGGAAGCATACAATTGTTGCCTACCTGAGTTGGCCTATTAGGCCAAAGAACATTAAAAGTTGTATGTTATTTATGTGCATGTGTGTGCATGTTCACATGTGTGTAGAGGCCTGAGGTTGGGTGCCTTTCTTGATTACTCTGTTTTTATTTTTTTTTAAATTTTCAATTATTTGATTTTATCGACAATGAGTCCAGCAGCCAGGTGCTGGGGTGTAAACCTGCTAGCTCAGAGAGGCAGAGAAAGCATACAGTTGACCTTCCTTCTCAGCAGATGTCCCAAAAGGAAAAGGAAGCTCTCCTTCTCCTTGCATATCAAAAACCCCTCAAACTGATTGTCCCTCCTTTCTACTTCCTGTGCATCTTCCTATCCATTCTCTTGACTCCCTCTTATTCTCTACGTTTTTTTCCCTATGTTCACTTCCCATCAGCTGATTGCTCACTCCTCTTTCTATCCTTCGTGTTGTGATTTTGGGTAGACCACCATATCTACCCGGCTAGACATCTCCCAGCTTTCCTATTCTACTTAACCATTGTCTTGTTTAATTTTCTATTGCGATATAAAACATCCTGATAAAGGTAATGTACGAAAGGAGGTAGTTAATTTGATGGTTCATGGTTCCAGATGGTTATGATGGTCTTGTTTAGGAGTATGGCAGCAGGTAGGCAGACATGGTTTTGGAGCAGTGGGCAAGAACTTACATATTGAGATAACAACAGAGGGGGCAGAAAGAAAGAGTGAATGAGAGAGAGGGACACTGAGCTAACTGGGAAGGAAATGGGCTGGAGGCCCATCCCCTGTGACATACCCGCGCCGGAACTGGAGACCAAGTATTCAAACATGTGAGCTTATGGAGGCAATTTTCGTTCAAACCGCCGCAAGCATCCTCCGTTGAGCTCCTTCCTCTCGCCTACCCTGCCTCCAGTGACCCTGATTCTACCCTACTTTGGGGAGACGAGTGTTTTTAGCTTTCTCATGTAATAGAGATAATAGACATGGCATTTGTCTTCCTGTTTCTTATCTCAATGTCCTCCGGGCTCCTTCATGCTTCTACAAATGATAGGATTTCTTTATTTTTATGGTGGAATAATATTCCATTATATAGCTATGCCATATTTTACCTATCCATCCACTCATGGATGCTTAGGTAGACCCTTGTATCTTGGATATTTTGACCCTGAGCAGCAATCAGCATGGCAGTACAGGTGCTTTGAAAGAGTGGTTTATTTCATTTCCTTTGGAATCACACCCACACATGATTTTATAGTAGTTCTATTTCTAGTGTTTTTTTTATTGCTATACTGTTTTTCATAATGGCTATACTAATTTATAGTCCCACAACACTGTGTAAGAGTTCTTTCTTCCACCTACCTAAATTAAGCCAAGATCAGATAGGAAGATTGAATAGACCTATATCCCCCAAGGAAATAGAAGAAGTCCCTACGAAAAAAAGCCCTGGGCCAGATGATTTTAGTGCAGAATTCTATCAGACCTTCAAAGAAGTTCTAACACCAATTCTCTATAAAGTGTTCCACAAAATAGAAATAGAAGGAAAATTATCAAACTCTTTCTATGAAGCCACAGTCACCTTGATACCTAAACCACACAAAGATCCAACAAAAAAAAGAGAACTTCAGACCTATCTCTCTTATGAACATTGATGCAAAAATACTCAATAAAATACTTGCAAAGCGAATCCAAGAGCACATAAAAGATATCATCCACCATGACCAAGTGGCTTCATCCCAGGCATGCAAGGGTAGTTCAATATACGCAAATCCATCCATGTGATCCACCATATAAACAAACTGAAGACGAAAAACCACATGATCATCTCCCTAGATGCCAAAAAGCATTTGACAAAATCCAACACCCATTCATGTTTAGAGTCTTGGAGAGACTAGGGATACAAGGCACATACCTAAACATAGTAAAGGCAATATACAGCAAGCCTATAGCTAACATCAAATTCAATGGAGAGAAACTAAAATAAATCCCACTGAAATCAGGGACTAGGCAAGGCTGCCCATTGTCTCCATATCTCTTCAACATAGTACTTGAAGTTCTAGCTAGAGCAATAAGACAACT
>CM053748.1:17100467-17212233 GCA_028658305.1 Pachyuromys duprasi
TGGCTGACTCTTTGACCCTCCCCCATACAAGCCGGGGAGTGACAGACTGGCTAGATCCCAGGGGAGGACATTGCAGCCAGCCCTGAGGAGACAGGATAAGCTGGGGTTGGATGGAAGGGGAGGAGGTCCTCCCCTGTTGGTGGACTTGGAGGGGGTGGGGAGGAGGGAGATGAGGGAGGGAGTGGGAGGGTGGGAGGGAGTGAGGGAGGGGGCTAAGCCTGGGATTCAAAGTACCTAACCTGTGATTGATATAAAAATAAATAAATTTAAAAAAAGAAAGGCAAAATAAAAAAAAAAGAGTTCTTTCTTGGCATACCCTCCAGATTTTTTTTTTTTTGTAACAGCTGTTTTAACTGGGAGGGATGTATTATTGCGGAATTATTGTAGACTAGGCTGGCCTCAAACTCACCACAACCCCCTGCCTCTGCCTCTCTGAGTGTTGGAGTCAAAGGCATGTGCCACCACGCCTGACCGGCATTTATTTTTCTACATAAGTTAGTTTGGACTGTATAACCAAACTGTAAAATAAGTTTTTATCTATGCCATTTAAAAGAATGGAGTGATAAGTCCTGAGGATTTTGCAGCCAAAGATTTATTGGTCATGCATAGCTGCAGTCCTGGCTGGAGACATTTTCATGTCTCAGTTAGTCTCAGAGCTGTTCCCATGTGGAGGGATCAGCAAATCATGTTACTGTCCTGTTTGGTCTTCCTGATTTCTCTGTCTGCAGCCAAGATCTTAGAAGGATTTCCCCTTTCAGATAAGATTTTTTTTTATCAATTTGTGCAGTATCCAGTTTTTCTTCTTGCATAGAAACAAATGCATAACCCCTTCTGCAGCATAACACATTTCCTGCCTTGCATTCTGAGATTATGACATCCTCAATATAAATGGGCTGATTTTTTCCCATAATCCAATGTCTTTCAGCTGCTGTTGGTTTTTGTCCCCCACCATTCAAAAAATTTAAAATTAATAAAGCACTATGTAGTCTAGCTCTGGGTGTCTTCTTCCTTCTTACTGTTTGCTAAACATCTCCTTTAACGTATGATTGGAACTCTCTACAGCTGTTTGCCCTATAGGGTTGTGTGGCATAGTTGTAATATGCTTCATATTACAACATGTGAAAAATTGCTTCATTTTACTAGAGACATATACTGGAGCATTGTCAGTCTCAATTTTTACAGGTATTTCCATAATTGCTGTAATTTCTAGTAAATGTGTAATGACCAAATCAGCTTTTTCAGAACTTACGCACTGAAATCCTGAATATGGCGTGGTACATATATTTCAGTTCTCCAAACTCTGCAAAATGGAGCACACAAGCCATTGTATGACGTGGTTCTAAGGCAACACCAAACAGGATCTGCATTCTACTTTACATATAGAACCTTATCCAGTGACTGAACCTTGACAGTACACATACAATGTCCAGTCTGCCCATGTCAGCCTACAGCCAACGCCTTTCTGCCCAGTGTCTCACTGGACTGCCGTTCTGCAATTTATCCAAGCCTTTGCAGAGCCTTCTCACGTAGAACTACCTCTTTTGGTGTTATTTTAAGTTCCAGATTGGATTTCCCTGAAGGTTCCCCATTTTGATTCAAAGATTCCTCCAACCTCTAGGTCCTTTAATTTAGCATCTAATTTCTCAGTCTCTTCTTTCTTCAAGTCTGTCTTATTCTGACCTCTCCCAAAGAGGATATACAAAACTGTAATCATCACTAAAGAATTATTTGTATGCTAAGAGAAACAAACTCAGATCAAATCCAGATGTACTGTATCACTGTCTCCCTCCATTTTCAACATAGAAAATAATCTTTAATCTCAAAACCTTTCCCTAAGGACTTTACTTTCTTATATTTAAGCCAAACACTTCTTCCCATGATTTTTTTTTAAATATCCAGCTTCCCTTTTTTCTTATTGTTTTCCAAACTCAATTCCCTACCAGACACTTGGGGCTTCTCAGTCTCTCTCTGGCTCCTGCTTGCTGAGTTGTGAGTAGTCCTGCCCATGCCTTTTAGTTCACAGAGTGTTTCTGTCTCCTTCACTGGGTCCTGATCCCTCCCAGGCCCTGAGAAGTTGCTCGGTCCACAGGTATTAGGTCCTTTGGCCAGCATGAGCCTGGCTACATGAGCCCCTTCTCAAAGGGATTTAGCTTTCTGCCTTGGCTAGGAAGGTCTGCCTTTGAGAAGCTTATTTGTGTTAAAATGCCAGCTGTGGGTTTTTTTTGTTTCTTTGTTTTGGTTTTCTTTTTCTGCAGCCAGCTATGGGCCGTGTTGCACCACAGAGGGTCTAATCAAGGAGCCTTGAGTTCCTGCCTGAGAAACTGTGGTTCATTTTTTAAGAAACAGAACTTAGAAACTGTTCTATAGTTTTACTTTCTATGTAAGTAGAACCCCCACTTAGCACACCAAAATGTTACAGCTATTTTTTATAGAATTGTGTTTGTTCCTCTTATCTAGGCTACCACCCAAATGATTGAGACTCTATTATATTATTTATTTATCAAGCTTCATAGCACAATCCTGAGCAGTTCTTATTCTGTTCTTAACCCTCTAGGTTAGCCTGGTTTTCTCCCAGTGTAAATCTGCAAAATACTTGTACTTTATGGCATTCTCTGCTCCAGTATACTTTACAGAAATCCTAATAGAGTTTTACATGGATTAAGTTACAGACTCCATAGGACCCAAGCAACAAATGCCACTATTCATCAAGCAATATCCTTACATTGGATTCAACATTTTTGGTGGATATTCATTTCAGACATCTACTTTTGCTGCTTTCAGCAAATGATTATTAGAACACACATATTCTGGGTCAGGGGTATGGAAGAGTATATAAGATTATAGCTATGCATTTACTCAGGTTGTAAAAGTTGATTACATGGGAAATCCACGTAAGTAAGGTTGGTTGTCACAATGTTCTAAAGGCAGGTTAAACAGGCAGGCCTGATGTGGTGGCATATACCTTTAATCACAGCACTCATGTAGGCAAAGGCAGGCAGATCTCTGTGAGTTTGAGGCCAGCCTGGTCTACAAAGTGAGTCCAGGACAGGGCTACACAGAGAAACCCTGTCTCACAAAAACCAAGCTAAACCAACCAACCAACCAACCAAACAAACAAACAAAAAACCCCAAAACAAAACCAAAAAACCAAATAGGCTGTGTACTCAGTCTTAAAGAACCTTGGGAAGCATTTAGTTTCGTAGAATGTAAGAGACTTTTTCTAACATTGCACTGTCACATTATGTACATTAATTTTTGAATCTTGCCTTTTAACTTATAGAATAAATCAAGTATACACTTTATTCCAAACCTATGCCATTACTTCCAAGTTAGGTTCTGAGTCATAGTCATGGCTCAGCTTGTACTGAAGGAGATGTTACTGTCCTGATCACTTAATTCACCAGAATTGCTTCTAGATAACTTTCAACTCTGACAAAGAAACCACATTTATTCTTAAAGGACATATTATGAACAGAACCACAGGAAAGAATGTGCTAGATTCTGAAGTTGACAATAACAGAGGAGCTCCAAAAAAGTGTTAAGTCTCAAAAAAAATCTAACAACTATGTGGCTTCCCAAGACAACCCAAGAATGACAGTATTCATGGATATTTCTGGTTTACTATTAGAAATTGGTCTGTGTTTGGGATGTGACTCAGTGGTAGAGTGCTTGCCTAAGATGCACAAGGTATTTGTTTTAGTCCATGGTAGTAGGGGCCTGGGGGTTTGTAGTGGAAATTTCTGGTTTCCTTGAAGACTGAATTTTGTCATGTGATGTTTTGTTGCAAGGTAGGCATGTGATGCTTTGCCCAGGTTGGTTTGTGAGAGGGCAAATGATGGTTTGCTGTGAGCTCTCATGTGGGAGGAGCATGACTTTGGCCAGCTGAGAACATCTGTGGGTGGACTCTGAGGAGAGGACAAATATAGAGGGCCATGTACAGTGAGACATCATTGTTTGGATTGAGATCGCTGTGCTGATCTTCGTGCCTCGACACTTGACTTCATAGAGAGAAACGTTCCAGAGAGCTTCTTTGGGCAATCCAATTGAGTCTTTCAGCTTTCGCTGCTTCGTGTTGGCCTTTGGACTGGACTGCTGATATCCTGATGACTGAATCTGGTAATTTCCTAAAGGCCCATCAACCCTGGTCAGCAGGAAGTAGATAAAAGAAGACTACAGCCCCTTTTCCCACTAATCTCTTTCCTAAGGCTGCGGTATGGGGGAGTAGTTGGAAGGGAGGTAAAGGTGCTTAAGAACCCTAAATAAAGTAGGTTTGGTGAAAAATCTAAACCTACACAGGTTGTTTTATGATCAGTACATATCTGCATGTGAATGTGTATGTATGTATGTGACATGTCTGTGTGTATATGGCTATTGAGGCTTTCTTGGGAGGAAACGAAGGGTATTCAACTTTCTGTTTCTGTAATACTCTTGAGAACTTTAATAGCAAGTCTTTAGGTGCAAAGGCTATTAAAATGTATTTGTAGATTCATATCCATGGGGAACCAGTCCCCAGCTGACATACAGGGAAATTTTGGAACATATGAAAGAATGTATTAATATCACTACCCTTTATGAGACAGGGTTTTCAGTATATAACTCTAGCTGGTCTGAAACTTGCTATATAGACTAGGCTGGCCTTGAACTTAAGAGTTCCACCTGCTTCTGCCTCCTGAATGCTCAGGTTAAAGGTGTGTGCCTTTATACCTGTCCATGAGACAGTTTTAGAATATTAGGATATTTATGATTATGGGGTTCTAAATCGTTAGCAAATTTTTACAAAAAGCTACTCTGTAAAATTGAGGGGTTTGCTATGCCCACTATAGCTCCCTATTATTAATAAGCTTCAAGCACTATAGATGGTAAGATTCTCAGTTAGCGCAATCTTCTTTAACTGAACTAATCCTCACATTGGCCTACCTCCCAGTCACATTCTGTTACCTGCCATCTTAGTCTCCTCCTGGCTGTTCCTGCTCCATACATGTCCTCACGGTGACCTCTTTTTCACGGTGGCTTTTTTCTCTTTCTGCCTCCACCTGGGGACCTCCTCCCTGGGATTAGAAGTCCCGCCTTAACTCTCCTACTCAGCTATAGGCTGTTGGGTTCTTTATTAACCGATCAGAGGTGATGGAGAACAAGTTTTATATAACATTGAGACAGGAGATGTTTCATAGAAATGACAATGCCAATGTCCAGACTGCAAGTAGATCTCTGAGTACAGAAATTAGCATTTGAATACATGGTACAAAAACATCCCTCAATACTACTGTGTCCTTTGCTAACTTGCCTGGTATGACTCACATCTATCAATCTAGCACTCAGGAGGCAGGAGGATCAGGAGTTCAGGTTTGTCCTTGGATACAAAGTCAGTTAAAGGTCAGCCTTGGCTACTACCAAAGACTCTTTGTGAACATCTTCCCTCAATTTAAAAAAAAAAGCAAGAAAAATAAGTGATTCTTTCATTTTTTGGGGAAATACAGGGTCTGCTAAGTAATATTTCACTGAAGCCTACAGAGAGAATGCTTTAAAATGTTGGAAGGTGAATGCTTTACCCTCTTTGATATTTGTTTTCTTTAATCATCAATAAACAGGACCTGCTCTAATAGTGAAGTTCAGTATTGCACGCTCCTCAAAAAGCCCACCCAAATGGCTCTTTCCTCCCTTATATCCATTTGATAGAGGGGGGTTTTCAGAGGCAAAGAGGGCTGGACACAGCACAGACATTCACACACAGGTTTGGAAATGGTACAGGTTCACAGACAGGTTTGAGAGACCACCATCCATGTTCTACCCGCTTCGCCCCTGTTGCCACTCAGGCTATATTGGACTCTGTAATCTTGAGAAGGTTAGTATGTGTGCCTGTATCAAAAGTCAGCCTAGGTATCCAGAAGAAGATAAATGGCTTCTCACCATCTAAATACTCCCCAAAAAGCCATTTAGACAAAGCATGTTTATCAGAGACAGAGACAGTTTTGGACACGAAAAGCCCAATAGTTTAATTCAATGGTTCCCAGGGGCTCTATTATCCATTACCACTTCCATTTCCTAAGTACCAAGAATGTTCTATTGCCACTACCAATATACACAGATTAAAAAAAAAATCCTGACTTAATACCTTCCACTCACATAAAGTATGATCCCTTAAATATGCAGGCCTGTTGCCATGACTGTGTGCCAGAACAGGCTGGGTTGTGCTGAGAAAGGGAGTAACTGTAATGATATTTGTAGCTTAGCACAAAAGTGTCTATTTCTTGCTCATACAAAATTTACTGTGGGTGGCTATGTCTCCAGAACATGAGTCCTCCTGGATGGTGCCTCCCAGACATGGGGTGCTTCTGTGTTTAGGCAGTTCCATTCAGCACAAGACTCCCTTCTCCAACCACCATGGCAAGGCAGAAGAGAGACTGGAGAATCAGAAACAGCATCTCACTGTCTCAGCCTACAAGTGCCTCATCTTTAAGAGTCACATGGCCCTGCTTACTTGAAAGGGCAGTTGAGAAATACTGTTTTCTGTGAGTCTAGAAGAAGAGATGGAGACACTGTCAACATTAGTAATGTCTGCCTAACAAAGCACTGACTATGCCTTTCACATAGGGATAGAACTAGCCACAGAGAAGTAGAGAACTGCTACTGATAGGGGAGGTCCTCCTCCCCTTCCCTCTGACCCTATTAGGTCTATCAGGTGGCCTGGCAAGGCTGCTCCCCCATCAGGGGGAGGTGAGCAAAGAGCAGGCCACTGGATTCATTTCAGAGATGGGACGGCCCCTACTGCCCTTACTAGGGACCGACCCACTTGGAAACTAAGCCACCTATGAGCTTCCTCTGAGCAGGGGTTTAGTTCCTCTCCGTGCATGATCCTTGGTTGGAGTATCAGTCTCTGCAGGACCCCCTGAGCCCAGGTTATTATTTATTATTTATTTTGGCTCTGTTGGTTTCCTTGTGGAGCGCCTGTCCTCTCCAGGTCTTTCTATCTCCCCCTTCTTTCATAAGATTCCCTGCACTCTGCTCAAAGTTTGGCTACAAGTCTAGCATCTGCTTTGATACCCTGCTGGGTAGAGTCTTTCAGGGAGGAGGAAAAGGGTGGGTGGGACTGGAAGGGGATGGAGGAGGCTACTGCCAAGAGTGAAAAGAAACAGAGGCTGAGAGAACACTTCTGTTTCTCCAGCTTTCTCCTCTCCCTCCAGTCAACGCCATGTAAGAGGGGATCAAGGTGATCTCAGCTAGTTCTATGTACCTATGCATGTATGTACTTATTACTGTGCTCTGGGATTACAGACGTGCACCACTATGTCCTATTTTATTTCCCTATTTTTCTTCATCTATACAAGCTTTGGTGCTGTTTTGGTGCCCCACCACCCAGTCTAGAACTATCTATCAGAAACAAAATTTTGTTGTTTATAAGCTTCTTGGTATAAGACATTTTGTTACAGTAGCCTAAGAAAATCAGGACAAACCCTCTAAGTACTTAATATGGTTTTTGACCTGTTCAGACCCAAACTTTTGAAAGAAAACCCTTTAATAGGAAACTCTTTTGACATAACCTTTGATGACTGCGATGTCCTGCTCTCTATTCTACACGTTCTTCTTACGAGTGCCTGACGCTCCTGAGGGTTGCCTGCTTAAACGCAGCGTGGTTTCCCGACTGCTTCAACGAATCTAGCAGAGTGGACATGATACCATGGAGATTCTGAAATGGGTTCTAAGACTCAGCGTAGCTTCTGCCTTGTCCGTTTGAAGGACAGAGTTGCCCATGAGGAAGTCGAGCGGCTACATGGATAATGGAGAGGACAGCAGCGGGGGTGGGGGTGGGGGTGGGGTGGTTTACAGCCATTATCTCCTGCCAGGCACGGGCAACCTCCAGATTCCAGACTCTGCCCTGAACCAGCTACTGGCGAGACAGGTTTTTCCACCCACTGCACTCGCGAGTTTGTTGTGCAGTAAACAGACAACATATTTCAACAATATCCCATCTCTTATATCACACAGAAATCTTACCGTTGACTCATCGATGTAGTCAGTGGAAAACTCACCCAAGACATAAGCGTAAGGCTTTTGCTATCTTCTCCTTGGTTCTGTAGGCACGTGTTCCTCAAGTTTGGGGACCTAGCTGATCTCAGCGGATTATTTATTTATTTACTGTGAAAGGCCTCACCATATTCAATCAAGCCTGGCAATTTATTCTGTAGCAGATTCCTGATTTTCCTGCCTCTTACCCACCAAAGCTCTGGGATTATAGGCAAGCACCACCACGCCTGGCTCATTTCTTCATTTTCCTTCCCTTGATCCCCCTCTGGATATCTTTCCCTTTTTCCCACTCCACTCATCCCAACGCTTTACATCAGTCGGCAGGAAGCCGCCTCCAACTCTTCACTGCTGAGCTCGTTAGCGGTGCCCCTTGAGGAGATGAGGCCCAGAGAAAGGGGCCTAGGAAGCCATCACCGGGTTCCTCTATTCCACCTTTCTTACAGGCTTTGGCTTGACTGCGGCCCTGGGGGCTGGGCTCTCTGCCCAGGTGGCAGTGATGACTGAGAGCCAGCCGGGCAGCTCCTCCGGCCACTCCGGGGCAGTCACCACAGCAGCCAACGCGGCGCATCCTACGGCGGCCAGACGCGGAGACCGCGCGCCTCCCACGCTCCCCCCGCGACGAAGTCACGCTCCACCGGGGCAAAATGGCGCCGCGGCCCCCCCATCCCCCCAGCTCAGCAGCGCGAGGGGGCGGGTCGTGCGTCACGTGACCCGCCTGCCTGCAGCGCGGCCCCGACTGCCCCAAGCACGCGCCGAGCGCCCGGCGCGGCCAAGCGGGCGGCGCCACTGCCCCGCCGCAGGGCGCGGGGCGGCCTGGCTGGTCCCCGCTGGGTCATGACAATCTGTCTAAGCCACGAAGCGACCCCGGGTGTCAGGAGGCAAAGGGGGCTGCAGAGCCGGCTCCGGGGGTGGGGGTCCAGGCAGCCTCGGGGAGGCGGGAGATCGGAGCCAAGCAACCCGGCTGGCCGTCCCGCACTCCTGGCGCTCAGCCGAGTGGACGGAGGCATGCTGTGGACCCTCAGGGCCTCCTGCCTTAGCCTCGGCTGCCCGCGGGGGCTCCTGCGGGGACCACTGCGGGGAGGGGGTGATTTCTTGCCCTAGCCTCGAAGCCAGCGGCATTGAACAGCCAAGTGCTCCTTCCCTGTAGGGAGAGGGGACCGTGGCGTGC
The DNA here is from genome assembly GCA_028658305.1 of Pachyuromys duprasi. NCBI lineage: Eukaryota > Metazoa > Chordata > Mammalia > Rodentia > Muridae > Pachyuromys > Pachyuromys duprasi. The sequence goes on from CM053748.1 coordinate 17,109,658, forward strand.
GCGCGGGTTCTCCGCAGCCACCGACGTCCCCGCCGGGTGGGCTTGGCCGTGGTGCCCCCCCTCCATCCCCCACTCCGGGAGGAGGGCCCAGCGATGCGCTGTGACCGTGCCGCCTCCATGTGGCTGCTGACGGGCCCAGGGGTGGGGGGAGCAGGCATGGGGCGCGGCCGCGCCTCCCTCCCACCCCTCCTCGCGGACAGCGGGCTAGGCGATGAGCAGACGTGAGGGGCCAGCCGGCCGCCCGGCTCTTACAGGACGCTGCCGTGGCTCCTGGTCCCTTCGCTTCCCGGGCAGGAGCGGTGGTGCGCTGGGGTGGGCGAGCGCAAGCTCCCCGGCTTCGCTATGGGGCACAACGGCAGCTGGGTGTCGCCCAACACCAGCCACCCGCGCAACACGTCGGGCGCCGAGGCTGGTGCCAACCGCAGCGCGTTCGGGGAGCTGAGCGAGGCGCAGCTGTACCGCCAGTTCACCACCGCCGTGCAGGTTGTCATCTTCATTGGCTCGCTGCTCGGTAAGCCAACCCGCGGGGCCACCCGGAGGACACAGAGCCGCCGTGGGGGTGCGGGGGTGCCTGGCCATGTGCGGGAAGTTGAACGAGGGCGGTCGCCTGCAGCCCGGAGTCTGGAAGTAGAAGAGTTGGGACAGGGCTTCTCTTGGCAGGAGGAGGATGGTAGAGTGCCGGGTTCTGGCGAAGACCTGTCCAGACAGCCCTTGCCCAAGGCTTAGGGTTCCGCGCATCACCGCTTACCTTTTAGTGTCCGGGGGTTTCGCTGCCTCGGGCTCTTGTTTACAAACAGGAGCAATGATTCCCTGGGAATTTGTTGCTGGTGAGGGGGTGTTAACTCTTACAGTCAGAGATGTGTTTTGCGCTACTGTCTGTTTCCCATAGAAGAGAATTATTTCTGAAAGGGCTTCATTTTACCTGTCTGTTTCGGCTTGCTTCTTAGGGACACCAGCCGGGTAAAAAGAAAGCGTGTGAAGTTAAACTTTACGTTGCCTTCAGATAATTTTACAACCTCCGAGTAAGACGAAATCCACTCGACTTCTCCACCTGTGTTTTAAGCGCTTAACAGAGTCAGGGAGAACAAGTCCCAAACTACACACAGTAGATCTCTTTCCTTGTTCGGAGAGGATTAAAATAAATAAATAATAATAATAAATCGACCACAATGCACCCCTGCCCCTGTTTGTAGGGCACTAAATTGGTTCTCAAAGAGAACTGCAGGACCCAAAGATGAAAGATGTACTGTACTCGTGGTTTCTCTGTGCAGTGGCTAGTACAATGGTGTGGGCTAGCGTGAGACCCGCCTCTATTTCCCCTACTCTTAAAGGGCACTTGCCCTTTAGGGTTATGCTTTAAATGGTGAGCAGCACAATCAATGCTTCTTTGGCAAGCATAACGGGCAGTAGCAAACAGCTCTGAATCCTCTGTTGTGAAAAGATGACAATTATGTGTGGATGCTGTGAAGAAGAAGAGCCAAAGTTTCAAAGTCAGAATAAATTGTATTTTCTAGACACTTGGGAATTTCCATGGAAACCAAGATATCCGAAATATTAAAAGACCATATTTGGAAAAAAAATAATGTTTGGAATTTCCCTGCATACTTTCTCAAACTGTCATCATTCCAGTCCATTCTATTGTAATAGTTGTCTTCCACTTTTCGTCATGAGAGTATTTTTAGGTGTAGATGTCTGTGTGACTTTGACTAGATGTGTGTCTTTCAAATGGACTGTTAAATGCACACTTACAAAATAAAACCCTATGTTCCAAATAGTTCCGAGATTCATTTAACAATCACTAACTAAACACTATGGAAAGAGTTAAATTCCATTTAAATTTCACTTAAAATGTATGTTAATGGGAAAGGCAGAAAAATATGACTGGGTTTTTCAAATATTCGTCTTTCTCTTGCTGTATATATGCATTTATGAATATCTTTCTCCCATGGCAACTTTGGTGTTGAGAGAATTTTTTTCATAATGGACTGAATCTAAAAAGTTAAAGTGGTATGTGAATAGAAGATAGTGTGTCTGTAAAAGACATTGTGAGCAGTGGGTGTCTTCGCTGTCTCTCTGTATTTTTCTTTTCCATCCTTTCCTTGGATTCAGGAACTCCTAGGTAAATCTGCTCTTATTTCAGTTCTTTCCCCCATAGTACTTGTGAGTGACATTCAAAACTGCCTTCATGGATCTCTTTAAAAAATAGAGACTTGTTTCTCCTTGATCTTTGGATATGCCTAGCTGGACCTACTAAGAATCTCATTGGCTCTATTTTCAGAAAATACAACTATAGATAGCATTTCATGTTTCCTTGAAAGCATAGCTGAATGTTAATATTGTCCTGTGAGCTTATTCCTCATGGGAGTTCTTGATTCATTGTTTCAGAAGGATAAGATCCATTCAAACATATGTGTGTGTGCATGCAGATTTTTATTTTCTGGGGGAAAAAAAAAGCCAGTTGAGGCTTAGCACTTAAAGTCAGACGCTATGTCCAGCTGCACGCAAGGCAAATAGACTTGGGACTAAAGCTCCAAAGTCTGCAAATAGGGGAAAGTCATAGATTAGAAGCAGGAGGAAGGTGAAATTGTGGGAGGATGAATACTATCCAATGATAGATTAGCTGGGAGGTCGTGTACTTACTGCTCATCCCAGGCATGGGCAAATCAGTTGTTCTTTACTTTTTCTCTTTAAACAAATGCAAATGCTCTTTGCCTGTTCTCCACAAAGATTTCTCTTTCCTAGGCTTCCAGAGACTCTTTTCTACATGAGAATGAATACTTTTCTTGCACTGCTATCTTGCAGAACTTTAAACACCTTTTTTTTTTTTTTTTTTTTTTTAGTGCTCTGTAACTGGAAAAATGTCCCAGAAACTTGGAATAACTGTAATAGTTCATCTTAGGAACATTATTTACTGTGGTGAAACTGACTCAAAAATTGCTCAAATAATATACCCTTTGGAGATCTGAGTAAATAAGGGGTTCTCAGCCCTTCTTGATACATGTTGGGATACCTTCAGTTATGTGGGAATTCTGGAAGAGGATCAGATAATTTAGTTCCTGTAAGAGGTGGCTCACACCTCTTCTAGAGTCAGCAATGAGAAACCAAAGACTCAGAAAGATATGGAGTCACCATTTCCAATAAGATAGAACTCTGAGGGCTGGACACACATTTTTAACCCTAGCACTCAGGATACAGAGGCAGGCAGATCTCTGAGTTCCAGGGCAGCCTGGTTTACAGAGGGAGATCCAGAGCTACACAGACAAACCCTGTTTTAATAACTAAACAGCAGCAACAAAAAACTGAACTTAGCTGCTCATGGTGGCACACACCTTTAATCCTAGCCTTACTCGAAGTAGGGTCGATGTGAATGCAAGGTCAGCCTGGTCTACAAATTGAGTCCAGGTCAGCCAAGGCTACACAGAGAAACCATGTCTTGGAAAAACAAAACAACCCAAACAAACAAAAACCAAAACCCCTGAACTCCATAGGCCAAATCTCCCTTCTCTCAGTCTCCTTGAATTCACTACATTTCTCTTTGTTGCTTTGACTTAGAAAGGTCAGTAGTCAGGACCAACCATTATGGTTAAGCTACGCCTACACAGACCACTCATCACCGGAGCCAATTATCCTTGGAGGAATGGGAGGCATTTCATTTATAAATGAATTTCCCGATAAAGTCATCACTGCAAATTAGCCAGCATGTAAGTATTCTACACTGAAAGCCAAGCCAACGTGCATATATGGTTCTCATTTCTAAGTGTCCCTCCTTTCCCAACTGTCACGCTCTGAAGATTTGCTGGACACCCACAGCTTCTTGCATCCACTTGCTGCAGATATAGACCCTATGTGGTGGACTTTAGGAAGTTGGCTTTTTGGAGGAAGTTTAGGTGAGATCAGGTTTAGTGCCAAAGAGATCACAGCCTCTGCCTTTCTATCTTGTGAGGACATAGCAGGAAAGCAAGTCACCTACAAGTCAGAAAGGGAGCCTTCCTCAGAACCTGCCCACATTGTGTCTGACCTGGCACTTCCTAGCTTCCAGAACTGTTAGAAATAAGCATTGTTCCGGCCATTCGTTCTTTGTTTTTTTAATGGCAGCCTGTGCAGGCCACTATACTTACAGTGGTGTATAGTGAATCACTGTAAAACTGATGATCACCAAGTAAAGGTTCTCCGTCACCCTTTGTCTTTTCTTTCAAAGCAAGGTCTCTCGCTGAACCTGCAGTCACGCTGTTGCCCATGGAGCCCCAGCTATCTTTCTGGCCTTTTACATGTGTTCTGGGATCTGAACTCAGGTCCTGGCAGAGTAAACCTTCTTATCCACTGAGCCATCTCTATAGCCCTAGAGTATTTATTTTAAAGGAAAAGACAGGGAGAAGGCACATGCAGCTCAGTTCGGTAGAGTGCTTGTCTGGCGTGTAAAAGACCATTGGTTTGATTCGAACAGTGGGGATAGGGTGAGGGAGGGAGAAAGGGAATGGGCTTGTTGAATCTGTCCAACAGATAGATGAACTATATAAACACCATTTTGCCTCAGGCTTTTTTTTTTGTAGTCTTCTGGCAAAATCACATGGCATTCAAGCAATGTTCGTGATACTTGATAGAGACATATACTTGTGCCTTTGATAATAGCTAGTAATTCTTTCCTAGTTTCCTAGTCAAATACTTGACAGGTGATGTATTACGCTCGCTTGTGCTCATAATTCAAAATTATACAGAATAATTTTTAGTTAACCATAATTATAGACAATAGTAATGTAACACCAGCTACCTTACATCTATATGCTGTTTCTGTTTTGACATGTCTAGAAACCCGTACAGACTACATTAAAAAAAAAAAGGTATCCTAGTCAGGTGTGGTGTTGCAAACTTGTGATTCTAGCATTTGGGAGCTGGAGACAGGAAGGTCAGGAATTCGAGGCCAGCCTTAGCTATATAGTAAATTCAAGGCTAGACTGAGCTGTACAGATCCTATTTCAAAACAGGCACACACACACACACACACACACACAAACACACACACATACACACACACACACTAAATAAGGCATACCAAGGCTGACCTAAAGAGTTAGGACATGGCAGGGTCAGTAATTAGCCTGGAGAGATAAACCCAATATATGGAATCCAAATGCCCCATCTTGGATATGATAGAAGCTTACTCCACCCATTCTCCGCCCTCCATTTTTATGCCTGTATGTGTGCATGTGTATATACAGGTGCGTGTGCCCGTGAAGGCCAGAGAACAGCCTTGGGTGCGTATTTCTATCATCTCCTTTGGAGACAGGACCTCTCACTAGCCTGTGGCTCACCAGCTGGGCTTCACTGACTGGCCAGTGAGCCTCAGGGACCTCCTTGCTTTTGCCTCATGAGCTCTGGAATTACAAGTACCCACCCCCATGCCTGACATTTTTATGCGGGTTCTGAGAATCAAATTCAGGTCCCTGTGTTTACCAGCGTTTTGCTGACAGAGATATTCCGCTTAGCCCTCATTTTGTTCTTTCTTTGATTTTGTAAAATTAGTATACAAAATAATGCTCATTTAGTTTTTCTGTGCTATGTCAGGCACAGGAGAGCCATCTGACCTTCATCTGATGAAAGGCAGCAACCCGTGCTGCTCTGTTCTTGGCTTGCTTATGTAGAATACGTCTTCCCACTTTCCCATTCTTCCTGGAAATTGAATTCTCTGTTGAAAACCATTAAGAAAACACAGCATTTAAGATAAAATTTATGTGCTGCAGAATTCACCCGCTTGGTGTTTTTTAAGTACACTCACAGAGTTGGGCAATCTCATTGTTATTTAGTTTGGGAACATTTTTAACATTCCACAAAGAACATGTGCCCGTTGGCAATACGCTAATCCCCCTAGTACCCTGAGTTGTAGTAGCCACCAATCTATTTATGTCTCCGTGGATTTCCTGTTTTAAACATTTCATGTATTTGAAGTCAAACGTGTTATCTTTTAGGACTGGCTTCTTTGCTTTATAGTATTTTTAGCTTTCACCATACTGTAGTGTGTATCAGAACTTCATCATTGTTATTTGCTCTGTCCTGTGGTGCTGGGAATTGAACCTGAGGCCTCTTGCATGCTAGGCAAGTGCCCTACCATTGAAATGTATTCCTTCTCAGCTCTCCTTATTAAAAAGTTGTTGAATTGGGGCCAGCAAGATAACTCAGCAGGACGCTAGCCACCAAGCCTGAATGGAAGAAGGAGAGAACATGCTCTTGTATGTTGTCCTTTAACCTCCACATATGTGCCGTGGCATATGCATGTCTTCATGCACAGATACAGTATGTAAAAATTGCTAAGTACTATCTCATATCATGGACTCAGTATGTTTTGTGTATCCATTCATGGTTTGATGGGCATTTGGGTTGCTCACCTTTTGACTACTGTGACTAACGATGCTTGCTATAAGTGTTCAATGTATAAAGTTTTTTGTTTGTTTTTTTTTTTTTCAAACAGGGTTTTCCTGTGTAGCCCTTGGCTGGCCTTGAACTCACAGCAACCACCTGCCTCTGCCTTCCAGAGTGCTGGGATTACAAGTGTGCACCACCGTGCCCAGCTTTTTTCAATGTGTAAGTTTTTGTGTGGACATGTTTTCATTTCTTTTGTACACATACCTTGGAGTGGAATAAATGGGTCATAGGAAACTCTGTGGCTATCCTTTTAGGAATTGTCTAATTGTTTCCCTAAGTGTCTGCATAATTCTTCGTTCTTACTGGAGTTGTATTTGAGGGTTCTATTTTCTTTACATTTAGTCAATATATGTTATGATTTGTCATTTTTTGTGACATCTCACTGTGACTTCAGTGTAGATTTCTCTCATAATTAATGATACTGAGCATCTTTTCATGTGCTCATTACCCATTTGGCTATCTTCTTTTAGTAGCATTCATTCAGATCCTTTGTCTTTTTTGTTCAATTGTGGATTTTCCAAACAGTCTGGACACCAAACCTTATATAAGTTGCAAATATTTCTCCCACCTTGTGTGTTGTCTGTGCTTTACTTTCTTTTTGCTGGAGTCAGAAGTTAAAGAATAAGTAAAGCACATTAAAAACAAAAAGTCGAACGATCGTTGCACTTGATGCCAGATGCCTTTCACCAAACTTAAATTGCTGTAAAATGGCATGGTGAGATTTGATTGGAATAAAACCGTTGTATGGGATTATGGGAAATTGGCAGTACAATGGGAAAAGAAAGCACAGTAGTGGGAAATCTAGTTTGAAAAAATTAAAGACGTGTATACCCATATGTATATGTCTGTATATGTATATATATATATACACATCTTTAATTTTATATGATGTATTATTTTTATTTTTTGTGTATGTGCATTTGCCTGCATGTATGTATATGCACCATGTGTGTGCCTGGTGCCTGTGGAGGCCAAAAAAGGGTTTAAGAACAGGAATTACAGGCAGTTGTCAGCTGCCATGTGTGTGCTGGGAACCGAATCTTCCTCTCCAAGAGCAACAAGCACTCAACCATCCTCTTCATATTTCCAACACTTGATCACACTTGACATTTGAACACCGTGATTCTACACCTGTATTGATTACTTTTGTTTCTCTGTGACCATCCTCCATGATAGAAACAACCCAAGGTGGAGGTGGGAGGAAGAGATTTACTTTGGCTCATGATTTTTAGAGAGTTTCAGTCCATCATGTCAGGGAAATCATGATGGCAGGAGTGTGTGCTGCAGACTTTTCATATCATGGCAGATTAGGAGGGAACATGACAGGAACCAGAGGCTGGGCATAACCTTCAAAAGTCTGATCCTTTCTGTCAGCTGGGCTTTGCCTCCCAAAGTTTTAAAAACTTCCTAGAATAGCTCCGCCAGCTGGGAAACAATTGTTCAAAATACAAGTCTATGTGGGACATTTCAGATTTAAATGGAAACATTTCATGCCGAAGGCTCATAGACATCTCACAGTGAGAAATGCATTTAGTCTAACTTCTGGAGTCCCTAAAGTCTTAATAGTTTCAGTATTGCTAAGACATACATATCCAAAGTCTCTACTGAAATTCAAGACAGTCCTTTAGATGTGAGCCCCTACAGCTTTAAAAGGAGTCATACACTTCCAACATTCAGTGACACAGAATTTCTATTCCAAAATGGAGGAATGAGGGCATAGAAGAGATTTTGAGACCATGAGATTAAAGAACGATGAAGTCATTAGGGTAGACTTCACCATTATAGCTCCATGTCTGATATTGAGACCATATGGTATCATGAGTTAGGCTCTAAAAGGCTTGGGTAGCGTCTCCTATAGCTGTTATCACATGCAACCCCCATGGCTTCTTGAGTTGGGGTCTGCAACTTACCTTAGCAAATGCCCCATGTTCTTGGCATCTTCAGCATCTTGGAGTCTCCATTCCAACTTAAGTTTACCCTCACAACTTTATGCATAGTCCTCTCAGGAATTCCTGTGGGGAATCTGATCTTGCTGTGTATTGCTTGACCTCACTGACTTTTCTCTGGAATGTCGGTGGAAGCCTGCATGACCCTGTAAAACTCTTGTATTATGCATCCTTGCAAAACCAGCAACACACCTGAGATGCCGGTTTCTGTTGCCAGTTTGAGCAGTAGACTGGTTTGAGTATCTGAGTGTCTGAACCATGGAAAACACTTCCCTAGTGTGCTGGCTAGTTTTATGTCAGCTTGACGCAGGCCATAGTAACCTGAGAAGAAGGAACGTCCATTGAGAAAGTGCCTCCATGAGATCTGGAGGTAAGCCTGTGGAACCTTTTTTAAGTTAGTGATTGAGGAACCCATTGTAGGTGGTTCCATCCCTCAGCTGGTGGGCCTGGCTCTGTAAGGAAGCAGGCTGAGCAAACCAGTAGGAGCAAGCCAGTAAGCAGCACTTCTCCATGGCCTCTGCCTCCAGGTTCTTGCTTCCAGGTTCCTGCCCTGTTTGAATTCCAGTCCTGAGTCCTTTCAACAATGAGCAGCAATATGGAAGTGTAAGCCAAATAAACCTTTTCCTCCCCAAGTTGTTCATGGTCAGCAAGAGTAACCCTCATTAGGACACCTAGTGAGCTTTTTGCAAAAGTAGAGGCTCCTTGATAATACTATCTTTTATTGTGTTATTTTTAAACATTTATTTATTTTTATTTATTTGTACATATGAGTGCTTGATCACTTGTATGTGTGCCACATGTGTGGAGGTACCTATGGAGACCAGATGAGGGTACTGGAACCCCCAAGAACAGGAGTTACAGGCTGTTGTGAGGAACCCCAGATGGGTACTGGGAACTGGCATTGAAACCCACATCCTCTGCAAGAGCAGCAAGTATCCTTAGCTGCTGAGACATCTCTTCAGTCTTAGCACTTTCCTTGAGATAGAAACTCTTTCGAACGAGTGTAGTTTTACACCCTGAAACCTCTGATGGGTGTGGTCTTCCCTGTTTCTGAAATGCCCACAAGACATCTTTCCTGTTATAGTGCAACATTTGGCTTCTTGTATCCTTTGGGTTAGTTGGTGAGCCCATAACTTGAATGAGGCAAACTCAGCTTCTCAAGGGAGGAACGGAACAAGCCTGAGATTGGGGTGGGAGATTTTTAGCCAAAATACTTACAAACTCAGTTTTTGCCTTTGTATTTGAACTAGTGATGGTGATATAGCTGACTCTTTTGAGGACCCCTCTGATTTTTTTTCAGATCCACGAGTAGTTGTTGAATTTAATTGTTCAATTATGATTTATGTAAGTTTGGTTCTCTTAAAATTCCACTATAGGCTAGAGTATTGCTAAGGATTAACAGGAGAATAATTATGAATAAAAACTTTCTCAACACATTCTAAGGTGTGGACAAAAGTCAAGAAACCAAGTGGGAGTTCTGAGCCCTTCCCTTCATTACCGTATCAGTTAAAAATACAAAAACAGTAACCCCTTGCTAGCACACACAGACTTTTCTTGATAACCTTACACTGAAAACTAGAGTGATTGTCTTCAGGAAATTTGTCCATTCTCTCTGTCTGTCTGTCTGTTTCTCTCTCTGTGTTTCTTTCTGTCTCTTTGTCTCTCTCTCTCTCTGATACTTTCGGCACTTTTGACTTACCTGACAACATGGTAACCATCAAGCAAGAAAACTTTCACCCAGGGCTTTTTAGTTTATGGCACAAACCATGTTATTTCATTCAGTCATCATAATAACTATGTGAAATGATACAGGGTGATGCTCCAATGTTATAGAGAGTTATGGTTGGCTGTTCAGGCAGCAAACTGTCCCTGTCAAATTTTTTATTTTTTGGAAGTTGCACTTCCTATTTACTCTAGTAACTAATTTTATTCCTTCTCAAGTCTCTGTTGGGGTTGAAGACAAAATAGTTACAGTTCCACAATTAAGCTTAAGTTGTTTAGAATATAAGAAAATGTTTTCATATAGGTAATACCAACAAGAATAGAAGTAAATTTAGGTATAAAACTCTAAACTTGTCAAGATAGATATAATAATCAGATTATTTTTCCTAATTTGTTAAATACACATGGACTGGACATTGCACATGTAAATCTTACCTAATAGTTTTATAACTTTTATAATTATTATTTGTATTGAAAGAAAAGGAGCTTTTTATTAGACTTAAAGGGGGAAATATAATATTCTTGTGAAATGTATCCTTGTTCATTCAGATGCTGATTTCTCTACCCCACTATCTGGTTTCAGTCTGGACATTGCATTGTGATGCTTATTCTTAAGTTTATGTAAACATTTGTTCTTTGCGTTGTTAATAAAACAAACCAGCCCCAATGCTAAGCAATGGAGAGACTAGGATGGGACATCCTGGTCTGGAAGGAGAAGAAGGAAGCCAGGGAGAGAAGTAGGAGGGAGCAGCAGAGGTCTGCAGGAGAGGACTTGGAACCATGAGGAGAGATGAACAGGACCTAAGATATGACTAAAAGCAAGTATAATGGGTGAAATCTGAATGGTAGGAAGCTATGCAGGCTTGGAGATTTAAGATGGAGTAACTATTGCCCAGCATTGTGCTCTAGGTTAATTAAATAAATCCTAGTCTCTGTGTGGTGATTTGGGTATACGGCTAGTTTAGGAATAACTACTGATTAACTAAAAGATAAACCAATAGTAAATATTAATACCCACAACACAAGGGATATTTTCCTTTTTAAAAATTTTCTAACTAAGTCTTTTCTCTATAATAGTACAAACCCCGAAGTTCCAGCCGCAAGTATCTGGAGCATTGCCTGCTAAAGACAGCAGAGCTGTGTTAGCTTTCTGTCACTGTCACAAAATGCTTGAGGTTATCAGTCTTATATGGAGGAAAGCTTCATCTGGGGTCCTTGTTTTAGTTTACGGTTGTTTGTCTCCATAGTTTAGGGCCTGTAGTAAGGCCAAACAGCATGGCAAAGCTGCCCATCTCACAGCATCCAGGAAGCAAGAGAACGGAGATGTTGGGGTCCCAGTATCTCCTTCTAGGATACACTCCAAGGACCTAACATTGTTTCTCTAGGTCTCATCTCCTAAAGCTTCTACTCCTAAAGATTCTACTCCTGTCTGACAGGGCTGCAGGATGGGTACCAAACCTTCAATATATGAGCCTTCAGGGGAACGTTCTAGATCCCAACTACATCATTATCCTGTTGTCCAAAGAAGAGTCATATAGTAAAGAAAAATGTTCACTTGAGAAGCTGACTTGCAAGAATTCTCAGGCTTTATTTACACAAGGGAGCCCAGCCTTGGCAAAGAAAGCATGCAATAGGCATTAGACAGAAAAACAACCTCAGGATTGTAATTTTCTGTTGCTATCTTCTGTGAGAGACCCTCAGTAGTTCTCTTCTCTAGTTCTACTCTTACCCTGGGAGAGAGAATTGGCACATGAGCCAGCCTTGCTGACTCTAGGTCCTGTTTACTTGTCCATGGTGATTAGGTCAGGGCTGATGTGGGATTTGTGCTTTATCTGTCAAATCAGCCAGTGTTTAATGTGGAGTTGCTGGCAGAGAAGTGTTCTTTCCCCAAGGGTTTGCTAAGTAGTCCAGTAGAAGCTGGAAGCTGTCTGCTTGGGATACAAGGCTAGAGGGAGAAGCAGATGTATGGGTAAGATGGGGGAGAGTGAAAGACATGGATGTGAAGAGCAGCAAGGGAAACGGAATAAATGAGCTCTGGGAACTGTTTGATTCCCTAGGGCTCTGGAGCCCAATTCTATCTCTATATTTTCCAGTTACACAAACCCCAAAACCACAAATCTTTTTTTTTTTGAAACTTCAGCTTGTGTTGAGTCACAATAAAAATTACAGAAGTAGAATTATTCTTATCCCTCATTTGGATAAAAAAAAATCAGAGGGCTCAGAGGGTTGTTTAGTAGCACATTTTAACAACAGGTAAGACCCTCTGCACTGGAAATTGGATGCCATGCAAGAGGAGCCTTTGAGACCTAGAGCCTTGAGAACCCAGCAGGAACCAGAGAGGCTCTGGCAGATGGAGACATGCTTCTAGGCTCCGAGGATTGTCATGTCCAGCAGAGGACAAGGTCAGGTGTGGAATGTCATGTTCAGGCTCCGAGGGACACAAACCTAGGAGTGTGGAGATGCTAGAAGCTCTGGGTCTGGCAACAGGTTCATGGCTACATAGGAGCGGAAGCCCAGAAGTGATTTATTTGGATCAGGAAATGTTTTCGTTGCTGTCTGAAAGCAGCAGGGAGCCTCTGATGATTTTAATCTTCATTTAGACACCTACATTTACTCAGCAGCCTTTCACATATAAATAACATTGATATAAATAACATTGATAGTTAATACACAAGTCCAGTAATGAGGAGAGGATGTCCAGGTATGTTAGAAAAGAGAAATTTCTGTCATCAGATGTCGCTCCTCAGAATGCCTCTGGGTTGGGTGGATGCTGGCTTCTGTATTTAGAGTTTCCTAGCCTCTGGTAGGGGACAAGGCTAAAGGTAAGGCCTGAGAATCTCGAAATCACAACCCTCTTACTATAGTCATTCTGGGGCACCCGCAGGAAGTCCAGATGTGTGGTTGGGGCGTCCTACCTTGTGTCTTCTGCCTCTCATGGCCAGTATCCAGCAGCTCACTGCTATGAGGCCAAAATCAGTGTTGTCAGCTGATCAGTGCCCAGGGCTTGGCAGAGGAGGAGAGCTCTGCTAACAGGAGATCCGAGCTTCCAAGCACCTAGAGGAATCTGGGCCAGACTCTTCACTGCATTGTCAGGGTCAGCAGACAATACAAAGGCAGGAAGCACAGAGCAAGCATCAGGAGAGCCAAAGCGGAGGCAGCACACACAGCCTGCACCAGCTTCTTTGAGACATCAAGTTCGGTCCTGTGGAAGGCCATTCCTGGATGTTCTCTGTGCCATGGAATACTCTCCTCTGCTTGTTTCCCTCCCTCTCTCCACTCTTTCAATATGTAACACAAGCTGGTCTTGAATGCTTGATCTGCTTCTGCCTAACTCACCATCATGGCTATCTGCCATCTTTTAAGTTGCAGGTCAAATGTCAAGGGGCCTCTCCTATACAATTATCTAAAGAGCCTCCCCACTACTGTCTTCTCAGCCTGATTGCAGAGCTTGTATCCCCAGAAGTGACTGTACTTGTGTAGTAGATTATTGTGTTCTGTGTAAAGACGGGAACTTTGCTGCAAGCATTTCCGTGTCTCTGATGTCTAGAATCTTGTATAGCACATAGTTGCTATTCAATGGTTAGTGATTTAAAATGCCTGAGGACAACAATTAACGGCTTTCCAGGTCTGCGTGAGACCTAGGAACCTGAGAGCCTTATAATGAAGTTTGCATAGCACAGAAAGCCCACTCTGGTCCCCCACACCGGGGAGCCATGTGTGCCCAGCAGACTCCTGGTGACACCTACAAATATCAGCTGACTCCTGGTGACAGCATCTACCTCTCAGCCACGCTCCCATAGGAAGAGCTGTGACTTCAGAGTGGGCTTTCTGTGCTTCTGTCAAGTGTTAGGAAACCCCCTCTACCTGACTGTCGAGGAAGCTTAGTAATGGGAAGGGGAGTCCACTAAGAACCCAAATAGTAGAATATCTTCATTCTAGTCAAGGAAGCCAGCAAATGTTAGAGCAAAAGCCTGAGTTGTGCACAATGTAGTGGATTTTACAAATGGGCTGGATGAAACATCACCTGTTGGTGGAGTGTGTGCCCAAGAAAGGCTGGCTGTCACTTGTTCACCCACTTGCGCATACACAACTCTCAGCCTATTTAAAAAAAAAGTTGTTTTTATTTGGACATAGTTATAGATTCCTATGTGTTTGCAGACAGCTGGGCCTGGTGGAGCATACTTACAACCCCAGGAGGACTGTGAATTCGAGTCTAGCTTGGGCTACATAGCAAGACCCTGTCTCAGAAAAATCCCAAACCAAACCCAAACCCAACAAATGACAATGAAATCATGTTTGTGTGGGAAGACAGACAGACAGACAGACAGAAAGACAGACTGACATACACTATGTCCTTTACTCAGTTTCCTAATGACAGCATTTTGCAGTACACAATACGTACGTGAGGGGGGTTCCGTATCACAACCAGGATTTCACTGTTATTTCTGTCTCTGCAAGGGTTTCTCTTGCTGCGCTTTTATGGTCACACCCACTTCTCTCCTGCCCCCTGCTATCCTTGTCCTTGGCCATTTAGTCTCTTCTCCATTTAGATAATCTTTCCATTTCAACAACATTATAGAAATGAATTATGTCTTACATAACCTTTTGCAATTGGGGTTTTTTTTTTACTCAGTCTAATTTTTGGAAAATTATCCAAATTATTGCACGTATCAATAACTTACTCCCTTTTAGTTTGATTCCATTTATATGACTTTTTTTTTTTTTTGGATGAAAGTATGGACAACCCTCCATACTTTCCTGGTTGGTTTCCAAGCCACACGCTTTCTGTGTGCCATCTGTGTGTCAAAGAACGGAGCTCCATTTAAAGCGAAAGGCTGTCCCCTTCCTGAAATCCATAGTCCACACCTTTTGCTTGGGAGAAGGCTGAGGCTGGACAATGAAGTCCCACCTGCTTCCTTCTTCACCCCAAGCCTCTGGCCAGGTTTTCTTGGCTGGGGTTTGTGGCAAAGGACTGGATAAGGGGGAGAGATACAGATGGCAGAGAAACTTCTGTCACTGATGCTATTGTACTTCTGTAGTCTCCAGGTAGCCACGTGTTTCCTTGACGACAGCAATACCTTCATTGTGCTCTCAGCCTGTGAGTGTCATTAACCCCCACTAACTCTACCCATCACCCCCATCGCCACCAAGGTTATAGATGTGCATGGTCTGGGGTCTGGGGATCTGACCTCAGTCCTCATGTCTGTGCAGCAAGTACCCTTAACCACTGAGTTCTCTCTCCAGCCCTGGAATCTGCATGTCCCCTCCCAAAGATTTATGTTTAACTATGTGAGTGCATGTGTACATGAGTGCATGTAGGTGAGCATATGTATATGTATGTGTGTGAGTGTGTGGGTGCCCATGGAAGGCATCAGGTCTGCTGGAGCTGGAGTTATGGCTGGTTGTGAGTCTGCTAACATGGGTTCTGGATACTGAACACTGGTCCTCTGCAAGAGTAGCAAACACTATTAAGCACTACACCACCTTTCCAGCTCGAGCTCAGATACCTTACTTTACAATGCTCCGTTGAATCTGGCACCTTGGTTAAATTTCCTGTAACAACAATATGTGAATTTACAAAAAGGTTGTATGCCTACTTAAAATGTATGGCACAGTTCTGTCGAAGCCTTCTGTATTCGTCTTTCAAAATTAGCACCTGATTTTGTTGGGAGAATTTTGAGGCTATCTCATAGGGTTTCTAGAGCTTACTACCATTGCTTCAAATTCTGGAGCTAAGACACTAACTACCCTTTAAAATAAACCCGCAAATGGCATGGCCATTGAGTATTTTATAGCAATCTGGAGGCATTGGTCTGATGTTTTTGTAACATCCCCTCCCACTTCTCTCCATTTGTGTGGTTTCCATTCACAAACTCTATGATACAATCAGAGGGCCGTTACAAAGTACACAGTTTCCAACCCACATGTTCAGGAATGATGAATGATAATGTCTCTGTCTCCTGTGAGCTGACCTCTGGTGGACCAAATGTATTATCAACAGATAATTTCAGACTGTCCTGCCTTCTCCAAAGTTCAGATAATTTATCACTTGTTCCAAATAGAGTAATTGGAGAGTGCCTTGTATTAAAAATGACTTTGTATTTTCTGAGCCAGGGTGTTTGAGGACACCTCTGCCTTGTGTGCCCTAAAGGGTAAGTGCTATTGACTCCCTGGCTTCCCTGGCACCCTTGGGTGTACTCATTTGCACCTTTAATTACAGCTACTTCTTGTTGGGACCTACTGTGCAGTTTCTTAGGAGAAGAAACACTTTTTGAGGCTGCTAAGTGGAAAGGAAAGAATAACTCTCTAAAGTCTATGTGAGTGTGAATTTAATTTCCAGGAACACAGAGTTCAATAGACACTCACGCAGAGACAAAATAATCAAATTTCAGTTCCTAACCCCTCTCATCGATTGACAAGAATAGCATCTTTTATGTTTGCCCTGTGTTGTTCTGCGGCTTGCTTCGGAGACTGCAGATCGTTAGCAGCAATGAATCTACCAATGATCAGGGTCTGAAAATGAAGCCCTCTGCGTCTGCTATGTGAAAGGAAGGGCCGCCGAGGGACTGGAGGGCCAACTGTCTGTTTCTCTGTGGGATGCTGATCTTGTTAGGATTGGATGGGACTTCGCTCTAAAAGCACCCAATCGTTTTTCTTGTTAGAAACAAACCAGTGGGCTCTAGCTGGCCAGGATCATGCTAGGTGAGAGGGGTAGGGGTTGAGTCTGGCTCAGCCAGATTGGATTCCTGGTAAAGCAGTTTCTTTGTGATTGTCACCACAAGGCTGATGTTCTTGGACTTGGGAAGCCCTGTTCCATCCCTAACCTCAAATGAAGTGAGTTTGGTACACCTATAATACCAGAAATTAGGAGGTGGATGCCAGAAGGTCAAAGTCATCCCGTGTTACACCGAGAGTTTGAGGACAGTCTGGGATAGATGAGACACCGTCTCAAGAAAGATAAAAATCGGTCAATCAATCACTTGTTAAAAATGCAGGTTCCTGAGTTCTACTAACAGAAATTCTATTTTAGTGGGTTCTTTTGGCTTGCTAGAGTCTGTTGTTCTGCACATGGTGATTTTTATGTGGACGCTTCGCATTAGCTGAGGGGTGCCTGAGTAATTTCCCGGACTCTGTTGAGGCAGTAGGTATTAGGGTCACCGTATCTCCACCCCCAGGATGTAGCCCTGGGGGTCAGACCATGAGGCCAAATGTCTAGAGACTGGAAGAGAGAAAGGTGGCTCTTTAAAGTGCTGAAGTCATTCAGCGACCTTTGTCCTCTTTGGGGAGTAGCATTGTCTGTAGCCAACTTTTTCTTGCAAAGGTAAATTTGAGAAGGGGAGCCATGAGACATTCAGTTTGGGATATTTGGGGCCAGTTCTGCTATTATTTTATTTTTAACAATTTTATGTGCGCACGCCCCAGAGGTCAACCTCGGTGTCATTCCTCGGGCGCCGTCTGCCTAATTTTTTAAACAGAGTCTCTCATTGGTACCTGGGGCTAGGCTGGTGGGCCAAGGAACCTCGAGATCTGCCTGTCTCCTCCCCAGTGCTGGGACTGCAGGGCAGCTTTACCGAGGGAGTGCATCCTTAGTGAGCAGCCTTACCTCAAGGCTGAGGAGAAAATAAGAAAAACAGAGAGACTCTAGTATTACTGGACAGGACCCCTTCAAAACTCCGTGGATGAGGTCACCGAATTTCCAAGCCTTGTTCTCTGTGATAATCCCCATCTTGTAAATAGTCATTAAATTACCTATTTGAAAAGGCAGGAAGGGAGTTCTGACGTTTGTTTTTTTCGGTGAATCATTTTGTAAGTGTTGTGTTGGGTGATGTGACGATCTTTCCATGACTTTGGGTACCCTTGGAGCCTCCTCTGTCAGCATGGGTGACCAGATGGGCTGTTGGGCTGTCAGAAACGTGGTGGAACTACCTGAAGCCGTTCTAATTCTAGTATATCTTGGAAAACCCCGAATCCTTCTTTATGTGTTCTTGGTAGAATTTTCAAGGTTAACAAAACTTTAATTGATGTAGAAATCCAAACTTCAGTGTGCCATCTAAACACTGCCCCATCGGGGCTGGTCACATGTGTTCTGGATTCTTCTCCCCTAAAACCATTTAGATTAAATTTATTTCCATCTTTTTTTTCTGGGACTGTGGTCAAAGATTGTTTTCAGCTGGGCACAAAAGAGACTGGAGAGGGCAAGTGGGTGATGAGAAAGAGCAATTAACGGCTATTTGGCTTTGGGGGAGAATTGTGACAGATTTAGCTTGCAAATCTGTTGTTAGAACATAGGCAACCAGGGAGCAGGTGGGCAGCTTTGAAAGCACATTTCTCCGTGATTTGCCCCGTTTACTAGGCCCTTTTATTGTTGGTATTAGGCATCTTTAGTTTTGACTCCAGGTCCTTTGTGTATCACCCCAGGACATGAGAGCAAGGGTTGCTTTAAATCTCTTCTGCCCCTTTGAATCACAACATGAGTCTTGTGGGGAGGCTGGCTTAACTTCATTTACATGTAATCCTGTTGACTTGTGCAAATGTTAACCTGTTGACTGGTTGAGTTAAATATTTACTGGGTATTTCTTGTGCTGTTGTTATGCTTCTCTGTCATCAGCCTTGTCTTTATCAAATTTAGGAGTTCACATTAGCACTTTAATAATTTTGTAAATAATTTTTCTAAACTTAAATTTAATTACAATGTTTTGTTGTTGCTGTCATTTCGAGACAGGGTTTCTCTGTTCCACTACACCTGGCTAATCACAACATTTTAATTCTTTTAACAACCTATTAGTTTTTTGGGAAATGGGAGGATCTGATTATGCCATGAAACAGCATTGCTCTCTGCGATCTGTCCTTTGTGTTTTTTATGCCTTCGTTTAAAAGATTAGTTTACAAATGGTTTAGTGGTCAGAGAACAAGATTGCCTCTTCAGGTTGATTTTAATTCATCAGTCATCATCTTTTGGGAATAACTGTGAAACTAGCTCTGAATACACAGAGTGGAACTATCTTCTAGCTCAGATGGGTTTATCTTGTTTACAAAGCATTCTGATCTGTCTTGTCAGAGACGATCACTGAGTGCCAGTGCTGTTTCTTTGGATTATCAGTGCAGAAGGTGAGGGCGTGATATGACCTAGCCTTAGCATAGTCACATTCACTCCTAAAGATTATGCACATCTTCCTGCCAAGCACCGAAAGTAGTGTCAGGCCGACCAATATGAATTTTGTTCTAATTTTCCTTTTCCCTCCTTCCGCTGTCCTTAGCCTTTTGACTCTATCCTGTGCCTTCCACAATTCCTCGAAGCTCTTCAGAGTTGGTGTACAATAGTTCTCACATTTCTTCAGTGTGTAAAGGGATCTTCTAGGTGAAATTCTAATTCCGGAGGTCTGGGATACTGTACTTCCAGCAAATTTTTAGGCACTGTTCACACTGCTGGTGCACAGTTCGATTAACTCTGAGCACTAGAAGCTAGAAGACTTGGCTGGTACTCCAGATAAAAGTCCAAGCTTGAGTAATCCTCTAGAAGATGAAGGAGGGTCTCTGGTGGGTGATGTGTGTGTGTGTGTGTGTGTGTGTGTGTGTGTGTGTGTTTGTTTGCATGTTTTCAGGTGCATGTGGAGGTCCCCTTTAATCACTTTAATCACTCTCCACTTGATTTAAGTGGGATCTCTTCTTGAACCCAGAGCCCACCCATTTGGCTAGTCTAGCTAGCCAACTTGCCCTGGGGAATCCTCCGTCTTGACTTCTGCCCACCATGCCTGTTTGGCTTTATATGGGCGTCACATTTGTGCAATAAGTGCTTTCTTTAGCAATCACTCTCGTGTGCTTCAGCATATATAAATGAAGCCTATCTTTGTCTTTGAGCTGGTACCTCCCTCAGTCACTCAACTTCAGGGTTGCTCGCTCCCGCTGGTTGCTCTGCCCCTAGCCCCTGCCTCTGCCAGTGTCGTTTTCTTTCTTCCATTCATACTTGATCTTGGAAGAACAGCTCTGCTGTTGGAACTGGTGTTATCCCTTTCTGATTCCGCTTCAACCCACCACTCTGATGATGCCACTCTTCTCTTCAGAAGCTTTCCGTGCCTTCCCACCCTCTCTAGCTCTTTATAATGACATCTCTAATGGGGCTCCTGCTTCCCTCTCTAGCCTGCTTCTAACGCTGCAGGAGTTTCCCACTCTATTTTATTCTCAGAGCACACCAGGCCATCATTCTCCTTGCTGCCGTGCCTCACCATCTCTTGTTCCCCTGTCCGTAATAAACCACCACTGCCCACTTTTCTTTTTGCCTTAATCACATGACTAACTCCTCTCATTCCCTACAGCTAAGAGTTTGCCTAAAACAGACTTTGAACAGTAGGTGTTTGAAGAGTTTAGAACTGTAAAGGCTATGGGAGACTGGTGAAGCTGAAGTAAATGTGTTTTGCATTGTGAGTTGCCCATGAGCCCTTGAGGGTAGGGGTAGGATGTTACAGTTCAGATCCGAAGTGTTCTCCGGCGGCTCTCACTTGAAACACTTGGTCCCTGGCTTATAGCACTAGCAATGACATTTCTTTCTCTGCTTGTATTTATTACTTGCATAATTCAAGAACAATTGAAAGGAGTTCTTGTGTGCTCCCTCTCTAGGCTGCAGCTCTAACAGTAGGGTTATGATGAAAGGGAAATTATCTCATCTTCTTACGGAAGGATTTAAGGGTACTGAGTCACTGTAAAATCACCATAAATCTTATCTTAAAAAAAGAGAAGAGTGCTCTGTAAACGAGGAGAAAGAAGAACAATTTAAAATTAGTTTATCATTGTATAAATCACTCTAGCTTACCCACACAACCTTTATTACCTTCATGGGAATGGATTAACAAAATCTCACCAGATGGGGATATATTCGTTATGTCTGTGGAAATAGTGATGAGTGGTGAGCTTGGAGCTCCAGCATCATCTTGCGTTGGCCGCCCCTCATCGCTCTGTTGGCTTTCAGAGCGGTCACAGACGTCACCAAATTAACTTGGCGTTCTCAGCAGAAATGGAGACCAGAGGAAGAGAGCTGAGAGGGTGCAGATGTTGAGGCGAACGGTTGGCTGACCGCTCAGCTCGCAGTGCCGAGGCCCAGGGAGCTGAAATAAATTAAGACCCGGAGACAACTAGGCTGTAGCCAAAGGAAAAATTTTGATAAAATTTGAAAATATTTTCCATAGCTGTGGTCACTATCCCGAGGCAACAAATGCAATTTGTTGTTGGATGGGTTGCCATGGCACTTGCTGATCAGAGGGCAGGTGGTGAGAAGAGAGACCGAGGGCCATCAGGCTATAAACTTCCGGTGCGGAATGGCCTTTGTGTAAGCTCTGCCCATACGTAGAATCCCCTGACCACAATAGGCATTTAATGTGTTTGGAGAATGAAATATTTACAACTCAGTGAAGGGAACACCTACGTCTGATAAAGAGGGTTGGGGCCTGCTGTGTCTCATTGTGACCTAGATTCCCGTGATGCTGAGACAGCCATGTAGAAGGGAGTTGCCAGCTTCGTTAAGTTGCTACAAGTACTGATAGAATAGCCTTTCCCCGCGGGACACGGAGCTGCTGCTGAATTATGGAAGCGGGAACTCGGGCCTCTTTGCTCGTGACTGATTTCCTGGCCAGTCTGTTTCTGGGTCTATGCTGCCCTTCAGCATAAGGTATTAGTTTAGAATGAACTCAGCCTCTAGTAAGCTGTACCAGAATACCAAAGAACCGCAGCCAGGGCCGGAGGTGGCATTTTGAATTGTGAAAGTTCCTTGTCGTAAGAGTTTGTTTTGTGAAAGAGTACTCTGCCATGCTGAAGCAATTCTTCTTTTGAGGCTAATGTTCCTGGGATAAAAATAGACTTTTACATAAGAGCATTGTAGGTAGTGGCTGAAGGCTTCTGGAGTCGGAAAGCTTTAGGTTAAATCCCGGCTTTGCTATTTTCTGATGTTTTACCCTTGGGTCAGCTTCTATTTTTTTAAAATAATTTTTAAAATTATAATAAATAAGTCAGGGGATGGAGAGATGGCTCGGTGGGTAAGACTGTTTGCCATTCAAGAAAGGGGACCCGAGTTTGAATCTCAACCACTCCTGTAAAAGCTGTCAGTGGCCCTGTATCCCTGAAACTTCAGCATTTGAAGGCAGAGAAGGGTGGATCCCAGAAGCTTGTAGGCTGGTCAGCTAGCCTACCCAAAACAGCGAGCTTTTGGGATTATTGAGACACTCTGTTACCAAAGATAAGGCTTGGTAGCCAGACATATTGGTACATGCCTTTAATCCTAGAACTAGGAGGCAGAGGCCTCCAGTTCAGGGCCAGCTCTACATAGAGAGTTCAGGCCAGCCAGGAATACATGGTGAGACCCTGTCTCGATAGATAGATAGATAGATAGATAGATAGATAGATAGATAGATAGATAGATAGATAGATAGATAAAATAATGTAGGGACTGGTAGACAACTGAACACCCTCCTTTTGTCCCTGAATGTACCATGTGCAGATCACACACACACACACTCACTCACATGCACATGGGCACACATACACACAAACACACACGTTTAATAAATAATAAGTGAGTAAGGAAATAATAAAAATTTTCATCTTGTTTTTTTCCATTTCCAGAATTCTACTGTGTATAGCAGGACCACATTCATTTTCTAGGATTATAGTACCAAACTGTCCCAACTCAAGTGGTCTAAAACATCAGAAATTTGTTCTCTCAGCCTTGGGAGGCCAGAGCTCTAAAGTCAGGGTGTGAGCAGGGCTGGCTCCTTCTTGGAGCTCTTCGGGAGAGTACCCTGCCTTGTGCTCTTCTCATGACTTATGGTGGCTTCTGTCTTCCTTGGCTTCTGGGACTTGTAGCTGTGTCCCTTCGTTCTCTGCTTCTGTGGCCACCAGGTCGTTCCTGCCAATGTGTGTTTCCTTATAAGAACATTACACATGTACATCTATCACCCCCCCCTCCACATCTAATAAACCATCTTCATTTAGTAAATAAATCAGGAAATAACAGAACAGGGCCCACCTTACTCTTACCTTAATGTAATGACCTTACCTTAATGTAATGACATCGGTAAAGACTTTACCTTTAAATAAGATTGTGTTCATAAGCTGAGGTGGGAGGGATGGGGTAGAAGAAGAGTTAGGACTTGAACATAAACCTTTTGAGGGACACAGCGGAACCTTTGAAATGGTGAACTCACTAAGTTCACACAGAAACTCATGATCTCCTTCCCTCCTGTCCTCTCTCCTGCTTTTCCTTTCCCTTTCTTCCCTCCCCTCCTTTCTCCTTCCCTTCCCTTCTCTTCGGTCCCTACTTTCCCTTTTCCTCTCCTTTCCCCCCTCTCTTCTCCATTTCTCCCTCCTCCTCTTCCCTCCTCTTTCTTCCCCTACTTTCTCTTTTCCTCTCTTCTCCTCCCCTTCTCTTTCCTCTCCTCTCTGCTTTCTGGGATGGGGGTTTTATGTAGCCCAAGCTGACCTCAAGCTAGGAATGCAGTAGAGGATGACCTTGAACTGCTGATCCTCCTGTCTCCACTTCCCAAGGCTGGGTTCACAGGTGTTGTATATCTCCATGCTACAATTCTCCTATTGTCTCTTACTTCCACTTATCAAGTCATTGACTTAATGGTTGATGTCCCTTTGTCTACGGTATTTAGTATAAGTTCCCTATTTTACATTACCTGTTGGTGAATCTTAAAATTCATTATATCTAATGAGCACTGAAATCTGTACATATTTATAGGATGCCATGTGAATTTTGATACATGTATACATACATACATACATACATACATAATGCTCAAATGCTCATACATAATGTTCAAATTATTTCATAGTGTAAAAAACTGTCTTTCCATCAATCTGGTGCTTTCTCAGACAATTAGGAATAGTGCTACCTCAAGATCCAGCTATACCACTCCTAGGCATATATCCAAAGTATGCTCAAATATACAACAGGGTCATTTGCTCAACCATGTTTGTAGCAGCTTTATTCGTAATAGCCAGAACCTGGAAACAACCCAGATGTCCCTCAACTGAGGAATGGATACAGAGATTGTGGCACATTTACACAATGGAATACTGCTCAGCTATTAAAAACAAGGAAATCATGAAATTTGCAGGCAAATAGTGGGATCTAGAAAAGATCATCCTGAGTGAGGTATCCCAGAAGCAGAAAGATATACATGGTATATACTCACTTATAAGTGAATATTAGACATGTAATATAGGATAATCATACTAAAATCTGTACACCCAAAGAAGCTAAGCAAGAAGGAGGACCCTGGGTAAGATGCTCAATCCTCATTCAGAAAGGCAAATGGGATAGACATTGGAAGAAGGTAAAAACAATGAACAAGACAGGAGCCTAGCACAGAGGGCCTCTGAAAGTCTCTACCCAGCAGGGTATTAAAGCAGATGCTGAGACTCATAGGCAGGCTTTGGGCAGAGTGCAGGGAATCTTATGAAAGAAGAGGGAGATAGAAAGACCTGGAGGGGACAGGAGCTCCAAAAGGAAAGCAACAGAACCAAAATATCTAGACATGGGTTTTTGTCTGAGACTGATACTCCAACCAAGATCCATTTATGGTGATAACCTAGAACCCCTGCACAGATGTAGCCCATGGCAGCTCAGTGTCCAAGTGGGTTCCCTAGTAATGGGAACAGGGACTGTCTCTGACATAAAATGATTGGCCTGCTCTTTATCACCTCTCCCTGAGGTGGGAGCAGCCTTGCCAGGCCACAGAGGAAGACAATGCAGCCAGTCCTGATGAGACCTGATAGGCTGGGGTCAGATGGAAGGGGAGGAGATCCTCCCCTGTCAGTGCACTGGGGGAGGGGCATGGGGGAGATGAGGGAGGGAGGAAGGGTGGTATTGGGAGGGGTTGAGGGTGGGGGGCTACAGCTGGGATACGTGAATATATTGTAATAAGTAAAAAATTATATTTAAAAAAAAAAGAAACTGTCTTCTCTAACCTTGACTTCTTTCTGTTTTACCTCTACATAGAAAGTCTTCTTTCTTCTTTTTTTTTTTTTGGTATATGTTTTAAACATGTCTTTTTAAAAATGTATGTATGTATGTATGTATGTATGTATGTGAGTACTCTATCTGCATGTACACCTGCATGCCAGAAGAGGGCATCAGATCTCATTATATTGACGCTTGTGAGCCACCATGTGGTTGCTGGGAATTGAACTCAGGACCTCTGGAAGAGCAGCCAGTGCCCTTAACAGATGAGCCATCTCTCCAGCCCCTGGAAGATCTTTCTTTATGAAAGTAAACTTTCTTTTTCCTGAGGGCGGAGATTATGTTCTATACTTCCTTATTTTCCTTTAGCACCTACCCCATTGCTAACCACTTATGTGCTCAATAAATATTCTGATGAATTTTCTGGCAAAACAGAAATATACAAATTATAGGTTGGAACAAATTAAGTTATAGTTTCATCCTCTTGATTTCCCAAAATTCAAGTTGCTTGAAAACGGATCTATTCTGACAGATTAGGTTATTCAGTAGACTATAGGATATAGCAAATAGTTTCTGCATTTCTCCCATCCAAACACAAACTAGGCCTGACCCTGCTCAGCTTCCAAGCCCAGACAAGACCCGCCACATTCAGGGTGGTACAGCAGTAGACTTGTCTTACCGAGAATATCAGCACTGTAGTCTTTTTCTGTTGCTAGCCTACATTAGTTCTCTTTCTTTTCTCTTTGTTTGTTTATTTGTTTCTCTGAGGCAAAGTTTCTCTGTGTAGCCTTGGCTGTCCTGAAACTCAGGCTGGCCTTTAACTCAGAGATCTGCCTGCCTCTGCCTCCCGAATGTTTGGTTTAAAGGCATGCGCCACCATGCCAGGCTCTATGTTGGCTCTGGAATGCTCCTACTGTATCAATTATTCCACAAGTCCACACTGATTTTATTTCCTGGAGAACAATTTAGCATGTAAAAACATGTAAAAACACAAATGCAACCAACCTGGAGGCTGGAAAAAGGGTTTAGGAGTATTTGGGGGGAGGGGAGAGGGAAGGAATGTGGTCCTCCTTGTGCACACTGAGCAGGCGCTGTCCCACTGGGCTACTCCTGAAGAGGTTCTTCTGATCTAGTCTTCTGCCTCTTCGGAAAGGGCAAGGCCAAAGGCAGTGGAGGCTGCCTAAACTTGAAAAGAGCATACCAGGGGCGAGTTTAGCCTGCGCCCTTTGGAGGGTCTAGTCAAGCCCAACTCATCCAAGGTCTGGTGGGTCCCAGTTCCAGTTCATCTTTCTCCCAGGTCTACAGCGAAGGAGTTGGTAAATGGATTCATGTTTCTGGGGTTTGGCAGCAGGAGAGTAAGTAGAGGCCAGCTGTTTTTGTTTTGTTCTGTTTGGTCAGGTTATACAGAACCGTTTTCTCAATATTTGTAACCAGATTAAGGAATAAATATTTGATAAGCAAAAGACCCAATGCCAAGCACATAGTAAATAGCAAATGTTATATGAGTCCACACTGCTTAGGTCACAGGGACCACTCAGCATCTTCACGGTCTCTCAGCAGACTCAGCACGAAGCTTGGCTCCTTGGTCTTTCAGTCACCTCTGTGGTCAGGTTTTTGTGTTTGGTGACTTAACTGGTGTTAACTGTAATTTCAGTGAAACCTTCTCTACAAACTACCAGGACCAGAAGATTAATGTGATTTTAATGTCTCAACAAAATAAATTAACAAATACTGCGCCATCTTCTATATTAGAAGTGACAGAACCCAAGTCCAATTCTGTCTTGATTTTGTGTTTGTAGAAACCGCTAAGGGCGGTGGTGTGTTGTTGATATTTATCACTTAGCTCTTAGAAACAAGCCCTGGTTTGTAGTGCTTGTGAATCTCACAGGGTGAATGCTCCCCCTGGGCTCAGCACCAAGCTGCCAGTGTGACCTCACTGGACTGGGGTCATGCAGAGGGGAGGAGCATGGTCCCGTAAAAGATTCCCACGGGCTGACAGAGCACTGAATCTTCAGAGGGGCTGTGCTGCACTCGTTTTTTTTTTTTAAACTATATTTAGGGTTTCTTAATGCCTCCCCCTTCCAACCCCTCAACCCTAGGTAGGAGAAAGGTTAGTGGGAAGAGGGGTGATAGGTTCTTTTGGGGGCTTTGTCAGTCTTTTTCAACCGCAAACGCAGCAAACGATCTCCTCCCAGCTGCTGTGTTGAAATGTCTGTCTCCTTCAAATCACCACACCACAAAGTGTCTCTCTCTGGTCTCTCCACACTGCCACAGGCCACACACCACCACTCTTCTCTCTCCACGCTTTCTGACTTATCTTCTTCGGAGTCTTAGACCATGCCCCTCTCCCTGCTGCTTGAGGCAGGCCTTTACGGGTCAGCGAAGACCATGCCCAGCAGGAGGCAATTATCAGCTGTGGACAAACTAAAGCCCAAACTAAAACCTCACGCTTGGGATTAAAACAAAAACATATTTACATAACTGAGGTTTTGAAGAAACCCAAACTTCCGTTACAAGGCTGAGAACAGCTCCTTTTGGGGTTGCCGCTTGTTCGTTTCTTTTTATAAATATTTATTAAGCACCAACTATATGCTTTAGGCATATTCGCATTGCTTTAGGTACTAGGAATTTAGATGGAGAGCAGAAAAAAAACAAAAAACCAAAAAAAAACCCCAAAACCTGAATTCATGATATCTGTGTTTCACTACGAGGCATGCAGAAAGTTCTAATTCCAGCTGGTTGGTGGCCTACCATTCCAATATTTGGGAACAGCTTGAGTTAGGGTCCCGTTACACTTTTACTTATTCTTAAAGAGATTTACTCTCATGTTTATTTCCTCATATACGTATGGGGGGGGGATGAGCGGATGGAGGAAGGGAGGGAGGCAGGGAGGGATTGCTGCTGGTGCGTGGGTATCCACGGAAGCCGGAACAGGGCGCTGGAGCTGGACTTACGGACAGTCGTGAGCCTGTGGATGTGGGTGCCGGGAACAGAACTCTCATCCTCTGGAAGAGCAGTAAACGCTCCCGACCCTTGATCCAACCTCTCCAGTTCCTACTGTAATGCTTTCCTAAACAGTGAAACTCAGTCAAAGGGAGGAAGCTGCACGGTTGTGGGGCCCTGCACTAGAGCATGGGAAACTTACCAGTTGCTACACCCTCATGGAAGAATGATCTCTTTTCCTCCCAAGCAACCATTAACTGCCAATAGGTCTTCATTAAAGAATGGAGCCTGGAGAACACCTGCCCCCACCTACGCCAGAATTTTGCTTGTCTTGACCCTGTGCGGGTTAGCCACAGCTGCTGTGAACGTGTGAGTGCAACAGACATGCCCTGACCAGAAGACGGTGTGTTTCGAGACACTCTCTTTATCTCTGGCTTTTGCATTCTTTCCTCCTCCTCTTCTGAGATGGCTTCTGAACGTTATGGATGGGAATTAGTTATTCGGCTCACCATTTCAGTGGTTTTCAACTCCTAGGTCTTGGCTCCATTGATTTTGGGCTCATAGTGAGGCAGACTATCATGACGGGGCGGGGGAAGGGGATATGCAGAAGAGACCACTCACCTCACGGTGGGAAAGAAAGCAGAAAGAGAAATAGAAAGGCCCACAGGACAATACATAGCTTCCAGGCTCATGTCCTCAATGTCCCCTTTCCTTCAGCTAGAACCCCACCTCTTAAAATTCCCGGAGTTCCCTAAAATAGGACTTCTAGCTGGTGACCAAACCTTTAATACATGTGTGTTTCCAAGGGGGCACTTTATGTTTAAGCCATGACACTAGCTAGTAGGACCTTTTTTCAGCTCTATTTTAATCTCACAGGACGACTCAACTTGACCATCAGAGACTGATGTTATGTGGTGCCTGGCTACATTTAGAAAACTCAGTGTACATAAAAGCTAGCGAGTAAAGTTTGTTAGGTGAATTCCTTTGGTGCCCTCTCCAGGCCAAGAAGGGTCTTAAGTCACCTATGGCAGCAGTCAGCCTTCTAAGTAGACAGGAAGGAAAACGTTATTACACATTTATGTCTTGATTTTAGGCAGTGGGAGGGGCAGGTAGAGGGCTTTTTATTGCCTCATTTACTTCAACTGTCTTCAGCTCAAAATAGTTGTTATATAACAGTAGCATGTTCTGGGGTGCATATTCTGTCCACTCTTTGGACTTAACTTCCCTGTAATTAAATTTATCACTGCCGTGCCAGATTTCCTAATGGCTGGTGTGATTTGAGGTGAAATTTTCCTCTAGGAAGGTGTGCTTTCAGCGAATTCTGAAGTTTTGGGTTAGCAGGTGCAGGAAGAAAGAGGCCTTGTGTTTTGGGGGCGGAGGGCTGGTAAGGTGGCTCAGCAGGGGGGCGGTGCCAAGCTCGACAACCTGAATTCTGTCTCTAGAACCCACATGGCGGTTGGGGAGAGCCGACTCCCACAGGTTGTCCTCTGGCCTTCACACGCATGACGTGGCATACTCACACACCCACGCAAAATAAAATAAATAAACATAAAGACCGAGCAAGAAGAAGTCAACTGCCGGGTGCTGCATGGACTCAATATGGGTTAAAGGGCTTGCTGGAGCTCTTACCTCACATAGCTGGCTCATGCAGCAGCTACGTCTCTGGGTCTGGAAGACCCGCTGCTCCTTCGTGGCTGGGCCACCTCCATCTTTGCTAGGAGAACCTATACCCGGAATTCTGGTTTGGAATTTAAATTGAGACTGTTCTGTACCTAACCTAGTGAAGATACAACGAAGGCCCTTTCAGGTACAAGGACCCCCTTCCACTTGCACAGAAATCTCCAGATGTAAATTATAAATTTATATTGGTATAAATTACTTGTATCTGTAATCACCTGCGAAACTCTCCAGATCTCAAGGTTTCTGGAGTAGGATTTTAAAATGTGCATCTCTAATAAGGTTCACAGGTGATTCATGAGCATTATAGGGTTTGAGGACCACTGGGTTAGACTCTTAAAGTGTTAGGAAATCTTTAGAGTCCCCAGGGGTCACAAGCTGTGTTCCATTGGGACAGATGGTAAAGGATCACTGTAGAAACGATCAGTTTTTCTACTGAAATTAGAATGTCCATACACTCGTAGGGCTGCAAGGGCAAAACCCTTCTTAAGCATCTCCGTGATGTGACATTCAGCAGAAAGCTAGCTTGGTCCATTCACCATTATGGATGAAAACAGAGATGATTATTTTGCTTTTAGCCGTTAAAGTGTAATTCTCTTAGTATTATGCTAAGAGACTCATGTATTAGCATAAGAATGGATGAGAATGATAAGGATGAGTAAACACTGTCTGTACCTATGACTCCTTTCTCGTCACTCTAGTGTTTGTGTGCCAAGTGTGGCTTCTTCTGGGAGAGATAACACAGATGGCTTTATTTGGGTTTACGATTATCATTTTGCAGATGTGGAAGTCAAGATGGGGGTAGGAGATGCTATCTAATAGCACACATGTCAGGCCAGGGGAAGTCCCCTGATCTCCACTTCTAAGTGAGAATCTGCTTCTCATTGACCTGCTCTCCCAACAAGAGGGAAGACTCTCTGTAAATTGTCTGCTGAATCCCATGGTTCTTGGCAGACAAAACCTAATGTCCCAATTTCTTTTTTTTTTTTTAATTTATTACACTTTATTTACTTTGTACCCCAGCTGTAGCCTCCTCCCTTGTCCCCTCCCAATCCCACCCTCCTTCTTCTTCCATGCCCCTCCCCTAGTTCACTGATAGGAGAGGTCCTCCTCCCCTTCCATATGACCCCAGCCTATCAGGACTCATCAGGACTGGCTGCATTGTCTTCCTCTGTGGCCTGGTAAGGCTGCTCCTCCTTCAAGGGGAGGTGATCAAAGAACCAGCCACTGAGTTCATGTCAGAGACAGCCCCTGTTCCCCTTACTAGGAACCTACTTGGAGACTGAGCTGCCATGGGCTACATCTGTGCAGGGGTTCTAGGTTATCTCCATGCATGGTCCTTGGTTGGAGTATCAGTTTCAGAAAAGACCCCTGTGCCCAGATATTTTGGTTCTGTTGCTTTCCTTGTGGAGCTCCTGTTTCCTCCAGGTCTTTCTATCTCCCCTTTCTTTCATAAGATTCCCTGCACTCTGCCCAAAGTTTGGCTATGAATCTCAGCATCTGCTTTAATACCCTGTTGGGTAGAGGTTTTCAGAGACCCTCTGAGGTATGCTCCTATCTTGTTCCCTGTTTTTTCCCTCTTCCCATATTTATCTCATTTGCCTTTCTGAGTGAGAACTGAGCATCTTACCCAGAGTCCTTCTTGCTTAGCTTCTTCAGATTTCAGTATGATTGTCCTATATTATATGTCTAACATCCAAAAGGCATGTGTGGGTCTTGTTTTTCTGCGGAAGCAGAGAACTTGCTAAGAATTGCCATTCAGCCTGAGAAAATGGTTCCCTGTCTGTATCTTGCCCTACAACATCGAACCATCTCAGATTAAAAGAGAGGGCCCCCTGTGTGGCTGAACAAATCCAAGGCAAGGGACTGCCCTCAGTTCCTGTGAGGGCAGGTGGCTGTAATTATCAAGTCCTGTGATAAATGTGCCACAGTTAATTAATTAGAAGATTTGTCTCTAATTTACTTTGGGGACACACAGATGATTCAATTAATTAATGAGTGGAAGCAGCTGCCCTGGCGCATAGAGGTGGGGATGGGTTCATATATCTGTTGAATTCCTATTCTGCCTTTTTATCCTCTTTTAACATGATGTGCTTTGGAAACCATCTTGGCTTTTAAAAAGAGCACAGACACATAGTAACTGTGGAATTTTCAGAAAAAGGGTAGTGCTCAGTTCTCTGAGCAGAAGCCGATGAGTTGGAGAATCTCTGATTTCTGCTAAAGTGGCGTTTTCACACTGTCTGGTCAATCCGATTAGGGTAACAGGGGAGTTTGAGTCATTGGTAAAGAACAGGTTTGATGGTTGTGATAGTTACTGTTGACTTGACAGCAACTATCACAGGTCCTGGAATCCCTCGGCTAAGTCTCTGGGCATGCCTGGGACAGATTGTGTACATTAGTTCAATGGTGGTGGGGAGATCCACATAACTGTGGGTGACGCCCAGGAGTTGGGGTCCTGAATTTTATAAAAAGCAGAAACTGCGCTGAGCACAGCCTTTTATCACTCCTTCCCTCCTGACTGTGGCTGCAGTGTGACCAACATGACTTCCTTGCCATGGTGGATTCCACCCTTGATCTCTGAGCCAAAACAAACACATCCTTTCTGAAATTGCCTTTGTCACAGTATTTTATCATAGCAACAAGAAGGGTGATATACTGGCAAAGCACGGGGGAACTTAAAGCAATTTCTTGGAAGCAAAACAACCACTGACGTTAGCAGACAGTCTGAGGTCTGAGTCAGTGGTGTTTTGGTTTATGGAATTTACGCAAAACTTGGAAATGTCCTTGGCTATATGGCAGGCAACGAGGTATCTATCTCCTTATTTCTTTCTTAAGGGATCCTCCTTTCCACACCAACAAAGTATCTAGATGAAAATATCTCCCAGACTCTTTTGCAGATAGGGGGTAGCAATATCAGCTGTTTGACAAGTTAGTCTTTTATGCAAGTGACACGGAGTAAAGTTCTGAAACACTGTAAGGTAGGAGGGGCCGGACTGTGATGAGGTCTGCCTTTTGTCTTTCCTGCCTAGTAGATGGAGCCCAAGGATGGACAATTTGAGGATACAAGCCTTATGTGAAGAATGGGCAAACGTTCAAGTTACAAGTCTAGGCCCTTCCTTGTTGATGTCCTTAGGTAACTTCCTCAACCTCTTCTGGAGTTTGGTTTATGTAACAGAATGACATTTATTACTTTGATCTTTTAGAATTCTGATAGAGTCAAATGTACCTTTTAGAAGCTATTGGTTAGGTAGACTATCACATATATGTATGCATGGGCACATGTTACTAGATTATGTGTAATTGTAGTATACAATAGTGCTGTTCAGCTTATGCAGTTAGAGATTTTTGATAGGGGGCAATTCCCAAGCTGCTGGGCTTTCTAGGTTGGAAGCAAAGGACACTGAAGTGTCAAAACTTCAGTGCCAAATGTTGCCGCATCTGGCAGCATTTAACAACAGTTAGGCCGTCTTGGCGCTGTTTACCGCTTGCCTCTCTATGTGGGATGATCACACCAGAGTTGGTCAAGGCAGGAGCCAACAAGTTGCTGTGACTCTTTTGTTTGAAGGATGTGGGCCCTGATGGATTTGCCTACAGCTAGACAGGAGGCTCTGTGGGCACAGCCTGGCCACTGTCTCCATGAGGAATGTTTGAGTCTTTTTTTTTTTTTTTCTTCCTCACAGCCAGAGATGTAGGTCTGGGATCATGTCCAGCTATAGATCTGTTGCCTTATTAGAGACAGTTCCGGCTTTCTCTGGCTAGATTCAGTAAGCAGTAAATAACCAAGGTGAGAAGAAAGGCTTATCATAGGTGTTTTATAGCCATTACATATTCTCCTTTCCTTTGGCCATTTTTAAATGTGTCTACTAGATCTTACTGTTACAGGTAACTATAGATTGTTAGTTCCCTCTTCTTGTGACAAGAAAGGAAAAGTACTAGGAAATGTTTTAGGACTTAGGATTTGGGAAAAATCTCCCAAATATCACATAGAGAGTGTTTCTTTCTGTGCCTTGATGTTTCTCTGATGCTTAGCAACCACACACCACCGAGAGGGTGATTTGTGAGTGTCCACACCATAATTGAGGTGAACTTTAAAAAGTAATGGCTATTTAGAAAATGTTGATTATACTTTTGTTTGTCACGTGCATATGTGTGTGTGTGTGTGTGTGTCTGTCTATCTCTCTGTCTATGTGCCGGTACCACAATGTGCACGAGTAGACCAGAAGACAACTTGTGGACACTGCTTCTTTCTTGGGTCCAGGGGATAGGACTCAGTTCATCAGGCTCAGTGGGCAAAGCCTTTACCTGCTGAGGCATCTTACTGGCCAGAGCTAAACTTGTATAAGAGAACAATTTTAGAAATGAAAACCATGCTTGGGGCACGCTTAGTGGGGCTTGCTTGGTCTTGGTCCCCATCTTGAGCACCACAGAGTGAACAAAACAAAGCCCCAGAGAAGCAAGGGTGGTAAAAGATGGGAGGGAGACGAGAGGTTATGAGAATGTTTGTATTCTTAGTGGTGGGGATGGTTTTAAATGCCAAGTTCATTGACTTGTATATGTTTGTATGGCTTTTGTGTGTGTCAATCATACTTCAATAAAACAACCTTTTTCTTCTAAAAACAGAAGTATGCTTGAAATATGGTAAATATGGTCAATAGCTGAAAGCTATTCATTGTAAATTCTAAATTGTGTCTGATTTTTCATTAAATTATGCATTCCATATCCACTGGGCTTATTTTTTCTTTATTATTTTTACAGGAATAGAAAATACTCTTCTTAAGTCCAGCATCTTAGGTTTGGTGACAAACACAGGGTGACTCCATCAGTGTGAGAAGCTTGGATAATTCATATCGAACATAGGGCAGGACTTCCACCTATATGGAGCCTGTGCATTTGCAAGCACATCTCCCTAAACGTGCCGATCATTCTTCTCAGGGATTTCTGTGCCTTTTCTTAATATTTAACGTAATCATGTCTTAGCCCTGGGACAGAGAGAGGTTCAGGAACATCAAGATGCTAATTTTGCTCTGGCATTTCCTTCTGGAAACCCTGCCTCTGCCCCTTCCTGACATGATCCAAAGGGAACAGCAACTTGGCCTTACTCCTCATTTAGACTTGTTTTTGTGTGTGTGTGATGGTGGGGCACATGGCTGAGGGGGAAATACTCCCATGTAGCCATTGCTAAAACTTATCATGTGTGATCCCTGGCCAGGCCTGTGGAGCAGGAAGGACAAGAATATCAAAGACTTCCCTTTGCTGGGGATCTAGGGATGCTCCTAAGCCTGGAGGCTTACAGAAGCAGCCTTGACAGTCAGAGTCCGGGGACACAGACTCTGCCTCTGCCTCTTGGTGGAACATGCAGAGAAAATACTCAGTGGCTAGGGTTTTCTCATATTTAACTTTAAAACTCTTTTCTACAACCTTGCATTAAGAGCAGGAGCCATATTGTTGTGTTTCACATATTTGGGAGAATAAAGAAGTGTATGACTCAGGATCAAAGTAAAATTCCCATTATTTGTGTGGTAGCCTCATGGCTCTCTGCCAATAGCTGGTTATTCTGAAAGCACTGACACCAATACTCCATTTCCAGTTTATATTTCTGCTTAGAAAAGAATGCTAACTAAATGGAGGTTTTCTCCTTTAACTTGGTTTGTTGGTAATAGAACCAAGAGTCTTTAAGTATTTCTCTCTAAAACAAATTCCATTCTAATGCCAATTGGTACACACACTCTTTGATTTCACCAATGGGAAAAGCAAAATACATGTGCCTGTAAGCATGTGATTTCCCATGTCTTCAGCCATTTAAATGTCTTATCCCACAGGGCCATTGATAATGTCACCACTTGCCAATGCACTCCCACAGTCGCATTTTCCTCTGAGGATGCTGTCCTTAACCACGTGGCTAGCTCCATTAATTTCCTGGAAGTAATTTTCGTCTGGTTTGTCTGGGGTTTGTGTATGTGTGTGTGTGTGTATATATATATATATATATATATATATAT
Organism: Pachyuromys duprasi; assembly: GCA_028658305.1. Lineage (NCBI taxonomy): Eukaryota > Metazoa > Chordata > Mammalia > Rodentia > Muridae > Pachyuromys > Pachyuromys duprasi. The sequence goes on from CM053748.1 coordinate 17,145,315, forward strand.
ATATATATATATATAGCTTTGAGTAATGCTTCTATAGTTTTTTTCTTTTTTTTTAAATTTCACCACAAATTTGGTCAGCTCTGCCCTGAAAGGTGTTATTTTATACTAGTTTTTGAAAAAAAAAATTCAGAAAGTTAATAGGGAGAATTTTGTGTGTGCGTTGTAACATCTTTGAAATACGATTTAGAAGTGATATGAAGCCTTTGACTGCTTCAAGCTGTTTTCTGATAAGTGCTTATGACACAAACCGCCACATGGAACAATTGTCTAACATAATCTTGTTCAATATGTTCCTTGGCCTCTGATTGGACTTTGAAGTCACTGGTGTGAAATAATCGCATTCTCATTTTCTCCCTGTGCTAGGCTGAGACTCGCTGCTTAATATAGTTCTATGAGGTCTAGTGTCTTTATTACTATTTTTTTAATCAGAATTTTTGCATCAAAATGAGGACTTTCAAACCATCTGTGTAAACTGGAGATAAGACACATGAGCAACACTAAGAAATGCAAAATTTTATTAAGAAACAGTAACACATAAAGATGCTAAAACATGTTAACGGACACTGGCTGCCCCACGCATACCTCTAAGCGTGTGCAGTGGCACACGCCTGTAATCCCAGCACTATGGGAAGCAGAGGCAGAAGGATCTCTGTGAGTTTGAGGCCAGCCTGGTCTACAATGCCAGTCCAGGACAGCGAAGGCTACACAGAGAAACCCTGTCTTGAAAAACAAAAACTTGAAAAGAAAAACAAAGAAAAGAGATTGATAAATATGGAGACTGCTAAGAACATAGCGGAATTATTATGAAAATCCTAGTCAATTTTGTCTTTCAAAAGTGATATGTTTGGAATAAAACTACTTGTCCCCAACTGTCCAAATGTCCTCACCCGTAGATCATTTGACAGGGTGATTGATTGGTTGTCTGAGAACATCACACTCTTGGGTCCTTTAAAGATGGCGTAGTAGGGCTGGAGAGATGGCTGAAAACACTGGCTGCTCTTCCAGAGGACCTGGGTTCAATTCCCGGCATCTGCTGCTTTCCATCTTGCTCACAACTGTTATTCCAGCTCCAGGGGGTTTGACGTCCTCTCTGGGCACTGCACACCTATGGTGCACAGACATTTGTGCAGGTAAAACACTGAGACCCATAAAATAAGAGCAAATCAATAAAAGAAAAAAAAAGGTGACTTAAAGACAAATAAGATATCCTTGGGTATCTTACTCATGCTTTACCGGGGAGGACAGAAATGCAAACTAATGGCTGGACTTCACTGTGCCAAGCCATCGCTGGAGACACACTCATGAGAGCACAGCGCTGTACATGAAAATTATAAGCGGTTCAGAGAAGGCGGAACATAAATTACAAGGTTGAGAGTGTCAAAAGGTGAGGCTGGAGGGGTGGGGAGAAGCCAGAGCCCAGAGGCTCAGCATGGCTGCCTAAGAAACTGGAATTTATCTGCTGGGGCTCAGAGAGACATGGGGTGGTTTTAAACAGGGCCAGGGCAAAACAGCTTTATGTTCCTGTAAGAGTATTCTCTTTGGGGGCAGTGTGACGGTCAAGTGGATGAAGGAAAGCTTAGATACAGGGAGACCATGTAGGAGACCGCTGTCAAAATTCCAAGCTAGATGTAATGAAGAGAGACAAAGCCATGGGTAGGGGAAAACAGAGTAGGTAACACATTCGAAATACAGAAGATAAAACTGTGAGGACTTGGAAAGTGGTCAGATGTGGGGGTGAAGGCCAAGTTCTCGAGGAGGGCTTCTTGCAGTGGTGCCATCAATAGGAGCGAGATGGATCTGGGAAAGGCACGTGGGAGAAATCAGGGCATACAGGTGATAGATTATTGAATTTTTTTGAATGCTCAAAAATATATGCTCAGTTTGACCCAGTTACAACAATCTGAGGCTTGAGGGAATAAATGGTCAGCACAAGTGTCATCACGACTCTTATCAAAACACCACACGACAGACTTTATATATACAGTCAGAACATTCAATACAGCAGGGGCAACAAAATGCCAGTCTCATTGTTCCATTGTTCTCATCATCCACACCAGGGCATACTGTATTTATGACAGAAAGATCATGGGGTTGGGAGCCAGGAAGCCTAGGTTGGCTGCACCCAGTAACATGTTTGCTAAAGGGTGATGCAATATTTAGAAGAGTCTGTGCTTACATTTGGTGAAACATTTGTTTGCTTACATTTGAGTTTGGGTAGGCAGGAGTGGATGAGTGTGTCTAGGCATGTTCAGTTGAATGTAACTGTGTGGACGGGCCTGGGGAATAAATCTATATGTTCTTAGCTGCTATTCTCCATCTTGTTTTTGTGTTTCCTGGAAACAGGAATTGCAATAAAAGAGATCTTTCTAAGCAAATGAGACATTAAACAAGAATGAAAGAAGGGAGAAAGTAAATGCCAACGGGGACCAATATGGGTTTCCATTAGGTGTCTTCAGGGTTGCTAGATCTATAATTGGAATTTGTTATGAGACTTGTATTATTAACAAAAATAGGATGAGCTAATGTTAAATAGACAAGGCAGCCAACTGGGCATCTGAGAATGATGTCTCTGTAAACTCCCCTACTTACTGATTTCTATGAGTATCTCAAAGGGACAGAGGATACTGTTGACCCTAACCTAGAGTGTTTACCACTGCTCAAATTTCCACCAGACTATGAGCCAAGAAGGTGAGTTCTCAAGAGGTAACTGCACAGTGGTGAATGGTTAGCATTAACATAAATGGGAACATCACTTAGTGAATTAGTTGCTTTTCTTGTTTCTGTAACAAGTCCCTGAGAAAAGCACCTTCAGGAAGATGTTGTTTTGTTTCATTATTGAGGATACAGTCTATCATAGCCAGTAAGGCTGGTGGTAAGAGTGGTTCTGCCTGGGGGTCCGGGGAGTACCGGGCGGCTGGTTCCATTATACCCTCAGCCTGTAGTGCTGGTTTAAAAACTCTACTTTACTTGGGGTTTTTTATGCCTCTAACTTCTTTCAACCAATTCCCCAGACTAGGTAGGAGAGAGAAGGTTAGTGGGGAGAAGGATACAGAACCCTTTACTTCTTCTGCCTGTTTAGGGTCAATGGGCCTTTGGAGGTTTGGGGGATATACCAATCTCCGCCACCAGCAAACACAGCCAGCCACTGTGCCCCAACTCTCCGTCTGTCTGCTCCAAACCACCACACTATCTGTCTCTAGTCCCCCCAAACTGCTACATGCCTACAGGCCACCACCACAGGCCACACCTTCTCTTTCTAGGCTCTCATATTCATATTGTCAGAGCTCTAGACCACGCCCCTCTCTGTTCTGCACAAGGCACAAGGTAGGCTGTTATCAGCTGGCAAAAGCCACACCCCCACAGGAGACAATTAACAGGTGTGGACAAACTTTAGCCCAACTAAAATCCCACACTTGGGATTAAAACAGAAACATATTTACATAACATAACCGAGTTTACAAAGAAACCAAAACTTCTATCAGTCAGGAAGCGGAGAGAAATGAATGCTGGCGCTCAGCTTTATATTGGAAATGGATTGTTTCTCGCCAGTTAAACTTTTCTGGAAACATCCTCGTAAAACAGGTGTGTGCTTACAGTGATTCTAAATCTTATCGGGTTGACCACACAAGCAGTATTTTGCCTGTTTCAATTAGCAACTGTGACAACCAACCTAGTATTCAAGATGAAGGAAGTGTGTGCAAATACAGTTGTCTGAATTCCTGTGCTCAAAAAGGTACCACATTGGGATTTGTCCATCCCTACTTCCCTCTCCTGATTGGCCTGCCTCCCTCCATTTCTCCCTCTTTCTCTTCCTCCCTTCTTTGGGGCTGAGGATACAGCTGGGGTACCCATGCCCTAAGCAAATGCTCCTCCACTGTGTTATTACCCTCTGGGCCCAGTACGATTTCTTAATTTCAGAGAAAGGAGTTTATGAAATTCCTGTTTAATGGTGTTTGGCATTTGCCATTCATTTTACATGTTTGGTGTTAATTTTAAACGAATGTCAGTACAGTCATGAAGAAGGTCACTGGTGTGAAGGCAAAGGAAGTTATTTTCATTCCATTGTCTGAATGTCTTCTGTATTAAAACAAAGCAAGCAAACAAAATACCCTCTCTTTTTAAAATCTCAAACCAGGGATGGCAGTTTACGAGTGTAGCCCTTGCTACTCAAAAGGCAGAGGCAAGAGGACCATTGGACTCACAACTTTTAGACCAGCTTGTGTAACATTGCAACCCTTGTCCTGTTTCAAGAAAAGAAGAGGAAAAAAGGTGTCAATCAGGATAAGTTTAGAATAGACTCAAATATCCAAAAAAAAATACATGCAAACTGAATTAGTTGATGATGGTTGATGATAAATATATGCTTGTAGGAAACTTCTTTGAGCTAAGCAAAATAGTAGGATCCTTTCTAAACATTTTCACATTATCTTGATTTTTCAACAGAACCATGAGATATAGAATGTTTCATTATAATTCCATTTTATGTGTGAATAAAAGGAGTCAGGTTTTGACGGAGCCTACTGAGTCGCAGGTGGGATGTGAATTTCGCTGATTATTTAGCTAGCGACCCTTTCAATACTCTCCACTAACTATATCTGTACAGTTTAAAGATGCTGTATTTATGGACGAGCCAACTTCACTTGTGTGTAAGAACTTGCATATTTCCCAAGAGTGCTTTGTGTCACCTCTAAGAGTCATAGCATGGATCCTGCAAAGATAAATATTTCTTTGTGAACAAATCTTGCAAAGCGATGTTACCTACCTTTGTAATAATAGCATAGGCACTGATGTTTGTTGCATTATCTTGACAATCTCAGATGTCTTCGGAAGCAATCGATTTTACTTTAAACAAAAATGGGATAGTGCCTTCTGCATCCAGGAATTTAACAACTACTAATGTTGATGGGGGAAGGAGGACATGGAGAAGCCACAAGCAGAAGTGAGACATTTCTGATTACTACCAACAGATGGCGGTATTGGTTATATACTATTTTCTGTTACTCTAGGCTCTTTTGTTGGGCTTGGTCTTACTATCTAGGTGTGTGTGTGTGTGGTGTGGTGTATGGTGTGTGTGTATGTGCTAATCTTATTTAAATCTTATTGAGACAGGATCTAACCAAGTAGGCAGTCAGGGCTGGCCTTGAACCCTTGGTTCTCCTGCCTCTATTGCTGGAGGTCTTAGAACATAGGTGTATGCCACACTACCCCTGGCTTTTATAAAAACATTAACACCAACTGGTATCTATGAAGGCGATGATAAGAAGAAACACTCAATTATTATTTCTTATTGGCTTTTAAGAATATAAATGTGACAGGGGAAGGGGACACCATAAATTCTACATGCATGTAAGAGATGAGCATTTGACAGAGGAATTTTCCTGAAGGAAAACTGTAAATCATGTGAGTCCTATAAATTACTATTCTAATGTGTTAATGATACACAGCAAGAAGGGAAGAAAAGCCGCACACCCGTATTCCCACACTAGGAGGGCAGAGACAGGCACTTCAGGAGTTCAGCTATGTAGTAAACTTGAGGGGCAGCTTGACATACAGGAAATCTAGTTTCAAACGAACAGACAAGAAAGAGAAGAGAGAAATCATTGAAAAACCATGGAAAAACTTTGTTATCCCAGAATAGCCAGTCAATATAAAAAATAATTGATTGTAAATCATCCAACATGAATTTAAAATCCACATATTCATTATTGCGTGTGCATATGGTGTGTGTATATGTAATACATGTGTGATTATTGCTGTGAGTATATGAGTGCATGTACCCTGGTATGGATGTGGAGGTCGAAGGACAAGTTCTGGGAGTTGGTTCTCTCCTTCCACCATGGGGTATCCTGGGATCAAACTATACATGCCTGTATAGCAAGTACTTTTTTTTTTTTTTTTTAACCTTTTGAGCATCTCAGATAGATTTAAGTGAGACGGGGAAGGGTGGTCTCATGAATACGGATGGATTCATAGATTTTAGGACCATTCTTACCAGCAGATCTTTCACACAAGGAATCATGACTTACACGACTTCCGAGCGCTGGGCCTCTCTTAGGGCTTCGTCAAGGACAGATGTGGTTACTTCCCAGCACACTTTCTAGAAAGGGATGCCCATTGTAAAAGTAGGATGAGTGGAAAGAAGAGGAAAGATGACCGGCATTGAAGTTCTGGGGTAACACTAGGGACTTAGAAGCAGTCCCTTGAGGTCATATCTTTATATAGTGAAGTTGGGGCTCTTCATGCTGTTGGATTTCAGAAAATGCATAGCTCATTGACTTCATAGATTGTATTTCACACAATAATTTGGCCATCTGCCCTGGGAAAACTTTAATCAAAATCATCCAGCTTTGTGTTTTTCTTCTTGGTGATTGGTTTGCTCAAAATGAGGACCAAGAAGAGAATATGATGGAAGGTAAATAATGCAGGTAGCATCCAGGCTGGCTGGCGATGGCAGTGTCAGAGCAAAGTGTCAGAGTGCACACCTCGGTTTGGCCTCCTAGGTGATTTTCACCTTCCATTGAAGAGCCATTAGGAGAACTTTAGTCCCTGGGTTGTTAGCATTTCCAGGAAGGAAGAGCAAACTCCAGCCCAAAGTCCGTCACACACTCAGGAGCTCTACCTTTCCTGTAGCCAGTGTGTTTTTTTTCTCTGTCGCCTCAGATTGTGACATCCTTGCTTAGAGACACCTGGCTTGTAAATCTTCCAGACATCTTTGATATTTTTCTCTTCTGCATTTCCAAGTCAAATCTGTCCCCAACCCAGACTTCACTAGAATCTATTATTCATAGTTCTTTTCCTCACTCCCCCCTCAAATCCCTACCCCCACTGCTGTGGTTCATACCTGGTGTCCCCAAACCTTGGGTTCAAGAGCACGAGCTGATTGGTAAAGCTGTTGCTGTCACCCACCGACCTTATGACCTTGAGCTAGATTCTTGCTCTTTCTAAGCCTGGCTTTTTTCAGGCAGAAAATGGGGTTAGCAAGAGCACCTACTTTTGTAAGGTCTTGAATATGAAATGAGATAATGCAAGGTACCTAGTAATGCTTAGTGCCTAATGACCTGGATAGTCAGCACCTGCATTACTATAATGAAGTCCCGAGTTTTCATTTCTCCGGTCTCTTGCTCCCACAGGCCATTTTCCTACTGCTGTTGGTATTGCTTTCTGAAAGTGCTGCTTGAATTCTGTTAATTTCCTGGCTGGAACCTACAGCAGCAGCAGCACAGCCGCCCTTCTTTGGCACCCCAGTTCCTGTAGGATAGCATAGGTCTGTTCTGACCTTTTACATTTGGGTCTCCTTTGACCTCAGTTCCACAACAGGAGGAGCCCAGTTGTCAGTCCCCGTCTTCCGCCTTCCTCCTTCCCAGTGTGAAAGAACATCCCGTCTTCCCTCAGGTGCCCAATTTGCAAGGCCCACCAGATCCTCTTCTTCGTTTTCCCGTACTGCTTTTGTCTCTGTTCCACCTCATCTTTTCCCTCTTTCGCATGTTTACTAGTTGTTTTCACGCCTCTGCCACCATCACTTGCTAGCCTGGGGACTGTCAGGACCTTCTTTTAGGAACCTTTGTTCTCCATAATGCCCAACTCAGTGGGTTGCAGATTTGCAAGTGCTTGGGAAATAAATGCTGAACTGGATGAAATAATTATAGCTTCATTAGCCCTTGTCACTTAACAGCAGTCCCATTTGCTAATTCAGGGCTTGTCTCTAAATGTCTTTCCATTTTAGCTTTTGGGTCACTCCGCAGGGAACAGCATGGAGCAGGTGTTGGCATTAGATGAATTCAAGTATTTTGCATTCAGTATCTGATTGGTTCGATCCTTAGGTGGGTGGACTTTTTGGTTGCTAGGAGAGCACGTCAAAAAGGTGAGGCATCCTAACTTATAGGTCTAGTACCCACTTAAAAGTGAGTCTTTCTGCTTCTGGGATGCCTCACTCAGGATGATATTTTCTAGGTCCCACTATTTGCCTAATTTCATTATTTCCTCGTTTTTAATTGCTGAGTAGTATTCCATTGTGTAAAAGTACCACAATTTCTGCATCCATTCCTCCACTGATGGACATCTGGGTTGTTTTCAGGTTCTGGCTGTTACGAATAAAGCTGCTACAAATATGGTTGAGCAAATGACCCTGTTGTGTACTTGAGCATCTTTTGGATATATGCCTAGGAGTGGTATAGCTGGATCTTGAGGAAGCACTATTCCTAGTTGTCTGAGAAAGCACCAGATTGATTTCCAAAGTGGTTATACATTCCCACCAGCAATGGAGGAGGGTTCCCCTTTCTCCACATCCTCTCCAGCATGTGTTGTCACTTGAGTTTTTTATTTTAGCCATTCTGATGGGTGTAAGGTGAAATCTCAGGGTCATTTTGATTTGCATCTCTCTGATGGCTAAGGACGTTGAACATTTCTTTAAGTGTTTCTCTGCCATTCTGTATTCCTCTACAGAGAATTCTCTGTTTAGCTACGTACCCCATTTTTTAATTGGATTGCTTGATTTATTGCTTTTAAAATCTGTACATTTAAAGAACATAAACAAGAAAGAGGACCTGGGGTAAGATGATCAATCTTCACTTAGAAAGACAAATAGCATGGACATTTGAAGTAGGAGAAAACAAGTAACAGGATAGGAGCCTACCACAGAGGGCCTCTGAAAAACTCTACCTAGTAGTGCATCGAAGCAGATGCTGAGACTCATAACCAAACCTTTGGTAGAGTGCAGGGAATCATATGAAAGGAGGGGGAGTTAGTATGACCTGGAGAGGACAGGAGCTCCACAAGGACCTAATATATCAGGGCACAGGGTTCTTTTATGAGACTGTATCTCCAACCAAGGACCATGTATGAATATAACCTAGAACCCCTGCTCGGATGTAGCCCATGGTAGCTCAGTGTCTAAGTGGGTACCCTAGTAAGGGGAACAGGGACTATTTCTGACATGAGCTCAATGGCTGTCTCTTTGACCTCCCCCTCCCCCGAAGGGAGGAGCAGCCTTGCTAGGCCACAGAGAAGGACATTGCAGCCAGCCCTGAAGATACCTGATAAGCTAGGGTCAGACGGAAGGGGAGGAGGTCCTCCCCTATCAGTCAGTGGACTTGGAAAGGGGCAGGGAGAAGATGAGGGAGGGATTGGGAGGAATGAGGGAGGGGGCTACAGCTGGGATACAAAATTAATAAACTGTAACTAATATTAAAAAATAAAATAAAAATAATTAAAAAGGGCGGGGGGGGGGGAAGGTAAGGCATTAGTCATCTGATCGGGTGGAGAAGAATCTGTGGAGTCCACTCCTGAGGTGAAGGTAGGCGACTTCGAGTTCCCTCTGAGAGATGCTCGAGAAAGTGTTCTGGAGAGTTTTTAATACTAAGCGGTGAAGAACCAATGTAGATAGAGTGTTGGGGGAGGGGCATGAGGGCAAGGTGACAGCTGAGGAAGGCAGGCACTGCCAGGTGCGTATGAGCATTCTAGGCAGTGAGACCTGCTCTAAGGGTGGGTGTGTGCGCTCTGTTTCTGCCTCAGAATGGCTTTGCCATGAAATATGCTCCCACACCTCCATTGTTCAGCTTGTTCTACGTGAGATGGAAGGGTACCCACAACAAATGGCTTCTGAGTCTCCAATTTCTATTTATAGAATATCTGTACCCTTTCATATCATGCCAGATGGAGATCTCAAAAGAAACATCTCAAGAGGTTAAATTTTAATGGCTTCATCAGACTCCTAATTTAACAGTGTTCCTCATCTTATACAGGCTATCAGCCTGTTGAGTGACCAATGCGAATTGTGAGCTCATTCTTTCGCTTAATTGTATATGTTTATGGGAACTCTAACATTTTCATGTAACTTCATGTTGGTTGCTAACTCTTCAAAGATTATTCATCCCGCTCCCTGCTCATGTTCTGTGCTTGTCAACTACAACAGTTTCCTCTATTGTATAATAGATTACTGAAAACAGAATAGTGCAGACAGTAAGGTGTGTAATCTCAGTTTGTGGGAGCATGGGCTACCTCAGGGGCTTATCAGGCTTAGGCCAGGTGTGAGTCAAAGCTGTGATTTCATCTGAAGTCCTCTTCCATGCTCATGGAGTTTGTGGGCGGGGTCAGCTTCCTTGCAGACCTAGGGATGAGGGTCTCAATTTCTTACTCCGTGTAACCCAAGCGTTGCTCTCAGCTCTTAGGAATGTGCCCATAGGTCATAGTGACATGGCTCCCCAAGGTGTCCTGGTCCTAATTCTTAGATATGCCCTTACCTGGCAAAAGGACTTTGTGGATGAGATTCGCTTAAGGATCTTGAGATGGGGAGATTTTCTGGGATCCACTGAGCCGACTCTGAATATAATAACAGATGTTAAGAAGGAGTGCAAGAAAAAGATAACCAAAGGAGGAGATGTGAGTGTGGAAAAAGGATCGGCGCCGAAGAGTTCACGCTCCCACCAGAAGCCGGGAAGACAGGGGAGTGGGTTTTCCCCTGGAGCTTCTGAAGGAACCAACTCTGGTGGCCCAGTGGCTTTTGCCCCCCCCCCCCCCAAACTGTAAGAGAGCAAATTTGGCGGTATATTAAGGCACTGATTTGTCACAGAAGCCCCCAAGGTGAAATGGCCCCCCAGAAATAACTATGTGCAGGGTACATGTTATGTTACACACGGCGCTGAGATCTCACAGAGCTACCATTCTCATACCTGTGGCTACATTTAAAAAAAAAAAATAAAAGCAATATCCTAAAATGATTTGGGATTAAAATGAGAAGTAGAAGTAGGTTGGAGTAAAGGAGCGTCATTGGGGCTTTGAAAAGAAGGGAAAAAAAAGTGACAGATAATAAGAGAGGAATTACAAAGGTGAGGTAGGAAGATGGAGGAACTCCAGACAAGCGCAAGACAGAGAGGGAACGTGATGGTCCTGAGAGGAACAATTTGGCTGCGCAGACTTGTTCTGTAAACTGCTTGTGACAAGTGGCTTCTGTTTGGGAGTATCAGTGCTCGGGGCTGGACCTCTGGGATCCAGGAAACCTGCTGTCAGAGCGTCGTGACAGAACTGTTGTCGCCGCAGCCCTCAGCGATGTCACCCGAGCAGCTGGCCACAGCTTCTCTGAGCTTCAGCTGCCACATCTCCACTTTTGTTTTAAAACCATTTTTATGGGCGAAAGGTAGAATATAGTTTTATTTTCTCAGTCTTAAGTGCTCTCCAAGGTACTTGGTGTACAGCTTTTCTGACATGAAACAATAGACCTTTACACTGGAAAAAAAAAAAAAAGCTAAGTTTACCAAGATGATGTGTTTTAAGACAACAAACCCCAAAAAAATGAGTGCGCAGCAAAGGGCAGGGCCACTGCTTGAGGTGGAGGGGAGTGTGTGCTTGGCGGCCAGGGACATTCTGTAGGGTTAACGTGTTCCTTAGGGGATACTTGAGAAGCAAAGTCAGCCCCCATTTTTGGTGACCACAGACCCCATTGTGAAGGTAAGCCTATTATTGCCAAAGACAGGACATTCAGTGAAGATGGAGTGTGCAGAAAGGGAGAGAACCTGCCCTGTCCTTCTGTTCTTTTCACAGGCAGCCTGAGGACTAGCCAGCTCGTAGGTCACGGAAATGTTGGTTCACATTCATATTTAATTATACCTACTAGGTTAATAGGCTAATGTTGACACTTAATTAAAATGTCTTAAAGCCATTTTCTTATAAGTTCATAAATGTCTAATTAAAACAATTAGAGCAGGCCTTCAGGAGAAGTAGTTTTAAAAATGGCTGTATGTAAGCATCTCTGTCTTCAAGTGGCCTCCTTGACTGCCCTAGGTAGGATGCTCAGCAGCGTGCCCGTTCTGGTGGAGGCTGTCCGAGTCATTTTCCTGCTTCAAATCTCCGTGTGTCTTACTGAAACCCCGTGACCACCCTGTGCTCTCTGCTTCCATCTGGAGGTGCCCCGTGCCTGACCGCAGTTGGTCTCAGGAGCCTTCTTGTTCTTAAGCTGGCTTATGGTTTTTATTTAACGAGCAAACCCCTCTAGACTGTCTTCTAATTGCTTCACTAATCAACTGCACTGTTAACCAGCAGCCAAATGTCACACACACACTCTCACGCACACAAGCATGCAAACAGTGATGGAGACTTGGAGAACAGGAAAAGCCAGTTAGTGGTTCATGATCCAAGACTTTATGTTCTTCTCCTTCTTCTGTCTCATCTTGCCTTCTCCTTGAGCCCGTGTAAACCTCAGTGTGGTAATTTCCACTGTCCTCCTCACAAGTGTTATTACATCATTGGAGGTTCTCACACCCCAACTCATTTCTCGAGTGAGATGTCCTTTATCAACTGAGAGGGTGGCCTCACAACCTGGTTTTTTAACCTAATAGTGTGAGTTAATAGTGAGGTTGGAGAAGACTGCCTTAGGAACCCAGAGAGCCTCCTGTTCCAGAGATACTAGAGCGAAGACACCCCAGTCCCCATCATCCATCGCAGCCGGTCTTCTGAAGCCTCCACGGTGGCGGAGTCGCTCCGGGCTCCCCTCTGCTCTGGACCAGCTTTCACTCCTCACAGGGTATTGTTCCTGTCAGTTCAACCTGATAATACACTACCAGGATCTTTTCCCTCTCCGCCACCTATTCATGCCTCATGGAGTGGTGCTAATGAGGTCCTGTCTCTCATTACCCCTGCAGCCATGTAAAAAAGAAAAATCCGTATCTGATGATTGCACACGGCTGCTTAAAATCTCCTAGTGGAGCTAGAGAAATGCAGTGATTAAGAACACTTGCTGCTCTCCCAGAGGACACGGGTTCAGGTCCCAGCACCTAGATGATGGCTCACCATATTATGAGTATGGGTACCTCCAGTTCCAGGGGATCTAATGCCCCCTTCTGACCTCCGTGACTCACTGCATGCGTGTGGTGGACACACACACACATTAAATAGATAGATGAACAACAAAAAAAGAAGTCTCCAGTGGCCTTGAGTAACCTCCATGATTAAGTTCAGACTCATGGCCTCGGCGACCTCTCATGGCTGTCCCTGCACTAGCCTCCCCTCTGACCAGCCGTGGCTCCGGGCAGTTTCCTGAGCAGCCACACAGGTCCAGACCCTGATGTCTCTGTGCATGTATGACCGCAGCTTGCAATCTGGCCCTTTTCCTCAGCCTCCAAGTTTGGAACCTGGACCCAGTGAGTCCAGTAGCCCTTTGCTGTGGCCCCATTCTGCCTGACTTTTAGCAGCACCCTTAAACCAGAAACAGCAGTGGGGACACTTGGCCTTGGTCCCCCTAGGTGTCTAACTATGTTATGAGACTGAGTTGGGTCAGCTGGCGCTGATACATGCAAATCCGTTCTGTGCTCCGTATCTTCACCTGCCTGAAAGGTCTCATCTTCTTTCATGGTTTATGGTTCTTTATTGTTGGACAGTATTCAGTGGGTCCCCTGTTGGTGTGCCTTTCAGTGTGTTTGAAATCTTTCATATGTCATGCCGCCAGGAGTAGCTTCCTTGTATGTTTTCCTATTTGTGGGAGGGGCAGAAGGGCGCCTACCGGATGGACTCATAAAATCAGAAATTGTAGGTCAGAGAAGAAATGCATGTGAAACTTCGGTTAATGTTGCTCAGTCTGTTTGTGGGTGCCTTAGACATTCCTTCTGCGGGGTATAAAGAAAGCACCTTGATTCTCACCAGCAGGGTGCAAAGTTGCTTCTTCTCCATAGCTTCCGCCAGTATGATGTGTTGTCAATATGACAGATGGAGAATGATATCTGACTGCAGTTTGAATTTCTTATTCTAAAATCTGACACTTTTCCTCATCATTCTAAAGTCAATTACCTTCCTTTTCTTTTGAACTAGCTCCCTGCTGTTTTTGGATGCATTTTTGCTATTCAGTGTTTTTTTTTTTTTTTTTTTTTTTGTTCCCAGTTTTTAAGAGCTTTTAATCTATTTTACATGTTAGGAGGATTGGTCATCTGTGAATAAATTGTAGGTATTTGCCTCTAAATATGTGGATTGTGTTGTGACTTTACTTGTAGTTTTTCTTTTTACCTTAAAGATATTTAATGTTTTCTCCTTCCCTTCCCATCCCTCAACAACCACCTCTTTCTCTTCCATTCCTGACTGGATCCAGGCCCTCATAAATTCTAAGCCTGCATTTTACTACACCCCAGGCCCACTCAGATTTTTCAATACTTACTTTTAATTCCTTTTAGATATATAGTTATAATTAGAAAAGTATTCCCTATCCTTTATTATAAGAAACCAACACCATTTTAATACCTGCTTTCTCTCTTAAAGATTTATTTATAATTTATACAGTACTTTGCTTGCATGTGCACCTGCACACCAGAAGAGGGCACCAGATCTCATTATAGATGGTTGTGAGCCACCATGTGGTTGCTGGGATTTGAACTCAGGACCTTTGAAGAGCACAGTGCTCTTAACCGTTGAGCCATCTCTCCAGCTCTTTCTAACTCTTAAATATCTGGTCTGTTTAGGGAACTTGGGTACTGGACTACGGGGTCACCTAAGCCTCAGCACGCTTTTGTTTTCTGTACATTTGCAGAGGTGATCATGTGTTACCACTCTGAGAAGGGAAGTGGCTGCACACTGTGTCCACCTGTGGCCACTCTCTCCCGACTTGTAAGCCATTGTTCCAGTCACTCCACTTTCTTGGTCTCAGGCTGTGTGACTAGTTTACAGTCTGTCATGGGGCCTCGTCCTTACTGCCTATCGCCAATTCCTGTCTCAGAACTCTGTATGAACCATGGAAGTAAGATAATCTTTTCTGAATGTTACCTAATGCCTCAGCCCTGTTATTAAGAACTTCTGGGGCTGGAGAGATGGCTCAGAGGTTAAGAACAATGGCTGTTCTCCCAAAGGTTCTGAGTTCAATTCCCAGCAACCACATGGTGGCTCACAACCATCTATAGTGAGATTCTGGGGTGCAGGCACACATGCAGGCAGAACATTGTATAAATAATAAATAAATCCTAAAAAAAATAATAATAACTTCTGGGATAGGCTGGATGGTTCATTGAATAGAAGTGCCCACTGTGCAACTTGATTCAACCCTCAGATCCCAGAACAATAGATAGTAGAGAACAGACTCCCTACATATGTCCTCTGACCTCCACATGCTGTGACATAGGCATTTCCACATTTACAACCCCCATACCCTCACAATAGTATAAGTAGACGAATTTAAACAACAGCAACAACAGAATCCCTTTTCTGAGGGGGCCACAGGTCAGGGGAGAAGGTTTGTCTGTTTGTAGCATGGGCTGGCCTTGAATTTGCAGAGATCCACCTGCCTCTGCCTTCCAGGTTCTGGGAGTAAACATGGAGCAAAAACATCTTAAAGAAGGGAGCCAAAGGTCAGAGCAGGAAAGGACAGTGAGGGAATACAGGTGATGTGAAGACAGAAGGAGGCCACTGTCTGGGAGGAGAAAGGGACCAGCAAGCAGGGCCAGGGCAATGGAGGAGGAGGATGAATTAGAACAAATTAGAATGACACACATGTATGAAAACACCATAACGAAACCCATTACTTTGTAAGCTAAATTTAGAAAATTAATTTTAAGGAACCTCCTTCTCCCTCCGAGTTTGTTGGTGCGATGTTTTTATTCTATCCTCACTACTCGGTTGTTCTTGGCCTACATTTGTGGCTTTCTGTTCCACTTCACTGCTCTGCTCATCCGTTGAGTTCAGAGCTACCACTTTAGTAAAGAAGATTCATGGGGTGTCGAGTTGCCCCTCCATGATGTTCTTATTTTTCAAGATTTTCCTAATTAACCTCCATGGTTCATCTTCTCATACGGAATTTAAAATCAGCTTACCAACTTGCAGAGTAGAATATCTTGTTGGCTTTGTTATCAGATTCAGCACACACACACACATTTATGTATACATATATGATATATGATATATATAATATATGATATGTATGACGTTTCATTCTGCAACCTAAAACTTACCATGTAGACCAGTCTGGCCTCCCATTTGCAGGGATCCCTCTGCCTCTGTCTTCTGAGTGCTGGGATTATAAGCATGCTCCCACAACATCTGACTTACACAAGGCCAAGGTCGGGAATTCCTTCCTGTTTCTCGTTTCCTGTGTTGCCCCGTCTCCCCAGTTGAACGCAGGACTTCATGCATTCTGGGTGAGCACTCTACCCCTGAACCATAGTCCCCGCAACTAAAATTATATATTAGTTTGGGAGATGGTGCTGTCTTTATGACATTGACTGGTCTTTGTTAAGAATGACCGAATGACTCTTCCTTTGGTCAAGTTTCCCCCTACCTCAAAATTGCAAATATCTTTGAAAATTTAAAGAAGTAATTATAATATTTTTAACTGGTTAGAAAGCAAATTTTGGTAGTTGAGATTGTTGTTATGTATAGCAGTTGAAGAGCAGATGGAACTGTCGGAAGTCCAGGCTGGAGAGATGGCTCAGCAGTTAAAAGCATGCATTGTTTGTGTAAAGGACCAGAATTCATTCCCATTGTCCACGTTAGGCAGCTCACAAAGTGCTTGTAATTCCAGCTTCAGGGGCATCTGCACTTGCATGTACATATCCCTACATAGACACACACACACACAATTAAACATAATAAATTTCAAAAATAAATATTTTACATCTAACAAAAATACGGAAAATTATTGTTTCTTTGGTTTATTATTATAAACTGATTCCAGTGCTTCAGTTTGCATTGAATGAATACGACCAGATATTGTTTTTGCTAGACAGCCTCTACCTCTCCTACAGGATAGAATAACCTCTGGGTATTTATGGAATTGCTTTGAATTATGGCTTCGTGCTACTGTAGTCACAATGGCCTATTGGTTGTTGGAAGGGATTCTTGGAATTCATGTGATTTCAGCCTCTGGATGTTGCTTTCCATTTTAGCTCACACGTAGATCAAGCCATTACCAGCGAGCGAGCTTTTCCTTACAGGGAGAAATTGCTACTTACTTCTGTAGTAAGAGTGTTGTGTTTCAGAGTCCTTACCTTGTGAACACTCGGAAAAAGCTTTTCATGTTTTTCACTAAATGACTGGTGAAACATGACATTTTGGCTCATTTCTGTCATTTTGAGCTTTGGCTTTATGTGGTGCCGGTAAACAGGTAAGCTTCAACCTAAGGCATTGCTGAATACTGAATCTCTGCCCTCCCCCTCTCCTCTCGGCTTCCCCTCCCATGCATGTTTAGATAGGGAGGACAGCTGTTCCGTTCCTGAGGTCCAGGTGGGGTTACCCAGGGCTAGCAGCAGGAGGGGGTTCACACACACGCACAAAAAGACAAGGACAATCCAATGCCATGAATAGAACCAGAGAATAAATTCCCACTCCAGTTCAAGAAAAAAAAAAAGGTTATTAACAGTAAGCTAGACCACAGACAGGATGGCCTGCCCAGTGTGACGTTTAAGTACGTCTGTTTAAGGCACAGGGTTTGCACAGGTGGCTACAGCCATCGTCCCCGAGCTCCTCCGAAGTGTCATCTTGTTAAGGCTGATACGCAAATCCTACTTCAAGAGAGAGATTCCTGAACTGAAATGCTGGCGGTACAGGCCCAGAGCCTACTGATACTCCCTGGTACTAGATGTCCATCTAGCTCACTCATAAAGGATGTGGAATAGTGAACAGGAATCTCTTTCGCCACACTGACAGAGAAAGAGCATAGTTTCAAACCAAATGATTTAGGCCACTCGCCATGTGCTGGTTCCTGATGGCACAGCCTGCGTTGCGTCACCGTTGACAGAGTGCTTACAGAGACCGTTACTGGGGCTGCGGTAAACAGACTGGCCACAGTCAGGTCTGTCTCCGCTACCACCGCAAAGAGTCTCTTCCACTTTGGGGTTTATAGGAGCGAATTCCTTCAGTCGTTCTACCCAATACTTGTTTTTCAGCTGGTGCCTGCTGCTGGGTACTCCAAGGTGCCCAGCCTGGGAACAATTATCTGGAACTTGGGTTTTGTTCCTCGGGTCTGGCATCAGCACTGGGAAAGTTGGAGACCATGTGTGGCCCAAGTCAGGTTGTATACTACAGACAGGGCTAATGGCTGATGTCATTTCACTGTTGTGGGGTTACCTGCCCGGCCATGGGGGAACCTTAGCAATCTGACCATATTTTATTGCTGTTGGACTCATCTTTTGGTTTTGTGGTGAAGCTGTCTGGGGATTGGCTATTATTTAACAAAGAGTCAAGAAGCCCTGAGCTGCTGTGCTTTAAAGGAGGCAGGGACAGTGCGGGCAGTGGCAGACAGTGGTGGTCAGTGGCAGGCAGGGACCAGCAGGCTGTGGTAGTCAGTGGCAGGCAGGGGGCCAGCAGCCAGTGGCAGGCAGTTTGAAGATCGCTTGCCGAAAAGTCAGCATTTAAAGTTCTCAGTTTCCCACATGGAAATATGCGTTCTCTCCCGACTCCCTAATACCTTGCCTGCCCCTGTGGCACTCATATCGTGGCTGGTTAGAGTGGATAATAGGGGAGAAGCTACTAGGGGCGTCTGAGACCCCCATGACTTTGTTCGAGTTAGTTAGGTCGTGTTTTAGCCACCTGAGTTGAGAGGTGTGGACTAATTCACTCTGCAAGTAAGTTATTTTGACTAGTTTTGAGGTCATTTTGTATACTCTTCGCTCCTGTACGGTGATGATTTTGGGGGCTCTTTTGACTGTGTGTAATGCTGGCTAACAGACAGTAGGGCCCTGTGAAATGCGGTATTGAGAATAACTCAGGGGAAAGAGGTCCCCTGGTAGATTTCCGTGTTTGCTGCGGCTGAGAGGGAGGTGTAGTGATTTGATTGAGAAATGTCGCCGGCTGGTGATGCTGGCTGGGAGGTTTAAGAGGTACGGCATTGCTGGAGGAAGTGTGATTTTGGAAGTGGGTCCTGAGATTCCATAGCCTTGCCCTACTCCAGTTTGCTCTCTCTGCTTTCTGCTTGTTTGAAGATGTGATCCATCTCTCACCTTTCTGTCCTTCCTGTCATCCCTGCAGCATGCTGCCGTGCCTTCCTACCACAATGGACTATTATTAAGCCCAAATAAATTCGGGAAATAGATGTGTTTTGCGTGCACTCTAAAGCCATTTGAAAAAAAAAATTAAACAAGGAACAAGTCTGATTTCTCATACCTCAGTAGTTGGGTGACTGTATTAAGGCTACAACTCTCATTTTGATGGGATGAGAAATAATTTATTCTGGAGTCAGACATGGTTTAGGTCACATTCACATTCAAACTTTCTGATATGGTAACAATTTCATGAAGCTTTTTTTTTAATGGTTATAAAGCCTTAAATCAAGATACTTTTCAGATACATTGATGAGTGTGTCAGGTAACCAAAAACAGTGATGGCATCTCTGCAGGAGACTTCGGATGCTGTCTGACAACATTCGCTTCTGGGTTGATGAGAGCTGACGGTTCTGTTCATATATTTCACAAGGGCTTAGCTAACAGTCACAAGAATGTTAGGCCATATACAGAGATGGGCAATGAGCAGCTGTTCTAAGGGGGTCAAAGTGACCCGAGGTAATTTGGAATTAGCCTCTGCATCTTTAACAGTCCCAACCTCTCCACAGTCACTGCAATTCTAGTCAGTCATCAGCCAACTTCAGTCAGCCTGGTAGGAAACATTATACACACGAGCAATTTAGCTTTCACATTCCTTCCTTCCCTCCCTCCTTCTTTTCCTCCCTCCCTTCCTCTCTTCTTTGTCTTCACCGGTAGTAAACACGGACATCAGAAGAATAGCAGCAGCATAACATGAAGAGACGTCTGCCTTTCTTTCCTGATCTGTCTGATGGGCTGGATCTGAGTACATGGCCTGATGATTCCTCCTGGGCCACAGTGTCAAAATGAGGGTCTTCAGGGGGCAAGGAGCAGCCAAGGGAGCAATCACAATCAGAAGTTTAATTAAAGGGCAAAGCTGGGAGCGCCTTTTTGTCTTAGCCTTCAGTACTGTGACATTTTAGAAACAGGGCTTACCTGAGACAAAAGAGGTGACTAGAGACAACACCAGATTCATCGGGTGCTAAAACGCACACTTTAAAAGAGTGCCACTCCAAGTCTGTGTTCTGAGAAAAATCGTGCGGTGTGTAAAATTGCAGTTACCATGCCAACCAGAGGCTGCAGTCCACTGACTCAACGTTCGTAAGGAAAACAAGGATTGATGTTAATGGGTGAAAAGCAACCGTTGACTTAAGAATGAGACTGAGCCTGGGATGTGTTTGTTTGAGTTCCAGGCCTTTTTGTCTCAGAGGAAATAATTCTCTATTCCTCCCCACTTCATCTGCCTTTTGGTGGATAGCATTCAATTATCTTTGACGTGACAAAGCATTCTTCTTACCAGGAAGAAAATGCATAAGCAAGAGTGACTGGTTGAGTGGAAAATACATTTTAAATGGAGAATTTATTTCCAAACAAGTAGGAACCTTGTTTTTGTACATAAAAAAATAAAAAAAGATTGAATAAAGGTTTCTGATTCAGCAATTTGGGGGTCTTTTTAAACTTACATGTTCTGTGCTGATTTGACTCAAATCCCATGGCCTGTGTTGAGCCTTGGAATCTCTTCATGTGTAGGGACAATTTTGGGTGCTTCAGAAGAGGATAAATCAATCCAACAATGGTCTCGCGTGTGAAGTTGCTCCGGAACAGAATTGTCCTTGTTTGAGTAAGTGACCATTGTTTGCTTAGTTGTTCAGATGCAAGGCTGCAGGGCCATAGTCATCAAACACTCCTGATCCTGCCTCAATGTGTGTACCAAGTCTACCCACTTCTCTCTTTCTGTTCCCACCGTGTGTGTGTTAGTGCAAACACAGTCTTCTCTTGCCTGAGTGATTTCATGTTCGTGGTTCCCAACCTTCCTAAAGCTGCAAACCTTTAATACAGTTCCTCATGTTTTGATGACCCCCAACCATAAAATTATTTTTGTTGCTACTTCATAACTGTGATTCTGCTACGGTTATGAATCACAGTGTAAACATCTGACACACAGGATACCTGATATGTGGCCCCTGTGAGAGGGTTGTTCAACTCCCAAAGGGGTTTCAACCCACAGGTTGAGGACTGCTGTTCTAGCTGTTTCATTCAGCACATTTTCCCCTATTCATTTCCTGCACCACCGAGTGCCAGGTTATCTTTTTTCTTCAACGACAGATGTTATGTTGAGATACGTGTATGCTGACTCACTTATTGTAAGACTACATCCCATGTACTTTGAACTCTATTGCCTCAGGGACCCCTCAGTTGCCCTCTCATGACATCTTCCCTCCCTCATGAATCTCTGCCAGCTAAGCTATTCATCTCTTCTCTAGTGCTGCGATCCTTTTCCAAGATGTCGTGTGGATGGCATCGTGCCACACATCTGTCTAGGATCCTAACACTGACTTTAGAGAGAGTGACGATGGTGGCTGCATTAGTCTGGGTTCTTCGGAGGAACAGAGATTCAGCAAAATTTAGAAGAGCAGAAGCAATCCCTTCCCCTCCCCCCCAGCACTTCCTCTGGCACAGATAGTAGCGGACAGAGAGCAGACTTTAGTGATAAGTGACATACTAGTGACCTCATAGCAGCTTAACCGAGAGGCTCTGTAGGCTCCCCCATGAATGGAGGAGAAATTTAATGAAGTGAGCCAAGGTCACATAGGCAGAGGCTGCACTCGCTGCCCTGAGTTCTGAAGCTGGGCTGAATTCCCAGGAGATTTTAAAGACGTTATTTTTCACTGTTGTTGAGATCAGCTTCTGTTCCATGTTAGCTATGACAGCTGTAATTAACCCAACAACTTAAAAGTAGTATTTATTCCGGGGTGATATGTCTGCTTTCTAAATCCAGACGACACTGTAGCCGGGAGTCTGGCTTTCCGTTTTAGGAATGGTGCTTATGCGCTCAGCAGGCAGTGGTATTGATCCATCAATTGACTGGTGTGTTCAAACTCCAGATGTGAGATCACTTGTAATTCTGGGAGAGGCTGATTGAGTCTCTGTACCAGATGTGAGATCACTTGTAATTCTGGAAGAGGCTGATTGAGTCTCTGTAATTGGTGACATGTGAGTCAGTTTCCTGTTACTATAACAAACTACCTGAGAAATGATCAGTTTATAAACAGGAATGGTTTTGAAGGCTCCAGTCTGAATTGACGGCCCTATTGTTTTGGACCTGTGGGTAGACAGCAGATGTTGCTGGGAGTGTGTGCAAAAGCAAAACTCCTCCCCTTCACATGAGCCAGTGCGTGAAGGAGAAGAAAGGGACCAGAGCCCACAGTCTCCTCTGATGGTGTGCCC
This sequence comes from Pachyuromys duprasi, assembly GCA_028658305.1. Taxonomy (NCBI): domain Eukaryota; kingdom Metazoa; phylum Chordata; class Mammalia; order Rodentia; family Muridae; genus Pachyuromys; species Pachyuromys duprasi. The sequence goes on from CM053748.1 coordinate 17,167,520, forward strand.
ACCAGTGTCCCATGACCCTCTAGTAAGGCTGTACCCTGTGAAGGTTCCAGCACTTCTAACTGCCACGCTAGGAACAAAGCCTTTAACACACAGCCCTTTGTAGAACATTAAAGGTCAATGCTATATCAGGGACTGATCTGGGCTCTTTGGAACATCCCGTTTCATTCAGCAGTGGCTTTCTCAGAGTATGAATGGGCTTTTAGGTAGGCTTGGTTATTAATAGTTGACATTAGATTGTGTCCTTAGATCAGTCTAATAAGACCACAGACTGTGGGCAATGAAATAGCTAGAGCTAGGCTGTACTCAGTGGTGGGGCTGTTGCCTACAGTGTATAAGGCTCTGAGCTCAGTTCACAGCCCTGAGCAAGACAATGAGCAGAGGTCCACTTCCTAATTATAAATTATTTTTAAAATGCATCTTATTGAGGACAATATTTTAATTCTGGCTTTCATGAGGTACTTGTAGGACACTGGATGTGTTGCATGAGCCTACATGTGTGTGCTGGTGTGTGTGTATGTGTTGGTGTGTGACTGTGTGCTAGAGTGTTTTTGTTGATATGTATGTGTGCTGATGTTTATGGTGTACATGTGGTGCGCTGGGGTGCATGTATGTGTGCTGATGTGTGTGTGTGAGCTTGTGAGAACGTTTTTGTTTGTTTGTTTTTTACATAAGTGGTTTGTATTTAGCTAATTATGGTGAGTCAGTGATACTACCATTTAGGAAGTGAAATTTGCTAATTATTTTATGTGTCTGTGAATGCCTGAGTGTGCATATGTCCTCAGGGGTTGGAAGAGGGTGTCAGATGCCCTGGAAATGATGTTATAGGTGTCATGAGCTGTCATGTGGGTGCTGGCTACAGAAACCAGGTCTCCTGAAAAAAGCAGCCAGTGCTCTTAACTGCTGGGCCTTCTCTCCAGTTCCCAGGATGGAGAAAAAAATATTTTTGGTGAGGAGGGGTTTGAGTCAGGGTTTCTCTGTGTAGCCTTGGCTATCCTGGACTCAATTTGTAGACCAGGCTAGACTCAAACTCACAGAGATCTGCTTGCCTCTGCCTCACTGAGTGCTCACAGGTGTGCATCACTGTGCCCTGCTTGGAGGATTTTTATAACTTTTAATAAACTTTTCCTAGAAGCTTATTATAGAGATAACTCATCCTTAAGGGAAAAAATGCTCACTTTTAATTTAAATTTTCAAAAGTGTCTTTGGGGCATTCTATAAACTGAGCATACATACATCTATACACATATAATATACATAGATAATGTATACAGCTATACATATATAATGCATACATATATTTTTGTGTTTATGTGTACATAACAACAATTAAAGATAAAGAGGCCATCAATTTGAGAGAGAGAAAGTGGGGTGCATGGGAGGGGTTGGAGGAAGGAAAGGGAAGGGGAAAATGATATAATCACATCCTAATTTTAAACATTATAGAAAGTATCTTTGAGGCTAGGCTCAGTAGGTAAGAGCACTTGCCTTGCAAACATGGAATGGGTTTGGATCCCCAACACCCACATAGAAATCAGGTGGGTGTGCCTGTATCCCAATATTGGAGGACCAAGACAGGTAGATCCCAGGAGCACTCTGGTAGCCAGATGTGGCGAACTTCAGTTTCTGTCTGAAGACAGTTAAGGTGGAGTAATACAGGATGACACCTCCTGCTTTTATCAGGCCTCTACAGGTGTACCCATGGAGGCGCCCACCTGTACACTCATGTGAATGCAACACACACACACACACACCACACACACACACACACACACACACACACACACACACACACGAAAGGGAGGGAGGGACAGAGGAGAGGAATAAACAAGTAAACCAACAAACATATTCCATAAGGATCAAGGATTTATTGTGAGGAAGAATTCAACTTTTCCATTTTAAAATATTCAGACAAGAGAAAAATCGAAATAGACTGCATCAAAGATGTATCTACATATGTGTGTGTGTGTGTGAGTGCGCGGTGCCATGCTAGAGTTTGAGGCCTGGCTCTTACCTATGCTAGGCAAGGGCCCTGCCACTGAGCTACTCCCTAGCTCTTGCCTTTAATTTGTAGCTGTCGATCAGTGGATTTAGAATTAAAAAATAATTTTATTTTATGAAAAATAGTCTTAGTGAGACTCTTCTTAAATAAGAAAATCGGTTATTTTAGGCTCAAGGCTTTACTCGTCCTTAGCATTGGTTATTGGTGGCTTACGGCAAGCTTGCTTTTAGCAAAACGGAGAAGCTGTTCGCTGAACTGTGAAAGGTGTAGAGAGAGTACTCTGGTCCTGTGTCTAGGGGCTTTTCCACTCATACACAGAGAGGAAAGAAAGGGAGGGAGGAGACAGTTCCCTTTGTGGGGAGGGGAGAGTGATTTGAGAGAGAGGCGAGGAACATACATCTTCATATCAAAGCACTTAGTATGCTTAATTGTTGCTGGGTTCATGGCTTCCAGGGGAGCAGCAGGCATATCCCAGGAGGGGGACAGTGCTGGACCTCTGGAGCATGAAATTGACTGGTGTCTGAGCGGCCAGACACATGGCTGTGCCAGCTGTCTTTGTATTCTGGCTTATTCGGGACATCACATTCCTTGCTAGATAAATACTGAAGCTTCCTTCATTTTTTGTGTCCCACACCTCCAGAAACATACCAATGGGCTCATTTAAAAAAAAAAACACTTTATTGAGATATTAACTTGCGGTATGATCCACCCCTTTAGAGTACTTTGATTGTCATATTCTAGAAAAAAAAAGCCACTACCACATTTATTGCTCCAAAAAGAAAGCCCCGTTGATTTAATATCTCCATTTTCTCCTATCTCCTTTTTTCCCAGCAGTAGGCAACTAGTAATCTATCTTATATAGCTTTTTTTTTAAGGAGGGTTTCTCTGTGTAGCCCTGGCTATTTTGGAACTCACTGTGTAGACCAGGCTGGCCTCAAACTTGGAGATTCACCTGCCTCTACCTCCTAAACCCTGGGATTAAAGGCCACCACCACCTTGCCTACTTTCTATCTTTAAGGAATTGCTGATTCCAGACATATGCAAATTGAACCAAACTGCATACAGTCTTTTTTTATTGACTTCGACACTTAGCCTAATGTTGTTGAAGTTCATCCACATTGTGGCACGTGTCAATCTGTCATTTCTTTTTATAACTATATAATATTTTACCATCTACATATAGTACATTTTCTTTATTCACCAATAGATGGATATTTGGGCTATTTCCTCTTCTGGCTATTGTGAACAGTGTTGCTCTGTACAGTTGCATATGAATTTTGTGTGAGCATATCTTTTCAGTCATTGTGAGCATATACCAAGGAATTGTTGGATGCAGCAGAGAGCAGGCTAATGCTCCCACCTCATACTGTCTGGAAGAGTCCATGTCCTAATCTTCTGAGCATGTGACTATAGTATGTCACAGGGTAATCGGACATAGGATTAAGATTGCAGATGGAATGAAGGTTGCTAATCAGATCCCTTTAAAATAGATTATTCTGTACCATCCAGGTGAATTATCCAGTGCGCTCAAAGGCGCCCCAGGGTGAGGGAGAGCAGAAAGTGAGTCAGAGTGGCTCAGTGTGGACAATATTTGGCTGCTGTTTGAAGATGGAGGGTGTCCCCAGACACAAGAATAGGTAGCTTCTAGGAGCTGGAAGAATCGAGGAAGACATTTTCTCCCAAAGCTCCAAAAGCAGCTTCATTTCAGCAGACACAGCAGTGTCATGATTTTGTTATTGTTTTAGGCCATCGAGTTTGTAGCAGTTATCTTGGTAGTAGGGATATGTACTGGTCGCGCATCGTGCAGCTTTCCAGATACTGCCGAAATGTCTCCTTCAGCATCCCCCACGCCCGCCAGGATGGCTGGAATGGTCAGCATCTCCGAAGCACACTCCTAAGTATCTTTTTGAGTAGACCATCTAAGGAATGCGGAGTAATGTCTTTTTTCCAGTGGCTTTGATTTGCATTTCCTGGCTAACGACATTGAACAGCATTTCTTGTGCCGGGTTGGCTATTTGTTCGTCTTTGGAGAGGTGTCTATCAGATCTTTTCTTGTCCCCTTTTCATTCCTGCTACTCCCTTTCTCCTTTCCAACCAGCTCCTCCTCCTCATGCTTGTTTTGTGTGTGTGTAACAGAGTGAGTTTAGCTAGGATTGCCTACGTGAACATGGGCAAGGGGTTATTAGCAGACGCTTGGGCAACTTGCCAATAGCTAGAGAAAATGTCTCTATTACTTTTGTTATTGTGTGCTCTTGATGTCATAGCTAAGAAACCATTGTTTGGTACAGTAGAAGCTTTATTACAAAAAAACAAAATAACAAACAAACAAAAAAAACCAAACCAAAAACCTCGCCAATAAGTGAAAATGTCCTCCACTAAAATTAATCTGACCCAAAGTTCAAACAACTTAATAAACTTATGTACAATTAGAAGTGGCTTTCAAAACTTAAATCTTGGACTTTTAGTATCAATTGTACTTTGTGAGCTTACAGATTTTTGGGGGGTTGGTGGTGGATAAGTGCATATCGGAGGCAGACCGAGGTCCAGAGGGTACTTTGTATGTTTTTGATCAGTGCTTCTCAGTCTTCCTAATGCTGTTCCTCAAGTTGTGGTGAGCCACCCTCCCAACCACCAAATTATTTTCATTACAACTTCTTAACTGTAGCTTTACTACTATATGAACCATAATGCTCTTTACTCTTGAAATATTTACCCATGAGGCATAGCAGAGGCGAGGCTTTTCCTCTACCCAGAGTTGTCGCAGGCTTGCCGAGATCTGTGTTGCTGTCCCCTGGATGAGGTATGCTAGTCATTGCCATGGCTTGCTTTGTCCTCTTAATCCTTTCACACTACAAAACTTCTTAAATTGGCTTCCTTGTCTAGGTGTTAAATGACCAGAGAAACTTGTAATTGCCATGATTTCAATCTATGGACCTTTTTGCCTCCCGGTTCTCAGAGCATCAGCTGTTGGCACCTTGTCTACTGACTAATTTTCCCGAAGTCATCTTGCTGGCTGGTGGTGCTAAGCTGCTTGCAGCTGCTGTAGCCATGCTGTGTCACCTTCCTGCGTGGTGGGGGAGCTTCATTCTCAGTCCTGTTCCTCTCAGGTCTGCTGTGGCCACCACCTAGAAATGTCTTCTGCTAATCCCACATTTCCTTCCAAGCAGTGTATCCTCCTTTCTCTCTGTATCCCAAGCAACAGGAAACCCTCTACCATATGTTTAGTAACTACTTGTCTACTATTCTGTTTCAGTCATTTGCTATTCAGTTACCTGATATTTAGCTCAGAACCCTTCAGTCTAATAATTCAATGAAAGCTTGTTTGGTTATTTAACATTTTCTTTGCTACCATCTTACACACACAGTTCATTGGCTGGTTAATAACAAAAATTTAAAGTCAATCTCTCTCTCTCTCTGTCAGTAGAGTCTCTCTGTGTTGCCCAGGCTAGTTTTCAAACTTGCAGGCTCAGTTGGTCTTCTTGCCCCAGCTTTCTGAGTGCTGAAAGTACATGTGTGTACCACTCTACTCATCAAACACCTTCTTCAGAGCCAGAGAAATGATCTAACAGCGACAGCATGCCCTCAGCAGCATGTGGCCATCTCTTCATGCCAGTTGCCTTTTGATACCAAACCCGCTGTGACTGGAATTCTTGCTGCTACCAACACTAGCGGCAATAGCAAGGTTTTATTTGACCAGCTGGTCAGATGACTATGTAATCACAGTTACAGGCATCTAGTAAGGATACACAAAGTTGTTGGGTGTGGTGGCGCATGCCTTTAATCCTAGCGGTCTTTCCTGCTCAGGATGGCCCGCAGGGGGGCACCTACAGTGTTCAAATGGCAGTATAAAGCCAAGGTGCCAGGTTTTCAAGTGGTGTGGGGGACAGTGCTAATAGTCTTAGAGCAATAAGCATGTATGTTTTATAACAGAGAAAGTAGTCAAAACTGAGCGGGAACCTACAGAGCTATCTTTTAAAATTATCATTTATTACAGTTTATTCAATTTGTATCCTGGCTGTGACCCCCTCCATCATCTCCTCCCAATCCTACCCTCCCCTCCCTCCCTCTTCTCCCCCTGTACCCCTCCCCTAGTCTACTCCCCTTCTATATGACCCTAGCCTATCAGGTCTCATCAGGATTGGTTGTATTGTCTTCCTCTGTGGCCTGGCAAGGCTGCACCCTCCAGGGGAAGGTGATCAGAGAGCCTGCCCCTGAGTTCATACAGTGACAGGAGTAAGGGGAGCAGGGGCCCCACTTACTAGGGACCCCACTTGGATACTGAGTCTATGGGCTACATCTGAGCTGGGATTTTAGGTCCTCTCCATGCATTGTCCTTTGGGGTATCATTTTCTGCAGGGCTCCCAGGGCTCAGGTTTTTTGTTTCTGTTTTTGTTTTTGGCTCTGTTGATCTCCTTTTGGAGCTCCTGTCCTCTCCAGGGCTTTCTATCTCCACCTTCTTTCATATGATTCCCTGTACTCTGCCCAAAGTTTGGCTATGAGTCTCAGCCTCTGCTTTGATACCTTGATCACTAGAGTCTTTCAGAGGCTGTCTATGGTGGGCTCCTGTTCTATTCCCTGTCTTCTCCTGCTTCTAATGTCTACTGCATTTGTCTTTCTGAATGAGTTATCATAAGCAGCTCTTTTCCATTTGTGTCCAGCCACTCTGAAGCCCCTGTACCTGTAGGTTCTGTGTGAGCATTGTAGGTCGGTACTCTGTTCCCAGGATGGCTCCAGGACCCAGCAGGCACCAGCAGCCACTGTCCAGAGTGGTCAGGGACTTCACCCAGACTGCAGAATCTCCTTTCATCCTCTCCCTTGAGGACTACTGCTACCCTGTCTGCTCTCATGGCTTCCTTCCATCTAGCTGGGTACAGATCCAGCTCACCCAAGTCCGAATGGTTCTAAGAGCCATACCTTGGCCCTTGTTCTCAGCATCAGTGGTGTTATTGTCTGTCGGAGGTTCCTTTAAAAGAGGCAGTGTGGTGTCAAGGTTACAACCCAGGCCCTAGAGTTCTGTGACCTGGCTAGTGTCAGGCAAAGAGAAGCAGCAGGAAATGTGGGTGGTCGGGCAGCCTTGCCACTCAGTGGCACATTCTCTGTCTTGAGTTTCTTTTCAGATGAGGTGGCAGGAGTCACCAAGGTGCAAGGGGTGACATGCAGAACAACACAGCAGTCGGGCGCAGGCTGTGTGTCCTGATGGGTGGTATGGAATAAGGGACATGGCAACGCCTTGCCATGCTGAGCCCTTGCCATGCTGAGCCCTTGCCATGCTGAGCCCTAGGGCTGTTTCTGTCATAGCTGGAAAGCAATAAAACGTTATCTCTAGGTGTGGAGGGGCCCCCAAACCCAAAGGATTTGTGTATTTTAACAACAGGTTTAACAACTCATGTAAAAGCTAGGCAGAGTGGCAAACACATTTGAGAACAGCCCAGTCTCTCTAGAGTGAGCTCCATGCCATCATGAACTACAAGATCCAGACTCAGAAAGAAAAGGAGAGAGAGAGGATTAAAAAAAGAGAGAGAAAGGAAGGAGGGAAGGAAGGAAGGAAGGAAAAGAAAGAAAAACATTTATTCCAAAGGTGACATTTTCAGCATCATATTAGACTGGCTGGGAGAAGAAAGCCCTGTTTCTGTCTGCCTGTCTTATCTGTCTGCCTCTCTGTACAAATGTTTTTTTCTTTCTCATGTTTAGTGAAAAAGTTAATTGCAATGCAACTTCACTATGCCATCTCTGGTTGCCGTTGGTTTGAGATAATACGTGTGGACAGCCAGGTGCATAGTCTTCTTCAGGACCATTTATGTTCCCGTAGAGGCAGGCCACTGTTTAGCTTTATTATTGTAGAGCATGCAACCTTATGCATTTCTTTATTTCTAGGACAGTCTTTCCAAAGAAAAACTATCTAGGGCTGAGGAGATGCCTGATAAAGCACTTCCTGAACAAGCATGGTGACCAAAGGGTTTTTTTCCTTTTTTTTTCCCCTCTGTTGTTGTGTTTGGGTTTTGTTTGTTTTTCTGAGTCAAGGTTTCTCTGTGTAGCCTTGGCTGTCCTGGATTCACTTTGTAGACCAGGCTGGTTTCGAACTCACAGAGATATGCTTGCCTCTGCTTACAGGCGTGGCTGGTGACCAGAGTTTGAATCCCTAGAACCCATGTAAAAGCTGCACAGTTGTTGTTGGCCTGCTTTTAAGCCTACACTCAGGAAGCAGAGACAGGGACTCCCCAGGGCAAGCAGGCTAATTAGACCACCTGGAACTGTAAGCGATCTTGGCTCAATAATACACGGTAAAGAGAGGTCAAGAAAGATACCAATATCAACTTCACATCTCCATACACACGTATCCACATGTGCAGGTACACCTATGCCCACACACATGCATCTGTACCCATGTAAACTCTCTCTCTCTCGCACACACATGAACACACCCACACATCTCATAGATATTGCTAGTTTTCTGATGTCTGTAACAATCTAGTTGTCAACCCAAAACATACGAAGATGCCTCTGTCTCCACACTCTATGGTACTAGAGTATGGTACTTCCGTTTCTCTTTTTGATTTTAGTTTGCGTTTTCCATTTCCTTCGCCATCAGGATCCGATTCTTGTTGCTTCTTGTTGGTAAACTTTGGCCCTCCTCTCCTGCCAGACCTCCGCTGACTTCTGCTTCTCCAGGTGGCAGCAGCTTCAGTGAGCGGGATGGATTTAGTCCTGGTGGCTGTTGCGGGCTGTGTTGATTTAAAACCATCGAAAAGATGGATTTCAAGCAAATGCCATTTGGAAAGGCTGTGGATGGGAAGGAAGGAACGGCTGCTGCGTGCGCAGGGTTGCGGGTGTGTGTGTGTCTGATTTATCCAGCTGTCTGCAGGGGTCACCCTGTGGGTCCACGACCTTGCCCTGCCCTGTGCTCTGCAGAGGTTGTAGAGCCCCTGGTAGCGCTATGCAGTGAGGAGAGAGTCACATAAAATCATGTTAGGGAGAGGCTCCTGCGGGAGGAGCTTGGATGGCATGTACATTAGAGGCTCACACGGACCCACGAGGACTTTCCAGCACCCAGCAGCAACTGGACCTTCCTCCTGCCGGCTGCTAGAACAGAGTGAACGTCCCCGGGCATCCCTCCTTTTCTGAGGGTTGCCCTAACGTTTGAGCCACCGTGGGGTGCTGTTGTGACTCTACCTGGAATGGTGGATGCTGGCTTTCTGAACCATTTGAGCATGGGCTAGTTAACAATCCAGAAAATGGAACTCCAATCGTGGTGAGAGAGTGGAGAGGCTGAGAGGGAAGAAACGCAGAGGAGAGTTTAAAGTTTTAGGGACACAGTGGAAGGCCCCACTAGGCCTGTCACATCTCTAGTCCAGGGCCCCCATTCACATTCAAAGCTTTAGGATTTTCGTCTGTTATAATGAAGTGGGTGGGAGCCTGGGAGGGCAGCTTATGTTTTTTTTATTTTGTTTTGTTTACAGACTCCTGGGTCATACATAGCTAAAGAACAGGAAATGATGGAAGTTCCTAACTGATTTTAAAATGATATGAGGAGAGAGTGAGCTGGATCCCGTGAGGTGGACAGTGGGGGAGGCAATGGAAAGGCTTGGCAGGCCAGGGAGGAGCAGAGGTGACAGATCCCAGTCTGGGCTGCGCATGTGTGTGTGAGGTGAGAAGTGTTGAGCACAAACCGGAATTGCCAGGGGATTACAAAGCAAAGCAAAACACCCCTCACCTGTGAATGGAGATCCTCCAAGGCCGAATGACTGATTAGAACTGTAGCTGTGGAGAGTTAGAAGGTTGCAGATGCAGAGGCTGATTATCTTGGGATATTGCTAATCCTTTTAGGCTAGTCATTGTCCATCCCTGTGTCTGACCATTAGGTAAGACCTTTGAAAGGTTTTCTTAGCAGAGCCTCTTACAAACGAGGAGGCTCACCATGACATCAGATTGCTGCTGAAACCTTCCGGCAGACAGTCCCGGTCTGCTTGCCGTCACTGCCAGTGTATTTGCTAAGTACACTGATTTCTGACTTTTCCTTTGTTCTGTGACTAATAAAAGCCCATGGAAGTTCTCCTGCAGGGGAACAGTGTTTTACCAGAAACTTTGAAGAACCCCTCAGTGAGCACCATATTTTACTAAGAAATCGGGTTCTTTTTTTGGACTCTTCTATCTTATTAATTAAAGCAGAAACTCAAGGAGAAAACAGGGCAGGGATGTGGAAGGGGAGGGGAGAGAGTGGGGTTGGAGATGGAGGGTGAGTGGGGGAGAAAGCTGGCCTTTTGAGTTGGCCAGGATGTTCAGCAATGGAGGTCAGCAAACAACTACACTGCAGAAGGCAGGTAAGTTCAGAGAAAAAGTGAGAAAACCCAAAGTTCCAGACTTCGGCCATTATCTGAGAAAGAGAGATTGAAGAAAAGAGGAAAAATTGAAGAGAACTAAGAACTGAGCAGCTGCAGCTCCAGAAACAACTTCACTGAGGCTTTCTGGGAAGAGAAAGGGCATTGTCTCATTAAGGGGATAGCTCCTCCTCTCTATACCCAGCTTCAGGTAATCGCCTTGATGGGCAGGCCCAACTGGAAGAGCTCTTGAGGGAGGAGGTAATAGTATGAAATGTTCTTATCTTTGGAACAAATCATGTCTCTACACAAGAAAATTCCGGTGGCGAGAGGTCCATCCGCAGTGGCCTTCAAGGCTTCAAGGCATCTGTAATGACATGTTTCAAGGCAGCTTGAATCTGTGTTCCAAGTCATGGTCACTCATATATGGTTCAAGACCTCTCTTATTCCCTTTGTAGTGAAAGCTGGATTTGCATCAAGACAGAAGGATGCTTTTTCAGATACGTAACTTGAGGTACCTGAGGTACGTGTCCTACGATGGATAATACAGGAAGAGGAGGAGGAGATGTGGGAAAGATTCAGGTTTTGTGTGGACATTGGGAGTTACTTATGATGCTTATGAGGGTGCAAGGCAGATGTGTTGTGTAGGCATGTTGTGTTTTAGTTCTGTTGCTGTTAAGAGTCACCATGACCAAGGCAACACCAATGAAGAAAGCATTTAATTGGGGGCTTGCTTACAGCTGCAGAGGCTTAGACTGTATCATCATGGCAGGGAGTATGGCTAGAGAGATGCTAGAGAAGTAGCTGAGAGCTCCATCCTGCTCCAGAGGCAGAAAAAGACCCAGCATGAGCTTTGGAAACCTCAAAGCCCACCCTCAGTGACACACTTCCTCTAACAAGGCCACACCTCCCAATCCTTTTCAAACAGTACTGTTCCCTGGTGTCTAAGCATCCAAATATATGAGCCTATGGGGGGGGGGGGATTCTTATTCAAACCACCACAGGTTTGCATGTGGATATTTGGGTCTGTGGCACAGATAAGAGGCAAGGTGGTCAGAAAGTGCAGGAGCCATTCCAGTTTCACAGGGAACGGTCTAGCGGGTGGGGCCAGATGGCGGATAAAACGAGGAGGGCCAGGATGGGAAGAGAATCCAGCAAAAGAAACTTTGAAGAAGGACCAGGACGCCCAGAAAAGTGTCCTCTGGTGGAAGTATTACTGGTAGGGTCCTCAGATCCACTCATGATCTGGTTACGGTCAGTGCATAAGGAAGAGGTAGATGCTGTCGCCGGTAGTCCTTGGCTGCCACCTCACAGGCCTGACTGTACTACACCTGCAGGCCCAACTGCCATCCAACACGACCTCTTACTGCACAGACCCTTGCTGCCACACATAGGCCTTACAGTCTCCTCACATGCCCTCACTGTCAACACACAGACCCTCCTTGACACCACAGAGGCCCTCAGTGTCAACTTACAGGCCTCACCGTCACCACACAGGCCCTACTTGACACAGCACAGGCTCTTGCTGTCAACTTACAAGCCTTACTGTCACAAGACAGGTCCTACTTGATACCACACAGGCCATTTCTGTCAACTTACAAGCCTCACAGTCACCACACAGGCTCTACTTGACACAGCACAGGCCTCAAATGTCAGCTTATGTGCCTCACTGTCACCACAGGCCCTACTTGACACCGTACAGGCCCCCACTGTCAACTTACACACCTTATAGTCACCAGACAGCCCCTTCCACCCCCCCTCCCCGTCATCCCACAGGCCTCAAAGCCACCTTTATAGCTCCTCCTTGACACGTCACCAGCCTCACTACCACCTCACAGGACCTCATTTGCACCTCATAAGTTCTCACTGCCACATCACAGGACCTCATTTATATCACATCTCCTCATTGCCACTTCATAGTACTTCCTTGCCAACACCCAGACTCTTAGCTGCCATCTCATGGGCCGTACTACCCCCCCCACAGCTCCTCTGTGTTATACGGCAGGCCCTCAGTGCCACCCTGGCCCTCATGGTGACCTAATAATTACTCATAGGCCTCACGCCTACCTCTTGGGCCCTTGCTGTCTTCTCAGAGACAAAATGCTACCCCCCACAGGCCTCACTGTCACCACACAGCACACAGTGCCACTTCACGTGTCTCCCTGTCACCTCGCAGGTCCTCCCTGCCACCTCAGAAGTTTTTACCCTCACCTCACAGTCCACAATAACCTCACGGGTGTCACTGTCACCTCTTGGACCCTCACCTAACAGGGCGCACTGCCATCTCGAGGCACTCAGTTTCACCTCACAGGCTTCGCCACCGTCTCACAGGTCAACAAGTGCCGCCTCAGAGGCAGCAATGTCGGGTCACTGCCCTCACTTCTACCATGCAGACCTCAGTTGCTAGCGCACACGCCTCACGGCCATCGCACAGGCCTTCACCGTCGCTTCCCGTGCCTCGCTGTCTCACCACCGGCCTCACTGACCTCACAGGCGTCACGCCCCCCCTCCCCCCCCAGGTGATTTTTGTATCTTGATGATGGCCTCATGTTATTGCCTCTCAGTAGGGCAAATCACACCTGCCAGCGCGTTCCCTGCATGTCCCGGCTTCGCTGATTGGACTGGGTGCGAAGAAGTCAAGCCTGGAAACGTGTGTTAAGGACTCTCAATTGTTGGGGGGGGGGAGGGGGTTGGCTCTCATGTTCAAGCCCTTAGAAAGTTGGAGATTCACTCTCAAGAGTTATCAGGGCTGTATGTGGGAGCAAAGTTTAGAGAATTCGGTTTTTATCCTTCGTGGAGGAAGATGGATTCGGTGTAACCCTCTGAAGAAGCAGTGGATGCTGTGATGTCTTTCAGGACTTCCGGGGATGAGTCTCACAAATCCATAGATCATGATCACTGAAAGTCATCTGACATGACACTGATCCAATAGTCACCAAATGAGGCTGAGCTTGGCACTTTTTAGCTATCATTTTTAGCTATCATACAATGGCCCTCCAAGGCCAGCTCCTCATTCTCCTTCAGTGGAGGAGGGAAAAAAGACAGAGCCTGTGCAGTATTGGTTGAAGGAGTGGACCTCACTACGTAGCAACTTAGAGCAGCAAATGCTCGTCGTCTCTCACAGCTGCTGAAGGTCAGGGATGTGGTTGCAGCTTGGCTAGGTGCTACTTGCTCCTGGTGTCTCATAAAATTACAGTCCAGGTGTTGGCCAGAGATGTGGGCACAGGAAGGCTTAAGCAGCGATGGAAGGTCCCCTTGGGCTCTTCCACATGGTCTCATTTCCTCACTGGGTGGCCCTTTCCACCAGACTTCTTAGGTTTCCCCGAAGCCTAGAGCTGGCTCTCCCCAGGACAAGCGATTGGAAAGAGAGGAAGGGAGCGTGCCCATGTCTTCTGCGACCATGCCAAGTCTCATTGTCACTTCTGCTATGTCCTGTTTATGCTTGTTGGGCCTATTCACTGTGAGAGAGTCCCACACAGGAGCATGAACAAGTGTGTGTGTGTGTGTGTGTGTGTGTGTGTCCTTGATAATCTTTAAATTGCTTATTAACTAATCTAATAATTGCTTCTTATAATGCAACTGTTAGTTTACTTTTCAGGTTATAAAAATAGATGTCATAATTACAGCCTAGTCTATATAAGAATGGTTTTAACTATTTAAAAGTTATACAGAGTTAACTGGGTATGATGACACACCTTTAATTCCAGCGCTCTGGAGACAGAGACAGGAGGATCTCTGAGTCCAAGGCCAGTCTGACCTACAGAGCTAATTCCAGAACAGCCAGGGCTACACATAGAAATCGAGTTTTGAAAAACAATAGAAAACAAACAAAACAAACCTATTATACAGAGTAGGGAGAAAGCCCTTTTCAGTACTACATAAAGATATGGTTTAAATGCCAGTTTCACCCCTTCTACTAAATTTCAATAGTGTATTAGAAATTGAATGTATAGTTTTGGTCAAGGATAAATAATTAGTTTTAAATTAAGTGATATGAAACACTAATTTTGGTTCCAGTAAAGAAACAAATGAGGTAGAGTTAGCCTTTTAAATGTTTAAAAATTGCAAAGATTTTAAAGTTTAGCCAGAAACTTCTCCAGGATTTAAGACATAAAGTGAATAAGTTTGTGCCTTTGAATTTTATTATGAAAATCTTTTATCTATTTTCTATTTAAAACAGCAACGAGTGAGTCATGTAGCAGGAACATGTTTTGGAACAGATCCACTTGCCCAAGGCCACATAGAAGAACAAATCACAAACGTCAATACTTTTTAACTTCATAGATACCACAGTTGATGGTGCAAAACTCAAAAGGGGAGATCGTTCAGTTGGGGGAGGTGCGCAGTATACGGGAGTCTTTGGGTCAGAGTTTAAAAGGGTGTCACAAGGAGGACAGTAGTGGCTTTATTTCCAACTTTGGTCTTAGACCCTTGTCACTAAGTTAGGCTTATCGCTGACATGTTTCCCCATAAGCTCTTGAATAAGTTGAGACATATAATGGGGACAAGTATGAATGAAATAAAAAGACCTTGAACTCTCCCCTTCTTGGAAAACAATGAACAGTCATGACCACTTGGCAAGTATACGTGTTGACTTAGATCCAAATCCTAAAGATAGGCTCCAGTTTTAGGAGATAGAAAACAAGCAGGTGACAAAAAGTTTACCCAGGTGATCACGTGTCTCAGTTTTAGCTTGGCCCTTAGATTTTTTTTTTCAGTGTGTGAATGTGTGTGTGTGTGTGTGTGTGTGAGTGTAAGCTAGAAGACAACCTCAAGAGCCATTAGCTTGTTTTTTGACGTAATTCCCTGGAACTGGAGTAACAAGCATTTGTGAGCTGCCACATGGGTGCTGGGAACTGAACCCGGGTCCCTCTGGAAGAGCGGCGAGCCATCTCTGCAGCCCCATAGAATAGCTTTTCGAAATCAGCACTTGCTGATTAAGTGGTTAAGAGCACTTGCCGCTCTTCCGGAGGACCCTGGTTGGCTCCCAGCATCCATATGGTAGCTTTCAACTGTCTTTAACTGCAGTTTCAGGGGATCTGAAGTTCCCTTCTGACCTCTGTGGACATGTACACGCAGGCACTCATGTGGAGTTAAAAGGCTATCTTAGATATTTAAAACTACATTACTAATGTCAACTGAAAACAGTGTTTCACTACAAAATTAATCTGATTATCAAAAGACATCACTTTCTTTTATAGAGCTGTGTTCTTAGAAACTCCAGAGGCAGCAGCTCAACAGGCAGGGTCTGTGATGAGTTAGTTTTGGGGTAAATGTTTAATGTTGCTTTAAGAATGTCTTAGTGAGAGCCGGCCATGATGGTGCACGCCTGTGATCCCAGCAATCTGGGAGGCAGAGGCAGCCTGACCGCAGTGAGTTCGAGGCCAGCCTGGCCCACAAAGTGAGTCCAGGACAGCCAAGGCTACACAGGGAAGCCCTATCTCGAAAAAACAAAACGAAACAAAACAAAACAGTCTTAGTGGAACATACATGGGAGGCATGGAAAAAGAGAGCATTAACACTGTGAAGGGCAACAATCTAAACAGGCAGCAACTTGGAAAAGTTGTTTCCAGAAATAAAAACAAATAATTGATCTTAAGGAAACTTAGCTTCAGCACACAGCACCTTCTAAAGCTTTTATAATGGAATGTGCTAATGAAATAAACTTCTGTTGGAACTAATGAGCTATAGAATGGACTTCACTCTACTTAACTATGAACCCAACCCTGAAAAAAATGGAAGCTGACACTTAAAATCTTCCTCATAATGGTGTAAGTAGTGAACAAAGCAGTCAAGCTCTGGTTGAGGTAGTATTTCCATTAATCTTCACAGTTCCTTCTGTTGGTTACAAGAGCTACAGACAGGTTTGGGAGGTTGCTTGGCCATGACCTGGTTGGCAATTTAACATATTGACCTGGAACTCACTTAGAAATGAACATCTCAAACAATCAAACAATCAGGTCACCCATCTCCATAACATCATTTCCATTCTGTATTAAAGTGGCCTTGTCAGAGGTAGCCTGATAAAGGCTTGTCTTTTTGGCTTAGAAAATATTGCCAAATTCCCCAGCAGCTATTCATGCCTGATCTATTTAAGTTTAAAAATACCACAGACCTGGTCATTGGGGAGCTCAAAATAGTCTTTACCAGCAGTGTCACATTGTGCCACATCTGACTCCTTTGAGAAGAAGGGGTTAGGGAGGAGGGAGAGAAAAAGGAGGAGGAAAGGGAGGAACAGGAGGAGGAGGAAGAGGAAGAAGAAGGAAGGACAGAAGGATGGAAACAAAACAGTATAAAGCAGAGCAGGACCTAAGCCACCAAAACTAAAGCAGTAACAACAAGCCAACAAATAAAACTTGCTTTTGTCATTTGGCCTCTTGAAAGTATCCTGATTTTTTTGTCATTGGCCATTCTAAGAGCTGATGACTGTGAAGTGGCTTTTCTTCCCAGTCAGCTTCGCAATTAGCAAACACACTTCTCCCCTCTCTGAGGCATGTCTAGTTGCCTCCGGAAACAAGGGAGACATAGATGGCTCATCCAGATTTCTTCTATCTCTGTCCATGCATAAAATCTGTCTGGTGTGACACACCACTTTCTCGCTCCTGTGAAGGAACTTCAGAAAGTTCTTTATGGGAAAAAAATATTGCAAATTTTTTTTTATGTTGTAGTATGTCACTAGTCATTGTATATATAGTGACTTTCATTTCCTTACTTGGCTAGCTAAAAGGAAGGGGCACATGCTCTATCCTTAGTCTTGATATGTGCATACTTAAACCTTTATAAGAATTGTGTCAAGGGCTGACTAATGAGAAGTGTAGCTTAGTGGGAGAAAATAGCTCCTATATTTGATCGAATTTGCTTTACCCATATACTTGGTGACAAGGACTGCCTGGTGAAAGCCAGTCTTTTATGAACCCTTCAGGTTGGAACTCACTCTCTTACAGGTGAGAAAACATTTCTCTCTGCCTTTTGTTTTGTAATGGGAAAATAAGAGGTCATATTTTTTCGTTTATGCTTTAAACAGGCAAATAATGTTGCATGCTGGGTTTATTTTGAGTTTGTAGCAAATTACATGACAAATAACTTGGATAGTCAGATCCACTAATATGAGGAGGGAAATGTGGGAGCAGGAAGCCAATTATTCATAAAATGCTAAAATGTTAGGTAAGTTCTCCTGTGTTTATCTGCATTTCTATGGTCACCATCGTCATGCATCTTGGATTCTTAGAAAATGACACAAAGCGGAGGAACCTTTTGTTCAGTTTTCAGCGAGGAAGATTCAGGCACGCAAAGCTCGCGTTGCCTTAAATAGCTCCTGGAAGACGCACACACACAATGGCACTCAGCATGGGGAGAGGAGTAAGACAGAAATGATTCTCCCGATTGACTTGTTCTCAGTGCTTTGCCCTCCTTTCTTTCTGTCTCTTAGCCCCTGTGTAGCTTCACCTGTTACAACTGGAGGGAAGGCAGAGGAGACGAGAGAAAGGAAAGTATTAGTAGTTGCTTCGAAAATTAATTTGCCATTTGTGTGTGTGCACGCTCATGTGTGTGATGCACGGACACATGACTTGTTCCACAGTGAGCCTCTGGAGGTCAGAGGACAACTCCAAGGAGTCGTTTCTGTCCTTCCACCTTATGTGGATTCTGAGGTTGAACCCGGGTTGCCCAGCTTTCATAGCAAGCTTTGTTACTACTGAGCCATTTAACGACCATGGCTTGCTTTTGAAATAGTATTATCTCTTTCTGATGTACCACTGTACTTCCCCTTGTTACAGGCACAGACTTACCAAGTGCCTTTAGTTTTCAGGCTCTGTACATGTTAGCAATGTGCCAGTCCAACCCGTCACTTACTTTCCTCTCTCCTTCCGGAGAAGTTTTGACTCCTGGTATTTTGAGCATTTATTGCATGTTCAAATTTTGAGTGTCCTTATGGGGTTTTGTACGGTAAGTTTTCCGTTCCGTGATGCTTCTGTTCTAGTCTTGACCTTGCTCTTGACTTCAGATCTGTCACTCCCTTCCAGAGCCTTTCTTGCCCTGACCATCTGGCCCTCTCTAGCTCTCGCCCCATCTGCCGCTCCCCTTCACCCAGCTCCTCATTCCGGGACCATCCTTCTCAGCTGGTCTCCTTCCTGTGGGGAGAGGAGAAAGTGAGAGAGGGGGGAAGCGACCTTCCTAGTCATGGGAGAATAGCCTCAGGTCTGTTAGAATTGCAACACATTTCCTCAATGTTCAGTCTTTTCCGTTCTTCCTGCCTCCTCTCCGAACTCAGTCACGGAAAAATGCAATGGAATTTGAACTTTTAACTAATGTCATTGTCAGATTGGTCCAGATCCCAGGAGGCAAATCTCCCATTCCAAACCTGGCCCTTCTAACTCACAGCTGTGTGGGTCCCGTGAGACCGGAGCGGAATGCGCTCACTTTCTTTTCTTAGCCTTCTAATTATCTTACCCTTGAGGCCCTTGGAAATATTTCCAGCATGATTTTTTTTTTCTTTCCAAATGCATAATTATAGTTACTGGAAGAGAGGAAGTGAAAGTGACGTGTGTGAGCATCGCATGTACAGTAATTATACTATAGCGCCGTGTGTCATTGTTGAAAGTATCTCTCCAACCTGCTCTAGCCATGTGCCGACAGTGGGGAGCAGTGAACGCTCAGCTTGTTGACTGGAGGCCCTTGTCATCCGTAAGTGTTCTTACAACGCCAAGTACACAGAGGGAAAAAAGAAAATCTGATGGGCCTGATAAAGTCGTGGAAAACTTCAAGTTTGTTTATCTAGGTCTTTATGAAGCGACTCTTAATTGTAAAGATGGGCTTGGTTCAAAAGCTGGGTGCGGCGCTTTCATCCCAGCACTCAAGAGGAAGAAGCAGGGGGAGCTCTGTGAGTTCAAGGACAGCCTGGCCTACAGAGTGAATTCCAGGGCATCCGGGGCCCTATAGAGAGAACATGTCCCCAAAAGCCAAAAACCCGACTAAACCAAACCAAACCAAAAAAAAAAAAAAAAAAAAAGCAGCAACCAAACAAAAGTGTTTGGTGTGATGAAGGTGAGCAGAATTATAGTGTAAGGCTTTTGATGTGTATTTATTTATCCAGTGGGTGTGATCAAGTTGTATGTATGTATGTGAGTGTGGCATATATGCATGTATGTTGCAGCTTGCATGTGGGGGCCAGCAGAGGCTGTTGCATGTCTTTTTTTTTTTTTTTTTTTATCATTCTCTGCTTTGTTCTTTTAAGGCACGGTCTCTCCCTGAACCTGGAACTTCTGTCTTTCCCCACCCCTCTGTTCTGGGGTTTCAGGGATGTGCAGGTCCATGGCTGCCACTTCTTAGTGGGTTCTGGGATCTCAGCTCTGGTCCTCAGGCCTGGATTATATTAGCGTGTGACCCTGCCTGGTTCTCTGAAAGAACACTCTTGTATCTTCAAGACCTCTTACTGAGATGGCCTGTGTAGTAGAGACCTGGGATCATGAGCTAGTTCACCCCTCTACAGTCAGCTTGGCTCGTTGGCATGCCTGATGATGGAGAAAGCCAGACTGCTCGGTTCCTTTTCACTAGAAGCAATCTCTCCTCACTCATTGCTCTAACATAGTTTCTGTTGCTAAAGGAAGGTTTATTTGGTTCACAGCTGCAGTGGTTGGATGTCTAAGAGCACAACACATCTCTTCAGCTTCTGGGAAGGCTTTCATGAGACCTCGGCTCAGCATAAAGAGAGGAAGGGAAGCAGGTGTATTGGACCAGAGGCATGTGTGAGGGAAAGTGGAGGCGCCAGACTCAATTCATAACAACACGCTCTGGCCGAAGCCAATTCAGTCCTGCGAAAACGAACACTTATTCAGTCCCAGGAGAAAGACATTTCTACTACCTCTTAAAGGCCCCCATAACTCTCAATGCTGTTATGCTGTCAAGTGACCCTTAACACAATTTCTAGTGCAGGCAGACTGTTTAATTTACAGCACCTATGTAAGGAAAGTGGAACCCAAGGTCATTAAAGGCTCCCGTTACTGTCATGGTTAGATGGGCAAGTAATTCTGAGGTTCTTGCCATAGCTTTCTTGCCATAGAATAACATGCCTTCCAGGAAGGCTGCAGCAGTATGGGAGACCAGAGAGTAAGGTATTTGTGAACCATGACAATTTTATAGTTTAGACTAATTTGTAGTCTTGACTATTCTCTTACCTTGTTCACTTGTGTATTGAGGGACCCGAGGGACCATTGGAGGTCTTTGACAGAGTCAAGACTGTGGCTTTCGCCATCTTGATGGCATGCAGCTTGCCATACCATTTGGGCACCATTGCTTCTAGAACCTCCGTGTTTGTTTCAGTATTACCTAAGGCTCTTTGTATGGTCTCATGGGAGATGACCAGGCAAGGCCATTCCTGGAGTTCCCTTTTTATATTCTGAGGAATTACAACAGTGAATCTCGTTAATACTTTACCTGAATTATTCATTGGGAATGAGTGCTCCAAGAAGCTAACCAAGGCTAAATTGGAAAGATGCTTTTCATTCAAAGTGATGACTTAAAATCCACCATGAATTTAAATATACTCACTGTGCAGCTCTCAAGATAATTCAGTTCCTGCTTAATTTGAACTCCCAGAATCTCTCTTAAATGAAAGAGTGTCTGAATCAAATTAATTGTAGCTGAAATAACATAATTTTCTCATGATAATAGCAATGGGCGTCAGCAGCGTAGGGTAGATATTAGACAGTTTAATCACAAGTTATAGCAAATTGACACTTCATTAGTGAGGAATGAGTCCAAATTTCAAGTGAGGGGAGTAGAATGAATTATGTCGAAAGCCACCAGGCATAACTGTCTGGCTATAGGCTAGTTCTCCCTCATATCCTTGTTGGTGGTCATAATTCTACCAATCCGAACAGCAAAAGATCCACTTACCACCTAGCCAGTGTTGGCCTTCTGGGTGGCTGGGAGATTTATTTGAAGAGATTAAGGAGGGAAAGATTTTTTTTAAAGACCAGAGTGAAATAGAGTCTTTAAGCCTTCCTTCCTTCGGTGATAATGAGATTCGAAACGCTCAGCTGTTGGATTTGATGAACCATCTCCTCGCCAAGGTTCCCTCAGCTCAGAAGTGTCTTTCAAATTCTCTACACCAAGGCAGTTTTTTCCTCCTGTCTTGTTTTTATTTCACTGTCCCTTCTTCTTTGGTCTCTCTTTCTGATGAAAAAGAGACCAAAGTAGTTCCCTTTGAAGGTTTGGATCAAGCAGTACACGTAAGGGTCCAAAAAAAAAAATCATGCATTTGAATCTTAATTTTACTCTGGCTTCGGTGTGTCCCCTTCAAATGTTAGTATTTAAAGCATAGCAGTCGACATGATGGTTTTAAAGGAGGGCCTTCAAAAGAAGGTTAGACCATGAGGGCTGCTCCCACCTGACTCGGATCATGGCTCTCACAAAAGAAGCTCACACAGTGATTGGCCTACTTGCCCGCCTACTTCCCACCATACCCATCTCCTCCAAAGGATACAGCACAGGGAACCATCCTGGGAACAGAGCAGCCCTGGCTAGACAACTAACTGATGCGTGATCCTGCATTTCCATACTCCACAATAAGAAATACAGTTTTGCTTAATTTTTTTAGTGTGTGTGCATGCGTACGGTATACACACACACACACACACACACACACATATATATATATGTAGAGAGAAAGAGCACAAATACCGTAGTGGATATGTGGAACTCAGAAGATAACTTTCAGGAGTCAGTTCTCCCCTTCCACCATGAGATCCCAAGATCAAACTCCCAATAGAATCAGGCTTGAGTAGCAAGTTTTTTTTTTGTTTTGTTTTGTTTTGTTTTTTTTTAACCCATGGAACCACCTCAAGCCCAAATTGTGGTTACTTATTTCCTTTACAGATAGCCCAGTCTGTGGTATCGTCACCACCCCTTACGTCCTCAGGGGACCTCTGCTTAGGTGCACCACAAACAAAGACGAATTTCAGGACCGCTCAGAGAGAGAGGCGAAGTCAGTGAGTTTACCGATTAAACAGAAAGACAAGATGCACTTGCACAGAGTGAAGTGTGAACATTAGGAGAGAAATTCGCCCACGTGGTTCGGAAGTAACTGCCTGTGAGGTTTGAGAGCTTTGAGATGGCCCTGGGGGACAGTAGGGAGGGAACGCGCCGCTAGGCTCAGCCACGGACTTCTGTGCTGGCACCGAGACCTTATTTTAGGTACCTTGTGCAAGCTCGCAGGGGAAGACGGCAGTAAATAGCACTGGACAAGTAGATCCTCTCTCTTGAAGAGGTTGGGCTTAAGACAGAGTCCCAGAGCTCAGACTAGTCTCATTTGTGTTGGTTCTCAGAACAGGCAGCACAGCTCATTTGCAGGTGTTCTGGCTATCCATGCTGGAATTCCTGGTTTCGGGCAGTGGAAATTGGAACCAGGAGAGTGGTGTGCACCTTTCTTGTGCCCCCTTCTTCCCTAACTGGCTGTCTTGCTCACTGCTCTTCTTGTACCACTAGGTTTTAGGGCTGCTTCACTCCACTAGGACGCTGGGTCATAAGCCTGGGTGCGGTCGGTGTCATATCTTGACAAAAGATACTATACAGTAGTGAGAAGTTTGGCGTTACTTACTTTTCATCAGTGGCAATGGGGACTGATGGAATGTGTTGGGTAACATCAGCCACGTTACCTTTGCGTCTTACAGTTTGAAACGGATCAGGCTCAGTCTCATCCTTTTTTTGCTTTTCTTTTTTCTTTGTCCTCTGGCAATATGCATTTGATTATTTATGCATTTATTGATAAGCAAGTAACCATTTTGAGGAAAAAACATCAGTGTTATGAAGAACATATACCTAAAGAAAATGGAGCAATGCCCTTGGGGATGTTTTGACTTCTCAGTGATAGGGTTAAAAAAAATGAAATACTGTTTTTTAAATTTTTATTTTTATTAAAATTCTTGATTTCCAATCTTGTGAGAAAACAGAGGACTTTCTGCTACCTGTGTGAAGATAGTGGATGATGGTGGTTTTTGTTTTGTTTTGATTTTGATTTTGATCTTTGAGACAGGGTTTTATTGTACAGCCCTGGCTGTCCTGAAACTCACGCTGTAGACCAGGCTGACCTTGAACTTACAGAGATCTGCTTGCCTCCGCCTAGCTGGTGCTGGGATTCAAGGTGTGTGCTGCCACTGGGGTGGATAATGGTGTTTTTTAAAGTTTTTTTTTAAACAAATAGTTGGATATCCTTATAATTGTTCTATTATTTGTACTATATCCTTGGCCAGGGGACATTTTTATTCCCCTCCCCCTCCCCACGCAGGAGCTGGTGAGATGGCTCAGTGATTAAGAATGCTTGCTGCTTTTCCAGAGGACCCGAGTCCAGGTGGCTTCACAGCTGAGCTCCAGCTGCAGGGGACCCAGAGCCCTCTTCCGGCCTCCACTGATACCTCATACATATGTTACACAAATATAAATTAAGTGCAGAAAAAACATTCATTAACATAAATTAATATGACATTATATATTTTTATTATTTATATATTTATGTTTTATATATTTATTTTATATACTATTTATATACTTATGCACAATTTGTATTTGCAGTTTCTTATTTTAATATGCATAGTATATTCATTTTATATGATATAATTTAAATTTTTATAAACTATATTATAAAAAAATAAGTAAAAATGTAAGTTAAATCTTTTTTTTAAAGACCATTTGAACCGACAAATGGGAAAGCTAACACTTCCAGAAGCAGATACAGTAGAATAATCTGAGAGAAACTTACACGTACATAAAGATGATAGGATTGTCGAAATGAAGGAAGGAAAGGAATGGAAAAATAATTGTGTGGGAATAGAGAGTAGACTGCTTGGCAGTGCTCAAATACATTTTTAAAAGTCGAGTGTGATTACCTCTGATGAGCCGAGATGCAATAAAATGGAAACGGATCTGAGAATGATCACCCAGTTTGTCTAAGAGGATAATTGTTGAGATAAGCATTGGGGTGAGCTATAATCCATGTCCAATAAGTGGTCTAGAAAAAGAGTATAAATAGGGAGGCAGCGGTGTAAATTTAAAAGAGGTTGAAGCCAGGCCAGAACTAGGCTTTTAATCCCAGCCACTTGGTTGGCTGAAGCAGGACCCCAAACCCAAGGTCATTTGAGCTCCAGAGCCAGGTTCAAGGCAACTTAGTGAGACCTGCCTCAAAACAAAGATGGCCGTGGGTACAGCTCAGACACAAGCTTGAGGACGTGAGTTTTGATCACAAGCAGCTAGAAATGGTGCTGCACTCCACAGTCACAGTGTTCAGGAGAAAAAGATGAAGGGTATTCATGGAGCTCATCAGTCAGTCAGTCTGCCTGAATCAGGGAATGATAAAAGAAGACACCCGGCATCAGCTTATACACACACACACACACACACACACACACACACACACACACACACACACACACACACACACGGTGAGGGGGTGGTGGAGAAGAGAGTAAAAAGCATCAGAGATTAGTTTGGTAGAGTACTTGCTTGCCACTTAAAAGGACCTGAATTCAACTCTCAGTACTGTGAAAAAGTACTGTCATAAAAATGAACAAGTCAATAAATAATGCTAAAACTTCGTAGGTATACAGAGAAACCAATTTTCTCATAGTGTTTGTAGAGGGTCATTGAAGATATATATATATATATATATATATATATATATATCTGTGTTTGTGCATATATATATATACATACTGCTTATAGGAATTTCTCATCAGTAAATATGTAGTTTGATTCTCTATTTGGATTTGTGAATATTGGAATATTAGAAACAGCTTAAATAAATCCATTAATATGCGGTAGATAAATTAATTGGGATATAACCAGAAAAGCACTGTTGCTTTATCTTATAGATATGCTTTTATTTATTGTTACAGAAATGTAGCCCACACGATGACAAGATTTTGTGCAATGTGGTTAGCTTGATCCCACTGGCATAGACAAAAGTCTGTATCTGTGAAAAGCATTCCTAAAGTTTACAGCTGTTAATCACTTGAAAAAATGTATGGTGTGGTGGTGGTGGTGGTGATGTGTGTGTGTGTGCACGCGCGCGTGTGCATGCACACGCATGTGCGCATCTGTGCAAGCCACCTATGTGCAGATACGCCAAAACAGGATATTGGATCCCCTAGAATTGGAGTTACAGACAGTTGTGAGCTGCCTGATGTGGGTTTTGGAAACCCATCTCTGGAAGAGCGGCAAGCATTCTTAGCAGCAAGCATTCTTAGCATTCTGAGCCATCTCTTCAGGCCTAGTCTATTATATTCTTATACATTGTCTGCGTTTTAAACATTAGTTATATATCAGCTTAGTAATCATTTAGAAAAAGCATTTCATTGGGAAACGTGAGAAACCTGAAGTTCCAGACTAGAAGTAAGAACAGGCTTGGTGGCTCCCAGGCTGCAGCAACCAGAACAGCAACCTGGGAAGCAAGCCTCTAGGGTCGAACTCTCTTTTATTCAGCCACACACTCTCCTTCGCTGTGCAGCTTGCAGTGAGTTGGCCTACCCCAACTTCCTCTTTCTTTCTAAAACGAAGTGGATAGGTCCAAGATCCTCATGGCCAGGCCATGAAACGGGGATAATAGGAAGTAACGCTAATAAAGCTAATTAAAATCGTTCTGTATTTTCTGCTTGGCCAGTGGGTCAGCTGGAAGAGATACAAAATCTCAGAGGAGGTTGGTCAATAAAGGTCGAAGGTTGCACCGGCTTGTGGTGTTGCTCCTCCCAGAGGAAGAACTGCCAGAGCACCGCAGAGGAGCCAGGCTCCGCCCGGACCCCCTACACCCCGACTCCACTCCTGACCCTGACGACCACGGAGAAGGATTTCCCCCTTAGACGCTTGTCCTTAGAGTTCCCTGAGATTTCTGTGTTTGCCTTTAATGTCATTGGAGGGGGCATGCTTCTCTTTCTGTTTAAGGCATCTTGAGTACAGTGCTCCTGAGCTGCTGGGTTTGGTGAAGCTAGGGGTGAATGGCTGTGCTTACTCCATCCGAACTTCCTACCGGGTGCGTGAAATGTAAAGTTTCCAGGTGATCCCAGTGGGTTAGGATTATGGATTACGGACCTGGGGCTGGAGAGATGGCTCAGCAGTCAAGCGCTAGCTGCTCTTGCCAGCTTCCCTTGGGTACTCCTTGTCAGGCTTCCTCATCCAGGAAGCTGGCACTGGACCCAGGGAGCCACAGTCCTCCATAGGTGCCCCTGGGCCTGCCATGAGGTCCATCGCAGGACCGTGGTGGCCTCCTGCTGTGAACTCAGTGGAAATGCTTCCAGGCTTGGAAAGAACCATCCGGGAGCATGGGCGCGGGCTCTGCTGAATCTGCTGCTTCAGATGCTCTGAGATTTGAGGGCAGAGATGACTCAGACAACTTCAGAGCAATCCATGCTGAGGGGCTCAGAAGCCCCGTGGTGCTACAGAACGGGACTTAAATACCAAGGTGACAGGGTTAGAGTTATGGGCTGAAAATCCAAAACACATGTGTTTTTAAAAATAGACAGGCTGTGGAGCCAGTGCAAGATGATTCACCTGGCCAAGGTGCTTGCCAGGAGACAAGACGATCTTGGAGACCTTATGGCCAAATGTTTCATAATGGCGGCTGGCCTCCACATGTCCACATATGCACTGTGGCAGCCTACCCAACACACACACACACACACACACACACACACACACACACACACACACACACACATTCCTATTTAAAATCTTCAGGGTTTTGACTCACACCAAGGGAGCCATTTATGGGAAGTCCCTCGGGGGATAAGGACAACCTTTTCCCCAGTAGTGAAAATCAAAGATACTGTGATGTGGGTACCTCTTCGTGGACAGTATCTCTCAGAGGGCTGTTCCATTAATAGACGGTGACCACACAAGCCCTGCCTTTAAAACTGTGTGAGGAAGACCCTAGTCTGTGCACCAATGAGGAGGGGCCCAGAGGGAACTTCCAAATCAGTGGGTTTCCCATACATCATTATTGTTCAGCTTATCATGTTGGCAACAGGTATCAAGTTGGCAACGCTTATCCTGAATGAATGGGAGTGCCTGTGTGTGTGAGAGAGAGAGAGGGTCTGTATATGAATGTGTCGGTGCGTGTCGTGTGTGTGTGTGTGTGTGTGTGTGTGTGTAAACACTGTTGTTCTCACTGAGTCACCATCACCAAATGAATACAGAGTGCTGTACTGTGGAGACTTCCTGGAAGCAGCTGGCCTGAATGGTTGTTTTTTTTTTTTTTCTACATTGTGTAGAAGATAACAGGCTTCGTAGAACATTATGTCTACGGAGAACTTAGCAGTAAGTTCTGCACACATTCAGGGACCAAGACAGCTCCTTAGGGTGACCCTGTCTGGAACTCTGGATACACTGTGCCCCTGCTTAGCGCCGTGCTCTTCCCGCAGCGCATGGCTCTGCTCAGGTTGGCTCATTAGCAGGCATCCTCCGGGCAGGTGCACACAAGAGCAAGCAGTATCCTTTGGGGGATGACCAAGTTACAGCGTGGACCTACTTTTTCGCCAGACAAAGGAAGAGTAGGTGTGTGGCACACCTGAAGATGTGCTCTGGGCAGCTTGACATGCTGCGGGCTCCACATCTCGGGGTCTGAGAGCTGCCATGGTGTTGGGCGAGTCTTCGCAGGTCCTCAGCCCCAAACAGGCCTCGATCCAGTAGGACATTCTGACTCGGAGTTTAGTTTGGAAACTCCGGTGCTGGCGTACACACCCCCAAAAGGGATGGTTCCACTGTAGGGTCTTCTGATTGCTGTCCCATGTATTTTTATTAAATTCATTTACTTAACAATTACTTATGAAATGCCTGCTCAACCGAATATTGAGCTGTGTGTGGACTTGTAACTGAACAAGAGTGACATGTTTTGCTGTTCACCCCCGATGAAAAAGAGAGAAACAAATGATTAGTAATAATTAGGGACATACTGTAAGGGAGCAGTAGGGTATTACAATGAAGTACAGTGGAGAGAAGGATATGAGTGTTTAAAACATAGATATAGTCAGAGAAGGCCTTTCGGAGAAGACAGTATTTAAACTAAAACCTGGACTGAAAGGAACCAGACATATGAAGAACATTCCGGGAAATCTAGAAATGCTACACAAAGGCACGCAGGGTTAGGGATAACCTTGGCGTAGCTCAAGAGCAGCCAGAGAGCCAATGTCCCGAAGACCAGAGGAGGAAAGGTGTGACATTAGACAGGCAGTCACCAGATTGTATACACAGGGTCTAGCGGATGCCACATTGAGAGCGGGATAGGGGATCAGGATCAGCTGGAAATTGTAGTCAGGAGTTGAGTGGAAGAGGCTCCCTGGGGACATGAACCTAGATCTTCAGCATTTTGATGGGAAGCCACGAGATCAGGTAGGCTAACTAGGAAGAGGCCTTAGTGGCACTGAGTTCCCAGAAAAGACCAAGCAGAGGCTGATGGAAGAGGAAGGGCAGGAGACAAACCAGGAGAATGTAGGCTGTGGAAGCCGTGGCAGGAGAACCATCAAAGAGAGACGGTTGATGTCATTGTTGCTACAAAATCTAGAATTTCACTGTCCAGTGTGTGGGTCACTAATTACGTGTGCTAGTCAGGTTTTATTTTTTATTTTTATTTTTTATTGTTGTTGGTGGTGGTTCAACTTGACACAAACAAGGGTTATCTGGGAAAGGGGAACCTTGATTCAGAAAATGCCTCCATCAGACTGGCCTGCAGCAGGTCTGTGCAGCATTTTCTTGATTAATGATGGATGAAGGAGGACCCAGCTCACTGTGGGCAGTGACCCCCCCCCCTCCCCGGGCACTCAGGGCTGGGAACATGAAAGGTAGCTTAACTTGAGCCGGAAGAGTGAGCTGGTAAGCAGTGTTCCTCCATAGTTTCAGGGCTGGACGCCAGGTTCTCGCTTTAGCATTTCCCTCGATGATACACCACGGCTGGAAGTCTGAGCCAAATGAGCCGTTCTCTTCCTAAGTTATTTTTGATCATGGTGTTTATCACTGTAACAGAAAGCAAATTAACTCACTGCTTGTGGCCTCTAAGCACTTGAAATGCGACCCCTTCAAACCGAGAGAGTCTGGAAATGTCAAGTAAAACGCACACTAGGTTTCTGAAGACGGCACAAAAGCAAGAATAGAAAGTATTTCCTCAATAGTTTATCAGTAGTGATATGTTGAAATGATATATTCGGGATTAACTGGGTTAAATAAATCACAATGTTTGGGATTAATTTGGGTTAAATGAAATACATCATTAAAATGCACTTGCTTCCTTTTACATTGTGAAGTAACAGAAAATTGTAAACTATATGTGTGTCTTGCACTGTGCTTCCGTAGAGTGTTCTACAACATGGTAGTCGTTAGCAAACTTGAGGACTGGGGCCATCAGTTGGTAGATGCACAAAGCCCTGGGTTTGATGACCAGCATTGTATAAACTGGGTGTGTCAAATATGCTCAGAAGGAGCAGAAGTTCAAGGTCAACCTTCCATACACAGTTGGTTCAAGGTCAACCTTCCATACACAGTTGGTTCAAGGCCACCATGGGCTACCTGAGACCTTGCCTCAAAAGAAAAAAATAAAACAAAGACAACTGACCTGAGACCTAGCTGATGGTTTATGCTGACTGTGTCATCATTGCAGAGTATCTTTCGCCCGGAATTAAATAAGAAAGTAACACTAAAATTTCATGTAGAGCTGAGACGTGTGGCCAACCGCTGGGCAGAGTGCAGGGAATCTTAGGAAAGAAGTGGGAAATAGTAAGATCTGGAGAGGACAGGAACTCCACAAGGAGAGCAACAGAACCAAAAAATCTGAGCACAGGGGTCTTTCCTGAGACTGATAATTCCAACCAAGGATCATGCATGGAGATAACCTAGGACCCCTGCACAGATGTAGCCCATGGCAGTTCAGTGTCCAAGTGGGTTCCATAATAATGGGAACAGGGGCTGTCTCTGACATGAACTGATTGGCCTGCTCTTTGATCACCTCCCCCTGAGGGGGGAGCAGCCTTACCAGGCCACAGAGGAAGACACTCCTGATGAGAGCTAATAGACTAGGATCAGAAGGAAGGAAAAGAAGACCTCTCCTATCAGTGGACTTGGGGAGGGGCATGCATGCAGAAGGGGGAGGAAAGGAGGGATTGGGAAGAGAAGAGGGACAGTGCTACAGGGGGATACAAAGTGAATAAAGTGTAATTAACAAAAAATTAAAAACGACAACAACAAAAATTTCATGTAGAATTTTTGATATGTATGCGCTCTAACAATTTTGCATAATTTGACAGTATAATATCCTTGAAATAAACTCTTAAACGTTAAAATATTTAACCTGTTTTTCTTTCCTTTCTCCTTTTTTTTGTCATTTTCCTTCTTTATTTTAAATCCTTAATTCACTTTTATTTATGTTTTGCTTTGTTTTTACATATCTGGCCAGGAAACTTCATGGTGTTATGGTCGACTTGCCGCACAACCGTGTTCAAATCTGTCACCAACAGGTTCATTAAAAACCTGGCCTGCTCGGGGATTTGTGCCAGCGTGGTCTGCGTGCCCTTTGACATCATCCTGAGCACCAGCCCTCACTGCTGCTGGTGGATCTACACGATGCTCTTCTGCAAGGTCGTCAAATTCCTGCACAAGGTCTTCTGTTCTGTCACCATCCTCACTTTCCCTGCCATTGCCCTGGACAGGTTAACGGAAGTTTTCGTTTTTTTAAACTTTTGTTCATTTGTGCTGTGTGTGTGTGTGTGTGTGCATGTGTGTGTGCCTGTTTGTGTGTGTGCTTAGGAGTTACAGGCATTTGTGAGCTGTTCAATGCGGGTACTGGGAACCAAACTTGGGTCCCCAGAATGAGCAGGAAGTGCCTTTAAATAAACACTAAGCCATCTCTCCAGCCCTGAGGGTTCTTTTTTTTTTTAATGTATTGAAAAAAAAGCGGTATAAAATGAATGACGAGTAGTTGATATTCCATATACTGGTTTCTTTTTTAGTATGCTTGTGAACATGTGTCCAAACAGAGTCTTAAAAAGGATGAGTTAAACATCCCTGGACCATCTTGAGAAAAGACCTAGAGGTCAGGTTTAGACACCAGGATGCTACTGGATCATAGTGCCCTTCCAGCCTGCTTGGAATTGGTACACTGCCATTTGAAGTGGCTTGCTCATCTGATTGATAACTCTGCAATTAGGGCTCTTTGATGCAGGCTGAGAGCATCTAGGGGAGAAAGGGAATGATTCAGTGGTTATTTAACGAATGCTTTGCTAGCTCTGATGACACCAGAATTCCCCCAGAGGAAACTAGTTCTGGGGCTTCACTCTGCCCTGTTGGTTGGTTCTTTTCTCTTTCATCATCTTTAATGGGTTTTTGGAGATGAACTGAAAGCCTTCGTGACTGCCATCTTGCATGACTTGGATGGATGGCAAAGCACTTGTCTCAGTTTACCTTCTATGGGCTCTAATGCTTTCATTTTCTGTTGGGTCATTTGCATCATGGCAGGTGTCCGTCTGTAATTCCCTTCTGCTCTGGTGAAGTGGTTTTTTGTTGTTGTTGCTTTTTGTTCTTTAAGGTGGTGTCTCTCTGTGTTGTCTAGCATAGCTTCAAATTCCTGGGCTCAAGTTCAAGCAATGCTCATGCTCATCTTTTTTGTTAGCTTGGATGAAAGGTGGATGTCCCCGTACCTGGTGTCAGGGAACTATTAGTTCTTCACTTTTACATATGGACTCTTTTTTTTTTTCCTGCAAATTTTTAAAAATAGCTTTGGGCTATAGTTTACATGTTATTAAAAAATCACCTATTTTAAGATTCAAGTCAAGGAATATTCTTTGAATTAGCACATTAGACTGTAGCACAGGCCACAGTCTAGTGTCAGAGTTTCCGTAACCTTCCCAAGAAACCTCGCTCCCGTTTCTGCCCATCTCATCACCATAGCTCATGTAAGTAGGTTCACACGGCCCGGAGTCTTTTGTTTCTAGTTCTCTGACTTAGCATGTCAGAGCATATATCAGCATTGCGTTCATTTTTTTTATGGACACATAAAAGTCCACTGTGGGATCTATCCACCTTTTGATTACTCATTTACCTACTGGTGGTTATTTGCCTTCCATTTTTTGGTTGCCATGAATGCTGAAAGCTGTTTTTTTCTTTAAGATTTAAAAAATTTACTTTATGTGTATATGTGTTTTCTCTTCATGTATGTATTTGTTTTGTGTGTGTCTGTGTGTCTGGTGCATAGAGAGGTCAGAATTAGATCCCCTGGAACAGGAACAGGAATTACAGTCAGCTGTGAGCTGTTGTTGGGTGTTGGGAACTGAACTCAGGTCCTCTGGAAGAGCTATAAATGTTTATAACCCCTGAGCCATCTCTCCAGACTAATGAGGAAAGCTTCTAGAGAAGCTTGAGAACGTTTTATTTGGATCATATTACTGTTGTTATACCATAGATCAGCACAATAATCCCTATTTGTTCTGTGCAGGCCCTAGATCTTAGACGAAAATATGTGGGCAATAAAAAAAAAAAATCCCTGTTTTCCTTCCAGCTGATAAACCATTGCGTTTTAAAACCACCACTCATACAAAAAAGTAAATGAATGCTTTAGTAGAAAAAAAGAGGCTGGTAAATTCTTACTTCATTATTCAGAGATACGAACGACTTGCAGGCATAAGTGAGGTGCGCTTGAAGAATGAACATGGATCTTTTCGCTTCTTTGCATTTATTTGCTTCAGGACATCAAGTCAGTGAATTAATTAGGAGGCCGCCTGCACTTCCCACATCCTCCTCTTGGAGGCGCACACAGAGAACATTATCTATAACGAGCTGTGTGAACATCTCACAGTTTAATTCCCAATGTGTAATGGGATGGGAAAATGATCGTGTTCCATGTCAGTGAGCAAATGGTAACAGGAGCCAGGACACTCCCGAGCATGTTTTCCTGTGTGAGAGTGGTGCTATCAGGTGTCTATAGAGTTGCGATGAGAAAAGCGCTTTTAGAGCATGCGTTGTTCGTGTACATTCTTTTCTTTCCCAGAGGCGAGGGGAGAATATGTAGAACCCTCTTCACAGTGCCCCACCCTTCTGTGATCATCCCTGGCCCGTGTGATACTTACATCATGCGTCTCTCTGCCTCAGAACATTCCCTCATGGTCCACCACCTGACTCCACACAGCACTACCTTCTCTGATAGTTTCCCAGGTAGCCGTAGGCGCTCTAAGCCAAGCACCCACTCCGGTAGAGCCATCACCTTCCAGTCTGTAATTGTTCATGAGTTCTCACGGAGTGCAGAGATGTTCGTGCATGACTCTTCATGTTTGTACTCAGTTTGCCACAAGGGCCATCCATGGTCATTCGTTCTCATCTGCCCCCGTGAGGGAGGGACTACCATCAGGGTAGAGAGATCGGCTCCAGCGCTGTCTGACAGTCGAGTTGTGGGCCAAGCTAATATGTAGAACTTGCCATACCTCTGGTGGCTGGAGGCAGTTCCTTGGTGCAGGGTCCTTGGTGCAGTTCCTTGGTTCCTTGGTGCAGGGTATAGTTATGGGGTCTGAGAAACTCTTCCATTTTCTCAGCTCACTGATGATGTGAAAATAAGTTACATTTGGAATTCTTCTTTGATAGTTACAGAGTGGTCAAATTATAGCTTGTAAGGGGGAGATGCATATGACTTTAACATCAAATTGATTATGCAGGTATTTCAGACCTGCTGGTTGCTCTTAGAATTATAACTGGCTACTGGACAGACACAGTGTGATTGGCTGGATTTGATTGAGATCTGTTATTCACTTCTGCCATGAGCAGCCTTCGAGGCTGATAATCTGCAGTGTATGGTCTGGGGTGTGAATCTCCTTTTGATATGTGTGTAGATATATTTGATGTCACAGTAGCTTTAAAATTCTCAGAGGTGTCTCAGTGTAGAAATTTTGCAAGTTACCCCTTACCATTACATTGAAAACCACATAGCCTTCATGCAGGAAGCTTCAAGGATCTATATCCTTTATGTCAAGGAAGCTTGAGATCTCAGTGCTGGTGGTGATAATTCTAAGGCTAGTTCTGAATTGAATTTATTTGCTTGTTTTCCTGATAGAGTCTTAAAAGTTGCGTAAGGACAGGGCTTTTTCTCTGCATCTTCAGAAAGTTTTTGTTTTGTTTTATATTTTTTGGTTTACTGGCCTTCACACTGTACTCCAGAGCTCTCAAAACATGAGGCCTGGCTTCCTGGATTCTTCAAATGAGTCCACCTGCCTCACTTATTGTCCCCCTCCGCCCCTTTTTGCTAGTTTAAGGTTCCCCTAATTTCAAAAGTATTTTTCCCGTGAAATGAATTTTGTTCTCCTGTCATGCAGGTACTATTCTGTCCTCTATCCTCTGGAGAGAAAAATATCTGACGCCAAGTCTCGGGAGCTAGTGATGTACATCTGGGCTCATGCAGTGGTGGCCAGTGTTCCCGTGTTTGCCGTGACCAATGTAGCTGACGTCTATGCCATGTCTACCTGCACGGAAGTCTGGAGCAACTCCTTGGGCCACCTGGTGTATGTTCTGGTCTACAATGTCACCACGGTCATTGTGCCTGTGGTTGTGGTTTTCCTCCTCCTAATCCTGATCCGGAGGGCCCTGAGTGCCAGCCAGAAGAAGAAAGTCATCATTGCCGCCCTGAGGACCCCGCAGAACACCATCTCCATCCCCTACGCCTCCCAGAGGGAGGCGGAGCTACACGCCACCCTGCTCTCCATGGTGACAGTTTTCATCCTCTGCAGTGTACCCTACGCCACCCTGGTTGTCTACCAGACCGTGCTCAATGTACCTAACACCTCCGTCTTCTTGCTTCTCACTGCCATTTGGCTGCCCAAAGTCTCCCTGTTGGCCAACCCCGTGCTCTTCCTAACCGTGAACAAATCGGTACGCAAGTGCTTGGTGGGGACCCTGGTGCAGCTGCACAACCGGTTCAGCCGCCGCAACGTGGTTAGTACAGGGGGCGGGGCGGCCGAGGCCAGCCTGGAGCCCAGCATGCGCTCCGGGAGCCAGCTCCTCGAGATGTTCCACATCGGGCAGCAGCAGATCTTTAAGCCCTCAGAGGATGAGGAAGAGAGCGAGGCCAAGTACCTTGGCTCGGCTGACTTCCAGGCCAAGGAGCCACTCACCTCCTGCCCAGAGGGAGAACAGGAGCCGCAGCTTGTACCCTCCGCACCACCCCCGGGCACAGTGGACTCTGTATCTCAGGTGACCCCAGCAGCCCCTGTGGAACCTGGGGTATTCCCTGATAAGTATTCTCTGCAGTTTGGCTTTGGGCCTTTTGAGTTGCCCCCTCAGTGGCTCTCTGAGACCCGAAATAGCAAAAAGAGGCTGCTTCCCCCGCTGGGCAACACCCCAGAAGAGCTGATCCAGACAAAGGTGCCCAAAGTGGGCAGGGTGGAGCGGAAGATGAGCAGAAACAACAAAGTGAGCATTTTTCCAAAGGTAGACTCTTAGCAAGGATTGTAAGTGCCCGGAAGCAACGGGGCACTTGTATCTTCCTGCCCGCCCTCCACTCCGGCTAAAGCTGCTGTGGGCTGATCCCTCCTCAGTGGGGGAAGTGCTTCTGAATGAAAGGGAAGTCTACATAAAATCCAATGTCCTCTTTATTGAGGGAGTACATATCTATCTATCTTAGTGATCTGTGTCCTTAGTCAAACCCTAAACTGTAAGCTGGGTCGTGTGCTCCAGGTTTGAGGGGGCCTCCCTGCACATTTTCTGGGAGACTCCTCCTTTCCCTGTGTGTAGCAGAGGACCGGAAGGGAGCAGGCACTCTGAGGAGGCCAAAGATAATCAGGGGCTGCAATGGCCACAAGGAAGAAACTGAGTTGGCTTTTTAAATTTGGGGGTTGGTTTGTTTGTTTGAGACTGGGTCTCTCTATGTAGCCCTGGCTGGCCTGGAACCCTCTATACAGACCAAGCTGGCCTCAAACTCAGAGATCCACCTGCCTCTGCCTCCTGAGTGCTGGGATTAAATCACTCATGTGCCACCAGGCCCAGTTAAGAAGCCTATTTGGGTAACTAAATAGGAATAAAACAAGCCATTATAGGCAAATGTTTGGAACTAAAAGGTGCTGAAGAAATGTAGGTGATGTACCCTAGGTCCTTTGGCACCGTTAAGGTAAAAATACTTGATTAGGACAAGTGATTTTGCTCCAAGACTTGTTAGTTTGACATAGACAACAGGCCAACCTGCTAGTCTTATTTTCAGTATATTATATGATTCTGGTTCCCACAGAAGGTGGGCAGAACAGGGAGAAATAATACTTGCAAAATGCAAAAACGGGACCCACCTTGGTTGAGCACCTCACCCCATTATGAGTGGTTATATGGTTGAACACTGCTTCCCAGTATGAGCCATGGTGGGTGGGAGAGAGCACTCTTTGCGCAGCTGGGTATCCTGGTTCTCATGTATGATCCGCTTTGAGATTGCTCTCCCAGGCCAAATTCAAACCCCCTTCTCTTCTCTTACATCAAGTCAACAGCTCTGGTCTTCTTTGTGAGGGTGTTTTGTTCTTGATCGTGACACTTGGTGTTGCCGATAGGGTGTTCCTTACTGGCAACCTTCTACCTATCATAGCAGCCCCTGTTTTATACATGCTGGCCCTAGTTCCCTAGGAGGAAGCCCAGTTCACGTGTAGGGAGTTTCTTTTTCTTTTCTATTCTTTTGTTGTGTGATGTCCTGTGATTCCTGAGTGTGAACCTGAACACCTTCTCCTTGGAGAGGGAGCACCTTCCTTTCTGTTTGTCACCTCACAGGGCTGTTTGTTGATAGCAGGAACAGAACTGGCACCCCTCTTGAGACGCTGCGGCCCCCTGAGCCCTGTGTACACGCCATCTGTAGTGCTTGGTCCTGATACTGTGTTGACACTGTGGCCCTCCAAGCTCTTCATTCAAAGCCTTCTCCACTGTTGCAGCTTTTTACTAAGGGTATTTCCCCCCTGTCAGAAAATTCTGTGTACCTGAGACGAATCCGTCAAATGCATTCATGTTGGTGTCATTCTGACAATGTGTCCGACCTAATACATTCTCAGCAGCAGAGCTTTGCCCTCCAAATTCTCATGTATGTTTGAAAGAGAAGGCTGACATTTAACTGGTTGTCAAATGTGTTTCTATACTCTTTGAGGAATAACGTTTTAATAAAAATTAAAAACCTGTTTCTGGTCTCTAATGATTGTTTTAGCCATTTCCCCGCTTGGCCCGTCCCTTTAAACAAGGCCTCAAATGAAAGAGAGCCTCTTGTCTCCCAAGAACACAATCACAGCACATAGAAGCATTTTCCGATGCTGCTGCTGCTGTTGGACGAATGAAAATTCCTCAGAGAGAATATGAGACGCTTGAATGAATCGTACAAAGATGGATTCCGAGTTGAGCTGGAAGGTGGGCCCTGCAAGTCGGTCAGTAGAGCTCCGCGTCCGTTGTGGCTTGAAGCCTCATCAACTTTCCAGTCTTCCGGGTCGGGAGTTTGCCATGTGCCTCAGTCCCCTTTCTGTAACATGGGGCAATAACTGTGACAGAACCTTACGGTTATGACATCACCTCTGATCAGATTTTAACGGTGTCTACAGTCAGGCCATGTTGGCCTCACCCACTCTCTTCCCTGCATTCCGGAAGACCCACTTTTTCCTCCTGATTTCTTCCCTGGAAGAAATTATTCCTTCTGGAGGTTGTATTTGCCCTGTGGACATGGAAACCAGTGAACAATACCCTTACTCCTTGTCCTTCTGCTTGATAATTATAGGAGACAAATGTCCCGCTCTTAGAAGGCCAATAGAATTGAGTGCCTATTGTCACTCTGTTGCCTAATTAATGTTAGCCCAGATGGGCTCTTACTCCTTTTTGTTTTGATCCTTTTTAATTTAATTTTATTTTGACCCAGCCTCATGTACTCTCTAAAGGATCGCCCTCAAATTTTCTACCTGTACACAATTTTACCTCATTAGAGGTTCAGTGAAACCCAAGGCAGACAAGAGAAAGCTCATGAGCATGTGTGACTGTTAAGTGGTGTGAGTCAACAGATCTGGCCCAGAGAAGTGCTGAGTCACTGTTGGGCCTTAATCAGTGTGCTTTCAAGAAGAGATCGGGAAATTGATTTAGAATGTTATTCAGAGAATCACATTAACTGGATGCTTTCCCAGGTAATTCTAACAATCATCACAATGCCGACCCTTTGGGCAATGCATACACAAAGGACTATTTGAATCCCCAGGGAGAGAAGCCATAAGCCAGGCTGTTTCTTTAGACCATTCAGAAGCCATATCTGAAGACAAATTCACAAGACTTACAATGTAGTGACACAGCAGTAGAACCGAAGGTACAGAAGGTGTCAGGAGTCATATACAACTCAGAGTGGCCCACGTACAGCCAAGGAGCTGCAAGCCCGTGCCCCGCTGTGCTGCATGTCTATTGACAGTCGTGGTCAACTCTGATAGAGGGGCCTGTCCTGCCTATGTGATGCTCAGCTTGTGGCACACCTGTATCCAGGGGTCAGAGGGTTGACATGTACCACCAATGTAATATGCCCTGAGGGGTAACTACTTTATTCTAGTCTGTGTTTTCACGAAGGATAAGGATTAATGCCCTTATATATATATTTTTTTATTTAATTTTATTTGGATTGGTCTTCTGCCTCCACGGATGTCTGTAGGAAGGGTTGGGAATCCCCCGGAACTGGAATTACAGACTGTTGTGAACTGCCATGTGGGTGATGGGATTTGAACCTGCGTCCTTTGGAAGAGCAGCCAGTCCTCTTAACCACTGAGCAATCTCTCCAGCCCCCTGCCTTCATATTTTTAACTGCATCTTAAATGTTTTGAAATTTGAATACACAAGTACAGTGCATTGGGATCATATTCACCCTGTGTCACCCTTTCTCTTCTCCTCTCCTGCCAACGACTTTCCTCCCAGCCAGTCTCCTCACTACTTTCACGCCTTCTTATTTGTTTTTTGACCCACTGAGTTCAGTTATGGTTGGCTGCACCAGCGTGGGAGAAGGGTCGTTTACTGGAGCACAGGCAACTTACCAGTGGTTACAACACTAGAGAAAACTACATCTCCCTCCCTGGCAGCCATTAACTAATGCCTTCAGATGGAAGTCTACCAACATGCCAGTGTATAATGTAGGTAACATTATACACTGTTACTTACACTGTGACAAAATGATTCACTTTGCTCAGATAGTTGCAAAATTTTACCAGGCTTATGCCTCAACGGATGTGCTACATTAGAGTTTTGTGGCCCAAAGATAAGTGCATCATGGTAAATAGGAGTGGGGGTGGTGTTGTTGTTGGTGGTGGAATGTGTGCATAAATCAGAAATTGAGAGCAGTCGGAGCTCCCAGGGCAACTTCAAAGGCCTTTGTGTGGGAAGCTGTTAAAATAAATGAGCTCTGACTCTCCACAAACAATGCATTGAGGGCTAAAACATTCTCTCTGCTTTACCCAGCCAGCGTTTCCCCTCATTTGTGCCGAGGGCATCAGTTAGTTAATCAGGAGAATAAGGTCCTGGGGCCTTTCATAAATGTGATACCGTGATCTCCAACAAGGTTTTATGGAAACCTCCACAGCTATTCACGTTCTGAGCACCCAGGAGCCTCTCACTGTCAAATTTAAATGAATTAATAATAGATGGATGAATAAATAAATAAGAAATAATAGCCTACGGGGGCAGTGGTGAAACCTTTCTGGTGGGAGATTTGCTGTTTAAGAATGCTGTTGCTGGGTCTTATGAATTCCTCTAATGACTTTGGCCAGGGCTAATGGCACAGAAGGCAGGATTTTATACCCTTTGCTCCTTGACCCTCGAGTCTTGTTTTAATTCAGTAGAGATGGTGTAAGTTCTGAAGCCAGGTGTGGGTGGGGTGGGATTGAATACTGAGAAACATGGCTCCTGACTTACATAACAGGCATGAACAATAATTTCTTTCACCTGTATTAACCAGAATTTAGTGACCCTGGGGTGGGAACATCTCTGTGACAAGCTGGGTAGGGTCCTGGGATGCTATTGGGAGGGGGGATTCAAGCAGAGACTCCTTGTAGCAGAGGCCATAGGTAATGAAGAGGACACCCTCTTACTAGACTAGTCTTCTAGTAAACAGCAGGGAAGACCAACCCACCCACAAAAACTCCGACCCAAAATTTACCCTGCCTATGAGATGTGCAGAGATAGCGATAGAGCACACAGAACAGAGATTGAAGGAAGGCCCAACCAATGCCTGGCCCAACCAAAGACCCACCCTATCAGAGAGTGCCAACCCCTGACACTATGAATGATACTGTGCTAAGCTTGAAGACAGGAACCTGTCAGAGTTATCCTCTGAGAAGTTGTGCCCAGCAGCACCTCAAAACAGATGCTGTGACTCACAGCCAAACATTGGTCAATGACACGGAGTCTTGTGGAAAAGTGGGAGAAAAGCAAAAAGGACCTGGAGGTCACAAGAGCTCCATGAGAAGACCAACAGAGCTAACTAACCAGGGCCCAGGGGTTTGCTGAGACTGAAGCATCAACCAAGGACGATGCATGAACTGGACCTAGGCCCCTACAAAGATGTAACAGATGGGCAGCTTAGGCCTCATGTGAGTCCTCTAGTAAGGGAAGTGGGGACTGCATTGGGCATGGACTCACTTGCCAGCTTTTAGATCACTTTCCCCTGGCGGGACTGCCTTGACAGGCCAGAGGGGACAAGGACAGGTTCAGTCCTATTGCAACTGGTGGGACTTGGAGGGGGAGAAAAAAGGGGGTTACAAGGATATAAAGTGAATAAAATAAACAAACCAAATAAAATAAACACATGAGAAAAAAAGTATTTAGTGATCCCAGATTTATTTGTTTTTTATTCATTGCAATCCATATATAACATAGCATCTACAAAAGGAGGGGCTAGAATGAGCCAGAGACTTTCCAACCTAGAGTTCTCCATCTAGCTAGACCTCAAAGGCAAAGGTGGAATAAAAATATTAACATATATCCAATTCTCAGGACACTTACCTCTCGTGTACTCTTTTTCTAAAAGACACCAGAGGACCTTGTCGTAGAAGAAGAGGAGGAGAAACAAAGCAGGGGGTTAGACACAGGGCCTATGACGCTGATGTCAGCCATAGTGACTCCTGCTGTTCTGCAGAAGGGGACCTTAGGAGGACAGTGGACGGGCTGCTGAGGCCACCAGTCTATGCTGGAACGGTGTGATTTGAGTCCCCTTGTGCTCCCATGACAGACTACCACAGGCTCCATGAAGAACAGTCTTTTATTTCTCAGGTTTGGAATACGGGAGTTTAAGATCAAGGTGCCAGTAGGTTCCACTGTCTGAAGACGGCACCTCTGTGCTTCCAAGACTGGCGTCTTGCTGGCTGCTGCGTAGTCTGGGGAGGAAGAGGGCAGGGTACTCACCCGATGGGAAGTAGAGAAGCACGCCCATTAGGTCCATGAAATCGCTTTAACACAGGCCATAGCTCCATTCAGAAGGGAGGAGCCAGCCCTTGTGGCCTAATCACCTAGCGAAGGCCCAACATCATGCGTCCCAGATGAAGGAATGTAGACTTCTCTAGGAGGGGTAGTTTGAAAAAGAGAGTGCATCTCTGGGCTGGGGGAGGTGGCTAAGGTGGAAACAAGGAACAGCGCTTGCTGAGAAGGCACGAGAACCTGAGTTCAGACCCCAGCACCCGTGTAAGAAAGCAGGTGTGGCCACACACGCGTCTGACCCCAGCACTGTGCGGGGGCAGAGACAGGACTGGCCGTGTTGCTGGGGGGCCACCAGCCTCGCTCGAGGTTCAGTGGAAGACCCTGCCGGAGTGAGGTGGACAGCGATAGGAACCTGACTTCCTTTTCTAGCTGCACGTGCGTGTGTGCACGGGGCATGTACACTTATACATACAGTCACGTGCCTACATCGCACACATGTAACACACACACAAGTGTAATTCATCCCACAGGATGACCTCACACCTAAGGGTGTACGGGTAGTAAAAACAGTGATGTATTAGAACAAACAAAACAACCCCCCCCACACACAAAACATGGGGCCATAAGGTTGGGAGGTGACGGAGAGCTAGAAGTGGAGGTGGAAAGTGGAAAGAGTTCGGGGAGAGTTGAAGGGTGAATATAATCATAATATATTGTACGAAATTCTCAAAGAATTAAAAAATAATACAATTTATAGGTGCTACTTGGCGCATGAAGGCATCTGAGGGACACAGGAGGACCCAGCAACAATACAGGAGAAGGAAGCAAAGCTAACCACACGGTGGATATGAAGTCCAGGGAGAGTGAACGGTGAGAGGGGGAAATGTAGACCGATCCTCAGGGGAGAATGATGTTCACACGTGCAGGTCAGTGGAAACACTGGTTATTGAGTTGACCAAAGTAAGGGTGCTTGGGCTGGAGAGAGAGCTCAGCTGTTAAGAGCTCTGACTGTTCTTCCGGAGGACCGGGGTTCAATTCCAGCATCCACCTGGCAGCTCACAACTGTAACTCTGTGATCTGACATACATTCAGGCAAAACACTAATACACATAAAAATAAAATCAAATAAGGGAATTTAAGAAAGAAAGAATGTTATTGAGAGAAGGAAGGAGAAGCAGGAGAGCTGACCGTGTAAGAAATCTCCATAGCAGGGGCAACCGGATTCTGTCTAAAACAGATGATGCAAAAGGTAGAATATGCATAGTGTTTAGATCTGTGGTGATATTTAAGTGCCAGGGGCACAGCTCGGGTGACAGCAGGTCCTCATGTCTGGGACACATTTGTTTGATGTGTTTTAAAGCCTTTCAAAAAAGTTATAATGAAAATCCATCTGCATTCTTTTGATAAAAATTTTAAAAGGAGTAATGTTCAAAACTTCTGAATTTTGGAGTGCACCATTGGACCAAACCAAAGAAGACACTGGTGTTTTAGTAAAGAAAATGGAAGAAAAATAAGGAGACATCAGTTGTCAGGCAGAGTAACGAGGGGCAAGAGAAGACGTCCATTGACTAAGACGGTTCCTTTGATTTCACCATATGAACAAGGCAGCGATGGGCCTTTTTGAACTCTCTTCCTCCCTTGTAGTCTCTGGATGACCAAGAAGAAAAATTTCTTCTTTCGGGTTTATTACCATTCTTCTGGGACACTGATACTTTATTATAGTAAGTTTAACTTAAATAATACTAACTAGCTTCAGAAATCAGTTTATAGTATCTTATAATAATTTACAATAGTCTGATGAAATGTATGCAAATACACTGAGTGTAAAGAACCAAAGCATTCTAGCACTCATTTACTTATTAGTAATTTATGTTATTTATTTAGCCATCTAAGTGAATGCAATATAGGTCCGTTTGCATCAACTACTCCAAGCCATTAGGATATTATTTAGCGGTTCCTAATTAATTTTAATTTATGAACTCTGCCTTGAAGTGTGTTCCCTCAGTAATAGTCAACTTTTTATTGCCTGCTTTGCACTTGTATATGATGCTTCACTGG
Organism: Pachyuromys duprasi; assembly: GCA_028658305.1. Lineage (NCBI taxonomy): Eukaryota > Metazoa > Chordata > Mammalia > Rodentia > Muridae > Pachyuromys > Pachyuromys duprasi. The sequence continues at coordinate 17,211,275 of CM053748.1, forward strand.
AGAGTAGTAAACCAACCCACACACTCTGTGTAGGAAACGGCAGGATCTCTGCAGAGGGGAACCGGAGGCGCAAACGGCTGCGTCATTAGCCCTGAGAGACGAAGCGAGTTCGAGACAGCTAAAAACAGTACCGAGGCATTAGAGCCCATTCTTCCGCTCGCCCCCTCCGAAGCACTGATGATCATTACCGTCTATCGTTAGCATGACTCTTCTTTGAATACCCACTTGGCACGTTTTATTAAACTGCACTGGGGACTAGATTAAAATCCTTAATGCTTGGCAGTTGTTTCTCGCAGCGTCATTTTCTGAACTTCCCCCGGCCTCACCATCTCCCTTCTTCTGCTGCGGAGGCATTTGGCCTAGAGTAAATGTCTTAAGGTGATGAGCTGGCTCTTCTGAGACACTTCACGTCATCTTATGTCTCTTGGCCTCCTTGCTAATTCTGCTTAGTTGAACTGAAGGACCCCTGCCACCAAATCACTCACCGTCACCCACGTTTCTGAGGGACATGTGATGCTCTTCATTGTGTAGTCGCCCGCGACTACCAATAGTAACCGCCTGCACAAGGGGCTGGGAATTAAAAGAGACAGAGAACACGAGGAAGTAATGCCAAGACAGTATTCTGATCAAGGCGCCATTTTTATTACAGAGTAAACCACTTTTATAGGTTTCCAAGTAAACATATCCAAGCAAAACAGGAAAATTAACCAAGCAAAACAGGAGGTTTAATGGAGCAAAACAGGAGGTATCTGCTGAAAACAACAAGAATAGGGAGCCAGCATGACTTGCATGCACCTGACCATCTCAGGTCCAATGGAATGGCTACCTCAGTTCCCCCTTTTTTGTTTATGGCCAAAAACTCACAAAGCTTTTCTTTTAATACAATAATAATTATGAAATTATGAAAACTGTTAGGTAAAATCTACATATGCAATGTCCAGTCTATGTGTATTTAGCAA
>CM053748.1:17212733-17302428 GCA_028658305.1 Pachyuromys duprasi
AACAACTTAAGTTTAATTGTGGCATTATAACTATTTGGTCTTCAACCCCATCAGAGACTTGAGAAGGAATAAAATTAGTTACAGTAAATAGCAAGTGCGTGTTAGCAGCTTCCAAAAAATAAAAATTGACAGAGACAGTTTGCTGCCTGAACAGTCACCCATAATTCTTTGTAACGTTGGAGCATCATCTTCAGCCTTCTGGCTCAGAATATTTGACAGACATATGAGAAGCAGGAACCATTTAGGACTTGCTTAACCTGTCTTGGCAGAGTTCGGCAGTCGACTTGTCCTGCATTCAAGCTTGCCCATCTGTGGCAGAATTTGTCTGTTATGAAGCAAGGGTATTTTCTTTACTCAAGTGGCTCGTTTGCCACATCTGAAGCCAACTCCATATGGAGGTTCTTTGATGCTCATTATCTTCTTTTAGGTAGGCGGGGTGCTGTCAGGAGATGACTTGTCTTATTGTCAAAGAATCTTTAAAATAATAAAGACACCTTTAAATGCCATATTCTGTAGGTCTCTGAAGTTTTTGAAGACTATCTATCTTTATATAACAGATCTGTCTACAAAATCATATGTTAAACCTAGGATGTATACTCCTGTGATAAAGTGGACTAGTGTCTGTCGAGTTGAATAACTAGCAATTAACTTGCATTACTTAATATCCTAACCCGTTTTTAATAGCTGTTTAAAAGTATTGGAAGTAGCCTTGACTTTCTATCAATATACTAAAGCTTATACTAATGTATCAAAAATAGACTAATTTTTGCATCAATATGCAAAATCCTATACCATAGTTAATATTAACCTTATTTGAGAGCAAATAAAACCTTAAGATGAGTAGATTCAATAATCTACCTTTTGTCTTATTACTTATTTTTGCATCAATATGCAGAATCCTATACCATAGTTAAAATTAACCTTATTTGAGAACAAATAAAACCTTAAGATGAGTAGATTCAATAATCTACCTTTTGTCTTATTACTTATTTTTACATCAATATTCAGAATACTATACCATAGTTAAAATTAACCTTATTTGAGAACAAATAAAACCTTAAGTTGAGTAGATTCAATATTCTCCCTTTTTTCTACTCCTATAAGCTATCCCTGTATATTCCTTGTTTTACTTTGAATAATGCCATTAATAATAAACATTTCTCAATGACCATAAAATTTCGTGGCCATAGCAAACAACCAAAAACATACCCAACCCCTTTTAAGGGAATTGGACGTTGTTCTCATGAATTTCTTTTAGCTGACATTTTGGGCATGTAGAAATCCTGTAATGGGGCCCAAAGAAAATTGGGAAAAAATGGTTAATTAAGCAAGCAATAACATTTGTGGTCTAGTCTTTGAATGTTGAGAAATTTTAGGCTTAATAAAAGTCCTGTTTGGAACAGTCTAAAATTCTTGACCAATTAAGATTAGTAGCTTTCTTTAAAGTCTTTTTTTTGGGGGGGGGACCAGGCTTTGATGAGAAACAGCAATTGAAGCAGTTGAGGCAGGAATAAGCAGAATGCTGGAACATAGAAGATGCTCCTGGCAGGAATCAGAAGGTAGCCCATTGGGATTCATTTGACCTCAGAGGCAGTGGCAGTTCACCAAGGCAAGGAGCAGAAGCACAAAGGTCCAACTTAGCAGTCACTGGACTGGTCATCATTAACAGTGATATTGGTGTCAGCAACTGGGGAGGTCTCCAAAGATTTGATGTTGTCCACTTGACGCACCAACCTTTTCAGTAGCCAGTGAGCAGCATCATTTTCCTGTGAGAAAACACAAGCATATCCTCTCCCCCAAATAAGTACACAGTCGGGTCAATGCCATTGGTTGGTTAGAGGATCCTTCCATCTAACCATGGCATATGTGGAAGAAGACTTGAGATGCCAATAACGTTCTACTGCAGATTTACCTTTTTTATCCACTTGTAAGTTTAAAAGTAAAAGAACATAGTCAAGGTGAGCTCTGGGGGACTTTATCAAATGGGCTCTCTCTGCTATACCTTGACCTGTAGGATTGTATGGTATGCCAGTTTTATGTATAGAAACAATCTGTGAGATGCCTTTCCTCAAAATGAAGGTGTCTAAAACCAGTGATTCATCAACATTGCTTTAAAATATTTTTTTGGGTGAAAGATGTGTATTTCATTCCCAACTGAAATGTACCTCCATGCAGTTTCCCATGGCTTCAGAGATTTAGGCCATGGGAAGGTGACCAAGAAAAAAAGAATGACTACTTTTTTCCCTTTCCTTTCCTAGTGTGAATGACAGTGATTAGAATAGGGTAGTTACCAAAGCTAGGAAGAAATTAATTGCACATCTCTAGTCCATAAACACCAAGGTCATACCTAATCTTTACCCAACATTGCCTATCCTGGAAATTCTACCATGACGGCACAGTGTATGCTGGTTCCCAAATATTTCCTCCACTAATCTTGTCAGCTACTATAGATAGTCTGTGACCATTTATCTAAGGTTTGGTCCTTTTGTCACTCAAGTCTCAGGCTTTGTATTATGTCATGTGGATGCTCTGTCTTAGTACCCAGGGAGAGTCAAGAATTCCCTAAGAAATGCCTCACTTACCCTCAGGTTTCCAAAGTGCTTAAGAATGAAGACCCCATTGAGACAGTGTCTTCACTAAAATCTCCCTGAAGGTGCCTGGGGTTCTGGCCTAGATCATTCCATTGATCTTAGTCCACGCATCAGAGTTGATGAGAAGGTATCTGTCACCCACACAGAAATGCTTATGGCAGGCAGCACACTTGAAGCTCTCCAGGTGATACACTTTGTCTTATAGGCACGGATACCCTTGTCACAGGAAGCACAGTCCTCAGCCTGGTCTCAGGCTGCAAAAGCTAAGGTGACTACCAAAAAGCCTGAGAGCAGTTCTGCTCTTGAACAGATACAATGCTCCACATTATGTGCTGAAGGCAAAGTGCAACTGAGATTTTAACTATTTGCTTCTATCTCTAGTCTGTGGGACAACAATCTCTTCACATAATTTTGCCTATTATACAGTTCTTTCTACAAAGACTGAATGTAAGAGTATACACAACATTTTCAATTACAGTAACAACACATTAATAAATTATAAATTAACAAAATTTTTATATTTGCTTAAAAATCATTTATCAAATGCTAACTTCCAGATTATCTGGAAAACTAGTGATACAAGTTGCTAGAAATCTGGCATCTCAATTAAATTCTGATTTTTAAAAATATATAAAATGTCCCTCAAATTACTCCAAGTCCCACTGCAGAAGTGTTTATAAATATTCATAAGGTATTAAGTTTACAACTTGCTAAACATTTTACCCAAACATGGGAAAACTATCTGGAAACGCAAAGCACAATGAAGTAGGACAGAGTCACTTCGGCCCCAGCACTGAGACCTGCAAATCTGGACTTTTTAAATTTGCATGCTGCAAGATGGTCATTACTAACAAGCTATTGCTCACTTTTATTTTATTTTATTTTTTTTAGATTACTTGGTTTATTGGTGCTTAACTTCTTCAGTTCTATATGTATTCTGGATATTAGCCTTCTATCACTTTTATTTTAAAAGAAACAATGTATTTTAGAAACTGCAGTTCAGTAGACTGTTAAACCTTTAATTTAAACTAGTAACATTTTAGCTCTCTTACCCAACATTTTAGCTCTCCTACCCAGAAACCTATTTTTCCAAATACATTAAAACAGCAGCTCTATAGAACTTAATAAAAAGTAAATCAACTTTGCAATTAGTTAACGTTGGCATCTGAATACAAAATGTTTATCAATGTCATCTATGCAGTGACTAGTCCAGGATGTGTAGCATTTTCAAAATCCCTGTGTGTCCCTTATATGCAAGTTTCTCTCCCCCATAAATTAACAGGCAGTCCTTTAATGATGAAAGGTTAACAGTTCCTGAATTTTCCTCATCTTTCTAAGTAAGCATTTGAGAACTAATGCCCAATTCTCTGAACATGGGTAATGATAGGCCCTTTAAGCCAATTCTGGGGTCTTAAGTTTTTTTTTACCTACTCGGTCCCAAACCGCTATATTTAAAGTTCCACTTTCAGGAAACCAGGGAAATTAACATCTACTTAATAATCAAGTCCTAAAGAGTTCAATTTTCAAACCCAACTCCTCGTGTTTTGAGTAATTGTTTGAGCGTTTCAATAAACGCTCCCCTGCTATTGCTCTGTCCCATATTGCGCTGTCTGGCCCTTACCTTGCACTCTCGATGATGGGCGATCACCGATGTGCTTTCCTTTTGGCCCAATGGACGTCCTAAGTCACAGCGTTCCTCAGCAGGTCCCTCGTTATCAGGTTCAATCCCGGGTTTCGGCACCACCTGTAGTCGCCCGAGACTACCAATAGTAACCGCCTGCACAAGGGGCTGGGAATTAAGAGACAGAGAACACGAAGAAGTGACGCCAAGACAGTATTCTGATCAAGGCGCCATTTTTATTACAGAGTAAACCACTTATATAGGTTTCCAAGTAAACATATCCAAGCAAAACAGAAAAATTAACCAAGCAAAACAGGAGGTTTAATGGAGCAAAACAGGAGGTATCTGCCGAAAACAACAAGAATAGTGAGCCAGCATGACTTGCATGCACCTGACCATCTCAGGTCCAATGGAATGGCTACCTCATCATTGGAAGTGTAGAAAATGCTGTTGAGATTTACTCGTTTGTAACAGTAAATGCTACTAAATTTAATAATACCATTATTCTCAGAGTCAAGCGTTTGGGTTATGATCCTTGCTCTCTAGACATATTAGGGGAGAAAAAGAGCATGGGAGGGTTCTGTTAAATGATTGTGTGCTGGCAACAAGCGTAGGAGGAAAGTGAAAATCAGATTTCATAGAGAGCAATTTTGATTGATGGATGATGGCAAGGTTGTTTTAAAAACCTGGCAAAATTCTTTCTCCATAAAATGATTGTTTACTGTATATAGTCATAGCACTTAGAATTTAGAGGACCTTAGCCTAGCCGTATATCAGCCCTTTGATTTAGTAGGAGGAAGCCACTTCCAAAAGAGTAACTGCTTTGCTCAAGATCATGGACCAGAATTTATGACCCTCTAAAAAATACCTAATCCATAAGAAAGATGTGTGGAGGAAAAACCAATGCTTTTTAAGTGTCTTTATTACCCTGAAGTTTAACTCACTCAGTAGATAGTAGATAAAAAAGATAACAAGCATTTTCCTAATGTGGGTTTTATTTTCTCCTTGCTAGTTATTGGGGACCAGTAAACGGTTATTATATAGTTCATAACCAGAAGTGTGCTGACTTCTGACACTTTTTACCTAAAAATGAGAGAGGGGAGCAGTTGGAGAGGATTTATGTGAGCATCCAACTGCCGCCCTCCTTGGAAGCTCTGAGCACAATAAAAGATATGTTGCAGGTTCACTTGCACAGAAACAGCTTGCAGAAGCACTTAACTCGAGCAAATGGCCAGAGAATCAGAGTCCAATAATGCAAGAGCGCGAGTGGGCCGCGCAAGTATAAAATTACCGGAAACTCGGGGCAGAAAAAACTCGGGCAGGTTTCAAAAGCTCCACCACCAGAGCGGGCATGCAAGATAACTGACTCTTTCATGTTTAACGTATGAGACTTGACTCGAACCCTCAACAGCAATTCGAACGACAAGTTGAAGTTCAGGTGAGGCGGCTGGCATGTCATCGTGCCAGGCAACCTGAGTTTGATCCCAGGAGCCAATGCGGCAGGAGGACAGAACTGACTTTCACAAGTTGCCTTCTGACTTCCACACATAGGCACAACTGTGCATGGGCACACACATGCACTAAATGAATGAAGACTTAAGACCCCATTTTACTTTCTCTGTTTCCACAGAAGGAGAAAACATCTTAGGCGTTACAATCCCAAGAACTGAAAAAGAAGCCAGGAGTGAGAAGAGGCTTGCTTTTCATAAAGGCAGATCACAATGCATAAAACATAAACCAGCTGGGCACAGTGGTGCATGCCTGTAATCCCAGAACTTGGGGAGGCAGAGGCAGGTGGATCTCTGTGAGCTGGAAGCCAGCCTGGTCTACAAAGCGAGTCCAGGACAGCCTGGGCCACATAGAGAAATGTTGTCTTGAAAACAACAAAAAAACAAAATCAAAACAAAAACAACCCCCCAAACAAACAAACAAACAAAACACACACACATACACAAACATAAGCCAATCTTTATTTTCTTGACTTGTGCTATACAAATAGTGCATGTTCCTCAGAACTTTGTTTTGAATTCCTTTTTAGATAATTCAGAAGGCAAGAAGAATGATGGCTTTTCCTGCTACCTGGATGTTTCTTGCTGCTTGGCTTGTAGAGCAGGTACCTCTTAGGTTGATGTGAATGTCTTTTCATTTAGGGGCTATTTCCAAAGAGAGCCGAGGGCGCCTAAAGCAGAGCACCACCCTGACTCCAGACTGAAGAAATGGAAAAGCTGCATCTAACCTGGCTCCAGATACGAACCCAGACTGGAGTGGCAAGGGAATAATAAACAAACCAGACACACAGGCACACAGGCACACAGACCAGCTGGGCTTGAGTGGGCTGTTGTCTCTTTTGGAGAAACCCCAGCACTACAGAAGCTTATCATAAACAGTTGAGCATAGAGGTGGGGTTGTGGCACACAGACAAATGAGGCACGTTAGACATCCAGCAGGAGGAAACTGTGGTGGGCATTTCTGGCACACAGACCGGAGGACATCTTTGCTAGCCCTTTGAGTCCCACCTGGGGTCAGGAGGAGCTTTGCCACTCTCTTGAGTCTGAGGCATTGGGGTCCTTGACATGGCTGTGCCTGTGTCAAACACACTCTCTCAAGACTTCCCGCACTCAAGGCTGCCTCTGCTCTCCAGACAAACTTCCTCTATTGTATCAGCGGAACGAACAGATTGGGCAAGGTTAAGAGCCTGGCCTCTGGCCATGCAGCTCTTGGCAGAGAAAGAGCCAGCATCCAGTGAAGCAAGATTAAAAAGTGGCTTTGTGTGTCTGTAGGTTGAGTCCTGGGAAGATAAAACATCAATTAGAATGGTAAGCCTGGTTCGTCTGTTGTGATAAGTAAAAATGAAGAGAAAACAAAGCAGATTCCATTAAATAAGGAGTCATGATCAACATTTATCAAGATGACCAGCTCCTAGTGTACTTCACACAGTGTGAGTTCAGAGAGAAACATTATTTTGAATTTAAGCTATATTTTCTTCAAAAGGGCCCTTAAAAGCAAACACAAAATGCTAGCTGGTAAGAATGCCAAAGATGAGGCAGCCTGACCTCCACTGATGAACAGGTCTCTTGGGCTATTGACTTATTATTTATTTCTGAGATGTTACCTCGAAAAAAATTATTCCTATGCATTGCTGCCTAACACTCGTAGTGTTGGTTTGCGTATATATTCACCACGCTATGGTAATTGTTTTCCCTTCCTTAACTTTACGGTGAAATAAGTACAGAGGTTTGAATCATGGTAAAGTTTTCCATAACATACCCTGCCACTTCATTTTAACATGACTGATGAAAATTGATGCTTGATCTGTCTTGCCGACTTGACAGGATTTAGAACCAATCATGTAGGAGAGAAAACCTTTCTTATTTAGTTATTATGTGTACAGTGTTCTGCCAGATGAGGGCACCAGCTCTCATTGTAGATGGTTGTGAGCCACCATGTGGTTGCTGGGAATTGAACTCAGGACCTTTGGAAGAGCAGACAGTGCTCTTAACCTCAGAGCCATCTCTCCAGCCCCGAGACAAAAGCCCCTTTTTATTGTATTGTACTGTACTGTACTGTATTGTATTGTATTGTATTTTGAGAGGGACCAAAAAGAAGATGTACCAGCATCCGTTTCCCCCAGCATCCTGACCGGGAGTAACCAGCCACTCCACTGCTACGGCTTGGCTGTCAGGATAGACTGGATCTCCTCAAACCATGAATCCAAATCAACCCTTCTTCGGTTGCTTTCTCCAGGTATTTTATCATGGCAACGAAGCAAGAGTAGCTAATACAGAACCCAGACCTCATTTTATCATGCAGAGTAAGCTACGGAACTCAAGGAACAAACAAAACTCTGATGGGATCAGTTCCATTTTGGATTCTGTTGCAAGCTTGCCAGTAGGCCGGTCGCAGACAGCCTGGCACCTGCATTGGTTTTCGTCCCAGGGTTGACTACTGCCACGGAATCATCAAATTTCTCCTCAGGCATTATTCACGTGCAGTGGGAGTCTCGCCCACTCTCCTGGCAGTGGGGAAGTACTGGAAACAGCACCGTGCCGTCTCGGTTGGTTTCAGCAAGAGACCTGCGGCTTTGCCTCAGGAAGTTTCTGGCAGCTCTTTAATTCCGTACAGGTACAGTGTTGCGCAGGCGACCTGACTGTGGAGCCGGCAACATAATGAGAAGGTTAAGCAGGTGTCCCTGTGGGGTCTCCCTCAGAGAAAAGAAACCCCCGTCCCTTTCTCTGAAGGAGGCACTTGGCAAGCTGCTCTCTTGAGGGTAGAGCTGAGAAGACAGCCCCCCCCCCTGCCCTCCCTACAGAACCAAGTCACAGCAGAAATCAGAACATAGCTTCATCTTCATTGAGTTGATGTTTTTGAAAACAGATCTCTAGGGGCTGGAGAGCTGGCTCAGTGGTTAGGAGCCCTAACGGCTTTTACAGAGGACCATAGTGCAGTTCTCAGCCCCCACACTGGGCCACTGCCAACTGCCTGCAACTCTAGCTCTAGGGGCACACCAGATATCCTCTTCTGGCCTTTAAAGACACCCACATGTGCTCAATTGCACACTCATTCACACGCACGCACACACAGACTTGCACACACACACACATAAATACAGCAATTAAAAAATCCTTAAAAACAAACCTTTGCATAGCTCTCTCTCCCTCTGTGTGTGTGTGTGTTATGTTGGGGGGTATGAGCCTGAGTGTGTGCTGGTTATTATTGTCTCCACCATCTGGCAAGCTCCACTTGACATGTTCACAGCCCTTGAACAACTGGAGGTCACGTAACAATGCATGTACTAATTCCTTTCACTTAAAAAAAAAAATCCAAAGTCCTTATTATGGTTTTGGAACGATAAGCATTGGAAAACACTAAACCTTAAAAACAAACAAACAAACAAACAGAATTTTCAAAAAGTAAAGGTATCCATTGACCAGGACCTGATTCCATCTGATATGGGCATCCACAGTAGAGAGGACAAAGAGAGGGAAGGTACAGAATGAAGGAAGTGGGAGGGGCAAACATTCCCTATTTCCTGCCTTTCTTTCTACAGAGTCAGGGACCTACTGTCATTGTCCGGAGCTGTGATGGCAGCATCTCCTGGAGGGCTCTGGGAGCAGCAGCCACCACTCACCCCCTGAAACACAGACTCCCCCCATCTCTGGCTCCCCAGAAGGTTCAGGGACCGACTGCCCCAGAATCACTATGGTAACTGGCTCCTGCAGCATCAGGGAGCAGGGACCAACAACGCCCCCAAGTGATGGTCGGACCGGAAGCAGTTTCACTTCAGTTCTAGTTGCTAAAAATGATACCATGGCATCTTACGTGGAGTAAAAAAATGAGATGACCTGTTACCTAGACTTCGCTCTTTTAGATATGACTCCCCCCACCCCCTCCCCCGTTCACCTTTGCTTATGTGGGCCACACTGTGGACACGTTGGGCCTGAAGGTGCTGGAAGTTGGTAGAAAAAGAGGAAGTAGAATGATACACACACTTTGCACATCTGCTGTTTTTATATAAAAGAGTGTGAGAATTTCCTGTTTTTCTAAAACCATCAAATGGTTGCTATCAGCTATTTATAACATTTACTACTATTTTCAGATCTGATTTTCACTTCTCCCGCTTGAATGGCTATTTCAAGATACACGCAAGCACAGTCAAGGGACCTGAAATTTCAGTCCAGTGGTCTCTTAGGTCACACCTCACGTCCTAGGAAAGCAAGAGCTTTTGAAAGGCGGAGGCAGTCATTTCAACAGATAACCAGCGCCACCTGGTGGACTTAAATAGCTGTCAACCTCAGACCCCCGAAGAGGCTGAGAACATGTGTCAGAATCTTAAGACAGTTTGGTTCTGAAGTGACCTGGGGGGTTGGGAGGTGGGGGGGGGGAAACAAACTCTTTGATGCTCACCTTCTCAAATATAAATATGAACGATAATTATGCTTACTAGGAAGATTTGGGGAAGTGAGCTATGAGGAATCTGTCGCATTCTGAGCATTCCATAAATGTCGTTTTCAGTGACATAAGAAAGGGCCGTTGAGTTTGGTCTGTGATATCTATGCACATTGTTACTGTTGGCAAAAGCTCACGATGAGAAGGGGGGGGCACTGCATCTGGTAGTTGGAGCACCAGATGGGACGCAATGTGGGCTTTTTCTCAGTCCTTCAAATCTGACTCCACTCAGAAGGCGGGTGTCAAGAGTGGGTAAAGACGGGAAACAAAAACAAAACCTAACTCCAAAATCAACACTGCCATATGTCCCCACCCTGGAATAAGACCAGGGGAAATTTTAGTGTAAAATACACTCATTCTACAAAAATTCTTTATGAATTACTCCTGAAGGCATAACACTATGCAGAAGAATATCTGCAGAAGAACACAGACCGGTAGAAAACACAGCGTAGGAAAAAAAATGGCATTTTCTGTCGTATTTGAATGTTAGCTGTTCGTGAGAGTATCGCCCTCAGTACGATGCAGAAATATGTGCAAAAAGTTAAGAACAAATACAGACCAACTCAAGGTTCACACAGCCTCTGAGCAGTTCTCAAAATGAGGACAGTAGAAAGTAAATAAAGCGAGAGAAAGGATATATATAGAAACGAACTCATCAAGATTGTTTTGGGCAAAATATGATCAGTAAGAACTTTGTGTGGGATGGCTGCAGCAGGAAAGACATAAATTTTGTTTCCGTTTGGTTTCTGTAGTTCTCATGTCGCACATATTTTAGAAGGCAACTCTTTAAAAAGGGAAGACCTCGGCGATCACCTGCAGTCTTCACAGCTCTGTAATTTCTGAGTTGTCTTCCTCGACCACATCAGCAAGACATGTGAAAAAATTTTGACGAGCCTCACTAAGCACCCGATATAAAAACTGGAGAGAGTGGCTGGGAGGTGATTCACTAGGTAAAAACACTTGAGTATGAGAACCTGAGTTCATATCCCTAACGCCCCAGAAAAGCTGGGGCGGGTGATACACACCTCTAAGCCAGGAGCTCCTCTGGGGAGGGGGGGGAGGAAAATTATAGAAAGTTGACGGACTAGCCAGTCTCTGTCTCCGTCTCACCTACACTGTGGGAAGACAATGAAGAGATTCTGTCCCAAACAAGGGGAAGGCAGACACTGGCACTTGAGATTCCCCTTGGAGTTCCACACCCATACTGGCACACCTGGGCTGCACTGGCAGATCTGTATATGCCTTGTATAGACCTGCACAAAATACACGCACTTACACATGCTCACCTGCACAAAGGGGAAAAATGGCCTTTGTCCACAGAACAGGAACGGTGTGTGGCACGGGGAGGTGATCTACCTATAGCTACTCAAAAAGCAGTAGGCAGCCCAGGAGCCCTGGCACCTCCTGTGAGGGTCCCACCAGAGACCAAACCAGCAATTTATCAAGATCATTCATCGGGTGATGCATTTACAGCTAAAGGTCAAGAAGGTGATGGAGAGTTTCTGACATCTTTGCTCTCAGGTGCAGCCCTAGGATCAGTAGTTTATGCGATGGTGATTCCAATGTGCAATGGAGTTAAGAACTCCAATCCATGTCCAGCCTCGCTTCCCAAATGAGGGCACTGTGGCCCATAAACATTTATGAATTTATCTAGGGCTACCCAACTATTAATACCAGACTCCTAATAATAGTGCTTTCTTCATTATTACAAACCCCCCCCCATCTTATTTTTTAGTTTATGTGTATGTATATTTATGTGTCACTTGCGTGCAGTGCCTTCAGAGGCCAGAGAGGGCATCAGATCCCCTTGGACTAAAGTCACAGACTGTTGTGAGCCACCATGTTGGGGCTGAGGAGTGAATCCTGGTCCTCTGAAGAGCAGCCGTTGCTCATTACCTCTTTTACTTTGGTGCTCCTATCAAGCCTAGGACTTCACACAGGCTGAGTACAGACTCTGCAAGTATGCCTCTAGGCCCTTAATAAATTAGTCTTGAAATACTTCCAACTCTCATAGTTTTACTTACTATTATGATTATCTGGAACACGTGTTTAAATTATAAGAACTATCAGGGCTGGAAATACTGTTCAGAGGTTGAACATTTGCCTACTTGTATGTGTAGAGCCTAGATTTCCATCCCTCCCCATAAAGAACAAACAACACCCAAATACAAAGAAAAAAACCCCAAATCCAAATGATTTGAATTTGGCATTATAATTTATATTCAAATTCTGGAAAACTCAGAGAACATTATGGGGTAGTATTTGACTAATATCATATTAGCTAAGAGACAACTGATATCAAGGGGAACAAAGAACACAGAATTGTAGTTTAGGTATACTAAACCAGGACATCCCTGAACAGTGTCATTGGGGGAATTGCAGGTGATTGGAAGCACACGTGACTTCCACAAACAGTAGCCATGGAGGCCATTCACTGGTTGGGCATGAACTTGACTCAAATCCATTTCAATCCATTCGTTAAAGTTTGGAAATGCTGAAGGCCCAGCGGATACTTTCAGCTGTTTACTCAACTTTGCTGGAACATTCTGTGCCTTGAGCATTAGCAGATGGGCAATCCTCTCCCAATACCTAGATTCCACTTTGGAAAGGCATCCTGGGCTACTTCTCTTTCCTTGCTTTGGTATTGCTATGGCTCACACACAGGCTCTTTCTAGCACTGAGCAGATGCTCTATCACTGAGCTACACCCCAGTATACTTTTTCATTTTCTCCATATAGCATGCAAATCTACCAGCAATTTAACATAGCAATGTCATGGGCTGAGAACTATGAAGGTAAGGACTTACTGTGAACCAAACTCATTATTTCTTTATTCTTTTTCTTACAAACTATGTATGTATATATGTCCACACATGTGCTGTGATGCACACGTGGAGGTCAGAAAACTGAGTTGGAAGTTGGTTCCCTTCTTCTACCTTTACATGGCTTCTGAGGTTCGAACTCTGGTTTCCAGACTTGCACAGCCTTTACTTGCTCAGCGTCTCCCTGGCCCAGTTTTATTTCTTGAAACATTGTTCATAGGATTTGCATAACATATGCAATGGCATAAGCTTCCTAATGTTTATTTTATTTCCAGGAATGATTCAGCTCAAGCTGGGTGTCACGGCACAGGCTTACAGTCCTAGTGTTAAAGAAGGCAGGAGAGTGGCAAGGTCCAGATCAGCCTGGGATACAGGGTGAGACTTTTTTTTTTTTTCAACCATATACAAACCAAACACTAAAAATGCCTCCCTGCCTGCACAGGCACAGCCCAAACACATACCAGCTCTTAGGATGATGGACAGATTAAACTATGCCCTTGCCTCGTGCATCTGCCTGGGTACCAGGAAATGGTGAATTCAACTTCTGACTTACTGTCATTATTTCTGCTCTTGCTTTGACAGTGGTGTCCCTGGATTCCTTCCATTACATCTCTGTACTGGCTGCTAAGGGTTAATTCTCATGGAGAAGCAGAATACTTCCTTCCATGTTTTTGATTTCCCAACTTAAAAAAAAAAGGGGGGTGGGGAGGGCTAGAAAAACAAATTTCCTGGGCCATCGGGAGAACTCCCCTGTAGAAGCATATTAACCGTGAAGATGGAGGCTAAGGCAATGTTCATCAGGGAAAAGGTGGCATGACTGGAGGGCAGAGAGGGTAACAGTTTGATCATTCTGGGCCCGTGGGCGTTGGAAGGTGAAACGGAGGGCCACGGGGAGCCTGGAGCGGAGGTTTGGTGGGATTTGAGGTTCTGAGCACATGCTGTAGGCCAGTGTGCTTCATGAATGCAGGAGGTACAAGGGAGGCTCGGACCCAGAGGAACTGCAGGGAGGGTGTCGCAAACATCTAGGCGAGAGTAAGACCCTGCTGGCACAAGGAGCACTTAGATTCTGATGCATCCGCATGCGGACCTGGTGGCGATGAGGACTTGATGCCCAAGTTGCTGAGCGGAGCCTGGGAGGATGGTGTTGCCATGTGCTAAGATGGAGTGGGGGACAGGGGACTTCGGAAAAGTGGTCTGGTTTTCTAAGTTTGAGAGGGTTCTCACGAAGCTGAGGGAACATGCTTTACTGAGGTCCAATAAAAGAGTGGGGTTTGCAGGGCGTGGTGGCACACATCTTTAATCCCAGCACTCGGGAGGCAAAGGCAGGCAGAGCTCTGTGAGTTCGAGGCCAGCCTGGTCTACAGAGCAAGTGGCCAGAACAGCCAGGAGCGTTACACAGAGAAACCCTGTCTCAAACAACCACCACCACCACCAACCAACGAAAAAACAAACCAAATAAAACAAACACCAAAAACCAAACAAACAATAAAAGGGGTTCAGGGGAGACAGCTGGCCTGAGACAGAAACAAAGGCTCAATAGCACACAGATGGTATTTACAGCCTGGTGTTTACCCTCTGCTACCTTAGATTATAGCTCTTTGGGCAACCCACTTTATACTTATTTGCCCTGACGAAAAAGACTGAAGAAATACTGTACCTACCCCAAAGCATGAGGATAAAGGAGCTTTGGGTGTAAAAACACCTTGTAAGCAACCAAGGGCTATTCAGACCGGAACGCTGCAGATGTTGGACGATACTGAGGAGGAAGAAAGAACATCAGCTTGGTGATTCAGGCCATGCGTCCTAATGCATATGAAGGTGCATACAAGCCATCATAATCCTTGTTACTTTACTGCAGCTCAGTCTTTACAACACACACATACACAATATAAATTATATAACTATATATATTACATATGTTACTAATATTATTGTATATATTATACACACATACACATACACGCACACAAAGCTCTCCAAATTCGACATGACCTTCACATATGAGATCTCTCTGAGCAGCACATGAATCTTGCAAGGAAGTAATGACAGTGATATGGGAGGTGACTAAGAGCTGAGGGGACAGCTGGCCTGTAGAACTGGTAGCAGCTGGTCAGAGCCATGTAAACACCGGGATCCTGGTTCCGGGGTCCTCCTAAATATGAACAAACCATTCCCCACCCAGAACATTCACTGCAAAGGTTAGGAGAGGTCACATCACAGCTCCACCCCCTACCACCCGCATACTCCACTTCAACAGTCTTCCAGTCCTCACTGCCTCTTGGGGACCGGAAATGGTACAGTCCTTTACAGGTATCGCGAGACTGAGATTCACGAGCGCGTCTAGTTGCCAGGGCAACGGCGTTCCTTGAAGCGGCGGGTTTCTGACCGCTGCGCCTTTCATTGCGGCAGTGGCGGGAAAAACCGACCCCTCGAGGGGGAAGTGGATGACGCTCGGATGTCAGCGGCGCCAGTGAGTGCCTAGGTGTCCAGCCTTCGTCCCCACCGGAAAGGTGAGGGACCGCACAGACCACTGGCAGAGGTTGGTAGCCAGGCAGCACAGCAGAGTGAGGGCGAGGTGGAGTCCTGGTCTGCTGGGCAGGACCTGAGTGAGAGGGTGGACTCAGCCCCAGGGGCAGGGCCATAGCAGAGGGTGTGGCCTGCTCCCAGAGCGGGCGGTGGTCACAGCGGTTTGGCCAGGTCTGGAGACTCCGGCTACCGCTCCAGGAGCGTTCATGGTCTCTGCTGAAAATCCTGTTTACGTTGGTCCATCTTTTCAAGCCTTCTTGCCATTGAGGTCTAGAGAACTAGTCGGGAGCTTAGACCTTAAACAGCACATAGTCATGACACAGAAAAAATAAAAATAGAGAGAGGGCTGGTTATCATTTCTTCTTATGGTGGAAGAAACGTAAACCAAACGTATAGATAGATACCTTTGGACATCCATCAGCCTGGGGAATATGAATAGGCTTTTCAGACAGACAGACTGGCAGCAAACTAATTTGGGAATACAGGCCTCATCAGAGTAGTGATGTACTGTCTACATGAGCTGGTCAAAAATGTAATAAAACGTTGACATGTATGAGCAGGTACTTGTTACCATTAGAGTCTGGTCACATATCTAATTCGGTGAATATTTAAGGTGACTGATATTTTAATTTTGATTCTTTTAATGCCCTAAGAAAATGGGCATTCATGGATCATCAAATGTGGAAATGTATGAAACAAATATTTCTTTTTGTCCTAGTTGCTCTTTTCTTTGTGGACCTGCGGAAGAGTGATTACTAATAACCACGCAACAGAGTCAATATTAGGCTGTCTTGAAATCTCCCCCGGCAAGGAAATTAATGCACTGTTTTTCAGTTTTGCCTCAGGCAAATTTTTAGGACAAGGGCAGAGAAGAGCCCTAGTTCTTTGCCAGATACCTAAGAATGTTCTGTAGCCCAGTTGCTAGTACTGTTTCCCTCTGAAACCTCTTGAGATCTGTGAGCCTCCACAGTCTTCATAGCTCTCAGGACTACTGTCTTCTAACCTCCTGCTAGGATGGCTCATTAAGCTCTGTTTGCAGCGTCCAACAGCTTTCCCGGTCCACAGTCCCAAACTTACAGAAGAACGCATTCGGTTGACTTACAGTTTCAGAAGGTCAGAGTTTATGATGGCGGGGCAAAGGTACAGAGCAGCACTGGCTGAGAGCCCGCATCTTGATCTGACCTCAAAGGGCGCTTCCTCCTCCCCCAATACCCACCCCAACCCCTGCCAATAAGGCTACACTTACTAATCCTCCTCAAACAGTTCGGACATCTGGGGACCAAGTATTCAAGAGCCTATGGGGCCATTCCCATTCAAACAGATGCTTAGTATATCATCGATTGATTAATTTTTTTGGTTTTCGAGATGGGGTTTCTCCGTGTGTAGCCCTGGCTGTCCTGGAACTCTCTTTGTAGACCAGGATGGCTTTGAACTCACAGAGATCCGCCTGCCTCTGCCTCTCAAGTGCTGGGATAAAAAGCGTGTGCCACTACACCCAGCCCATCATTGATACCTTTGCAGGCTCTCCTTGTGTTTTCTTTCAGCCCCTGGAAGATTGTGTATTTTGTATATACTCACCACTTTTAAAATTAGTTTTTATTTTTATCAAAATAATATGGTCCAAGAGTTAAACTGCAGTATAACATTCACAGTGGAAGAAATAATACAGCAATTGTTGGTCACATTCTCTGGAGGCAGCTGTCTTGAACTCTTAAATATAATACTTAATTGACTATTGTTTGGCTTTATCAAATTTTGGATGTCCTCTTGCATTTCCTATTGTAATAGATTCTTCTGCACCCCTCTTTTCAAATACTGTTTCCCATCCCATATACTCCATGAAGGCATAATGCTTGGTGAGCACACACTCAGGGAGAGTGTAATTTGTGTACACATCGGTTGTTTTTGTTGTTGTTCACCTTTTCATTTTTCATGTGGAATTTCTGTGTGACAAGTGATTTCTTAAACACACAATATACCATCGGATCCCATTTCAATGGTCTTTATTCTGCCTTCTTTTCCAGATGGCCAAATGCACAGATAGTCTGTCAGTTGCATTTTCTGTGAACCGTGGTTTATTTAATTTGATATGTTTAGGAGGAGACATAAGAGTAACAGACCAGTTTTTGAAGCAAATGGAAAGGTTTCTGGAGCCTTTCAGCGGATCCGTGTCACGGATGGGTCCCCGTGCCCTGGCCTTTTCTGACATGTATTATATTGGCTCTGCCACATGCCCACTCCTCTCAGGCTGCAGTAAGTCCTCCTTGACAGGATGCTCAAGGCATGGAAAAAACATTTGGCCTTTTGGTGACTTATGCTTTTCAGTGGTGATGTGACGGGCCAGAGTGATCCATCATTCCATAATAACGATGTCAGGCTCTTCCTGAGTGAGCCCAAACACTTTTACGGAGTGTGAATGATGTTGACATCAATGCCTTTTTCAGTTGCTGAGTGGGAAGAGTGGACCAACTGTTCTCCAAAGTAGCACTCTTGGCACATTGAGCAGTTGGAGGCCGAGCCGCATTATTCCTCAGTGCGCCTGAGAGAAGCTTCAGCTTGTTAGAGTCCGCGTTTCCTTCTGTGTGGAAGGCCCCCTGGATCACAGGGCTGTGGCCCACAGGCAGCAGGAAAGACAAGCCGCTCTGTAGAATGAGGACATTGCACGTTTAAGGCTTGCGCATAATTATGAGCATCTAGGAAAGATTTGGCAGGAGATATCCGCTCAAGCTGGAATCCTCTCAGATTCTTCTAGTTTCTCAGTGTGTGTGTTGTTGCAACGTCACCAGTCAGATCTAGATCAGTCTCTTGTCAAGGGCATCGTTTGGAAGGATATATCTTCAGTCTCTATCTTCCCCCTCCAGATTAAGCTGTTCTGCCTACTTTAAGCTCATCTCACTTCCAGAATCCACAGCAGACAGAAAGTGGGTAGCATGAAGACAGCTCCGCCGGGAGTCTCTTGCATAAAGTGGTCGAGGAGGAGATTGACAAAGTACAGCCAGATAACGCAAGTCTGGCCTCTACTAAAGGGTGTAGGTTTTCTTCTCTTGTGCCAGTCAGAAACAGAACTTTGGATTTTAGGAAGCTTAGGTCAGGACAGTGCGGGGGAAAGGTGCTCCATAAAATTGAAGGAGGGCAATGTCTGAGCCGGGCGGGAAGAGGCGGCTGGAGCTTACCTTGAACAGGAATGGCTGGAAGGAGGAGGACACGCTCAGAAGGAGGTAGGTAGCAGGGCCTTGGCGAGTCCTTAAGAGGCAGTGGGTCCGGGCTGAGAGAGGTGTCCTGGAGTGTTCTTGTGGGGCAGAGCAAGGACTTGATATGTTTTTTTTTTCTCTCCCTGCATCGAGACAGACAACGTTCACACCTGCATTCCACTTGAGCTGCTGTCAGTCTGTGATGCATAATCCATGTATCTAAGATTCTTCTGATGACACTGAAGAGCACTTACACGTGTGACTTTGGCAGTGAATAGGTTTTGAGTAACTGGCTGTAAATGTAAATTGATTAGTGAGACATTTAGGCCTCTAAGTCACTTGTGTCTTAATTCTTTCGGCTCGGTTTAGGATGTCAATGGATATTATAAAGGGAAAACTAGATGGAATTTCAAAACCAGCCTCAAGGTCAAGGTCATGTCCAGGGAGCAGAAGTTCAACGGCTTCTCTGGAGGTGCTCTCATCAGAACCTGGGCCCTTCAAGGTAAGCTTCTGCTTGCAAAGCAGCAATTGAGGAAACCAAGGCTGTCCTAAGCAGCCATTTAAACGTCCTCTTTGGAGGCTTCGGAGAGGATTCACAGGTTCCTGCTTTTCTGTAGATTGTTCAGGATGAGCACGCTCAGTTCTTTTTCTCTCCTCCCCTCTTCCTCCTTTCTTAAGGGTTATGTTTTGTTTTGAATCTGCGTTAAACTTCATTAAGGTTCATGTGTTGTTTGGCTTCATAGGGAACCGTATTCCAATATCTTATATACCCCCACCAGCCTTTACTATGAAAATCATTCAGTATTAAAAACATGGACAGTTCAGAAGGTAAAGTACCTGTCATGTACTTTACCTCACACACACACATGAGGACCTGAGTTCGAAATGCTCCTCCCTCCGCCCCCCGGAACCACATGAAGCTGAGTGTGGCACTGTGCATCGGAGACGTCCAGTGCTCCTGGAGGGATTGGAGATGGGAGAATTCCCTGCAGCTTTTGGCTGGCTAGCCTGGTTTACGTGGTGCCTAACAACAGAGAGCCTGCCTCTCGTCAGGAAGAGTGTTGCACGGCAGTCAGTTGAATTCTTAGCATCACACATCTTCAGCCCTTGAGGTTGGTCTTTGGGTTGCCCGTTGCTATGGTGGAGTATTGGGTATGTGGGCACCTTCCAGTGGTTGAGGCCCAGGGGGCCGGTGTAGCCAGTCCTCCATGGAGAGAGATCCTTTGAGAACTCAGCTCACCCTGGGGTGTATTTACTTCTCTTGTGACTCTCATTGCCCTGTACAGATTTCTGAGTTCTGCAAACTGTGCTTTTTCTTGACCCATCCACAAATGTCCCTTTCTGCCCTCTCTCAGGAAAGCACAGCTGTGCCAAACTGCTGTTTTCAAAATGAATTTTGCTGAAGTGTAAAGGGAAGCTGAAACAAAATGGGAAACCAAAACATGTGAGTCTCATTAGAAGACTCTTATTAGAAACACATCTCATTCAAAATAGGCACTTGTGAGTCATTCAGATCAGTCAACAGCTATACGGGGTGGGGGTGGGGAGGATAGCTGGTGTTGTGGACAGCAGAACGCGGTGTTTCTGAGCGAGGCTCATCAGGCCCGTTATTCCCCATTATTATTTAAGATGGCGGGACAATGGGATTTATTTAGTGAAATATTATCAAATTTATTTTGCAGTTAAATTGCACTTTATTAAACACTCTGGGTTCCCAGGAACTTTGATGCTAGTGTGTGTATTTACATATCTCTATATGTGCGTGCATTAATGTTAAATGCCATAAAGTGTGATGTTTTAAGAAAATATATTATTGTTTTAAATGTCTTTGAATATTATATTTTGGGAATTCTTTTGTTGGAATTATTTTTAGATTGACATGCTAAACCAGGTGAATTCTACTACAGAGGACCACTCCTCAAACAGTGGTGTGGAAAGAAGAAGTAGTAGTAATTATGAGAAGTGGGCACAGTACTTCAGAAACACAAAGTCAGCCAAGGAGAGCTCACATGAAGACCCCGGCTTGGCCCAGCATCAGCTATTTCCTGAGCGCCCAGGTGGGATGACACTGGATGATGGGGGATTGATAATTGCAGACACTGTATTTAAAATATTAGAAATACATTTTTTCAGCTAAGTACAAAGAGAAATATATATTTTCAGCTAAGTACAAAGAGGAGGCATGATTTTGGTGAAAAATTAATCACTGTTTTTTATATGTAAGAATATTAATAGTATTTAAATATATTTAGAAATTTAATAAAACATGTTACTTTAAAATTACTGTTATGCTCATATTATATTTATCTGGGGGGAGTATTTCCATATTGTATGGCGTGATTCATGGATCAGTTTTGATGGCTAAAGTCGCAGAATAAGATGTGTCAGGTCATTTATAAATACTCTTTAACGATAATTTCAGTGATGATAAATAATGTTGAGATTTTAAAAGCTGCCTTTTTTATGATATGAAATTAATTCTGGCCAGACTGAATTAGACCAGTGGTTCTAAGTTGTGATGTGCAGATCTCTAGGGATATGG
Source organism: Pachyuromys duprasi (assembly GCA_028658305.1). Classification (NCBI taxonomy): domain Eukaryota; kingdom Metazoa; phylum Chordata; class Mammalia; order Rodentia; family Muridae; genus Pachyuromys; species Pachyuromys duprasi. The sequence goes on from CM053748.1 coordinate 17,233,972, forward strand.
GGGTCTCAGATTCTTGCAGAGGCTCTGGCGAGGTAAGTACCATTTTTACCACGACACCGAGGTGCCATTTGTGCCTTGCCTACTGTGCTGGCATTTGTAGTGATGGTCCAGAGATAATGGTGAGTAAGCTGGGCCTAACTGCCAGTTCAGACAATGGCACCAAGTTGTATGGGGTTGGTTGTTGTTAAGAAACAGCTAAGATTGTTGAGATTAGCTGTCTGGCCCAGCTCCTAGTATCATTTTTTTTTTTGTATTGTTTGAGTTGATTCAAAATACCTGGCATAGAGGCTATTTGCGGACAGTGAGCCTGGGGGTGCCAGGTTGGCAGCTGGAAATTAAACTAGAAGCTGTTATATTTGATCTCTGAGGTAGAGAAGTGCGCTGCAGGCAAACATCGCCAGACTCTTTGGCCTCTCGCTTAGCGTAGTGAACCGTTCTAGAAGATCCGACCTGGGGAGTCTGAGACTCAGCACTGGAGTACTGATGCTCACTTCAAGTTGATCACTTTTCATCATTTTTCACAAGGGCAGAGTTGCCCGGGAGCTAAGTGCTCTCACTGTGAAGTCAGACAAATTTGGGCAGAGCTTACTGTTTTGTTTATTAATTAGAACACTTTGGGTATGCATGTAATTCAGATTTAAATCTGCCCCAGTTTACTAATTGAAAAGAAGACGAGGAGGACCACCGCATTGGGCTAAGATGGGCGGTGTGTGCATGCACTCCTTTGCACTGCACCCCTCGGGCAAGCCCACACGTGATGGGTGCTGTTGATACTGTTATCCTTACTTGTCAGTAAACCCTGAGTGGCAAAGCTTCCACAGTCCTTAACTTCAAATAAGATAGCACCGATTATCATCTTCTCAGTAACGTTTTTATGTGAATCAGGAAGCCAGCAAAGGAGAGGGGTGAGGAAAGGCCCGTCTGTGAACGCGGAACCCTTCCTTGAGTTTGCTGTGCCTTAGACCCACCCTGGGGGGCTCCGGATGGAGTGCCTTCCACGACAGTTCTCTGCATCATACCTGCTCTTTCGGTTAACAGAAACAGTTAGAATAGGGTCCATGTCTCAATATTTACCTTTTACTTTGTAGGTTTGGATACAGGCAGTCTAGTAGAATGAGAGAGAAACAGCTCAGGACTTAAAAATCACAAGAGCAGCCCTCTGTGCCTGCTGCTGTAACTTTTTACCGGTCATCCCCCTGGACCCTTAAATGCCTGCTTCTCAGTGTGCCTAGACATGTATATGAAAAGACACTCCAGAATTCACTTTGTTCACAACGTTGGTACTCAAAACTAATGTAGTCAGTGTGACCACTGGCTGCAAGTATCCGTCCAAAGAAAGAACAAAAAGTAAAGTCAAAACAACACTTTGCTGTTTTATTAAACTTCAAATCTGTTTCTCCCTTTAAGACAATGCAGCTGATCTCAAATTAAAAAGACTGGACGCCCAACTTCAAAATGCTATCCAAAAGATGCACAAGTTTGATAAGATATTGGCCAAAAGGCAATGTAGAGAAAAGGAAGTTAAAAAGCGAGGTGTGGAAATGAGACAGAAGCTGTGGGAAGAACTCAAGGTAAGACCTCTAAGAGTCACTTTTCTCTAACGACAAGAAAATCATGTCCTGTGGCAGCATTAGTGGGGTCCTGCATTACTGACTTATTTTGTGAACGTGGTGGCTGTGTGGTTGTATATTGCTCCTCAGTATAGAGCAACTGGGTGAGGGACCCTGCAGAAATACCCGGGCTGATTCTGATAGTCATCCTTAGTCACTGACTGACTTTAGGGGAAATTTCTAGGCGGTAACACCAATTCAGAATGAAATTTTAATGTATTTTGAAATAAGAATTACAAATAGAGGCATAATAAAATATGAGACCAACCAAATTTCAGTTTGATGGGGTACCTGTGGATAAATCAATATGCACATATATCGATTACCAGTAGAAATTATGTGTAGAGACTCTCTATGTATTCATATCTATATCTATATATGTATATATATGACAATATATGAAGATACTTTAAGAAAAATATATGTAAACTTTTTCTGAGAAAACCTACAGACAGAATTTTGGAGAAACGGGAAATATTAACAGATTTCCTAGTAGAAGGAATGGAAATGGCTGAGCCTTTCTTTGTGTCTGAACACACCTGAGAACTGGGTTGGAATAAGAACCAGCTGGTATAGTTACTTTCCTTTTTCGTATGTAAACTTAAACTGTTCTTCCATCAGTCTGCAAAAAATACTGAAGACTTGGAAAGTGAGGAGGAGTTGGAAAACACTAAAAAGTTTTTGTGTTTGACTTCAAAGTCTGCAGGAGCAGCAGACGGTGAGTAAAGGGAGAATTTGTGCTCTTATCCAGAGTTGGTGGGTGCTGTTCCTCTTCCGTGTGAGGGTGACCCTTTGGAGAGCAGATAACTGATCACACCTGGTGGTGTTAGAGGGAAGTGTCCTGGTCTAGGTCTGTTTCAGTGTTTTAAGGGCTGTGTCTATCTACAGGGGAGAGAGAGGGCACAGAGGAAACCTAGGAATCTGCCCGGGATCACTTCCTGTCCCTCTTAGAGTCTAGATGCTATTTTATACCCCTAGCCCTCTGCCTGCTGAGGTCTCACTAGGGATCACTCAGTCCTGTGCAAGCCCGTTTGTAAAAAATCTATTGCTGGTTTGCCTATTTCTTATTATCTCACAGCCCTGCCTTTACAGACCAGCCAATTTTACTTTTTTTTCTTTTCTTTGTTTTCCTCCATCTTTCCCTCCCTTTCTTTGCAGTAGGATGGTCTCAGAACCCCCTCCCCTATGTCACATAGGTGCTATTCCAGTTTTGTGTGGATGGGATGCTCTAAGAGAGTCTCCGAATTCTCTGAGAATGCGGGGTTCCTTTTGTCCTTTACAAAGGGGACGTCTAACATTTCAGAAACGCAAATGCCTGATTCAGTGTGGAGTTCTGAGTGAAGGTGTGGTTTGAAGGGCAATACTTCTTGTTCCTTCTGGGCTCAGCACGGAGAGCTCAGAACTTGAGCCATTAGGGTTTATGGTATACCAAAAATTTCTCCTAGAGTCTGGGGCTCTGTATGCATTGCCCGTTCTGTATTGAAGGACTTCTTTGTAAGTGGACTTTTCCAAGTCTGTACTGGTTTTAATTAAAGTGATAAGACAGATGCTAGAAAAAAGACAGCCTGTTAAAGCAAAGGTCCTGGGAAACCCTTCTGATAGCCGTCTGCAGAAGAATGAAGAAACCGCCATCTCTCTCATCCCACACAAGAATCAAGTCAAAGCAGAACAAAGACCTTAATTTAAAACCCAGAACACTGAAACTGCTCAGGACAACATTTTAGAACATAGTTTTAGAAAGGAATATTCTGAATGGAACCCCAGTAGCACAGAAATTAGCTCCAAGAATTGACAAATGGGATTTGAGAAATTTAAAGCACTTGATGGGCCAACAAGAACATTTAGCAAGTACAGGCGCTTGCATCCAAGCAGCCTAGTTCAGTCTCTAGATCCCACATAGTGGAAGAACTGACCTTTCAACCTCCATGTACCTCACATAGGCAGATGTACAATAAAAAGCATGTGTATAAGTTAAAATCTTTCAGCACAACAAAAGAAACCGCAAAGTGAGCAGCTAGCCTACAGAACAGGAGATGCATTTTCACTAGATGCATCTTAGAGGGTTCTCAGAGGGAGAAATACGAAAGACCAGTAAATATTTTTAAAGGTGTTTAACATCCTTCATCATCAAAGAGGTACACATTAAAACAACTTAGGTGTTCTGTCTCCTCCAAGTCAGAATGGCTGTCCTCGAGAAAACAAATGACAGCAAGTGCTGGTGAGGATGTGGGCAAAGAGGGACTGTTATTCACTGTTGGCTGGAGTATAAACTACTGAAGACTCCTTGGAAATCAGAGTGGAAATTCCTCAAAAAACAAAACTAGAACTACCTACCCTACAGCCCAGGGGCACTATTCATGGGCATCTACCCAAAGACTGAATGTCCTACCGTAGAAATACTTATGTGTTTACGTAAACTTATGTAAACATAAATCTTATACACACTAATGCAAGGGAATGAAATCAGTCTAGCTGTGCATCAAAAGGTGGATGGATAATAAATGTACAATGTGCACACAATAGAGTTTTATTCAGCAATAAAAATGAGGTTTTGAGGACAATAAGTGATTTCCAGTGAGATATTCCAGCTTCAGAGGGACAAAGCGTTTGTTTTCACTTTCATATGCTGACCATAGATTCTCATATGTGTGTGTTGATGTGGGAGAGAGTGTACGTGGCGATCACAGAACTAGAAAAGGGCTTGGGAAGGGAAAAGCAGCTTTGTGGGAGGTAGCTGGGCAGGGTTATAGAGCACAGGATGTGAATGCAGCCCAAGCCTATGGAAGCTTTCTCTATTAGGATTTCCTTCTTCCTAGCTTGTCTCAAGTTGGCATAAAAACGAACTGGCACGTTTACACCTACCCATATGATCTTTAACTAAATACAGTGCTTCTGTAAGTGTCATTAGGAAAATAGGGACCCACGTGTTTCCCTCGCTTGTTGTGACCAGGAAAGCACCCAGTATTTGTACATCCTCCGCTAGGTGGCAGCATCTGGTTGCAACCTGTTTTTTTTAAATTTTATTTTATTTACTTTTAATTTAAATTTATTATTTAAAAAATTATTCACCTTACATCTGGATATTAGCCCTCCTCCATTGTCTCATCCAGATCCCACTCTCCCTCCTCCACCCCCCCATTCCCCTCTTCTAGTCCTTAGAAAAAGGGAACATTCCTCCCCTACCAACAGACCCCAGCCTATCAAGTCTTATCAGGACTGGCCACAGTCTCTTGTTCTGTGGCCCGCCAGGGGGAAGTAATCCGAAGAGTAGGCCAAGGAGTCCACGAGAGAGGCAGCCCCTGCTCCCCTTACTAGGGAACCCACATGGAGACTCAGCTGCCTATGGGCTTCATCTGAGCCAGGGGGTCTAGGTCCTCTCCATGCATGGTCCTTGGTTGGTGCATGTGGAGAGCTGCGTGTGCTGCGCCACGGTGCCAGTTTCTGCCTTCCGCCATCCCAACGAGTGCTCTTGCGGACAGCCCCTTATTTGGCTGTGGACAGCTCCTTATTTGGCTGTGCTGTGTCTGAGGATCCGCCTTCTCTTGCGTGTACCTATCCACACTTCCCACGTGGCTACCCGGGGTTGGCTTGCTCAGGGGTACTTATTCCTGGGACGGGCTCTCCTCGAGGAAGATGAAGAAGAGGAAGAGGAAGAGGAGGAAGAAGAGGAGGAAGAAGAGGAAGAAGAAGAGGAAGAAGAAGAAAAGGCAGAAGAAGAAGATTGTTCAAAATTCCTGAATAAACTGCTTGAAGAAGAGCTCGTGTGCCGTGTCTTTCCTTGCTGGTCGAGGTGGACGCGACAGGTGCATCAGTCTCCACAGGGCCCCCTGAGTCCAGACTTGTTGCTCTGTTGGTCTTGTGGATCTCCTGCCCCTATGGGTCCCTCTATTTTCCCCCGCCCCCAATCTTCCATAAGACTCTGTGCTCTGCCCAAAGTTTGGCTGTGAATCTCAGCATCTGCTTCAATCCTCTCGTGGGTGGAAGTCTTTCAGAGGACACACCTACAGATATTTGATTTTTGACAAAGAAGCCAAAACCATACAATGGAAAAAACATAGCATCTTCAACAAAGATAGTTAGTGCTGGTCTAACTAGATGTCTACATATAGAAAAATGCAAATAGATCCATATTTATCACCCTGCACAAAACTAAAGTCCAAGTGGATCAAAGACCTCAACATAAAACAAGACACACTAAACCTGTTAGAGGCAAAAGTGGAGAAGAGCCTTGAACTCATTGGCACAGGAGACAACTTCCTGAACTGAACAGCAGTTCAGGAGCCTAGTTTGACTGGAACTTAAAATTGTAGTTAGTTCCTCGTGCTTCATAATCACCTTCTGGGAGGGACAGTTCCTCTGAGGAGACTCTGTTCTGCCTCTCCTGCATCTGGCTCCTTTTTCTTCCCTCTTATGAGGCTAGTCTTTAGCATTTTCCTCTTAGGCTGTTCAAACAGTTTTCGTCTCCTTATCTTGTCTTCCTGCTATCCGTATGTCCCTATGGTGTAATTGTATTAGTTATATATCACTGCATAACAAATTATCTCAGAACCTGGTGTATTAAAAAGAAAAAGAAAAAGGCATTTCTACTCCTAGAATTTCAGCCATTTTGGAAGAGGGTGGCTGGGTGGTCCCGACTAGGATTCCTCGTGACCACAAGTTGATGGTCAGGTGTCTGTCATCTGAAGGAGCCACTGGAGCCTGAGAATCTTCTAAAATCACTCACAATGCTTCCTGGAATATCTGATTCCCTGCTTGCTTTTGGCTGGGCTTCTTAAGTTTCTTAATATCTGAATTCCACTGAAGGCTACTTCTGTGTCTGTACAACGTGGTTGCTTGCAGCCTTTAACGCTGGGTAGTACGCACTCAATAAATAGTAATTTCCATGATTACTAGACAATATTAAAACAAATGTGGTGTTTCATATACTATTATTCATAATCCAGAAAATTTAGACAGGTTTCGCATATTTACTAGATGCTATCCATTGCCATTATCTGTATAATATCTTTGCTGTTACTATCTCAGTTGGTGACTATTTCAATATATTTTTGCAAGTTCTTAGTGATTTGGAGAAAAGAGTAATTTCTCTAAATTTATGATTAACTACATTATGTTTATAATTATATCTAATATGATATTTTATATTTAACTAGATGGTGTTAGTCATTCTGACTATCTTTAGTTTGTGTGCCTTGGATCTTGTTAGTTTTAGACATGTCAACCAGGAAATAGTGTTAATTCCAATAACATTGATATTGAATTGCTGGTTCTTCTGGAGTCAGTTTGGGCCGGACTCCCTCACTCTAGACTTAAAGTCTTCTTAAAATAACTGTTCCCATTGCCAACACTAACCATAGACTTACTTTTTGAATTGAATAATTCAATCCATTGAATTAAATCCGTTTCAATAGCTATTTAAATTATTATAACTTTTTAAAAATAAAATTAATGTTGTTAAATTAATAGATTCAAATAATGAAACTTTTATTCCTTGGTCAACCCCTTTTGCTAATGGAAGATTATTCTTTTAATCAGTACTGATTTGAATGGCTGAATTTATTCAGAAGTTTTGTTTCTATAAAGCAGGATTAGAGGCAGAGAGATGGCTCAGTGGCTAAAGGTGCTTGCTGACAAGCTTGACAAGTTTCATCCCCAGAACCTGCATGGCTGAAGGAGAGAACCAACTCCCTCAAGTTGCTCTCTGACCTTCATATGTGTACAGCGGCACAAGCATGCCAACATACATACACAAATAAATAAATATGGGGCAGGATTAGATTGTGTGTGTGTGTGAGCATTAGTATTTGCATGCATGGATGTTTTAATGTGGGGTGGGAGTTGTGGGTGGAAAAAACAAATTGTCTGGCTCAGATTGTGTCTTGGAGGCAGTTCTCTGACTCTTCTTGGCTTCTTTCATGTCCACTATCCTCCGTTTGTTGGTTCTTCTGGAGTCAGTTTGGGCAGGACTCCCTCATTCTAGACTTAAAGTCTCTATATACACAATTAGCAGTAATCCACCAATGATTGGAAGCATCTCAAATCAGTCTTTTAATAGTAATTTTCCATATTGTGTGTCTTCTCACTATGTCTAATTTGTTTCTGTTTTTCCTACTTGAAAAATAAAAATAAGAAAATAATAAGAATAATAAGAAAAAGGTAATAATAAAAAAGGTAAGCAGGAGCTAGGCAGTGCATGCCTGTAATCCCAGCACTTGGGGAGGCAGAGACAGGTGGATCTCTGTGAATTCGAGGCCAGCCTGATCTACATAGTGAGTCCAGAACAGCCAAAGCTATACAGAGAAACCCTGTCTTAAACAAACAAACAAAAGCAAAGAAACAGTAACCAAGAAAGGAAAAAGTAAGCTTTTAAATTTTAGCACAACTCCAAATTCACAGAACGTTACAAGGACAATACAGAGGATTTTTGTTTCGTTCATTTGTTTGTTTTTTCCATATACCCATCCTACAGGAGTACCTTTCATGAGTGTGGTATGTTTGAAGTGAACCAGTATATGTATGGTCTTATTAAGCAAAACTTTCTTCATGTTTCTTTAATTTTTATCTGATGTTCTTTTCCTGTCTTGGGATCCTATGCCAGACACTACATTACATTAGCCCTCATGTTTCCATAGTCTGGTCCTATGAGGCTTCTCATACTTCCCTTGTTTGTAATGTTCTTGGCAGCTTTGAGACACAACGATCAGGCATTTTGTAGTATGTCCACCAGTTGGAATTGATCTCATGATATCCTCTGAGGAGGAAAGTGACAGAGTTAAAGTACCATTTGCATTACATCACACTGTTAACACGTGCACCACCCTGTTGATGTTAACATCCCTGGCTGAGGAAGCCTTTGTCAGTTTTCCATGGTTAATCACTCCATTTTCCTCTCTTCCAACTGTAAACTTTGTGAGGAAGTACTTATGTACAGGCTCTATCTGAGGCATGGTGAGACATATTTTGCCTAATGAAAGCAGAATGTGGACCTACATTGTTTCCAGTTATTCTGCAGGGGAGGTTTGCGTGTTCTCTCTTTTACTGACTCATTGTATCAGTAATAGGTTGACATTAGTGGATATTAATACGTTGAGTTAGATTTCAATACTACTTTACTGTATTGGGTACATTTTCCCATTTTGGCCTTTACATCATCTCTCAGTTGCTACCTGTATCTCTTTGACCCATTTCTGTCACTGTGGGATTTGTTTTTCTTGCTAGGCATTGTCTCTAAGGAGCCTGATTCCTGTCACTGGACAAGGTGTTAGACATCAGGAACTGGATGCCAGGTGCAGTTTCCTGTGGGAAAAGAAATATATGTGCATATACTAACCCGTTATGCTTACATGTAGCCATCTCTGCATGAGCTAAAACCGGGTTCACACACACACTCATGTGCCTGGCTGTACTCCATCACTACCATTATTGCTTAACTCTCTTGCTTGTCTGTATTCCAACAGTGAGAAACTCATTCCCACTTTCTCCTGTCTTTTTACTTAATTGTGCAGTTGCATGGTACACAAACAGTTCGATCACCTGGAATGTATTTCTAACACTTAGTCCCTGTTGCCTTTAGTCCTATAGGCTTCATGTTTCGGAGTTAGAGTTTCGGGAGTTAAGCAGGCACCTTTTCATGTGTTTCTCTTTGATCAGATTGTTTTATACATTTGCCATGCATTTGGATTGTCTTGTCACATGTCTGCATTCCACATGTGGGATCATTGGTTTTCATTCTTTATGCTCTGATGGCAAATGATTTTTTTAAAAAAAGGCATGGTGCCTTCCACAATTACAGTATTACATAGAATAGTTTTATTGCTGTAAAAGAACCCATTGTGTGAATCCTCATTCAACTCTCCTTCCTTTCCAAACCTTTTAGCTACCACTAAGTTTTACTTTATAGTTTTGCCTCCCCCCACCCCATTAATTTAGGAATTTCCCAATAAAAGCCTTTCCAGAGTACACCCTTTCACTTACCTGTGCCTTTTCCTGACATGGGAGGAATTTTTCATATTTTTGTATGAATAGTATTTTTTCTTATGAATGGTATTTCATTCTTTTTATTACTACCCATTCTGTTGCATTTTTGTTGCTGTGATAAAATAACTGGACAAAAGCAATTTAGGGGAGAAAGAACCTTTGTAATTCACCATTCCTGGTTGCAGTCCATCACTGTGAGGGAGTTGCAGCAGCAGAAGCTTGAGACAGGTGGCCACGTCACATGCACAGTAAAGAGGGAAATGCATGTATGAACCTTCTTGTGCTCAGGTTGATCCCCTGCTGTCAGAGCCGGCCAGCAGAGTCGAACAGTACCTGGATGGGGAGTGAGGATTTAAAATAATTAAAACAAATCACACTACACATGGGACGGCTTGAGAGGGCTATCAGTATGACTGAGGCAGCCTGGGTTTATTCCAGGGTTCTTTGTCAAGGTAAAGGCCAAGGTGAAAACATAACAATGCAGCTTAACGAGCGGCTCTCCACAGGTCACCCTTTTTTATTTTTTACAAATTGACTATAATTTAAGAGCTATGGAGCAGAAGATTGTACCTGTCTTAGGTTGTCTCTCTTGTAAGATATATTCCTACTCGTCATTGGTGAATGAATTCCATCATTCATGCCCTGTCTTAGGTTGAATACACCTCAGATAAATCTTACTCATCTTTAGCTACCAATTTCTGCTAGGGTAGATGCTGTTTTAACATTCCAGAAGGCCTTGGTGAAGGTTTTAATTATCCCATGTAGGAGGCATGCTCCTAAGGGTAATAAGCCAAGTCCTACAAAAGTGACGTAAAAAGATGACCATGAGGACCATAATACCGCGCAATAATTAATCCAACCAATCTTTTAGGTCTGTTTCTGGCACTCATAAGCCCTTAGAATACCAAGCCTGAGAAACATTCACAGGAACCATAATAAAAGGCAATTTAACAACCAGAACCTGCTGTCCATTTGAAAGCTTAGAAATACAGTTTGTTAGTTTACACTGATGGCAAGAAACGTTAAAGTTTGAATCTTGTTAACATTTCCAAACAGCAAAACATAAGGAAAATATACATAGGCAGTTATAGGGCCTCCCAAGAGTTTCTGAAGCAGGCTTGTTTTGGTCTGCTGAAAACCAGAATCAGACCAAAGTCCCATTGTCAGTCCTTTATCCCATTCTTCCCAATTTTGTTGAAAATTCTGATTATTAGACTAATCAAGTCCAATCACATTGTATCTAAAAGGTTTATCTGCACAATATCTTCTCCCCTGAGCAGAATGAAACAAAGGCCAGTCAGGAGCATAAGTCCAATACAGCTCTCCGTTCACCGTCAGGACAGAATTCACGATTGTCTGCAACCAGAACATGCTCCTTCCCGGGAACATTTCCTGCAAATCGTACCAGCCTTTCTGGGATCCATCTGGCTTCTTCTGCATCCTGTGGAAAGACACAGACATACCCTCTTCCCCATATTAATATGGGGTCGGGGACCTGCCATATTCCAGTAATTGGATCTTTCCATTTCACTTGGGCATAATTATCTTTGGTATTAGGATGCCACAATTGGTCAGCCACAGAATGGCCTTGTAGATCCACATTCAAAAATTTTAAAATAAAAAGAGCATGATTAATATAATTCTGTGGTGTTTGGGATACAACTCTCCCTTTTTTATTTTTTGCAATTGGTTCTTAAGAGATCCATGAGAACATTCCACAATTCCTTGGCCTTGAGGATTATATGGAATGCCCGTTTTATGACTTATATTCATTTGTACACAAAAACGCTGAAAAGCTTGACTCGTATATCCCAAGCCATTATCAGTCTTTATAATGGAAGGAATACCAATTGTAGCAAAACATTTTAAGCAATGACTTATAACATGTTTGGTGGCTTCTCCTGCTAAGGGAGTTGCCATGATAAATCCTGAAAAGTGTCAATTGTTACATGAACATAGTTTTCCAAATTCTGGGACATGAGTTACATGGATTTGCTACAAATGATTAGGAGTCAAGCCTCTAGGATTGACACCATATTGAGGTACGTTAAAATATTCAGGACAAGAAGAACATAATCTTACAATTTATCTAGTGGCTTCTCTGGTAATATTAAATAGTTTTCTTAAGCTCTGACTATTTTGATGATGTAAGGCATGAGATTTTTGAGCCAATTCTTGTTGAGTTAATCTGACCAAACGTGTGGCTTGATCTGCTAAATCATTCCCTAAAGTTAGAGGTCCAGGAATCCTGAATGAGCTCTAATATGCTCTACATAACAAGGCTGCTCACGGCTCTGGATACTTTGTTGTATCTCTCTAAATAGATCTTGTATTTGTTTGTTAGCCGTATCAACATATGTTACAGTCTCTAGGACTTGCAAAGCCTTATCAATATAATGGCTATCAGTGTATAAATTACAAGAAGTAAAAGCTGTATTTTTAAAGCATGCAGCCACAGCTCATAATTCTACAACTTGAGCGGAGGCTGGCAGTGTTTGCCAAACAAAAGTTTGTCCCTGCCCTATATCTATAGCTTTCCATTTGAAGATCCATCTGTGAATACTGTTGGAACTTGAGGTAATGGCTTTTGTTTAGTTATTTTAGGAAATACAAAAGCAATTTGACAAATTGAAGCAATTTATCCTTTGATTGTCAATACATCCTAAATAATGAGCAAAAGCTATGGCCCAACAATGTGCTTGAAATAACCAATCTACTTGCTGTTTGGTAAAAGGAAGGCTCTCTACCAAAATACTTGTGAGATTCTATGTGAGCCATTTGAACTAACCTAGCCACCGCTTCATAATTCAGCATTAGAACTCACACAGGAAACTTGCACAGGAGAAAGAGGCAATTGCAACCATAATGATGGTCCTTCTTGCCACAATACAGCAGTAGAAGTATGAACAGTAGCCAAAATATATGCACCCCATTCTTTTGAATAATCTATATATTGAATATGTTGTTTTTCAAAAGGCAATTCTATCTTTTGCAAAGCATCATGAGCTTCTTTGGTAAGTTTCCTTTTTGACAAAGGATCAGCCTCTCCTTTTAAAATGTCAAAAAGTGGTTTCAACTCTCCCGTAGTTAATTTCAAATGGGGTCTAAGCCAAGTAATACCACCTAACAACCTTTAAAAATCATTTAAAATTTTTCGGTTGTCTTTTCTTAATTGAATTTTTTGAGGCATAATAGTCTGAGGATATAATTTATGTCCCAAATACAAATAAGGCGGCTCTGTCTGCACCTTTTCTGGTGCAACTACAAAACATTGGTCTTTCAAAGCTTGTTGTAAGTGTGCAAAAGCACTTAATAAAAATCCCTTCCTTTTTGTGAGCCAATAAAATATCATCCATATAATGAGTAATATACACAGAAGTATATGCTTGTCTAGTTGAGCCACAAATTTTTGACATAAGGCTGGACTGTTTGCCATACCTTGAGGTAATACAAGCCAATAATACCTCTCATAGGTATTATTACTCTCATAGGTAAAATTTACTGATGACATGCTAAAAGCAAATCTTTTACAGTCTTGAGGAGCAAGAGGAATAGTATAAAAACAATCTTTTAAATTTAGTATAATCTTAAAAGTATCTTTGGGTATAGCATAAGTGGTAGGTAGTCCAGGTTGTAAGGCTCCAGTAATAAATGACCCCCTCCTGATAAACATGCTCTTGCCAATTTCTTCCAGTACCCTGGGCAGAGGGCCTCAGTAGTCCAGGATTACAACAGAGCTTGAGTAAAAGGTGCTGTGGACCATATTGAGAGCATGCAGTTTTTAATTCTTTTAATTGTTTAAAAGAAATAGGAGCATGGACTCTCACCCTAGTTCCCTGTCCATCAGGCTGCTCTAGCACTGGAAAAACATAAAACTCAGTGATATCTTCTCCATTCTGCTTAACTTCTTGTAAAGAAACTTGCAAAGGGAATACAGTTGCCCGTACAAAGGAAAAGTCCCCTTGTCTTTTGGGCCACTGCTACTGTAGCAGTCCCAGGAGGAGGGCCCAAGCCTGCAATCAATGATAGAGTTGGAGTGGGGGATTGAGCCTCATTTTCCTTCATCGTTAATTCTCCAATTTTTCTGTTCGTTTCCTCCAAGCCCCATTCCAACTTATTAATTTCTTTTTGCTAAGGCTCAAGTTTTTTTTAACACTCATAGCCTGAATTTGGAGGATATCTCTCAGAATCCTCCAGCTCTGCAACCTCATGGGGATTTGAGTCATCCTCAGAGTCTTCTCCTAACAAAGAATTATCATCATCAGAAGAGACATAGAACTCTTCAGGAGGAGCCGATGGTTTAATTCTATTCTGTCTCGAAGCCTCCTGTTTGTCTTTCCTCCTCCTCTCTGACCCTGAAAGTTTCACTTTCTTTGTCTTGTGCCACAGAAACAGACTGTCTCTAATTAAAGACCATACAAAAGACATGACACTACTGCCTTGTCCCATTTTTGCTCTCAGTTTTATTCACCGCACCCCTTTATGATCCCAGCTCATCAACACCACAGTGTTCTTCACTGCTTTCCCTGTACCCAGGTCCCTGGTTCGGGTGCCAAACTGCCAGAGCCCACGGGCAGAGTCTAACAGTACCTGGGTGGGGAGTGAGGATTTAAAATAATTAAAACAAGTCACACTACATGCAGGACGGCTTGAGAGGGCTGTCAGTATGACTGAAGCAGCATGGGTTTATTCCAGGCTTCATTTTTTTATAGGTAAAAGCAAAGACACGTCACATCAATTCAAAAAGAAAAGGTTCATGGAAGTGCCCAACTTCCATCTCAAAAACTACCTCTCTATAGCAAATAAAGTCCTATTCTAAAACTAATTCCCTAAAGCAGTTATGGTCCAAGGTCACACTGACAAGCTTTCAAGGAATTTGGTGAAACTTCCTCCTTTCTTTGTCAAGGTAAAGGTCAAGGTGAAAACATGACAATGCAGTTTAATGCCCTGCTGCTCTCCACACCCTGCTTAAGGAATGGCCCTGCCCTTGGTGGACTGGGCCTTCTCGCTTCAGTTAATATAAGGCAGTCTTCCACAGACATGCTCACAGGCCCATCCGATGTAAAAATCCCCCTTTGAGGCTCTTTCCCTGAGTGATTCTAGGTTGTGTCAAGTTGACAGTTACAGCTAGTCATCATTTGTTCCTCAAGAGCTGCCAACCTTATTGATTGATTGATTTTTGAAACTAGAGACTGTGACTGGGACCTGAGGCTCAATGATACAGCAAGGCTGATTGGCCAGTGAGTCAAATGGGAGAACACCATGACCAAAAACAGCAAGGACAGGAACTCAGGCAGGGCTGGAACCTGGATGCAGGAACTGAGGTAAGGCTATGGAGGAGTGCTGCTTACTTGCCTTCCCCTCCTGGCTTTCTCAGGCTGCCTTATAGAATCCAGGACCACATGCACAGGATAGCACCACTCACAGCGGGCTGTGCCTTCCCTCGTACTTGTTTATAAGCAGATCTTAGACATCTGCTTAATTGAGAGCCCCTATTCTTGAGTGACTCTA
The DNA here is from genome assembly GCA_028658305.1 of Pachyuromys duprasi. NCBI lineage: Eukaryota > Metazoa > Chordata > Mammalia > Rodentia > Muridae > Pachyuromys > Pachyuromys duprasi. The sequence goes on from CM053748.1 coordinate 17,249,070, forward strand.
GTTTGTGACAAGCTGACATAAAGCTAGCCAGAACAAAGATATACAGTAATTAAATTAGCTGATATGAGAATATTTTTTTTTAAAAAGCCACAGTTAAACAAAAAATGTTGAACAATGCAATGGTCCTATTTCCTTCATAGAGTTTAGCTCAAGAGAAGAAATTGCAAGGGAAGAACACTAACTTCCATAAGTCTCCAGAATGTACTCTTTCTTAAAAAAAAAAAGTGTGTGTGTGTGCATGCATGCGTGCACACAGGTAGGTGGGAGAGCATGCCACGGCTCATGTGTGAAGGTCAGAGGGCTTTGTGGAGTCGGTTCTTTCCCTCCACCTTACTTGGGATGGAGCTCAGGTCCTCAGGCTTTCACAAGTGCTTTGGCTCCCCAGAGCCAGTTTTTTAGGTTCGGTCGGTCTGTCTGTCTGTCTTTCTGTCTGTCTGTCTGTCTGTCTGTCTTTCTTTCTTTCTTTCTTTCTTTCTTTCTTTCTTTCTTTCTTTCTTTCTTTCTGTCTGTCTGTCTGTCTGTCTGTCTGTCTGTCTGTCTTTCTTTCTTTCTTTCTTTCTTTCTTTCTTTCTTTCTTTCTTTCTTTCTTTCTTTCTTTCTTTCTTTCTTTCTTTCTTTCTTTCTTTCTTTCTTTCTTTCTTTCTTTCAATTTTTGACAAAGTCTTATGCAGCCCAGACTGGCCTTGAACTTGCTGTGTTTTGGAGGATGACCTTGAACTCAAAATCCTGGACCTCCTGGAATCGTAGGTATTTGCCACCATACCTTACTCAAAGACATTACGTTAATGGCTGAGTATACGTTTAGAATCTTCAACTTGAAGGCCTGGAACAAAGGGGATAATTCTGGCACACCGAGTGTGCCTGCTGTCTGTGCCCCAGCTGTGGTCTGTGCAGGTCTCTGGAGAGTGATGGTGCTCTAGTATGCACTCAAGCATCCAGGGCAGCGCTGTCTGGCCGTCCCCTGCAGCCCATTTTCGTGGTGCATGTGAAGATGATTGCCTGATTGCCATTTCAACATGGGAGCGACACTGACTTTATTTATTTTTTTTAACAGTTCATGTGTATGGAGGGGGTTGAGGAATAACAGAACGACTCTTCAATCGTCTCTCTTCCTTAGAGCAACTATGTAGATAACTTTATTTTGTGGAGATTGAACAAGTCTTTTTTTTTTTTTTGTAGTATCAATAGAGCCTATGCACTGTGAATCTGAAGACACCCTTTTCTCAGTGTTTCACACTCAGATTCCTCAAGAAACTTATGAAAATCATGCGAAGAATGTCAAGAAGGGTATGTTTAATTTGTGTGATTATATAGATTACCACAAGGGGATGCTGGCTCTATACAAATTTGCCGTGGATGAAGGGGTCTTGGTATAATTTAGAGTAATGGCCAGGTAAGAGGTAGTAGCTAGAGCTCAAGGTGAGGTGCAAGGGCTGAGGATGTAGCTCAGTGACAGAGAACTTGCTTTGGACATGAAAGGTCCTAGGTTCAACCCTGGCCCCCACCAACATGGCACATAATCCTTTGTGAGTTGATCCATGTTGCAGTTACTTACTGAAACTTAAATTTTTGTATCTATTACTGGACCTTTGAAAAAGTAGGCTGCAGACCCCCTGTTCCTCTGGCTTCTACAGTCTTTCTGCTTCCTCTTCCACAACATTCTCTGAGCCTTCAGGGCAGGAGTTGTCTCATAGATGTGTCTTTTGGGGTTAGACACCTACATTTATCTGTTCTCTGCATTTTGACTGGTTGGGAGAGAGAGGAAGAAATAGGTTATTTTTAGGAAAGAGCCTTCCGATTAGTTATTCAATACTTAGTGGTCAGCCCTGAATTCACATCATAAATGTAACTTTATGCAGACTAAACAGGTTGCATTTATATATGCATTTATGATACATACATCTTAACAATTAAAGGAAAAGAGGCCATGATTTGAGAAAGAGAGCCACAAGTACTTGGGTTGGGGAAGAGGTTGGAGGTAGAAAGAGAAGAGGAAATGATGTAATTGTATTTTAATTAGAAATTATTTTAAAAAGTAGATTGTAGCAGATAGAAATTTGGCTTAGAGAAGATGGGGAGAAAATAAATATAAATGAAAGGAAAAGTCCATATTACGTTTCTGGGTCTAAAATTTAAAAATTCTTCTCTGTGTGTTTCTAAATTACATTTTAATGTACACTTAAAGTGAATTTTTTAGTGTGATTCACAGCTGTAATTATGAGATCATTTTGAACTTTTTCAATACTAGATTTTACCTGTGATGTGGAAAAAATTGAGCCATTGGTCAAAACAGAAAGGATTGAGCCTAGGAGTAAACACAGCCAGGACTTTATTAAGCGAAACATTGAGGTGGGTCTCTCACCATTCAAGAGACAGAATGTGGGGTAAGCCAGTAGCAGAAAGGGTCATAGTAATTTATTTTGTCTCTCTGTGTGTGAATGTGGGTAGTGCATATACCTGTGTGCATATGTGGGTGCACAGGCCAGAGGAGGAGGTCAGGTGTCCTGCTCTGCCACTCTCTGTCTTATCTCTCTGAGGCAGGGTCTCTCACTGGCCCGGGAGTGAGGCCTGTGGCTGCCAAGCCTCAGGAATCCTCTTGACAACACTTGCGGTTATAGGTGCCCACCCAGCTTTTTATACGGGATCTTGGGATTTGAACTCATGTCCTAATGCTTGTACAGCAGGTACTCTTACCCACTGAGACAGCTCAGCCATTTAGGGTCTTGAAATGCGTCTCTTGTCAAGATGAATGCGTGGCTAATTGATTTAGTATATATATAAACAAAAGAAAAGCTTTTTGAAATATTATCCTCACTGCTTTCTAGCCTTATCACTCCATGTCTCCCGTTTTGCACTGCTCTCCTCCTCCTATCCTGTTCTATTTCTTTCACATCTTCAGATTTTACTTTAGTGTGTCTGTTTTGTAGAATACTCCTTTGCTTTTACTGGACTGCACATTGCACTGCGTGCTTAACTTTCTTACTAATGCATCTCGTAGTTGGCCAAGAGTTCAAGAAGCCCAGTGGTTATGATTGACAGGGAGAAGAAGAGGCTGGATGAACTCCTGAGAGGCTTAGACGACACAGATTCAGGACTGTCCAGTTCTGAGGTACGTGAACTTGATTGTCAACGACTTTACTTTTCTCAATCTTTACTGTGTGGTCAAGCTCTTAGCACAGTTTTGCCATCTTTCTAGTTAGAAGACATTCTCTGCACTGAAAAATCCTAATGCTTTCAAATTATTCTTGGTCAGTTCAGTAACTCTGTGAAGTGGCGTGCTAGGTGGGGTTACTGATGCCATGAGGACGTGTTTCCCTGGTGCCCTCTTTTCATCCACTCTGGCTTCACAGTATTTTAGTGTGGCCTCTATAATCCTATCGGATGCTCTTCTGCTCCTGCGCAGTGAAGAGACCGCTGCTGTGGGAGTAACTGCGGGGGAAGTTCCAGAGGGCAGTGGCCTTATCTCCCTCCAAGTTGCCATGTTAGCTGTGGAGGCCTGCTTTGTATTCCCACAAAGAATGACGTTCTCCTGTGTTACCTGGAGCGCTTGGCACTCTGGCCTGACTTTTATTTTCCTCTGCTGAACAAGGATATGATAGGACCGGTGCTTCTGGGCCCTGCCCACATCCCCTCCATCTGCTATCTGTGTGTGTGTCAGGTAGCCTGCAGCCAAATGGGAGCCCAGCGCAGTCAGGTGCAGAGGAGAGTGCTGCAGGTCCATGAGCAGTAAATGCGCAGTGCTAGCTGTGGCCTCAGGGCAGGACTTGCCAGGGAATGTGGGGCCTTAGCTCTGTGAATACCCTCCGTGAATACCCAGGAATTATTATTATTTTTTTTTTTTGAGGGAAGCTAGAAAATCAGATTTTTAAGCGGGAAACATGTGTTTAATGTCAACAATTAATTGCTTGGAAAAATTCTGTGTGATCAGACATAATGTCACTTCTGCTCCTAATCCAAAGCAAGTGGCAGAGCCCTAGAGATTACAAACTCTGAGGGTTCTGTGAGGGCCGGGTGAAACACACTGATAAGCACCGTGGAATTCTGAGGTTACTTCTGCTCTGCTAGTCATAGCAAGCCTCTTATTTTATTAACAAGAGCTGTGGAGTAGAATTAGACTCCAAGGCCTCATTTTCAGCTTTGTCATTACCTGTGAAGGTGGGCAAGCCACTTCCTGGTTTTGGCTGTCAGTATGTGGTCTCTCTCTCTTAACTTTTCTTGTTAGGCTTTGAAAATACATATTTGTGATTAATATTGCTTTTGGCATATTGGCTTAATATTTATGTTTTATCCCTCACATGTTTTAAACTTTATAATATCAATTCAAATAATATCTCTGTTATTTTTAATGACTTTTGGTGTTACTTGGAAATGATCACTGATAATATTTGGAACACTTCCTGACTTCAAATTGTGTGTGTGTGTGTGTGTGTTTGTGTGTGTGTGTGTATGTATGTGTTTTTTTGAGACAAGGTTTCTCTTTGTAACCTTGGCTGTCCTGGAACCCACTTTGTAGACAACACTGGCTTCAAACTCACAGAGATCTGTCTCCTAATGTAAGGGTCCAAGAAACACTGAAGGAAAACCCCAAACTCAAATAGTATGCAAAAGCAAAGAATGTTTATTCTGCAGAAACAACCTGCATGCAGGGGCCGACCATTCAGACAACATGGCAGCCCTGAAGTGAGCGTGCAGGCTTGTTAAAGGCTATAGGGGAATTTCTACTATGGCTGTATGACTCCGATTGGGACTGGCTGGTGCCCATGGAGGCTACAGTGACTAGGACTGGGACTGGCTCTTGCTTTGGAAAGAGAGAGAGAGGATTACCTCATAAGGACTTTTCTTTGTTTGACTGACTTAGTTTCTGGCTAGATAGTGGGTCATCACTGATTGGATGCCTGTCCTCAGTGGTCTCCAAGAAGCCTGCTGTGCCCTTCTGGGAAACAGAAACCTAAGGCTTAACATGGCAGCCCAATTCAAAATGGAGCAGGGTTTTTTTTTTTGTTGTTGTTGTTTTTTTTCACGGAGAGCTGGGACTAAAGGTATGCGACACCACACCTGGCTCAAATTATCTATTTTAATGGTCATATTTGATCTATTTAATTCATTTGCTCTTTTTCTCTCATTTTATGTGGGAATCCAATCCTATTTCTGGCCTGGTATTGTTGTTATCCCTCAACTTCAGAAATTGTCCTAAAATCTTACATTTTGACCAGACTATTTCTGTGGTAGGATTGGTTTTCTCTCTCTCTTTTTTTCATCGTAGGTATGTTGAAATCATGGGAAATTTTAGCTTCTATCTTTGAAACTAAAAAAGGTAAATGCTTTTTTTTTAACCTTTGAAACAGTATGTTTCTTGTAGTTTAGGAGTTACTTTTTTAAATTGTGTATGTATGCAGTGACTGTATGGTGCTATGCGTATGTATGTCTATGTATGTGGATGTAGAGGCTGGAGACTGATTCCTCTATGACCTCCTTTGTAGCAGAGTGTTCTTTTTTCTTTTTCTTTTTTTAAAATTTATTACAGTTTATTCACTTTGTATCCCAGCTGTAGCCCCCTCCCTCCCCCACTCTTCTCCCATGTCCCTCCCCCAGTCCACTGACAGAGGAAGTCCTCCTCCCCTTCTATCTGACCCTAGCCTATCAGGTCTCATCAGGAGTGGCTGCATTGTCTTCCTCTGTGGCCTGGTAAGGCTGTTCCCCCATCAGGGAGAGGTGATCAAAGAGCCAGCCCCTGAGCTCAGCCACTGAGGTCATGTCAGAGACAGTCCCCGTACCCCTTACTAGGGAACCCACTTGAAGAATGAGCTGTCACGGGCCACATCTGTGCATGGGTTCTAAGTTACCTCCCAGACTACTCACTTCTATACACGTGAGTGGATGAGCCTGGCTAGGGGTCACTAAGCTACCTGCTTGAACCTAAATGGGAAAGGGGGCTACAGAGGTCATGTACGGTTTCTATCTCAGGAAGGTGAGGTAGAAACTCTACTGCAAGCCAGAAAGTTTATGCTTCCCACACAGGCCACAGTGTTTAGGTGATGCTTGCTAGTCAGGCAGCACCAGGCAATGCTACCTTCCGTTTAATATATGAAATTTCTTGCTGCAATTGCCTGGTGCCTGGACACCATTGTTTCTGTTGGGTTTCATCAATAGGTTCCTTTAGCTCTAGCTGCACTAAGAATAATTTCACTCAGGCAAGAGTTTTAACTTAATTGCTATTTAGTCATTGATTTTATAATTTAATTATTTATCACTTAGATAGTCAGTGTTCATATCAATTTTACGTGGGAAAATAATAAACCAGTTTCTTATTTGTGACTAGGTAATACTGCTTTCCTTGTAATTTTAGACTTTTAGGTTTTTTTTACAATTATTATTATTTTTTTTTACTGTAAAAACCACAACAATGTAATAAACATTAGGTCAGGTTTCTGGTGTGCAGATGCCACAGCTGAGCAACACTGTGGCCTCCCTCACTTCTGGGGTCATTGGCCACTGGTCCTAATGAACAAGGGAACAGAGGGGATGGACTGTAGGTTTGGTGGTCTGTGAGCATGAATGGAAAAAGCCTTCCAGGACCAGCTTCTGGGATGCAGAGGAGTTTTATTCAAGGTGAAGGAGGTTTATGTGAACTTTTGGGAAGGGGTGGGGAAATCCAGGGTGGGTGAATGTCATTGGCTGAAGGGCTAAGATACTGAGGTACCTCAATGGCACAGAGAAACACTCCAGGGATCCAGGTACCTGCTGAACAGGTTTCTATGGGGGAGAAAGGGAGTCCAACCTGTAATTTCCCTAAGGGCTACATGATATTCCTCTGCCTCATCAGGCTTCCCAGATGAGGCAGAGAAGAGGAGTACCCCCCCCCCCCCCCGCATGCTGGCAAAGTGTATCCTCTATTTCACTGAGCTCAGGGCTTTCCTGTCATGAAGGACTGCAACCTTAATGAAATCCAACACATCACTTTTCACACATTGTTTCTGTTTTGCTGCCCTGAGTCTGAGAAGTCTTGGGTGCAGACTTTGTGCACATTTGGGTTGATTTGCCTTTGCTTGGTAAATACTGATGTGCAGTAAACATTTGGTGGGATGTTTTTGAGTGGATTCTATAAACGGGTCTTATTTTTTTAAAGATTTATTTTTATTCATGTGTATATATGTATGCTGTATATGTGTGTATGCCACAGAGGCCAAAAGAGGGCGTTGGATCTCCTGGAGGTGGAGGTGGTTGTGAGTTCCCTGATGTGCGTGCTAGGATCCAAACTCGGTTCCTTTGCAGAAACAGCACCAGCTCTTAGTCACTGAGCCAGCTCAGTGGCTGTGGTGATTGGCTGCTGTTAGGTTATAATTGTTTATATCTTAAGGTAAGTGAAGCTCACTCTACATTAAGATTTGGGACTAAATTTATTTGGGCATGAAGGCTAGTTTAGGCCAAATTATTTTGGTTTATTGGGAAAAAGTTTGAAAACATCATTATTTGTGATTGGTTAAAGCTATTTCTTCTCAACATGTTTGTTTGTTTTTTTTTTTTTCCCCCTAAAGTGGAAGAGTGATTATGTGAAAGCGGACTGGCCTATGAGGCTGAGACACTCCACAAAGATCGCCAGTAGACACGTTGTCCAGGGTGGGAAGAGAATAAAGCCATAACCTTTGCTTACCCTTTACTTCCTGCTCTGTGGTGTTGTGTTTTGTAAGCCCTCTGGGCTCTGAAGGACAGCTCTATCTAACAGGAATGTTTTGAACCGATTGTGGCATGGGAATGACCTGGTAACCTTGGTTTCCTCTTAGGGCGATCAGTGTGGTTGGCTGGTCCCAGGAGAAGGCTATACGCTTGCAGACACCGAGTCTCAGCAACTTGCTGAGATTGACACAAAGCTTCAGGAATTCTCTGTAGTCTCTCCAACCGTCTTCAGCCTTTCTCCAAGACTCGAAAGTCAGAGCAATAAGGTATTTTTTGTTTTGAGGGGGCCAGGGGAGTTGAGACAGGGTCTCTCTTTGGAGTCCTGGTTGTCCTGGAACTCACTGGGTAGATCAGGCTTGCCTTGAACTCACAGGGATCTTCCTGTCTCTGCCTCCCAAGTGCTGGGATTAAAGGCATGCACCACTACGCCTGGCCAAATGACAAGGTGTGTTTAACGCAGTGACATGCAGACTGTTGAGGTTAAAGCAGAAGCTACTGCGCACACTTTCTCATCAGCTGAAGAGGGTTCTTCCCAATTGCTCCTCTGTGAGTACAAGTGCAAAAATTTCAGTTTTCTCAGCAGTGTGTGTTCATTTTGGTTAGTTCTACTTTTATCCATTTTTCTTTCATTTGGGAATTTGCTGGGATGGGGCGATTGAGAAGCTTATTTCAATATTATCATATCTTTATGACTTAATATCGTTCTTGATCATGATTAGAAAGAAGGAAGGGAATTAATAGTGTTCATTAGTCCCTGACAACCTTTCCTTTCTTTGTTCCTTTGGTATCAGATGTGAGCAGAGCCAGTCATGGGCCCCTTACTCGGTCGTGTTCTTCTGACTCCCTTAGTAGCAAGAATAAAGCTTTGCTGGGATAGTGTCTCTGACAGCTTTGCAATAAGTGGGAATGGCTCCTTCCAAAGTTCTCTTGCAAAGTGTAGAGAACAGGGAAGGAAGGACAGTGCTTTACACAGTCAGGTCCCTTCCTTGTGCTTCTACCTTCTGCTTCCAAAGGTCTCCCTTTTGTGGGGGTTGGGTGGTAGTATAAAGAGAAAGTGTCTTGGTTTGTGTGTGTGTGTGTGTGTGTGTGTGATTTTGCTATCTCTCTTCCAGCTTTATAAGTCTCTCCAAATCAATTTTCATAGTTACTGATGACTGTGGGGCTTTTTGTTTTGTTTTTGTTTTTCAAAAACTTTAAGTGTCACTAACTTATAGTAAGTCCATCCTAGAAGATACTAGCTGCTAACTGAAGGTTAGGGATCTGGACATAGACCAGTTTGAAACTACCTCGGCCAAAAAGACTGTCAAGATGGTCCAAAGAAACAGTTCAGTATGGATGGCACCTTTGGGGAGCTGTCACGGCTTGTAAGGACGAAGAGGGGCCATTCCTAACTCTTGAGGTAGAGATGGTATTCCCAACACTAATTGCTGGGTTGGGGTCAGAGTTCATGGAAAGAGAGGACTGGAATACGCACTGTAATTGAATGTGCCCTGGGTCTTTGATACAAGTTACTAGAGTGTGTTTTGCTTGTTTTACTAAGTTTTACTTCTCAGTAAGAGACAGGTAAGATGGACGATAAAGCTGCCTGGAGGTCCCTTCATTCTTTTCCTCTTTCGTCTGACTGGTGGATGCATTCCTAGCGGAGCTGTGAACTGAAGCCCTGTGTTCCCGAAGACCAGCTGTCCTTGTCATGGCTGTCGGCATGCTTCTGGAACGAGGCTGGGTATTTAGAGATCTGTTCAGGCCTGAGAACATCAAATAAGATATGAGTCTTTGCTAGCTTTTGTTATCATCATCTAAATGACATTTTTCAGAGTTCACATAAATTATTTGAAACATGAAAAAAAACCAAAATCAATGGACAACTTTGGTTGTACACTGAGATCATAGAGTTTTATGTGAAATAGCACTTTTTTTTTAAACACAAAAAAAGAGAAAACTGCATTTGGGGTTCCCACTGAATGCATGAACAGAACAGGAGCATAACAGTAGCTGAAAAGAAGAAATTGGTGTTTTGTTTTTTTTTTCCCATGCAAAACAGCCTATCATTTGGGCGTGAGTTCAGTTTCCTCTTGGAGCTTCTAGCTTAAGCCAGCACTGCACACTGAACTTTCATGTAAAAATGCAAACCTGGAAAATGATTTTGTGTTAATTATTTTTGGATTGTGACCTCTCTGAGTCAGAGCACTAAGAAGAATGCATAGCTCTTTATCCCCACGCAGGCGGTGAATGAATGGCCTCCAGTCTGTCACCGAGCACAAACACTTAGCACTTGAAGTCACTTTATTTTCATTCTTCTGAAGACTATTAGGCTCATCAGTAGTTTTTCTTCATGAACCCTTAGAAGAATGTCTTTTAAGTGGAATATAAATTCCTACTCAGACTTATTTGTGTTTGTGTGTGTGTGCATGTTCATGCAGATGCTAGCAGAGGCCACGAGAGGGCATCAGAGCCTTGAAGCTGGAGTTGCAGACAGCTGTGAGGCACTCTTGAGTGCTTTGCAAAAGCAGCGAGTACTTTCAACAGCCGAGCCATCTTTCCAGTCTCTTAAGTTTCTACTTTCAAAACAATTCAACAAACATTAATGAGGGCTTACTGTATATTACGAGTTACAGTGGCTTAAAGATAAGTCTGACTACTTTGGAGCACAAAAGCTTCAAGTAACATTATTTAGACTGAGCAGGTCATATTTAGGAAGATGTATATGTATATACATAAATGCATGTAACAAACAATAAAATAATAAGAGACCATGAGTTTGAAAGAGAGATAGGAGGGGTTATATAAGAGGGTTTGGAGGGAGGGAGGGAAAGAGGGAAAATGATTTAATTATCTTATAATCTCAAAAATAAAAGAAAAAAATGGAAAAAGAAACAGCCATTTTTAAAAAGCCCTGCTTCCTGATTTAGCTCTACCCCTGTTCTGTGTACCAGGGCATTGATTAGAGGTTCTGTTAAACCTCCACTCCACTGTTTAGAAAATGCAAACTGTAGGCCCCAGGATTGCTCAGCCATTCAAATGTCTGCCTCGAAAGCATGAAGACCTACCTGAGTCTGATTCCCAGAACCCACCTCAGAAAAACCACAGAAGACTGTCACCACATAGCCCAAGGTTGGAGTCGGAGGCCGTGGGGCCAGTTAAACTCACAGATGGGTTTCCGTAGGCCCACAAAGTGTTTGTGCTCAACATTTAAAAGTTAGGTGAATTCCAACGAAAATGCTGATTTCTAGTTTTTCCTTGAAAAGTTAGAAAATGTGGCAGCACTTCACCGATTCCTTGGTGTCAGCTAGTCAGCCGGGTTGAGCCTGGTGGCAGGCATTGTTTTTCTCTGGATCTCCATTTTCCTCTCCACTTAACATTCTGTATCACGTTGTCAAGAGAATGGTTTTCTGGGTAAGTTGAGAACAGGCTCCCTAACGTGGCTTCTGTGGTTTCTGTGTGATGTTAAGTCGGTAGGCAAGGAAACCCATGCTTTGAGGGTCTCTAGAAATTATTAGCAAAGCTCTGCTCACTGCGAGGGGTGTGGGAAGCACCAAACTTCTCCTGGCCCTGAGGAGTTGCTGGTTGTGACCATCCTTACATCAACCACATGCCTGGCGCTCCTAACTACGGAAGAAATTTAAAAGCAGCATTTGTCTTCTGTGAAAACAAAGCATGTGGCCACATTGAAGACAAAGAATGTTCCATTTTTGCTGCTGCTGTAATATTGAATCATGTGGCAGCGGTTTTCTCATGTGCTTTTAATTCCCATTTTACAGGAGCCAGAGAGCCAATCGAAGCTGGTTTTGTTCATAAGCTCTGTGGGTTAACTGTGTTTACCTGTGCTTATCTGTCTCCTGACTTGCCAACAGACCAGTCAGTCCTTTCTCCGTATTGGAAATGGCCATGTAAAGTTGAGTGATGGCATGTAATTTTGTTTTTCTCATTTGTAGATAGAGTAGATTCCAGCCTTCTCCAGAAATATCTATGATATGAGAGTTGTGTAACATTCAGTCTCTCAAATCCTCAGCAACTGGATTCAATAATAAATGCTATTCTTTTTGGCTCTTGTAAAAACATAGAGTTTATTCATCTCTCATGCGACCAGTCTTACTAAATCTAGAATTCCACTTCATGGCTAAAGTTCTCCCCCTCTCTCCGGTCAAAGAAGGGTCTTCAGAAATGGCTCTCACTGACAGAGGTATTTCTTTGTTCTCAAACCAACTAACTTAATTGAATATAATGGCTCTCCATAACTTGATTTATTATCCTGTGCTTGGAATATTAATTCTTTCACACAGTTTGGTAAAGCTAAACAAAACAAACAAAATGAAACCAAGAAAAATAAAAACAAACCCCAAACCTCTAACTATTTGGCTGAAGAAAATTATATTCATATTCATCTCTTTTCTTGCCAGAATCACACAACTGCTGACAGCAACAATGAATTTGGCTTGTTTGTTTCTTCCTCAACACTAGCTAAAAATTAGGAGCAATAGAGCTCTGTTTGACACATAATCCTGAACAATGTATACTGACAAGGCCATTTTCCCCTAGATTTAACGCGCAGGTTCAAAGCAGGAATCCAGTTCCCGCTCAGTCTATGATAGTTAGAAGCCTTGACTTTACCTCCCTCCAGAAACCATAGCAATGCGTCTCCGGAGCACTGGGCTTTCACTAAGGAATAAACATGAACTTCAGCATTCCTTGCTTCTAGAGCCAGGCTGTCAGAATTCTCATTTTGATCTGGGGAATAGCTCTTGCTCCCCCCCATTTTTCACAAATTGTTTTGAATTTTATATTTTGTTTTCCCGTGACGCCTCCAATGCCAGCAAGGTTTCTTTCATTCATGGCCACCTTCCAAGATGATGAAAACAGTCTGTTTGAAAGGTTTTCTTCAGTATGTTTGGGCAACTGAGCCAGGTAGAGCAAGAAATAGGAGTGGCTTATAGACATGTAAAGAGTGAGCCTGGACATTACAGGGTGGGCTGACATACACACAGGTCCGTGTCCTTAACGCATGGCTTCTTTGAATATCAAATAACTTAGCGAGCTCTGAGTAATATCCTTTGTATTTGACTTATGAAAAAGTGAGTGTACTTAGCTTCAAAGGCCTCTTTTGGCTCAGCCAACATCACAGATATTTTTTTAAAGGATAAACTCAGAATCTCTTGGCAATCAATTAGTCAGAATAACAAATATCAATTTACCTTAGGGTTAATTCTTTTTGCCATTAGACACTCCTGCTACGTCAAAGGAGAACCTTTGCTGAATTCTCTAGAAAATCCTTCTTGACGGTCTCATGGCCACAGAAGCAATCTATTGCTTGGAGAATCTGCTGAATTAATTTTCAAAGATCATGAAGACTGGTGTTTGCTGTCAGAAAAGAACTCCCCAGCACCTGGCTTTTGTTGAATCTGCAGCAGGGTCACTTGACAGCACCAGCAATTAATTTTTTTTATTACTTCCTCTTGACCTGTTTTCATGAAATGGTATTCTTCAGATACTTGAACTAGATGGTTCTGATGTCAAAGAGCATGCATAAGGAAAGGTCTCACATACCCTCCAAGTCCGAGTGCAGATGACTGGAGAAGGCAGAAGTTAAGAGCTGAAAGGAGGGTGTGGCATCTTAACTGAATGCCCGATTGCTCCAGCAGAGCCAGAGCCAAGGTCTGGCCTCCAGGCCTGCATGGATTCAGCATGGACTATCAAAGCAGAACAGAAGTAGGGTTGGTAGAATGCTATGCTTGCTCCAACATTTAAAAATGACCTCTCTGCTTATAAAATTAACACATTTACTATAGAAAATTAAAGAAATATAAAAAAGAAAGTTGTACTGAATACACACACATCCCCCTCCCCTGGATATTGGGCTCCATGTATGCTAGTCAAGTTCAACCACTGATCTATATTCCCATTATTGATCAATAATGAGTATTTTTTTATCAAGTTAATTATTGTTAGACTTTCTTCCCGTTTATTCCTATGCAAAGCTACCTACCTACCCACTTCTCAGATAATATATCAGTTTGGGACAAGAAATAGAAGGCAGAGCCAGCTTAGATTTCAGATGCTTATGCTGCTATGTCCAATTTTTTCATGGGTTCTGGGGATCTGAACTCAGATTTTTAGGCTTTCGTGGTAAGCATTTACACACACGGAGCCAACTCCCACATTACTAGTTCACTCAGGAGAATGTTATCTAATGTGAATTTTGCTGACATTCAGTGTAATTCTGATCAAACATTAATTGTGAGCCAAGTTCTGAGAGCCAAAATTAGGGTTTCCTCGTCAGTGCTTGTGCAGGTTCAGGGTTCCGGTGTGTGTTGGGACACAGCAAGGTCAGTAATGTCACTGTCTAGGCAGTGATGTGTGGTCTGTGCAGCGAAGGAAGAAGTGAGTAAGATGGGCGCAAGAACAGACTTTCCTCTCTAGGTACATCAGCGCATACTTTAAGGTGGATATATGTCTGAGATCCACATGAGTTAGTCTCTGAAGGGAGCTGGAGGGCGGAGGCCCCAGGGTAGTGGGGAATTAGCAGCTGAACGTATGGCTGAGCTATGAATCTGAGGCTGAGGAGTTAGGCACTGCCCGGGCCATACATGCCTTGCTGCATTGGTTCTCTGTAGAGGAGGAAATGAACCGGATGACTGGCTGCACTGAGGCCTCTTACTGGGCATAAAACAGTCACTTAAGTCAGTAACTCTCAAATCTGCAGATAGTTGTACCTCAAGTGGTCAGTTTGTTATCGATTGCCTTTGAGCCAGGATTTCCCAGGTGGTGGCTGGCTTCCACATTTATTCATCGACCATGGAGATGACACTGAGTCATGCTGGAATTTGGAACTTGCTGGTGAATGGTATAAGTTTAGGCAGCAAAAAGAATGAGGTGCTGCTGGGCGGTGGTGGCACACACCTTCATTCCCACCACTTGGGAGGCAGAGGCAGGTGGATCTCTGTGAGTTTGAGGCCAGCTTGATCTCAGAGGGGGAGAAAGAGAGTTCTAGGACAGCCAAGGTTATATAAAGAAACCTTGTCTTGAAAAACAAAAAAACCAAACAAACAAAAAAAGAAAGAAAAAAAAGGAATGATCAGGGAAATACCATAAACTAGAATGCTGAGTACTTTTGGTGACTAGCTATGGCTAGGGAATGAAGGTAGAGGGACCCAACACCCTTGGAAAGTGGCCAGAGATGTCTCTTAGGCCAGTTTCCTGTGTGGCAGCTGGAGGAGGATACCTGTGGGAAAGAAGAGAGGACATTCAGTTTTAGATGGAGAATCAGCTTACCACCAAGAAGTGTCCACTCCTAATCACCTAGAAATTCCGTTAATCTTGAGCGGCTATGCTTCTGCCAAGAACAATGTGATTGACGGCCACGAAGCAGTCATGAAGTGCTTGCTTTATATGCTGCTTCCTGTATCCAAATACCCTGTCCAGCTGGTTGGGTACAGAGATTTGCTGTGTCTGTTATGTGCTGTGATGACTTTGGCCCGGTCTCATTTTCATTTCACAGAGTGTAAGTTGTGGAGCTCAGAGAGGCTCATTCATTTTGGTGACGTCATCTTAGGAGCCAAGTAGAACCAAGATTCAAAGCTTCTGATGCTGCCAGCTCCAAGTTCTCCCTGTTATTACACACGTGCCTCTAATGACAAGGGCAGACAGAGAATTTATCCATCACAGCAGCAGCTGTGGTTACCTGCACAATCCCGCCAGCCAAAGCTCCAGCAGAAGAAGTCAGGAGGTCCCACTTCTAACTGAGGGGTTATTGGCAATTGATAGCTCCTGGAGGAGGGAGGACCATTTTTCTTTGGAGGTGCGGCCACTGCTGGATCGGTCATGCTTCACTGCTCACATGTGGGCAGCACTATATAGAGTTAGCAGGTTATTATTTTTTCTGGAGAGGAGAGGACTTGAAGTTGGGAGATGGGTGTCTTGGGGGAATACGAGGGGGTGTTGGAGATGTGACTGGAGAGTGGATACACTCCGATTTCATTGTATACGTGTATGAAATTTGCAAAGAATTAGAGAAATTAAAGACAGAAGTGAAAATAAAATGTATGTGCCAAACCCGAAGCCCAGAGAAACTGCAGTTTGTCTACAGAGCAGAGTGGGGGCTCAGGCTCCTGCTCAGACATGGTCCTTCCCAATGTACCTTCCCCCTTTTCAGGTGACCTCAGATGGGGAGTTTATTTCCCCATTTGTTTTATGTGTGTTTGGGCTTTTGAGTCTTCAAATAGGAAAACCTGAAAGAGTTATAAGTGTGGGTTGAAGGGAAGCGAGATTGTTTGAACAATGCAGCTGACTCTCAGGTCTCACACTGGAGGGTCTGTGGCAGCTGTGTCTTCACCAGCCTCTGAGTGAATTCTTTTACTTCTGAATTAGGAGCCTGACCCTGAGGAAGAAGAGAGGAATATGGAACCAACTCCAGGAGAAAAGATCCTCCGGGACAACAGAAAGCAAAGGGATCAGCAGTCTCGGCTGAGAGCCATCGACGGGGAGCTGAGAGAGCTCAACGAACAGGTGTGGTCTCTCGTCTAAAGCGATCACAGACATTTCTTGTACCAAAAACAAAGTTCAGTTAGCTTGTTTTCATGTGCTGAATTGGGCACGAGAACTTGCCAGTCAGTTTAAATAAAGGCTAAAAATAATGATTCATAGGATTTACGATGAGATGATACAGTAACTTACATAATGTAACCTGGAAAATACCATCTGAACTCAACAATGATTCATGAACTTAATGGTCTGTTCTTCTATTGTGGAAAATTTTTCGTTTTCTAAAAAAGGCATTTTTATGAATTAAGTTTAGTGTTTAAATATTCCTATCTTTTGTTTCAATAAATACATTGTTAATTTTAATACAGTACAAATAATTTTAAGCCTATTGCTTATTTTTTTTTAAATTTAAAGCTATCTCAGTATTGATGACAGGTTATTCTTTTTTTTTTTTTTTTTTTTTGAGTTAAGAGTCTCACTATGTAGCCCAGGCTGGCCTTGAACTTTGTGTTTAAGGAAGGAAGGAAGGAAGGGGTTATTTCGTTTTACAGTTTGAGGAACAGCCTGTCATGGCAGGGGAAGTGTGGTTTTGGGAGTGGCTGTAGCCACTAGCTATGGCAGTGGGAGCCGAGGCAGCTGGTCACATGGTCCCTGAAGTCAGGAAGCAGAGAGAGCAGATGTGCAGCCCCTGTAGGTTGGCTTCCGGGAACTGCTTATTCTGCATTGTTTTCTCAACTCTAATGGAATATCCTTACACGAGCACGGCTACTTAAGCTGCATGACCTGAGGTTGATACTGGAAATCATAGCTGTATAAAACAACTATATAAAAGAACCTCTACGGACAATTATGTCATTTGCCATACAAATGAGAGTCTCTGGGACATCTCACTCTTGTTTTCTCCTCCCTCAAAAAGTTGATTGCTGTTGGTTTTGGTGTTCTACAAGCTTCTGGTCCCACCTAATTTTCTAACCAACCCTTGTCCCTCCTTATATTACTTCTTAGAGTTATAGTCCTATTACGTAATTGTCTGTTGTGGGCATTGTGGTTATGATCAATTGCTTGGGCTTCAGTGAATCTCTACTTTGTGATGTTAGTATATTGTGAGTATTTTCCTCAAGGGGAGATGTGAACAATGGTCACCCATCATTCCCAAGGTCCTAATGACAAACTAAAGTTCCACTGCACTAAAGTTCACCCTGGGGAACAAATGAGGTTATTAGGCTTACAGAGCATGAGCAAGGGGTTATGGGAAAGAATGTGGGTAAGCTTCAAGCAGCTTCACTAGAAGGTGTACACCCACTATGGATGGTGGCTTCCCATGGCTGCATAGATGGAGGGCTCTTCACGGGCTTCCCGAGCCTAGATACTCAGGGTCGCATGAGATTAAGACAGAGTCTGGGAAGAGTCACTGGATACTCAGATGAGGGTCCAGAGACCTACTTCACCCCCTCTTTCAATGAGGGAATGTCAATTCGCAGTTGGCTGTGGTGATCTTCTGCAACCAGACACATCTGGTCTTAGGAAGATGGCAGCCCTCCAAAAATAGAGACAATGGGCATTGAGTTGAGACGAGACAGAGTGAGGAGAGCTTGGATAACTGAAATGGAGTGTCAAAGGGAAGGGAGTTGATGATACCTATGACTTCATAGCTAGAAGGAAAATGAATATAATATATGTACTCCTGATGTCAGCTCAGGATCCCATTGTCCTTCTCTGTTCCATTTTCAGAACTTACTCCACATAACAGCACACACTGCTATGCAAATGTCAAGTGTATGAAGTAGATCTCTACATCTTGAAAGGAAGATGTATAATAACATAAGGAGAATGATGCTGTTGCATGAATCAATGATTTTTATGATCCATTTGTATTAAGAAGTCATGGGGAAATCCTGGCCTGACCTGTGTCACGTGGTAGTGGTGATGGCGTTTAGTGAGGACAGGGGTGATGGAAAGGTAAAGAAAGAAAATAAACTTTTTATGACATCCTAAAAGGAAAAGCATATTGGGATGACAGGTGAATTTTAAATTACGTTTTGCATTTTTCTATATCTTCCCAACTTTAAAAGATATATAGGTTTTGCACTTGTAAAAGGAATGAATGCTTATAAAGATGAGAATTTATACTCCTGCCTGATCAGTGATCTTTCAACAGTTAAGAGACTGTCATTATAATGAATGAGATTTAGTGTTACTGGTAACTCAGGTTCACATACCCATTAGACCAAAAATGGCACTGTGACATGATTGTGTGTGAGTGGGGATGGTACAGATTGGGGAGAACAATATTTGAACATAGTGGTAGCTTTTTAAGTAGTTTTTTTTCCTCAGAAAACAATTGACTAATAATTACAACAGTGACTTTAACATTATTTATATTTGGCCCATATAATCTTACTTTTAGAAATATTTTTAAGAGATAAAAATAAATAAATTAAAAAAAATATTTTTAAAGAAGTAATATCCAAGAAAAACCAAGCCAACAAATAGGAAACAACATAAATGTCCTCTAGTTAAGGAATACTAAAGCAATTTACACAATGTGAGCCCAACTACGACTGTGGCAGGGCAATAAAAAAACTGACATGTACCTCATCAACATGTGACTTTTACATGAAATGTTTGATAGAAAACATAAAACTCAAGGTCAAAGGGAGATCTTACCAGCTATATGTAATGCATATGTATATACATGTTATTGAGGTATATGAATAGCTTAATTAGATAATTTTCTGCTTCCCGTTGATTTTTCCTTTTTCTGCTAAAGAAAGAGGAATCATAATCAAGGATATACTATAACTGCACTGTATCATTTAAAAATATTGTAGTCTATTGATGTAATGATGAACTTCTTGATAATTTAAGCGGTAACCTCAACTTATGTTTTATCTAATCTTTCTAAGATATAGAATGTCCCATTTTGATATTTAGGTTTTTTTTTTTTCCCTTAAGAACATCTCTAGACTGAGGTAATAAAAGTGCCTTTAAAGAAGTAGTGTGATAATTCCATCTTTCACTGCTTTCAATTTTAGTTTTTGGATTTTCAAAAGAATCAGCGATCCTCCGCAGCAAGCCTGTTAAGAACACGATGGACAGTGGCTTGTTAGCTTTGTCGGGGCAGGCTCTTCACGGTCCCAGTCATTCCAAAAGCGCCAACAACACTTTTCAGGTCTTTATTGTGTATCCGCTGAGCCCTCTCAGAGCTACTACATCTTTGCACATTCCTTCCTGTTTCTGTTTCCTGGAAACCACAGTTCAGCCTTGGTTGGTGAACTGTGTTATTATTGCATCAGGCCGGTTAATTCTCTAAGCCCCTTGCTGAGCATCAAGGATAAGAATGTGGCTCACCTCCCCCTTCTTTCATAAGATTGCCTGCACTCTCCCCAAAGTTTGGCTGTGAGTCTCAAGAGACAGGAGCTCCCACAAGGAGAGCAACAGAACCAGAAAATCTGGGCACAGGGGTCTTTTTTTGAGACTGATACTACAACCAAGGACCATGCATGGAGATAACCTAGAACCCTTGCACAGATGTAGCCCATGGCAGCTCAGTATCCAAGTGGGTTCCCTAGTATGGGGAACAGGGGCTATCTCTGATGTGAACTCAGTGGCTGGCTCTTTGATCACTTCCCCATGAGGAGGGAGCAGCCTTGCCAGGCCACAGAGGAAGACAATGCAGCCACTCCTGATGAGACCTGATAGGCTAGGGTCAGATGGAAGGGAAGGAGGACCTCCCCCATCAGTGGACTTGGGGAGGAGCTTCGGAGAAGAAGAGGAAGGGAGAGTGGGGTTGGGAGGGGTCTAGGGAGGGTGCTACAGCTGGGATACAAAGTGAAAAAACTGTAATAAATAAATAAAATTTAAAAAAGAATGTGGTTCACAAAGGGCTATGGATCCTTGTGTTCTGATTCTCGGTTTGATATGTGCATGTCTTTAACCTGCTATTAGACTATGTAGCGCCTAGCCCTAAGACCAGGAGATTTAGTTTGCTCAGAGAATGGGTTGGCGGTCATACTGTTATACCTAGTTCACGAACCCCAAAAGACCAGGAATAAATAGACTCCGCTGGAAATACATGAGGTTTTTAAATTGTATATGCATTCAAACACGGGACGCAAAACCTCCTGTGGAAACAGGAGAGGAATGTGGCCCCGAGGTCTAGGGGAACAGAGTTTTTAAAGGGGAGAAAAAACCCGCAAGCAGGCGCTTACAAGCTTTGGCGTTACATGATTGGGTAAGGGAAATTGACTTTTGAAATGATTGGTTCAGTTTAGGCGCTAAGACTACAAACAGTTCTGGCTTGGTCATATGGGCCGGTTTCCTAGCAACTGTGTAATTAGAGGGTGGGCAAAGAATGCAGTAAGAGGAGTTCTTCCCCTCAGGGCATCACTGGACGTGTCTCCACCTAGCTACCTTTAAAACAATACCCACTGATTTTTAAGTCTTTGGTCTCTCAATACCTGCAGTTGTTAATCACTGGCAAATTGTCACATGGGCTAGTTCTGTAGACCAGAAACCAAAGTACTGAACAGAGAAATGATTTTTTAAAAGCTCACAGTAGTTAACAGTAGACTCCGGCCACCCCTTAGTTCTTCTGGTACCTTAGTCTGTGAACTTCTCAATAAGTACAACCACTAATTACGTCTGTGTGGGTCCACCATTGTGTGTGTGTGTGTGTGTATGTAGGATTTGTGATCATCTCGTGGACTGTGTCTCCATGCCTGTGTGTGTTTTTTAACGTTGGTTCTGGAAATTGAACCTAGGTCCACACTTGCCTCGCAAGTACTTTAGCTGAGCCCTTTCCTTAGTGCGCATGCGCATGACCTTTATTAGCGTATTCGCAGCTGTCACCAGTTTCATGGTGTGCCTAATTTATGAATTAAATGTACACATGTGTGTAAAGGAGAAAACATAGTAGAGATAAGGTTTGGTACTAGTGGGTTTTATGAATCCGCCGGGCTCTTGGAGCATATTTCCAGGGTGGATACTGCTTTCCTTACATTGTCACCTAAAGATGCTTCTAGCCTAAAAGGAGGGATTGCCTAAGGCAGTGACACACAGTGACAATCATCAGGGGTCTGCTTGCTACTGGTGGCTAAGAAGCTTTCCGTAGCATATAAATCCAGGTGCTCTCTGCTTGATTAAGGACGATTTACCGACTGGCAGAGCAGACTTAATGCTAGCCACAACTCTCCTGCTAAGACTAGTAGCTGACAGTCTGAGGGCTAGCACTGGCCTGTAGGCTGAGCTCAGGCCTTCCTTTGTGTTGATACCAAGGCTGTCGTTTTGAGTACCCAAACTTCTGGGACTCAGTATCAGGACAGGGCCCTCCTTGCTCTGCTTTCTGTGCAGCCTGTGTCTCCTGGACCTCGACTCTCTCTTGATATGTTTCTGCCTTGGTGTTTAGTTTATGACATGCCAGGGGATAACATGGAGGTTCACTTCCTGACATACTGGACCTTGTGTGTATTAAATTCCCGTTCCCAATATCTTTTTTTTATATGACATGATACCATTTGTCTACACTTCTGTAGTTTTGACACGATTATTTTGGGAGAAGATGTGATACGTGAAAAATATGGTCCCTAAAATTCTATTTGAAATTTTTATTTAAAAAGTGGTTCAAGGCTGGTGGGTCAGAGTATCTGCTGCCAGGCCTAAGTGATCTGAGTTCAATTTTTGGGATCCACAAGGTAGGGAGAAGACCTACTTCTGCAGGTTGTCCTGTGCCCTCCATGTGTGGACCATGGCACGTGAGCACCCCCACACATACACACATATACACCAAAATAAGTAAAAGTGAAAAAAGTTCAACTTTTATTTTTTATTTTATTTATTTTGGGGTTAGTTTTCTTTTTTTATTTGTTTTTATATTATTTAATCATTTTACAGCCTGATTCCAGCCTCCTCCCTGCTCTTTTCCCAGTCCCGTCTTCCCACCTTCCTCTCCCCATTCTCTCTTTCCCTTTTCTCAGAGAAAGGTGGGGAGCTGAGGGGCACCAGCCTACTCTGGCACCTCAGGTCACATCAGGGATGAGCACATCCTCTCCCACTGAGGCTAGGCAAGGCAGCCCCGTTAGGGGAAAGATAGCCAAGGGCAGGCAACAGAGTCAGAGACAGCCTCTACTCCCATTGTTGGGGACCCACCTAATCACAAAGCTGCACATCTGCTACATATGTAGGGGGTCTAGGTCCACGCAAGCTCTTTGGTTGGTGGTTCAGTCTCTGTGAGCCTCCATGGGCCCAGGGTAGTTTCCTTTGTCGGTGGTCTTTTGGTGTTCTTTACCCCTCTGGCTCTTTCAGTCCTTCCTCTTACATTAGCCACAATTACAGGATAACCGTGCCGCAATCCACAGACTCAAAGAAGCCAAGGAGGGCTCAAGGAAGGATCCCTGATTCTCACTCAAAAAGGGGAGATAAAATAGACATGTGAAGTAGACGGAGGGAGGGTGCTGTGTGGGAAAGGGAAAGTGGGTGGAGGACCCGGTATGGGGAGAGCGGGGGAGGGTAGGGGAGGACATGGAGAGAGAATAGGTCAGTGGAATAACTAGGAAAAAACTGGGTCCAGAGAGGGAATCAGTGTGTGTGTGTGTGTGTGTGTGTGTGTGTGTGTGTGTGTGTGTGTGTGTGTGTGTGTGTGTTACATCTTTGCTTTGGTTGTGGGTGGATCCGAGTATAGTAAATTCTCTCCTGAGACTAAGTAGAACCTTGATCTTGAGTTTGCACACCCACTGCTCATAGTTCTAGGTCTTCAGTTGGGGGAACTCCTGGCTTCTGGTTAAAGAAAAGGGAAAGGCCCCTGAAGAATGAAATCTAAGTCCTGGCATTAATTCTCACAAGTGAAGCTGAAGGAACACGAGTCCACCACAGAGAACTATCCGATTCCTCTCCCTGCCGAGATGTAAGGGGAAAGTCGACCATGAGCAAGAGTTAACACTTCCACACAGATCACAACGTTTGGAATGGCTTGTTTCAGACTGTAACACCACTTCACTTAATGTGTTTAAAGAAGTAAAATGGGGCCCTGGAGTAAAATTGTGGCAAAGGATATTTGAAATGGCATCTAGTAGTGCTTACACAAACACAAGCGTAATGAGAAAGGGTGTTCTCGGGTTGGGCCTTGATCTTTTACAGAGAGTTCTGGTGCTTCACCTGCCGCGCTCCTCTTTCTGTGGCTCTCCTAAAGTTTTGTGGTGCTCTCCTTGAGAGACCGCCTTCGATATTTTCAAACCAGTTCGAGAAACACAATTCTGCAGCTTTCTAGAACAGGTGTGCACACAATAGCATGTATATTACTGTGACCTCAGGATAATGCTTTCACGGCAGAATAGCTCAGTTTTCCATTTACTCATGCTTCCTCCCCGTCCCATGAGCTCTAGGCAGTTCTGATCTTTGCATTGGCTCACTTTGCCCTTTCCACACAGCACGGCACACGGCAGAAATAATACAGTTGGCAAAATCCATAGAGCTGTTGTCGTCACTTGTATCACGTATTCATATCTATTAAAGACTTTCCCTGTTCTTTAATGAATTGGCATACTGCATTATCACTAAGCTATAATCCATTGAAAACCGTGTTGTTTGTTTTCCTGCTGAAGTACATCTTGGTTATGTCCATATTTTGCGAGTTTAAAACCTATTGTTTTCCTGCTGAAGTACATCTTGGTTATGTCCATATTTTGGGAGTTTAAAACCTGCTGTAAGCATTTCTGGGCAGGTTTCTGTGTCTACGTGTTTTTCATTTACTTGGCTATGTATTTAGGAAAATACTTGATAAATCTTACGGCAAGCATACATCAACTCTGTGTGAATTTGCCAAGCTGTGTTCCACAGTGGCTGAACCATTCCCACTGACCAAGAGTAAATGTTCCTATTTCTTGTGTTTTTGCTGTTTGTTCTAATATGTATAAAATATTGCTTTTTTAATTTGCAGTTCCCAATGATAAGTGAGATTGAGCCCCTATTTCTATGTCTTTGTCATGTGCATATGTTCTTTGGTGAGTTGTCTCTTCAGATAGTGTTCCCGTTTTCAAATCAGAATGTTCATTTGCTTATTGGTGACTTTTGTTTATTTCACATATAAATTCATTATGAAATAAGAGTTTCAGAAATATTTCTTTCCTCTTGTCTTTTACTTTTAAGTTCGCAACGCACTTCGTATTGCTTTCAAGGTTTAATTATATTTTCTTGTAACAAATAAAAATTTTAGGATGTAATTTGAAACAACATGAAATACCAGAGTTTAAAGAATTATTTTAAATAATATGTAATTGTTCTTTTTGTAGGCCAAAAGTGATGGATAATGGCAATTTTCTGTGAGTTAACCCAATAGAAAACAGAACTCCTGTCTGTAGTTTTCTGCCTTAGCACCTGACAGTCACAAGCTAATTCTGGGCAAAATCTAATCTCGCATTGGAATCATGAGCAGTTACCGATGTCACAGCGTAGCCTCAGTTTCCAAAGAGAACTCTGGTCTTAATTGCCTTGTTCACAAACCACGGGAATGGCCGTTATCCAAAGAATCCTTCCTGCTTAAAGATGCATTTGAATATTTGAATTGTGAACTCGCCTGGTGATGGCTCATATACCCTGACTCCTAGTTTTGCTTTAGAACAATCTCCTCATCATCTCTAGATGCATAAGCATTTCTGTCTTCCTCAGTTCAGCTGCTGAGTTCCTGTAGGGACTCTTGGGCCATGAAGGGAACTAGTAATGCTTTGTGTATCCTGATGACCAGCCCCCCCCCCCGCCCTTTTTTTCCTGTCCAAAGCAAAAGGTAGCCCTGCAGATTTAGTCAGGGCTTCAAAACAGAAACAATGAGCTGTTACTATTTTTTTTTTTTAGTCACAAAACATAGTCTATTTTTATATTACTTTTACTTGTTCCTCAATAGAAAAAAGTTCAGAGTTCATTATATGCAATCAGATTTCTGCATATTTCCTATGTGTGAACCTCACAAGGTAAAGTGAGGTATGGACTCAAAATTTTGATCTTGTGGAAAAAGATGGGACTAGTCACCAAGCATGAAGATGTAAAGGATAAGAGAAAACAGCAAGAGACATGACAAAGAAAGTGCTTAACTTGTCCTGAATAGGGAATACCAAATGAAGAATAATTACCTCAGAGAGGCCTGGAAAGGCTTTGTGGAAACTGAAACACACACTGAACCTTGAGGAATAAGTAGGGTTTCATTTGGCTCGAATGAGAGTGAGAGTAAGAAAGACTAAACTGTTGGGAAGGGCCAGTTGTGGAAAACTTGGGAACCAAAGATCATATGAAGTTTGGACGTTTTTGCCAATGACACAGAGATTCATGATACTTTAGAAACCCAAGTTTTGCTGGAGCAAGACCGTGAACTGGCTTGTTTGGGCATGAGTTGCTGAGAATGTTTCCCAAGCTGAAAGCGTATGGTTGGCAGCATGCTCATTCTCTACCTGCCACGGCAGGGCCTCCTCTGTCCTTGTGAGGCCTGGAAAGCCACATTTCAGGGTCTTTTAAAACAAAAGGTCTCTGAAGTAGTGATCAGAAGGAAGGCAAACACAGCGTTCCATGCTACAACACCACTTCATATCAGATGGAGTAGATTTGACATTGGGGAGATTAGTGACATGAGTTTAGAATTTTGAAAATGCCTTGGGACAAAATGCTACTATTTGGGTTATGAGTTTGTCCGGTTGGATGGAAGTAAATAAAGGGAAATAAAGCTGTATTAGTACAACAGAGCCCCATTGAATAGGAGGCTGTGAATGGTCAGGGAAAATTTCAGAGCAGTTGTTTGATAAGATCTGAGCATACACACAATTAAAAATAACAAAAATAAAATACTTAAGATATAGACAGTGGCAATTTAATACCATGTTATGACATGGCAATTGAGGGATTCCACTCTTGCTTTGTTTTCTGTAATGTTTAGTGTTTTTGTTGTTACAAATCATGATAGCATGATAGCAAACATGATAGCATGTTTGTGCTTCTTATTTTCTTGGGATATATTATTATTATAATTATTGGTGCTAGAGATAACCCCATGTCTACCACTGACCTACATCCCAGCCTTTAGTTTTTGACCCACGGTCTCACTGTGTAGCTCAGATGACTTGAAATGAGGCACTTCCTGCCTCTGCCTCCCAAGTGCTGGAATCACACGCCTGGCAGGATGTATTCTTTTTTTGTTTTGTTTTGTTTTATTCTTTTTATTTATTTTTTTAAAATATTAGTTACAGTTTATTAACTTTGTATCCCAGCTATATCCTGCTTCCTCATTCCCTCCCAATCCCACCTTCCCTCCCTCATCTCTTCCCTGCCCCTCTCCAAGTCCACTGATAGGGGAGGACCTCCTCCCCTTCCATCTGACCCTGGTTGGGCACAGGGGTCTGTTATGAGACTGTTTCTGCAATCAAGGACCATGTATGGATATAACCTAGAACCTCTGCTCAGATATAGCCCATGGTAGCTCAGTCTCCAAGTGGGTACCCCATTAAGGGGTATTATTTCTGACATGAACTCAATGGCTGGCTCTTTGACACCCCCCCCCCCGCCTCCTCCCGGAGAGAGGAGCAGCTCTGCTAGGCCACAGAGCAGGATGTATTCTTAAGTGGAA
Source organism: Pachyuromys duprasi (assembly GCA_028658305.1). Lineage (NCBI taxonomy): Eukaryota > Metazoa > Chordata > Mammalia > Rodentia > Muridae > Pachyuromys > Pachyuromys duprasi. The sequence goes on from CM053748.1 coordinate 17,275,819, forward strand.
TTGCCTTGAGTAGATGTGTGAAGAGTTTGGCACTGTAGTACCAAATTGGCCTCCAGAAAGCGGGTTTGATTTGCCTCTCACTAGCAGCATCTAGAGAGCTGTGTCCATGCCTGCAGTGCATCCATTGTATTTTTGCCAATCTGATAGTTTCAAGATGATGTCATGCCTTAATTTACATTTTTGGATTCTAGAGGATTTGGATATGCTTATTACTATTTTGTATCTTGGAACATTTATTCATCAAGGTGTTTAAAAATACTATCTTTATGTGGGTAGAACATATGCTTGCTGTCATACATGTTCTACATCTAACCTTTAACAAAATGTTAATTCTCATTATTATCCTCTGATATTAAAGTTTTGCAAGGTGTGGCTTACTGCCTTATTTCCAATAGAGTCATTTGTGAGAAATATATTTGGCTGTTGCAACTTGTTCTGTGGTTTTTGAAGTGATCCATCAAAAGTATTCATTTTCTTTTATGTGTGAGCCCCAACCCCGCCCCCCCAAATCCCCAGCTAATTACGTTCTTGATAATGTACTTGGCATTAGTTTTAAAGATTGCGGGTAATCTCTTCTTTGCTGCATGTCTTAGAATCTACGGTTTAGATAAGCAATGACAGGTAGAAACAAAAATCTTTTTTTTTTTTTTAGAAAAAAAACTTTTATTGATTGAATCAGCTTTTAGTATTTAAATTGAATTGGAAAGTAGCAATGCCATCTGCATTTTTGTTCATTTCATCTTTATGTCTTATGAAACCACACACAACCAGAGTGGCCTAAGCTCATCCTTCAGAAGATGTCCTCATCGAGCTGCTCAAGGCTGGTCACCAGAGCTCTTGATAGTCTATGGAAGCTGACATACCCTCTGAACACAGGGCTTTCCACATGGAAGGGCAAAAACGGTATGGTAATATCAACTTTAACCATAAAAGATAATACAATTAAGGGCCGATGATATGGTTCATTGGGTAAGGCATTTGTTTTGTAAGCCTGCTGACCTAAATTAAATCCCAGGAGCCCAAAGTAGAAGGAGAGAACTGACTCTCAAAAGTTGTTCTTTCATCTTCACACACACACACACACACACACACACACACGCACATGCACCCCCCACAGTAATAATTAATAAAAATTAAAAGATAACAAAATTAAATCTGTGCTTCTAAGAATTTAAAATTAAGTAGGGGACACAAGACCAAAAATGTAAAGAGTAATGAAGGATTTTGAAGGACACATGGGAGGTAGTAGGCAAGAAAGAAAACTTTGCAGGGAGAGGTTGAGGGGGGTGGAGGACATAGCAGAGGAGGAGCAAGTAGGCACCAGATGCCACATATCTGGGGCTTGGCAGCCACAGGAGACAGCTGGCAGAGGACATCAAGGCAGTGTCCAGGTCAGCAGGGCTGCTGGTCAGGGTCCCAGCCCGAGAGCCCGTGAGTGCCTTTGCAAATGACATGGCTCCCAGATGCATCCCGGGAACACAGGTTAAAACACGGACACAGGAGAGGCTAGGGAAACAGTGCCTACAGAGAAGCAAGACGGAGAGACCCAAACTGTACACCCCTCTAGGACTCTATCAACTTTTAGGCCAAGGAGGAAAGTTGTGTGAGTGATTGCGCCTCTCTTCCTACCTCAGATTCAGTATGGCTTTAGTTTTGTAGTGGCTGGCTTATGTTTTAAAAATGATTCCATGCCCAGAGCTTGGTATGTTGGTTGTGCTTAAATGCAGACACTTCATTCGCCATTACAGATTGAGTTTGGATCACTTTGTGTCATGATGTTTGTAGGCTTCAGGCATTCGTTTAAAGTCTTTAGACAAATCCCACAATTCTTCAAGTTTGACATTTTCATTTCTGTATTCTTTTTTAAAATTTTTTATTCATTACAGCTTATTCACTTTGTATCCCCCCTGTAGCTTCCTCCCTCCTCCCTTCCCAATCTCTCCTTCCCTCCCCCTTCACCACAAATGCCCCTCCCCAATTCCACATATAGGGGAGGTCTTCCTTTCCTTCCTTCTGATCCTAGTCTATTAGGTCTCATGAGGAGTGGCTGCATTGTCTTCCTCTGTGGCCTGGTAAGGCTGCTCCCCCCTCAGGGTGAGGTGATAAAGAGCAGGCCAATCAGTTCCTGTCAGAGACAGTCCCTGTTCACATTCCTATGGAACCCACTTGGACACTGAACTGCCATGGCTACATCTGTGCAGGGGTTCTAGGTTATCTCCATGCATGGTCCTTATTTGGAGTATCAGTCTCAGAAAAGACCCTTGTGCCCAGATTTTTTGGTTCTGTTGCTCTCCTTGTGGAGCTCCTGTCCCCTCTAGGTCTTTCTATTTCCCACTTCTTTCATAAGATTCCATGCACTCTGCCCAAAGGTTGGCCATAAGTCTCAGCATCTGTTTTGATAGTCTGCAGGGCAGAGCCTTTCAGAGGCCCTCTGTGGCAGACTCCTGACTTGTTCCCTGTTTTCTCCTTCTTCTGATGTCCATCCTCTTTGCCTTTCTGAATGGGGATTGAGCATTTTAGCCAAAGTCCTTCTCCTTGATTAGTTTCTTTAGGTGTACAGATTTTAGTAGGTTCTGTATTCTTAACCACCCCAGGTTGAAGAATGCCCAATGATAATTCACAGTAAATGGGATTAGCGGATTATGTGGAGATGGCTACTTGCTAAAATCCTTGAGTCAGAGTGAACAAACAAACAAACAAACCATAATTTGTACAGTGTAACTATTCTCTTTATTTTTATAGTACATCATAGTTTTCAAAGCGTGCATCCCTCTGGAATTTAAAATTTAATTGATTTGGCAAATGACAATTGCATGTCTTGCTGACCCAATGTGCTGTTCTGGTGTGTGTGCACACAGTAAGAACGTTAAACCAGGCGAATGAGCATAGTCACCACCTAGCCTAGTCGTTTCTCTGCGTATTGTAGGAACGTTTCAGATCTAGCCTTTGTTTCTTGCCGTTGTGGTGCGATCTTTGTGCCAGCCTCACAGACAGCTGGCACAAACCATCATGACTTCTGTTACTGCAGATGACCAAGGGACCCCCAGGGACTTAGGGGGCCTCACCCATCCCCCACACTTCCTGCCTTCCAGGAGAGTGCTGTTAATGCTCCTGTTTTATGCCTTCTTTACCGTGATTGTTTGAGTGCCTCTCTTTGCTGCACAAGTCATTTTATTTCAGGCTGCTTACCCCTGGTATTCAAATATTTGAAAGGTGAATCGATCCTTTCCTGAGAAGGGCAGCAATATGGCTCCAGCTTAAACAGGTGGTTAGGGTACTCAACTCTTTCTCTGGCAGATGTTCCGGGGAAATTAGGTGTAGGGCTAGGCCAGCCGAGAAGCACTCAGCTTGATCCTTCCCCAGAGGCTTATTGTGTTTCAGCTCAGGGGGCAAAGTGGGCCGAAGCATCTTTCAGTGAGCCTGTGGTCATGGAGTGTGCCTCATTCATCAAACACATCTGCAAGGGCACAGACACAGCCTCTTTCACATCATCTTTATATACCGTTTTCTGTGGCTTGTATACCGGACTGTTCAGGAGCTACCAGACCATAAAATCCAGCCAGCAAGAAAGCTGGAAGTCCCACAGCCCAAAGGTTTATTAAGTGGCGTGAAGCGCTATTGTTTTGTGCGTGTGTTAAATCACTGCTGTCAGCGCAGGACTGTTAAAAAAAAATTCCCGGCTAGTAATAACACGCATAGCACTTTACGGCCTCAGAAAGAGATAAAGGGAAGCTCTTAGTCAGCACTCTGATGGCATCACAGCACACGTCGTCGGGTTGGCTTTAGGAGGACTTTACTTTTGGCAGCCACTCTTGCTCCTGGCAGCAGACTCTAATTATCATATAAATTAAGCCGGGAGCTGAGGGGAGGGCACACAGCCTGGCCTTAGCTGCTCGGCCCCTGGTTTCAAGGGCTACAATGCCAAGCAGGAATAATGCATAATGCTGGCCAAGGCTTTGGGAGAACAGGGCCCTGGCCCCCCTTCCTTCCGCTGCAGGAACCCTAAGTGGCCGAGCTACTGTCTGCACACTGGGGCCATTCTTTCCTTCCTCCTTTCTCCTCAGTGCCCAGCTTCTTACCCAGGCCTGTCCCTTCAACAGCATCCCTCAAATTAGCCTAATCCACCTGCTGACATTCAGAGGCACTAATTATGTTTCAGCACACATTCTTATACACTAAGTTATAAGTGTCTTCACTTGAATCACTTGTAACTAGTCCTGAAACCGAGGGTTAGTACTTTCCTTTCATAGGGTAACAGGCTTTGCTGCGTCGTGTGAAGGGATCAAGCCCTTCATTTAAAAGCCAAAGTTGAAGACACAGATGATGAATTATTGTTTTTCTGTATTTTCTTTAACCAGAGTGTAATCCATAACTCAGGAATGCCTGTTTTACGTGGGCAAAATGATGCTAAACACTGAGGTAGCTTGGGGAGATGAGTCAAGGAGCTCAGTTTGTAGGAATATAATTGTGAGACTTCAATTTGGGTAGCAATTTATGGTTGCTAAACATTTCCCACACAGGTTATTTTGTTTGGAGTTTAAATAGCCCTAGGTGTAGGTAACTGAGGGTTAATGTGAGGTGAATACTAAAGCCCACAGGGTTGGCAGCACCTAGACATACACATCATCGTCTTTGGGGGGGAGAGCTCCTTTCTCTCACTTCTTTCTGTTTATTGACAGCAGGTTTGCCTTGCTCCATTCACTCATACCTCCCAGGTTCCTGGACAAATTATCATCCCTCATTAATATTCTTTATTTGTTTCATTGGACTTTCTGGGAATTGGTCATAATCTTTGGAACTTAAAAATAATCACTTGGGAACATTCTGTGCGAATTTACACTTTGCTGACAGTATAAAGCAGGGTGTTTCCTCCACTCTGATAAAGGAAGCTGTTCTACCTTGAAAGAAGCCTTCTCTTCTCTTCCTCCTCCTCACCGCTGTTTGTCTCTATGACCCCTCCCTCCATGTCTTTCTCTTTCCCTTCCTTCCTCTGCCCCTCCTATGCCCAGCTCTCTGTTGATGCCCTCAATTTAATCCTCTTGAAAGAATGGTAAAGAAGATGGCCTGAGGAAGATCCCTTTGAGAACCAGCTGTTTTGTCGAAAAGGGGAGAATCACGGATTGCTCCTCTTGAGAGCAGGGCTGGGAGCCTCGGTGGGTGGAGGGACACTGTCTGCCACTCCTGCGCTCATCTGCCGCCCGTGAAGACACCCGTGTATCTACTCCATCCCTCAGCCAGCTCAATCTCACCTTGTCAGGGTCTTTTTCTTATTGGCTGGCACGTAGGAAAGGACTTTACTTGACCAAGGTAAGGTCAAGTAATGTGGAGCTTAATTTCCTGAAGAAGTTTTAGCCTCGGCTGTGCCAGGTTGGACCACGGGGTCCACGTGCTGTGAGTGCCAGGTGGGACCACCGGGACTACATGCCGTGGTTACCAGGTGAGACCACAGGATCCACGACTGTGGATACCAGGCAAGACTACAGAGTCTGTGCACTGTCCAGAGGTGACTGGCAAAGGACAAGAAGGGGCTACGAGCTGCTGAGCTCCCTGTGGTCAGTACATTCCCAGCACACTGCTTCTTGCCACACAAAGTTATACTCTAGCCACCTGTCATTGTTTTAATGGATGTGTTTCTGCCTTGGTGGCCTCTATTTCTAGGCAGACTGGGACATTCTCTGTGTGGCTGGGATCTGTGCTGACCCTCAGAGGAGGACCACATGACACCATTTGCCTAATCACAAAAGCCAGGCATTTCATGTCTTCCCGTTTTCCTCTTTTCTCCAAGCTGGGAAGAATGTCCAGGTACCTCGATCTTTAGATGAACACAGGAGCCCGGCCTTCTCCAACACTTGAGTTGACCCTTGCCTTTGTCAGTTTAGAGAGGGAAGGGGCTGTGAGGTTTGGAGCAGGGGATGATGTGAAGCGAGAGGCTGCCAAGCCAACACGTTTAAAATGCTCTTGGGCATACCTGAGCCTGTGATACTGTGGAAAGTGGTATAAAAGAATGGGCAGAACTGCCTGCTCTGCCTACCACAGACAGAACCACAACAGTGGTCCAGATAAGTAAAGTATTTACTACTCAGACTGTATCTAATGATGCCACTCCAGGCTTGGGGAATTTGCTAACTTAGAGACGCTGTAGGTTCACAGACTGGGTTGATTAAAAAAAATTTTTCTTCTTAAAACCTGAAGACTTTTTGTTTAGGTTGGACAATAAGTGATGTACATTCTGTCTAGTATAAACATCCTGGGCTTTTGATGAATTATGGGGCCTCGTTATTTGTTTATTTATTTAATTATTTTTCCAGTTAGAGCTTTTGCTCACAGGGCTTTTGAAGTGACCCGACTTCACTTAAATGCTCAGCCAAAACTCCTGTACCAAATTGCAGAGCCTGGGAAACCTTCGGGCATTTTGAAAAGGGTGTGGATGCTGATTTTATTCTCAGACAGTCACCTTATGTAAGATGAGGCAGAAAGGATTCCCACTGCATCTCTTCAGAAAGTATTTATGGCACAAAAAATGAGAAAATCATCTCAGTTCTGTGTTGTAACCCTGCAGTAACTCATGTCCTCAGAGAAGAAGGCAAAATCCCAGGTTATAATGAGCTGGGTTGCTTACTTTTCTGTTACCTTGATGAAACACCATGACCAATACAACTTATAAAACAAAAAGTTAATTTGGGCGTATAGTTCCAGAGGGATTAAGAGTCCATTATGGCAGGGCATCATGTCAAGTGGCAGATAAAGCAGCAAGGACAGCAGAGAGCTCACATCTCAAGTTCAATAAGTAGAGAGGCTGAAGTGGGCATGTGGCTTTGAAACCTCAAAACCTGCCCTTGGAGACATAAGTCCTCCATCAAGGCCACACCTCCTAAACTACCCAAATAGTGCCACTGCCTAGGTAGCGAACACTCAAATAACATGGGCCTATGGGAACATTCTCATTCAGAGCTGGGTGCTGTTCCCATGCTCGAGAGGCCAAGGCAGGGAGATTGCTAAGAGTCTAAGGCCAGCATAAGCTCCGCAGTGAGTTCCAGGCCAGCATGGGCTACAGGCCACAGACAGACCGACAGACAAAGGAACCAACAATGACGATCAGCTACAGAAAATGTTCTCTGTTGACTGTACGGCAAAACATTGTATTTAGTAGTTATAGGAAGAATTAAAATGTTTCCTAAGTTTTGTCTTTGTTAAGTGTTAAAAGTGAGGTGCCAGCAATTTGAATCACCGTTGGTTCCTTGGGACAGCACTAGGCAAAAATGAAGTGCCTTTCAGAGAAGGAGCAGTGTAGTGTGGCCACCTAGTGGCCACCCTTGGGGTGTCTGGTCAGTGTTGCCGTTAGAGGTTGGCTGAGTTGCTGGCAGTGCAGGCATTTCCTGGAAGTAAGCCGCCACTGTGGTGAGCCTACTTCTGCCCTTGATGGGATAATATTTTCACCGTGGCTTTCTGGTCACCCAAATTCTCTTGTTTCAAGCTTATTTGGAATTCATTTCTAATGTCCTCTCTGCCCTAACGTGTTAAACTAATTCTATCGATCAAAATGGGTTAAACTTGAAAATCATAGTGTAGTCATATTTTACTCTTTTGTCTGGCACATTTTTGCATGTAATATTCAGTAGCACAGAGAATGGCCGCATGGTACCTCATGTCTAACCAAACCTGGATGATGGCCAATTACAGTGAACTCTCTCTCATCGAAGCTTGTTCTTTCAGGAGCAATCTCTCTTTCGTAGAATAGTGTAGAAAAAATAATCAATGAGAAATCTGCGTTTTTGAAAAAAAAATGTGTTTTTAGTTGAGTTGTGTTACCCTAACACTCAACACACAGAGCCCACCTTTTAGGAAAGGACTTTTGCTGACTGTCTTAGGGCTTCGATTGCTGTGAAGAGAAACCACGACCCAGTGACTCTTATAAAGGAAAACATTTAATTGGGGCCGGTTTAGTCCTTTATCATCATGGCGGGAAGCATAGTGGCACGCAGGCAGACATGGTGCTCGAGAAACAGCCTTGAGTTTTACATCCAGCTTTTCATGCAGTAGGGAAAAGAGACGTGAGCCACTGGAGCTGGAGCTTCTGAAACCTCCAAGCCCATCCCCTGTGACATGCCTCCCCCTCCAATAATGTCACTCCTTGTGAGTCTTTAGGGGCCATTTCCATTCAAACCAACACACTGACAGAAAATAATTTTCTCAGGAAGACTTTACATGACTAATATTGTGGCATTTTGTGGGTATCCACTTGGGGAGATATTTCCATGAAACGCAATAGCATGAGATACAACTAACATTTTATTACCCATGATTTTTTTTTTTTTTTTTAATTTTGCTATGGAAATTCTCCATGGGGAAATGAAACATTACGGAGGCCTCAGCAGGTCTCTTCAGAACATGTTGATTTGAACTAAAGCTCTTCCTATAGATGACATAGAATTTGAAGACAGCACTTAGACTTTATAGCTGCCCAGACTTGCTAGGTAGTAACTGCTGAGAACAGCTAAGTCAAACCAAACCAAACCAAACCAAACCAAACCAAACCAAACCAAACCAAACCAAACCAACTAATCAAACCAAACCAAATAACCAAAGTAAATCAAACCAGACCAACCAAATCAAAACTAAATCAACCAAAGCAAACCAGAACAAAAGAAAGCATGCTAGTGTCTGGGTTCTGGTTGCCAGTGTTGCTCTGCCTTGACTAGTCTGGGACCTTTAGGGAGTTCTTTGCTTCTTCACTCTGCCAATACAGCTAACAAAAGCCCATAGGGTTGAAGGCAAATGGTTGGGAACGTGCCTGGTGGGTGTCCCACACACAGGAGCTGTCTTCATCTCTGTTATGGCAAGGAAGCCACAGTTAAGGACACAGCGACAGTAGAACACCATTTTATTGAGTAAGAAATTAAGACAATGACTAGGAAGTTGATAGAAGAGAAATGCATGTAGGCTGATTTGGAAAAGAAGAAATAGGAAATAAATCTGGGTTTTGAGCATTCCAAAGTGTAAGTTAATTTTAAGCTCCCTCTCTCTCTCTCTCTCTCTTTTAATTTGACTTTCCATTAAAGACAATAGCTCATGATGATTCCTGGTACTATTTGAGTTTGGGCACCATTCCTTGATCTTTCATTCAGTGGCTGTTTGGGGGTTTGTATTTGTGCATAGGTCTGCTCTCTGACCTTTTATTTTTAAGATTTTATCTTATTTATTTTATTTTTTCAGTTTGAGATGAGGTTTCACTCTGTAACCCTGGCTGGCCTGGAACTTTTTATGTAGAGCAGTCTGATCTTATATTTACAGCGATCTGCCTGCTTCTGCCCTCTGAGTGCTGGGATCAAAGACAGATGCCACCATACTTGGCTTTATTTTATCGTTTTTAACTGTGTGTGTCTATGAGTGTCTGTGTGTCTGTGAACATGAGTGTAGGTGCCTCTGGAGGGCAGAAGAGAAGGTTGGGTTTTTTGGAGTTGGAGTAACAGGCAGCTGTGAGCTGCTGAAGTGGTAGGGACCAAACTTATGTCTTCTGCAAGAGCAGTGAGCTTGCTGGCATGGCTTCCTGCAGCAAACAGCTGCAGACCCCCTGAGCAAAGCCTCAGTAGAAGTCAAGGTCACAGGCTAGAGAGATGGCTCAGTGGTTAAGGGCACTGGCTGTTCTTCCAGAGGTCCTGAGTTCAATTCCCAGCAACCACATGGTGCCTTACAACCAGCTAGAATGAAATCTGCTGCCCTCTTCTGGCGTGCAGATGTACATGCAGACAGAACATTGTATACATAATAAATAAATAAATCTTAAAAAAAAAAGTCAAGGTTACATTAGAGTTTCTCATTCCCAATTGATGTTCAGAGCAAATGTGTGGGTTTCATATCTCAGTTTTTTTTTTCAAGGTAAAACATGTAGGTGTCAGTACAAATGTGTACAAAATGTATCTTATAGGCATATATAAATGTCAGGCCAGAATGATTTCAGTGTGCATGTGTAAAAATGTTTGCTAATATTTAAGACATATCGGGATCTGTAAAGAAAGAAAATGGCAATAAATCACCTATATACAGGAAATGGTGGTTGAAAACTCATCCAGCAATGATGCTGAGAACGTTTGACTTCAGTTTCTACATCACTCACGTGTTTTCTGGCTTTCGGTAACTCACACTTTGTCCTGAAAGTTAACTGCTGGTACTTGAATGTTAAGCCTCAGTGTTGCAGTAATCCCGTTTGCGTTTGGAGATGTGAGAAGTGCTTTTCTCCGGGGCTCTCCTGGGGAGGCATCTCAGAGGCGCTGGTGCCCAGCTTGGGTGCTTCCTTCCGCACCCCTCATTTCCTGTCACCAGACTGATACACGGGGCTGCCTTACCCCAGGCCTCATGCCTCCCCCATCTGTCAGGAAGCTCAGGAAAAAAAATTGATCCCATATCCGAGTCATCTGCAGTCAGCTTCGCTTTACTCCTTTAGTTACTTTGGTTTTTCATTTGACTGCGTTCCCCATCATACTTACTTATCATTCCAGGCTATTTTAAATCCATGTTGGAATAATGTAGCTGGAAATGGAGTCTGAAAAATAAAATTTATTACATTTCTCCAGCTAGTTCACGCTCCCCCCCCCCCCCCCATAATCTACAGTTGCTTACACACTCTTCAATGACATAAATCCTTAGCCTGGAAATCTCTGATCCCTACCATGACGTGCTTTAGGTCAGTAGGGGCTGGAAGACAGCACCGCAGTTAACAGCATGGACTGCTCTTCCAGAGGAACCACTTGGTTTCTAGCACCCACGTCAGGTGATTCACAAGCATTTGTAACTTCAGTTCCAGGGGATCTGATGTCCTTTTCCAGCCTCTGAGGGCACTCACACACATATGCACATACTCACACACAGGCATGTATGTCTCTATACACATAATTTTACAAAAAAAAATCTTCATGGCTTTCTCATTTAATTAATTAATTGAGACAAGATTTCTCACTGAAATCTGAAGCTGTCCAGTTGTCTAGACTGGCTGGTCAGTGACACTTGGACCGTCCTCTCCCTGACCCTCTAGTACTGAAGTTACTGATGTACGCCACCATGCTTTGCTGTCATGTGGTGCTGGAGACTTAGACTCAGCTCCTCATGCTTGTATGGCTGGCACTTTCCCTGCTCAGCCATCTTCCCAGTCCCCTTGTGTCGTTGTCCCCTGTGAGTCTCGGCAATGTAGCTTTGTGCTTTCTGTGCTGTGCTGTGATTGTTTGCTTCTCCATATTCAGAAGATGGGAATGCTGGTCGATTCCCAGTGTGTTGGGGGTTGGTCTGGTGCTCTGTGTGTTTAAATGTCGAATTCTGGGTCCCGAGATCTAGCAGCAGTCAGGACAAGGACACTGTCACGTACACTGATAAATGCTGTGTAAACTTTGCTCTTCAATTATCTCTAATTGGTTAATAAAAAAAAAAAAGCTGGGCAGCCTGTAGCTGGGCAGAAGAGAGGTAGGTGGAGCTTCCGTTCTGGGTTTGGGGTCTCAGGTAGGGTCCATGAGGTTGAGAAAGGAAAAAAAAAGAAAGAGAAAGAGAAGAAAGAAGAAGATGTAGAGAAAGGGTGTGGCCTGATGGAGAAGAAACAGCAAAGACAGGACCAATATGGCAAGTGATTTGGGCATTTGGCTGGTATATCCAGACTGGCGTAGAGGATTGGTATAGGGACATCTGCCCAGTTATTGAGCCTAAAGCATATTACTAAATCTTTTATACATCTCTGTCTCATTTATTAGGGAGCTAGGGTGAGTGTTTTTAAAAAGCTCCCTCCCCCCAATATAAAGTGTCCTCTACATCATTGTTCTTGGAATTCTTTGCTGGGAGAGGGTCTGTTAGCTTTATGCAGCAGACCAGTGCAGCTTCAGGTCTGGAACAGCAGGGCTCATAGCCCATCTGGCGTCTGTGTTGGAAGGGCTGTTTGTCCTGGTACTGAGCCTAAGTAATTACGTGACAAACTAGAGAGTCTGTTTCTCTCCCACGTGTAGGATATATGGGAGATCCCGGGCTGACTGGAGTTGGAATTAATGAGGACTGGGTCTGTTTGTACCCTGACGTTGGTCTGTGAACCGTGATATGATCCAAGATGGCTGCTGGAGCTCTGACTAGTTCAATCATTTTTTTTTTTCAAGCCATGAATGAAATAAAAAAAACCAAAAAGTTACTTATGATATGCATATTCACATCCCACTTAGAGACCAGGGATGATGGGAAATGTATCTTTTAGCTAAGTGGCTGTATGGGCAACTAAAAACTGATATGATATCAGAAGACAGCATCATTGGAAGCCAGCTTGTATGGCAGCCCAGCTGTCGTCATCACCGAGGTCCCGGAGGTGTACCGATGGGCTCTCCTAACAACTGGTTCCTGCTCTAGGCACTTAGCAGATGCCTTGGAAAACTGGCTCACACTTTCATCTACCGATTCATTAGGACATTGATCAGTGGGTGTTGATGAACTTTTGCACAAGATCTATCCTCTCTTACCCTAAGATTACAGTCTTTAAAATACTCCAAGATCTCCCTGGGTCTAGAATTCAGGGCCTCATTCTTTCACTTCCCCTAGATCTCTCTCCATTCATTTGGAGAGGTGTGTTTTATGCACCGAAACTAGCCAAGCATTGTGAGAATCTCTCCACAAGTAGATCAGACATGAAAAGGCTGATGGCATATTATCTTCTAGATGGTAGTGGCTTTGGCACCTTGTGCTATTTTGGAACCAGTGGGAAATTACATAGGGAGAAAATGCTGTGATGATGTTGCTTGTGATGGCATAGTTGGCATCTTCTCCTTTCACAGGTCTTTCTTAGCAATGGGTAGTCACTGAAATAGTGAGTGAGGCCGTTTCCATGGGCACCTGCAGCATCCTGGCTCATGGTGGGGCAGGCTCCTGTTTGATCAATTGTCAGGTCTTCTCACATTTGGCTGAACCAAGTCAGATTCTATCATAAGTTAGATCCACTGGTGTCTCTGTCTCTACTCTGTGACCAAAGTCTGGGTGTTAATGGGGTACCTTGCCTCTTTCCTATGTCACTTTCTATGGTTAGAAATCTTGTTCAGGGCTTATTCAGATATGTCTGATTTCTTTTTTCTTTTCTTTTCTTTTTTTTGTAAAAATATTTTTCTGTTTGTGTGTGTGTGTGCATGTACAGTCAGAGGACAGCTTGCCGAGAGTTGATCCTCTGCCTCCACCATGTGGGTCTTGGGGATCCAACTCAGCTGTTTAAGTTCCTTTACCCCCTGAGCTATCTCCCCAGTCACTGTCTGATTTCTAAAGCTGCCATGAAGAAGCCAGGGTCCCTGGTGGCCTAACATGTTGGCTTTGGGGACATGTTGAATACTGCAATAGTAACACTAAATTGTTCTCTTTTGGAAAACATTAATGAAAATGTAGCTGCTTTTAATATACAGAAGGGAAGACTGGTTCTTAGCCTCTGGATAGCTTAAGGAACTTGGCTAAGAATGGACATGTCATTTGGACAGATGAACATCCAGGCAAACATTCCTTTGTTTGTGAACTCTATTTTGAGATCTTTATGACTGAAGATTTTTACAAGATTAAAAAAAAATACTACAAAATGATACATACCACGTTAATCCACCCAAAATCCTGAATCATGTTTCAACCATCTAGTTCCAGCAGCTTCATGACTGGGCATGGTCAGATTCCATAGGAAGGCAGACTTTGCCCGGTGATTTTGGATGCTCTTCCGCATCCATGGACTATTTCCAGGGAAGATCCCAGAATTCTGATGCAGTTGTTGACTTTATCATAAAAGATCAATAGGACATATCAACACCAGAAAAGAAAGATGACGTGCCCTTGGTAAGAACTGGGTGGGAGGAGAGTTTCATTTACACAAAGTAAAATTTAAGAATGGTTATATTTTCTGATATTTATTAATTTGAAATAAATTGAGAGCAATTCTGCTAGTGTGTTTCCGTACTAGAGTACTATAAATCTGAATGCTGCTCTGTTTTAAGCAAACCATCCCCAAATATTTACCTTTCCAGTGGGACACTTGACTTGTGTGTCTATTTTTGAAGCCTGTGCTCATTTTGGCAATGATGTTCTTGTGGAACTAAACCATATTTGCATATTTTCCTACTTTTATGAATGTCTCATTTCAGACTTAAAAGACTATCAAAAGCTTTATTTTTGTATAGTTGGATTTTATTTTTATTGTTGGATAGTTCACATTTACAGCACATAAGCAAAAGCAGTTACATCTGTTATTTTTTTTATTCATTGAGTATACTTTCTATAAGTTTTTAAATATGATGACTGATGGGTTCCATTATTAGTAATGTGTTAGCTTTTGCCTTAGCATTTTCATGTATGTACTGTTTCTATGGCTACAAACATTACTCACGCATATCTGCATGAAAATTCCCCTTGTCAATAACTATGCTTTTAAATTCACTTTTAATATCTGTCTAACCCTTTGCCACACTCTATGGTGTTTCACATTTCTCATTTTTCTGTCATTGACCATTTAGGTTTTGTACTGTCAAAATTATTCTGGGGCTGGAGAGATGGCTCAGTGTTTAGGGGCTGGAGAGATGGCTCAGTGTTTAAGAACACCTGTTGTTCTCGCTGAGGACTGGAGTTTGGTTCTGAGTACCCATATCAGTGCATGTGCGCACACATGTGCGCATGCACACACAATTAAAGTATATTAAAAGGTAAATGTATCAAGATGCTTGCTCCAGGATTATTCTTTTTTGGTATTTATAACACTGTGCTTGCTTTCCTGTGATTTGCCCTCAATCTCTTCCACTAATCCCCACCCCTGAGCCCAGGAAGTTGGCTTTCTAATTACTCTATATCTCTGAAGATATAGATTGTGGTGCTAGGATTGAACCCAGAGTCTCACACATACTGTGCAAACCCTTACACTGAGCTACACTCTCAGCCCCTGTGTGCGTTCTTTTGATATGAGTGCAGCATAGAATATATGTTAGGATATAAGAACGTTTTCGTTTTGGTTATTGCATGTCAGGGATCACATACCTAACAACTTTGACATCATCGATATGGAATATTTCCTGGGTTTTGGTGTCCTCCTTTACCCACACTTGGCTTTGTTTTCATTTCCATTGTTGTATGAAAACTTTCTTCTTGTGTTCACTGGTGTCTTGATTTCTGTCATGGACAGATGGAACACGGCTGTGACATTTGGGGCATTTGAAGGTTACATACTTTTAGTGTGTAAAACTGTCTTCGAAATGTTTACCTCGCTCTCTCTCTCTCTGTGTATACATGAGAGTGTGGGTGTGCATGCTTCTCTCTGTGCGCGCACAGTGTAAAGGAATATGTTGGGTGGCTTTCTCTGTGGCTAGCTCATAACCATGCCTGGCTCTTTTACATGGATGCTAGGGGTTCAAGCACCCTCACCCATCAAGCCCTCTATCTTATGTATATTCTCTATAAGTGTGTGTCAGTCATACAAGACTAGAACTTAACCACCCAAAGCAACAAACATGAATGGTGATGCTTTCATGTTTAACATATGGATTCTCTAGCTCCTACTGCCTTAACAAGGTAAAAATGTCAGCCACTGTAGGATGTAGGAATCTAAAACAATGCTTTTACATTAAATACCTGACAGTCTAAAACAATGCTCCATCGTCAGGATACTCTGATGTGTTTTGGAGGTGAAGCCCACACTCTTAGTTTTTCTGAGGGACTTTGATGGAACATTGAACTGTATTCGCCTATCGGCAGCACACGTTCCTTGGGAATAGTTATTCTATTCACTGCTCAGTAGGTCTCCCGCATGTGAAGGCTGCCAAGCTCCACAGGCTTCTAATTTAGTACCTAAAGGAGTTCCTTTGCTGTGCTTAAAAGTGGTCTTTGATCAAACGTGTGACCATCCCCGTTCACTGATGGCCACAGATGGGCCCTGCACTGGCTGTGGATGTCTTCCGGAATGTGCCTTTCAGGGTAATAGTCCTCGGGTGCCGCCCAGGGTCACAGTGCTCGAGTTTTCTCTCATCCTTGAACTTCTCAAGGCTTGTTTATGACTGAGTGTGAGAACTTAAAGTTGACTGAGCAGGCAGACTCTCCTAATAAACACACAGGAGAGGTGGTCTAAGGTCTAATCCTGGGCACTGTTAGTTTTATCCACTTGGGTTTCCTTCAGTCACAATGAGATGTGTAATTGTAGTTAAAGGGTAAGATAAGTGAAGATTTCCTATAATATCACAGTAACCATGGAGGTTTATTTTGTCCAGTTTTTAGTGGGGTAGGGCATTTAGTTTGATAACAACCAAATTTTGACACATTTTTTTATCATGATCTTGTATTTTTTATTTGAGTTTATATTTGATTAAATAGTTTTTTGTGTTGATAATCACCTGGGATTTGGTTTATAGTCTATATTATGTTAAAACCATCTATCTATCTATCTATCTATCTATCTATCTATCTATCTATCTATATCTGTCTGTCTATCTATCTATCATATTTTTTGGCAGTCCTGGGGATTGAACCTAGAGCCTTCTGCATGCCAGGCAAATATTCTACTACTTAGCTACAGTGCCAATCCTCTACTTGAATGTTTGCATGCAGAAATCATACATTATTGTTAAGGGATGTATAATAACCCATGTTGGGCATGAAACTAAATTTATTTTAATTTATTAAATATTGTTGCCACAATCTAAATGAATATGTGATTTGCACTACATGTACAAAACTGCCCCAAGTTTCTATCTGTGAGTGGATTTGGTAGGCAGTAAGTTCTTGTGATACAGCCTTCCAAAGAACTTGGATCAGTTTATATTCTTATTGACAATGCTTAGGAAATATTGCTCACCTGTGTTCTGGCATTACCAGATTTAAAAAGTTTCTCCAAGTATATGTGGGTTTATATTGAACTTGATTTGCATTTTTCTGGTCACTGAGGACATTAAATGACTGTTTACATTCTTGTTGATATAAATCTTCTCTTTAAAAATGCCCACTCAACAAACAAACAAACCAAAACAGAAGAAAAAGAGCCTGTGATAAAAAACAGACAAACAAAAACCAAACAATTTTTAATACAAAAGAAAAGAAAATGCCTACTCGTGTTTCATGTTCTTTGTCTTCTTTGGTTATATTTCCTTCTCATTATAGGAACTCATTAATTATGTGTAAGTTCACTAGTGAGGAGGTATTTGTGGAGGCAGAAGAGGGAATTGAGCCCCTGAAGTTGGAGCTACAGTCATTTGTGAACTGTCCAAATGGATTCTGGGTACTGAACTCAGATCCTCTGCATGAGCGCAATGTCCCTATCTGTTTACATTTTTTGGTACCAATCATTTGTGATTTTACCGTCCAGAGGACACTCCCCACTTTGTAACTGTGTCTTCACTTTTGTTAAGATAGCCTTGGATGATCAGATGCTCTTTGAAATAGCAGGCTCATCAGTATTTTATTTTGATTATAAAAAGTTGCAAATAAAGAAAAACATCGTGTACAGGTAATAGACATGAGTTACGGAGGAGACAGTAAAGCTCACTCTGTCATGATTTATTTTGCTGTTTTTGTTTCTGCTGGTGGATAAATGCGTTAAGTACTGTCGATACTGAAAAGGTAGAACTGAATGTGCAACTCCAAAGCGTCTGCTCCAAGTACCTGTTCTCACTGTATAGAAGCTCACAGAGTGCTATAGACTTTGAGCCTGGTTGATTTTAGGATTTCACTTTCTAGTAAGCACTTTTCTTTCTTTCTTTCTTTCTTTCTTTCTTTCTTTCTTTCTTTCTTTCTTTCTTTCTTCTTTTTTTTTTTTTGAAGTTTTGTCTATTAAGGTCAGAAGTCATTTTTCAAGACATATTTATCTCTAAAGATCTTAAAGTTTTGCTTCTGACACTGTAAATCCTCAGTCTGTTTGAAACTAGTCTTGCTGTGATGTGAAACATAGCCTCCTTTCTCAGTGTTGCAGAAGCCCACCTCGCCTGCCACACAGTAAAGTGACGCCACTCCAGTTCCTGCACTCTCTCCTGTGTGTTTTGTCCCAGTTAGTTCATCTCGTCATTATGACCGTTTGCCAACAGCTCCTCTCACTTGGAAGAGCCTTGGCTGTGCCTCCTTGTGAATTTTCGGAACAGCGGCTCATATTCTCTGAACAGCCTTGTTGAGAATTGTGTCGACCTTTACACCATTTTACAGAACACGCCATCTTTAAATAGTTGGGTCTTATCACCAGTCAGATAGCCCTCTCACGCTATTATGGCCCTAAAACATTCTCCCATTGGACTTTTGGCTATCTTTAAACATATTTCTTTCTGGTTACTTGATACTTTTGGTGGATCATGTCTCTTACTGTGGTGTAATTCCTCACTGCTGGTGTGCAGGTAGGTGGCCATTGTCTATTCATCTAGATGTTGTGTTGAACTTTCCTTTTTTAAAGTGCTAACTTAGATTAAAAAAAATATATATATATACATAGCTGTAAATTTCCTTTCCTTCTTTCTATCCCTTTTGCTTTGTTTTGGAGGCGGGTAGATGCTATTTAGGAACACCACAGTAATGTTGAACAAAGTGGTGATAATGGACTTTTCATGTTTTCTTTTTTAAAAAAAATCCCATGTTTTTAATATTTTCCTACTAAATGTGATACTGTAGTTTCAAATTTTAAATTAGGTGAGGAATATCCTTTCTCTGCTCCAATTTACTAAGAGTTTAAATCAAGTGCTTTTCTGAATCTGATGTGGTATTTTTTTTTCTTTTCTTTTAAATTTGTAACGGGATGTGTTTGGGATGTAGCTCAGTTGGTAGAGTGCTTGCCTAGCATGCATGAGGTCCAGGGTTTGATCTTCATTGTTACACAAATCGGATATGGAAGCAGAAGTCTGTAATTCTGGCATCCAGGATCAGGAGGTAGAGGCAGGAGGATCAGAAGTTCAAGGTCATCCTTGGCTGTATAGGAAGCACTTAGCCAAGCTGTGCTGGAGATCCTATCTCATTTTTTTTCTAGTGGGTCAAAACAAATAAAAATTGGTTATTAAAATTTAAATGATATAATTTGAAAATATACCATATATATTAAAATATATCTGAACACAAGTCGATGATAAATATGTGGTTAAAGACAGTAGGTTGTGTAGATGGGAGAGTAACATTAAATTGTCCATATTCTAGGTCATGTGTCAAGTGATAGACCATCAGGGTATATTATATTATTTGAAATATATAGACATATGCATAAAACATAAGTGATTAAATACAGAATTCATGTTTTTTCTCATAATACTGAATTGTGTTTATAAAGTTAATAAAAAGAGCCTTTCAGAAGCCCCTATTTGTTCTTTGTCGTTACTGGCTAGTCCCCTTTAATACAGAGACATTTTGGGTAGATTTCGGTTCTGAGGTTTACTTACATTAAGAATGTGCACATTCCTGCAGTGGAAGATTCCACAGTTACCTCATGCTTCAGGCTGTTCAGCTCTGAAATGACCAGCTGATCACTGACCCACACTTAAGGCTGACATGGTACAGAACGCACTGAACAGAGGGTCTCACTGTCTTCTGTTACATATTCCCGCACTCAGCATAGATTTCTACCCCACCTCACCCCACCATCTCCTCCGATCATGGATGCAGTAGCATGAGCTTTCTAACATGTGGAAAGGAAGGGGGATGAATTACAGAGGTCGTGAGCACTTGGTTATAAGTACCGAGACATCTTAGTCAGTAGCTTTTTCTCTTCTGCCTGATTATTTCTTGGAGAAAATGGAAGAGAGGCAGGCAGACACACATCCCTCAAGTTCTTTCTTTTATGTTTTTAATTTTTTTATTAATTCAGTTTACATCTCAGTCATAGGCCCCTCTCTCCTCTTCTCCCAGTCCTGCCCTCATCCTCTCTCCCCTATTTCTTAGAATAGGGGAGCCCCCCCCCACACACTCAGACATCCTAGCTCATCTATTCACATGAGGATTGAGTTCATCTTCCTTCCCTGTGGGGTGGAAAGAAAGTCCCATCAGGAGGAAGAGATCAAAAAAGCAGGCAACATACTGAGGTAACAGTGACCCAGAAAGATACACGTGGTATATACTCACCTTATAAGTGGATTTTAGTCATATAGCACAGGATAGACATTCTATAATGCACAGACCCATAAGAAGATAAGCCCAGTAGGCATCTTAAGCTTCATGTGGGCCCACTAGTTAGGGGAGTGGTGTATAACTCTGACATGGACTGTTGCCAAGTTCTTTCTAAGCACGGCTGAGATAGTGAAATGTGTACCCTGATGGTGAGAATGGCTGAGGAACCAGTTGCTCTGTGACAGTCACTGCTCTTGAATTCATGGCCCTGAATTCTCACCAGTTCCCTAAAACAGATTTTCATCTGGATACAAGGAAACGCAGGCTTGGAGAAGTGTAACCACTAGTCCAATGCCATCCAGTTAGTGGCTGACAGAGCCAAGGGCACTGGCCGGTGTGCCCTCTCAAGCTCAGCCGGCTACTTGCCATTTATGTAAGATGCTCTTCTTGGGGAACTTAATCTCTGCCTAGATCTTAGATGAAGGGAAATGCATGGTGTGGGTACATGGTAGGGCCCCAAACAGGAAGGTGATTTAATCCGATCCCCAGAGCTGTTTGGGAAGCAAATTCACCCGCTGAGACAAGACTCTGGGAACTCTGTGAACTAATTTGGTTAGTTTCTAGTGAAAATTAAAGTGATTTACTGCCGGCAACAGTGGGTTTGAGCGATTTTTGTATTATTCACTTTGGATAAGGAGTATTTAGACGTGTAGCATTCATGACTACGTTTTGGATTTTTTTAAGTCAGAAAATAAAGTTTATAAAAATCTTTGGAAAATATCTGTAGCATGTTGAAATAAAGTTGGAGCTTAACAGAAATGTGCATTAATGCAGGAATCCACAGCCCTCTTAGTAAGCACAAGAGATCTCTGTTGAAGCTTGGGAAAAACAAACTTTCTTGGCTTTTATGGGGGGTGGCACATAAAATCGGCAGCTGTACTCAGGAGTGGGGTAGCAGTGTAGAATGAAAACAGTCTACAGGAGCCTTCAAGAGCTTTAAAATGTAACCAAATTCAACACGAACATAGTCTTTATAAACCCAATACTTGATTCCTCATCCCACACAGACATTTGGGTTTTTGAAACATTTGTTTTTTGAAAGGCAAATTCAATTTAAAAAGATAATTTTGTCCCCTATTTTTACCCACAATTCTTAACTGAAAGGATAAAAGTATAAAATTTTCTGCGTAAAGTATCTGCTCAGGCACATCAAAAAAAATGACACAGAAATTATAAAGAATTTTTACATTTTATTTTTTTTTTTGCTGTTTTGCTTCCCCTGTGCAGTTAATAGAAAATGCTCAAAAATCTTTCTGCTTGATGAACAAGTATTTTTATTACAAATAAAGTGTGTCTTAGATATGATTAAACATTAACAAAAAACAAGTATCAACCTGGTTCGTTTCAACACCTTTTCTCTGTGGGAGGTAACTTTTTTTTTTTTTTTTTTACTGTTTTGTAAAGGCTGTTTTTTCAGCCTCCCTCTGGCTTGAGTAGAGCATATTTGGTTTAGTTTTGAACTCAGTAAAGCATAGGATGGAGTTCCAAAATACAAAATAGCATCACACTTTTCGGACCCCACTTATGAGAATGCACATTGAGAGGTTGTTCCCCGCAGTTTCTGGGCCACCCCAAACATTCAGTATTAGCGGTGAGTTGAAGTTACCAGGATTGGAGTTTGACCTGGCAGCCCAATTAGGCTTTCCAATTAAGTGGCTCTGGGAGCCCAGCAGCTGACCGCGGGCTGACAGCTGGATCTGCCTGGGCTCAGGATTTCAGGCTCACTAACTTCAGGATTGCTGTTGCTGCTGCTTTGGTCTTTCAGTCAGGTCTTGCCGTGTAGTTCAGGTTAGCCTCAGCCTGGCCAGCTTTCACCCTCATCATCTAACGCTGGGAGCACAGGTGTATACCACACCTGCCCTTCCCAGATCTCTTCGACACCATTAACAAGTCAATGACCGTCAACAGGTGCTACGATTCCTTTCATTTTTTTTCCTTATAGGTGATAGAACGAGTTTTATTTCCGTTATGGCAGAGTTTATTTTCTGAGCTCCTATTTCTCTTCACCCAGTAACCACTACCGGGGCCTTATGGACTCGCTCATTCACAGGGGCAACATCAAGTGCCTAATCAATAACTTTTGAGAGAGCAATTGCTGGCATCACTCCCGAATTCAGCCTCGAGTTCTTAACCGGCAGAAAGCAGCCACACCAGTGACCAGTGACCTCCAGCCCGGTTTCCCATAGCGCTCTTGTTCTCTTCTGAAACCACATGAGGTGGGCCTCCCCTGTCCACGTTTCTCTCAACATCCTTGCCTTTCAAGCCCCCTTTCCCGCAATGGCCCATTAAGCTCTTGCTCATAGGCTTCACTGACCTCCCCTCGCCCAGAGTTCCCAACCCTTCATCTCCCTCCATTACAGCAGGGCCTCGCCACCACACGGCCGGTTGACACGGCCCAGTTCACTGCAGCCATGGTGCCAATCCTCAGCAGACCTGTCCTGCTGCTGGGACAAACTGCCCAGCATGATCAACTAAGGAAGGGAGGGTTTCTTCAAGATTACCATTCCAGCCGTCCGTCACGGTTAGGGAAGTCACGGTGCAGACTGCAGAGGCAGGTGGTCACGTGGCATCCACGCTCAGGAAGCCCACAGAGACGAGGGCGCCTGCTCAGCTAACTCTCTCTTTTTTATGTAGTTTTGAGATCCCAAGATCCCAGCCCGTGGAACAACACCTTCCGCATTCAGGGGGGGATTTCCACATCAACTAACTCTCCAGGACATTTTATTTGTAAATTTGTGTATGCTGTCATGTCATATTAAAAAAAAAAACATAGCAATTCTGATTTACTTTAAAAAAAAAACTGCTTTTCTTAAGTCATTTTATCGTGAGAACTGATAAGATTGAAATATTCCTAATCAAATCAAAGTAGAAATCTTGGGCGATACGTGCTGAGACAAGCAGGCACCAAACCCTTACCGTGCTTTCTCATTAAGTCTCTTGTAAGTTTTTTTGTTGTTGTTTGGACCCATAAACTTATCTCTTTAGTTTTGAGTGTCTTGTGAGAGGAAGGAGGAGTCGGGAGAGGCTTAAGGATGAAACCAAAGATTGGAACTTGATGCAGAATAGAAGCAGGGAACTGTAGATGATGTGGGAATGGAAGGAGCTTCTCACCAAGTCTGGTCAAGGCCTCTCAACAGTGGGAGCCAACAGTACCAACACAATTACCTTGCTGTGAAGGCCCACTGAGATGACATTCTTTCTGTAAAGAGGTATTTCCTAATATGAACATTGAAATAATGACGAATCACATTTAAGGTCCAAGGATATATCCTTCCTGCTCTCATTTTCTGGTAATCCCACGATAAACACTATTCATTTTGTTTATGTGGGAAATATCTTAGTGTTAATTTAAAAATGATGCCGTGCACACAACAGATATTATATGAAAGAAAGTTTATTGGATGGAGAGAGAGAGAGAGAGAGAGAGAGAGAGAGAGAGAGAGAGAGAGAGAGAGAGAGAGAGAGAGGAGAGCGAGACATGACAGGGAGAGAGGAAGGAACAGAGAAAGGAGAGAAAGCGGGAGACAGCAAGAGAGAGCAAGAGCAAAACAGAGAGGTAAGAGTCAGGGGTCCATTTATAGCTTCCGCACAGCTGAACTGCATCTGCCAGGTGCGGCTACCCAGCAGGTAACACATGATGACATCATAGGTTACTAGGCAACCCAGAAGTAGGCTGCCTAAGTACTAACATCTTAATTTCTCATGCAACTCTTGTGATGGAAGGTGTTACCTTATCTACTGTAATATTGTTCAGTGCGTCTCAGAAAACACTCCACTCACCTATTCAAATTCCTCAGCAATCCTTTAAACATACTAATTAAAAAAACACACACACACGACAAAATCATATATATGGCTATGGGGAAAGATCAATAAGTAGGACTCTTTTTGGAGAAGCCCAAACACTCTTGAAGTGTCTTGTTCCTTTCTTGCCTGCTCTCTTTCTAGTTTTATTAACCCTTGTGCTTCAAACCCATGGTTTAAAAAAAAAATCTCTTTCAATAAATTCCAACTTTGATTCCTACAGGCATGCCCGAAATTCCTTTCAGTAATGAAGTCAAGGATCCAGCTTTACCTGAATGGAGTTCTCTGAAAAGAACTCCTTAGGCTGAGGGGTGGGGGCAGATGGCTGTGGACAGTCCTTGACAGATTCCCTAGATCAGATGCAAATCTCCACATAATGAGTGGAATCTGAGGCTGTTTTGTGCTGGTCAGAGTTCTTACTTTAGAACGGACACCTTCCATTTTCATAAGGAACTTGTGGAATGTCTGGAATTCTGCTTAGAAAAAGGAATTGGCGGCTTGCTGGGAGGCAGGAAGAACTTACTCCTCACTTTTCCTTAGCCCTGTTCGTAGGCTTTACGCTACAGGCAGGCATTCTCAGAACTGGATGTGCCTGACTGAGGTACAAAAGTGCTCTAAGAAAACAGGACAGTTAGATACCCAGCAACTGAAATAGGGAGGAGGAGTACATATATAGCTGAAAATGTCTGAGAATCTGTGTGCCATTCACTTGGAACTTGTGATTTTACGTAGTCATTTTGTCTTTGTGCTTTATTCTTGCAAGCATTTGTTTTTAAGATATTTTCCATGAATATTTATATTTTCTCGGAACAAACTTAAACAATTAGTAGTTTAGTACACTTACTGGTTCCCTCCCAGGAGTCTTTGTTGAAAATGCCACAGCCAGTGGACCGAAAAGTAGTTAAC
Organism: Pachyuromys duprasi; assembly: GCA_028658305.1. Classification (NCBI taxonomy): domain Eukaryota; kingdom Metazoa; phylum Chordata; class Mammalia; order Rodentia; family Muridae; genus Pachyuromys; species Pachyuromys duprasi. The sequence goes on from CM053748.1 coordinate 17,300,614, forward strand.
AATTCTCTATGAGAATACTAGGAAACCACCATAATAACCATTTTATTTGGAAACTTTTTTTTTTAATTTATTATACTAAAACTAAGTCTTGTGAATTGCAAGTTCTTTGTTCTGTTAGTCTTTCCAGCTCCGAACAGGGAGCTGTGCTAGAAACTGGAGGTTTACCTTGTCATTCTTATTAGAATGGCCCTTTTCACTCTGAGAGGGACTGGATGGACAGATCCACAGTTCAGTAAGTGTGGTTTCTTGCTTCTCTGTTTCATCCCCTTCATCATTATTTCAGATATTTTTATTTAGTTGTTAAGTTTACTGGAGCTAATAAGTGTGTGGACATCTTCCAAGGTCTTTATTTTCTACATTGTGAATGTAATCTCTGTGAAATACAAGACTCCATGAAAAGAAAAGAAAAAAAAAAAGGGAAATTGTTTTTCTTGTGTACTCATTATCTTGGAAGATACCACAGAGAAAAGAGGAGTTATTGTGCTTTCTACGCTACTTTTGTTTGGCTCTGGATGATATAATCCATCCAGAAGAACTATTTGGCCATTTTTATTATTATTAAAACATCCTCTGTTCCATATTTTATTTAGTATGATGTAGTGCTCATTTTTAAAACTCTACTGTAATAGTAAAGTACCTTCAGCAAAATGGCTGGACACAGAATCAACTCAAAAAAATCAGAAGCCCTCCTGTATACCAAAGACAAAAGGGCCGAGAAAGAAATTAGGGAAACAACACCCTTCATAATAGCCACTAATAACATAAAGTACCTTGGGGTGACTCTAACCAAGCAAGTGAAAGACCTATATGAAAAAAACTTCAAATCTCTGAAGAAAGAAATTGAAGAAGATATCAGAAGATGGAAAGACCTCATGGATTGGTAGGATTGGTAGGATTAACATAGTGAAAATAGCCATTCTGCCAAAAGCAATCTACAGATTCAATGCAAAATTTCCCATCAAAATACGAACACAATTCTTTACAGACCTTGAAAGAAAAATTCTCAACTTCGTTTGGAGAAACAAAAAAAACCAGAATTTCCAAAACGATTCTGTACAATGACAGATCATGTGGAGGTATCTCCATCCCTGATCTCAAGCTGTACTACAGAGCAATAGTAATAAAAACTGCATGGTATTGGCATAGAAACAGAATAGTGGATCAATGGAACTGAATAGAAGACCCAGAAATAAACCCACACACCTATGGAAACTTGATTTTTGATAAAGAAGCCAAAACCATTCAATGGCAAAAAGACAGCATCTTCAACAAATGGTGCTGGTCCAACTGGATGTCTAGATGCAGAAAAATGAAAATAGATCCATATTTATCACCCTGCCCCAAACTAAAGTCCAAGTGGATCAAAGACCTCTACATAAAACCAGACACACTAAATTGGTTAGAAGAAAATGTGGTGAAGACCCTAGAGCTCATCGGCACAGGAGACTACTTCCTGAACAGAACACCAACAGCACAGACTCTAAGATCAACAATCAATAAATGGGACCTCATGAAACTGAAAAGCTTCTGTAAAGCAAAAGACACTGTCATCAAAACAAAATGACAGCTTACAGACTGGGAAAGGATTTTCACCAACCCAACATCTGACAGAGGGCTAATATCTAGTATATATAAAGAACTCAAGAAGTTAAAAAGCAACAAATCAAGTAATCCAATTAAAAAAAATGGTGTACGGAGCTAAACAGAGAACTCTCTGTAGAGGATTGTAGAATGGCAGGAAAACACTTAAAGAAATGCTCAACGTCCTTAGCCATCAGGGAGATGCAAATCAAAATGACCCTGAGATTTCGCCTT
>CM053748.1:17302528-17333958 GCA_028658305.1 Pachyuromys duprasi
TACTTTTACACAATGGAATACTACTCAGCAATTAAAAATGAGGAAATCATGAAATTTACAGGCAAATGGTGAGACCTAGAAATGATCATCCTGAGTGATGTATCCCAGAAGCAGAAAGACACACATGGTATATACTCACTTATATAAGTGAGTATATACCTATAAGATAGTATATCCTATAAGATAGGATAAACATACTGAAATCTATACACCTAAAGAAGATAAACAAGAAAGAGGACCCGGGGTAAGATCATCAATCCTCACTTAGAAAGACAAATGGGATGGACATTGGATGTAGGAGAAAACAAGTAACAGGACAGGAGCCCACCACAGATGGCCTCAGAAAGACTCTATCTAGCAGTATATCAAAGCAGATATTAAGACTCATAACCAAACAAACCTTCGGCAGAGTACAAGGAATCATATGAAAGAAGGGGGGAGTTAGTAAGACCTGGAGAGGACAGGAGCTCCACAAGGACCAAATAGCTCAGGGCACAGGGGTCTTTTATGAGGCTTTCTCCAACCAAGGACCATGTATGGATATAACCTAGAACCCCTGCTCAGATGTGGCCCATGGTAGCTCAGTATCCAAGTGGGTATTCTAGTAAGGGGAACAGGGACTATTTTGGACATGAACTCAATGGCTGGCTCTTTGACCTCCCCGTCCCCTGAGGGAGGAGCAGCCTTGCTAAGCCACAGAAGAGGACATTGCAGCCAGTCCTGAAGAGACCTGATAAGCTAGAGTCAGATGGAAGGGGAGGAGGTCCTTCCCTATCAGTGGACTTGGAAAGGGGCAGGGAGGAGATGAGCGAGGGATGGTGGGATTGAGAGGGAATGAGGGAGGGGGCTACAGCTGGGATACAAAGTAAATAACAGGTGATTAATATAAAAAATAAAAATTATTAAAAGAAAAAAGCCCCTCTACTTTATTGGGGGTGTTTAGGCCTCTACTTCCCTTCCACCAACCACCCCAGCTCTAGGTAGGAGAGAGAAACTTAGTGGGTAGAGGGCACAAACCCCATTTTTCCTCCCGGAGTCAGTGGGTCAATGGATTCTTTTAGGACTGTACCAATCTCTGTCAACAGTAAATACAGCCAGCAGTCTCCTCCAAGCTGCTGTGCCCTAAATCATTTCTTTCTGTCTGTCTGCTCCAAACCGCCACACCACCAAACTGCCATAGGCCACATGCCAACACTACATGCTGTGTCACTCTTTCTGGGCTAAAGAACTCATATCCTCAGAGTCCTAAGCCACGCCCCTCTCTCTGCCCCTCTCTGGCTATTACCAGTTGGCAGAAGCCATACCCCTCAAGAGATAATTAACAGCTGGGGACAACTAAAGATCAAACTAAAACCCCACACTTGGGGTTAAAACAAAAACATGTTTACATAACATAACTGAGTTTACAAAGAAACCAAAACTTCCACTACAGTATGACAATTAATTAAAGATTTACTCTTGTCTGGTGTGGTGGCCCATGCTTGTAGTCCCTGCTGCTTAGAAGGCTGTGCTGAGAGGCTGGCGATAGCCCAGAGGTTTGGGGCTATTTTGGGTAACCCTAATGTTTGAATATGAATGGCCTACCCGTAGGCTTATATATTTGAATGCTTAGTTACCAAGGAGTGGCACTATTTGAAAAGATTAGAAGGAATAGGAGGTGTGGTCTTTTTGGAGGAAGTATGTCATTTGGGGTGGGCCTTTAGGTTTCAAAAGCTCATGCCAGGACCAGGGTCAAGTCTCTCTTTGCCTCTCTCTTCCTCTTTCTCTTTCTTCTTCTCCCTCCCCCCATCAATCATGATGTGTAGCTTTCAACTACTTCTCTAGCACCTGCCTGTATGTTGTCATTCTCCCTGCCGTGATGATGATAAACGAAACCTCTAAAACTGTAAGCAAGCCCCCAGTTAAATGCTTGCTTCTATAAAAATTAACTTCATCATGATGGCTCTTTACAGCAATAAAACAGCGATTAAGACATCTAACAAAACTCCATCCTACTTCCCCAACTCCCCGCAAGGAGAAAATATCTCTCATACTGCCTTTATCACTTGACAAATGAAATTATCAACCATTTGCATAATGGAGAAAAATTTGAAATCTTATCATGTGGATTGGTGGGAAATTAAGCTACATTTGGTGCTGATGACCTTGGATACATAGCTCTAAAGGGGTTTGGTTCCAGGTTCTTCATTGTTGACATGGACTATCTTTTCACCAAATTAAGTGGTATTGTCTACCTAATGTCTAGAGGACTTTTTCAGGTAAAGAAAATTATTTTTTGTTATTAATGGCTATTTTATCATCTTCCATAGTTTCCATGGGAAACAAAAATAGAGGCTGAGTCGCAAATGAATTCACAAGTAGTTTGGACATCTGCCTCAACTCCAGTGAAGAATCTCTCACTGATTTCACTCAGGCATTGAGTTAGTATTTAGTAAACAAACCAGTCTTTTCACTTACTGTTTTGTGACATAGAATGGAAGAGTGAGCAAGATTATCCATAAAAATGTTCTTCCCATTGGCCAATGAGATAGTCCAGTGAGTAAATGTAACTGCTGCCTGTTAAGGTCCGGAATAGGTTGAAAGAATGACCCAAAACTCAAGTAGCATGCAAACAACAAAAGGCGTTCATTCTGCAGAAGTCCAGCATGCAGGGATCACCATCCAGGCAAAATGGTGATCACCAGGTGAGCACAGAGGCTCTATTTAAAGTCAACTAGTGGAATTTCAGGGACAGTTAGTTTATCTTTATTTTGGTTGGCGCAGGTCAAAAGCAAGGGTACAAGGGCATCAAGGATTGGCTAGGGCTTGATTAGGGCCTGGGGGCTTTCAAGAGTGGTTCAAACCAGCCCAAACTGGCAGGTGCCTATGGAGGATATGTAATTTCGATCAGAGCTTGGCCCGTGCCCTTGGAGGCTACATGACTCTGATCAGGGCTTAGGGACTTCTCAGGCTGGCAGCTGAGCAACATTCTCTCCCCAGGCCAAATGTCCTGCCTGAACTCGCTTCTGTGTTTTTTCCTGTAACTGAGGTTTCTTTTCCCGAGGAATGGAAAACTCAGGCCTGTTCTCAGCAGGAAAATGAAGCCTGTCACGAAGTTGGTCAGGCTCATTTAGCCAGGCCTTCTCACCACCAAGTGTGCAGACTTTAGTTTAGTACCTGGGGGCCCCACAGTGGAAGGCGAGAAAGGACTTCCGCCAGCTGTCCATGTGCTTGCTGTGACATTTGCACATGTGCTTGGATAATGTTTCTCTGAGCGGGAGAGTAGGAATGAAGATGAAGGCAGAGGCTAGGAGACGCAAGCAAGCTTGGATGAGACTCTCCCGTTCCCATGGAGCTTATGTTCTAGAGGAGAAGTAGAAATATTTCAAACAGGAGGTTGTAGTTAGAGGTGGGGGAGATGATTCCCAGCACCTGAAGGGTCGTACCTGGGGAGATCTGGGACCATTGGCTGAGGCTGGGTCACGCCTCTGTTGGGACAGCTGAGGAACAGAAGAGCGTTGCTGAAGTAGTTGTCTGAGCTGAAAATGTCCAGTAAAAAACAGTGTGGAATACGAGGCAGCACTGAGCACTGTTCATGGATCTGGAATGAAGCTACTTCGTTCCAGGATCTTTCTCTACCGGTACTCAGCTGCCTTGCTGCAGATTTCTTGGTTTTCGTGAAAACTTACAGGACTAAGTGTTTGGATTGGTTACAAATAACTTTGGTAAATGAGTGGATTGTGGACCTATTTTTAGGGATGCGATTGAATTTGAGTGTCAGTTTAAAAATTCTTGAAAGTGTGCCCATTTATTAGCCAAAATTAAATCTCTTCCAATTTATTTAAAGCACAGACTCTTTTTTCAGGTTGGCATTAAAAATATTCCTCACCCTCATTTTAAATTGACCCATAGATCCTTTAACCAGCTTCTAAAACTGGACCGAGTTGTACCAGCTGAAGTGGTTATTGATGGACTTTCAGGATTTTGAAGAGTATTGTAATTTTGGTAACATGGAAAAGTACCGCTTTGACCAGTGCTGTGATGTGAAGGACCTCCCACACTTGCCTGTCTTCTTGAGGCACTTAGAAACCTACTCCCTGTACTTCTAACAGCTCTCTAAAGCTGCAGATGGCTTTTAGTCACCATTCAAAACGGGTCCAAAGTTGGTGGCAGGCTGCCAGGCAACGCTGTTGAACCTGAGGCTCTGCCGCTTCCCACTGTGTAGTATCTGTCCCATGAGCATCCTTCCTTACAGGGCGGGAGACTTCAGACCCACAGACCACTGAGCAAGGCCTTACAGAAGACAATGACAATCTCAGGGATCTATCCTTTGGAGACTTTTGGCCACTGTCTTATAAAAACTTATGTAGTTTACAAGTCTATTGATACAAAGTGCTCATTGTATTCCTTCCAGTCACATAACGGATTTTTCTCAACCTCGCTCTGGAGTGCTGGATAGGAAGATAATCCTATGTGTCCTCCCCAGACAGAAGGAAGTGGATGAGCTGCCCAGCACTATTTGTTGTGGCAGGCTAGAGTGCAAAGTGACCTTCCTGTCCACTAACGTGCTTGTGTGGATCTTCAGGTGCAACACTGCTTGAGGAAGAACTGCGGAGTCAATGAATCTGCTATCCACATGTCCATTTCTCATCTTTTCTGTCCAAACCTTTCCTCATCGGTTTCGGCTGGACGCCAGAACCCTCATACAAAATCTTCATAGATGTTCAGTTCTCAGCCATTCAGATTTTATATTAGAGCCGAACTTTAAAGGACTCATTATACAGCGTCTTTTAAATTTGAGGGCCTTGATTAGCTTTGTTCTAGGCATGTGCTATCTAGAGTCTGCCTAACCACTATAACATCAGTAGTATTTAAAAATAATTCAACTTGCCTAAAACAAATTTGCTTAAATACATTTGAGCAATTGTTTCCACTCACTGCTCCTCACAGCTCTTCCACCTCCCGGACTCCAGCCAGAAAGAGAGGTGCCGAATATTAAATAGGACATGTTTTAATGTTATACGCTGGATACTAAGTTACATTATAATACCCTTCTAGGGGCAAACTAATAAGTACTATAAGACACCCTAGCCTGTCTAAGAATATAGCTTTACAGTGCTTACCCTGTATCCAGTGTTAATGGAACGCAGGAGAGTGGACCCTGAGCGGATGAGTGAATAAAAGCTCTATATTCTACAGTAATGGTAAAGCCAGGACTTGAGTAAAGAATGTGTCACAGCTGGGCTGAACGCTGTTAGCTATGGCCTGAAGATTTATGTGTGTGGTTGGGAAGCTGCATCTCCTAGAGTGTGATGGAGGAAAGGCTGGAGTAATAAAGTCAATTAATTTTGACATCTGTAACCAAACCCATAAGACTCTAGATTGTCACACTTTCAGCAGTTTGAGAAAAGTGAATTTTCACCAACATTGTCCAGAAACAACAATAACAACAACAAAAAGAACCCCAAACAAAAATTCTACCCTGGTGTTAAGGTGAACAAACCCTTTTGAAATTATGTTTTAAATCATCACCTCACTCAGGTTTTGTTTTTTTTTTCCTCAGTGTGATCATGTTATTAAGTACCGGCATGAAAAATGACCCAAAGAATTACAGGCACACAGAATCGGACTGACTTAGTGGGAAAGTTTTACATGAGCTGATGTAGGCGCAGGAAAGCCAGTCTCGGTAGCTCTCTGGTTCTCCATGCTTGCAGCTCGCATCACGGAGAGGCAGGTGACTGGGGGGTCACTCTGCTCTGTGCTGAATGAGTTTGTTAAGGTAACGGGAGGAGGCAATGAACGGGTAAAGTCTGAAGTCACTTTTTTGGCATACCAATATCTAGTAAGCTTTCAATAGAGATGATGAAAAAGATACTTAGTTAATTTGTGTGTGTGTGTGTTCTTATGTATTGCGTACACATACATGTGCATGTCATGACACATGTCAAGACCAGATTATATATCATTACATCATTTCTACCTTTCCTTTTCTCACTCTCAGACCTCCCATATCTCCTTGCTCTCTTTCACACTTTTAAAATTAATTACTGTTACATACATATATGTGTCTGTTTCTACATACACAGACATGACCTCCACAGTCTATATAATGTTACTTATGTGTACGTTTTTAGGACTGACCATTTGGTACTGGATAACCAATTGCTGTGCTCTTCTTTGGGTAAGACTATTTATCCTACTGTCTGTATTCCTTAGTTGCCTGTAGTTCTTTGTGTAGGGCTGAGGCCTCTTGGGCTTTCCCCTGTTCGCTTTAGCATTTCTATTGATGTCCTGTTCAGCTCATGGTTAGGCACTCATGTTGGCAAGATTTTAGGGATGTAGCTTCCGACATTCCTAGGAGAAGTAATACCACAGCCAACTCCCTGTTCCTCTGTGCTTACTGGCCCCTCATCCACCATGATTTCTGACCCTTCGATGGGGAAGTTGTACTACAGATGTACCCTTTGGGTCTGGGCTCCACACTCTGCATTTTGATCAGCTGTGGTTTTCTGTACTGGCCTCCATTTGTTGCAAAGAGAAGTTTCCTTAGTGAGAGGTGGGGACTGTACTTATCAGTGGGTATAATAAGAGCAAATATTTAGAATGTAGTTAGGGATTATGCAGGTTTAGTACGGTGGTGGTTGTAAGTTCTCTTCCAAGATCCATGACATTGCTAGTCAAGTCTTGAGGAGCTGGCTAGGTTTCTAATAGTAAGCGTGATTTTTCTCTTGTTGAGCTGGTCTTAAGTCCAATAAATGAGCTGACGGTTACCATCAAGACATGTGTGCCACTACTGTACCCTTAGGGTTTTTGTGCCATGCTGGTCATTGTAGTTCATAGGCATCATAGCTAGGCAGGGCTGTTAGTTGCTTTCTTCCTTTAGAAGCTTGCATGGGACTATTTTTCAGTTTTAAAAATTCTAAATAAACATTTACTCTGAAAGTTAAATAAGTAATTTGAGTTAAACTATCACAGTTTGTATGTTTACCAAGTTATGCTTATTTCATTTCTCTTAGGATACTGGAATATTTCTCTCCAAAACACCCACTATGCTCAGTTACCATCATCTTCAGACTTCTGTCACAGCTCATGTCTTTCTGCTCAATGCCTTAGCATCAAATCATTGTGACATTTTTATGAATGATATTATACAATCTGCGATCTTTGCTTTTGGTTTCTTTCACTTTGCATAATGTTTTCAAGGCTAATTTATTTTTTGTAGCTGATATCCATTTCTTTTTATGGCCAAATAATGTTATCTATCTATCTATCTATCTATCTATCTATCTATCTATCTATCTATCTATCTATCTATCTATCCTTTCTTTCTGTGTATATGAATATACACACATTTCATTTAATATCTTATCCATTATTTGATGGATATTTGGGCTTTTTTTATTTTGGGGCTATTTTTGAATAACAGTGATAAACATTTTTGTAATGATAAAACACCTACCAAAACCAGTTTTGGTGGGAAAGAGTTTATTTGGCCTACAGATTAGTGTCTTTCATCAAGGGAAGTCATGGCAGGAAGCCAGGATAGGAACTTAGAGGCAGGCATTGAAGCAGATAGCACGGAAGAATGTTCCTTACTGTCTTGCCTTGTCTGTTTTGCTCAGCTACATTTCTTATACATCTGAGGTCCACCCACAATGTGCTGGGCCCTCCTGAATAAATTAGCAATTAAAAAAGTGCTTCGCAGACATGGACACAAGCCAACCTGATCGGACAACTCTTCAGTTAAGGGTCCTTCCTCCCAGGTATGTCCCAGGCCGACAGTTGAGGCTAATTATGACAAAATACAAGTTTTCATGCGGACATGCATTCATTTCTTCAGGACAAGATTGTTTTATCATATGGCAATTCCCTTTTGCTTTTCAAAGAATCTGAATAGTAAGATTTAGCAATTGTGTCGTTCTTGGTGAGCTAATACTCTGTAGATGAAATGGATTCATAACAATCAAACAATTTTCTTGAGTCTCCAGCCAGGCAGTAGCAGAGTTAGAGACAGGATTTCTCTGTGTTTATTCCTGGCTATCCTGAACTTGCTTTTAGACCAGGCTGGCTTGTAAGTTACAGAGATCTGAGTCCTGAGCACTGGGATTAGTACAAGCCCAATGGTTTGTCCATTTTGTGTGTCTACATAAGAATGTCTTAGAGTGGATAATTTATAAAGGGCAAAGATTTGTTAGACTAGACACTGGGGATCCAAAGTCAAGAGCAAGGGCCGGACAAATGGCAGAGATATTCTTACCATGTCCCCTTGTGAGAGAAGGCTGAAAGGAGGGAGGAGGGGAACTAGGAAGAAAGGGAAGACTGGAGAGAGGAAAAGAAGGTCAGAGGTAATGGGAGATGGAGATTTTTAAAGTTAGGATCCCCACTTCAAAAATTATGGCCATTAGTCTGTTATGAAGACCCAGCCCTCATGAGCTAATTACTACTTAAAGTTTCCACCTCTTAAAGTGTTTGCTGTAATTTTCCAGTACACATGCTTTGGGGGTACAGTCAAACCATGGCTTGCATCTTTTGCTTCAGGAACAACATCTTCAGGTGATAACTAATTTTGTAGGAAGGAGGCTGGGCAGCCTGGAGAGATGCCAGAAAGGAAGAGGACAGAGTATGGAATGAGTGTTGGGGGTTGGTCTGGTGCTAATTACTGGCTCTCAAGATCTGGTTACTGCCCAGATATGCCTATCCTTGATTTGTAAACCTGCCTGAGACATTATACTTTTTTTAAAATGAATTTTTATTTTATTTTTATTAATTACAGTCTATTCACTTTGTATCCCAGCTGTGGCCCCTCCCCCAACCTTCCCAATTCCACCCAACCTCCCTCTTCTCCTATGCCCCTCCCCCAGTCCAATGATAGGAGAGGTCTTCCTCCCCTTCCATCTGACTCAAGTCTATCAGGTCTCATCAGGACTATCTTCTTTGTCTTCCTCTGTGGCCTGGTAAGGCTGCTCCCCACTCAGGTGGAGGTGATCAAAGAGCCAGCCACTGAGTTCATGTTGGAGAAGGTCCCTGTTCCTATTACTGGGGAACCCTCTTGGACACTGAGCTGCCATGGGCTGCTTCTGTGCAGGGGTTCTAAGTTATTTCCATGCATGGTCCTTGTTTGGAGTATCAGTCTCAGAAATGACCCCTGTGCCCAGATTTTTTGATTCTGTTGCTCTCCTTGTGGAGCTTCTGTTCCCTCCAGGTCTTTCTATCTCCCCCTTCTTTCATAAGATTCCCTGCCCTCTGCCCAAAGTTTGGCTATGAATCTCAGGATATGTTTTGATACCCTACTGGGTAGAGTCTTTCAGAGGCCCTCTGTCCTGTCCTGTTCCCTGTTTTCTCTCTCTTCCAATGTCCATCTCGTTTGTCTTTCTGAGTGAGGGTTGATCATCTTACCCAGGGTCCTCCTTCTTGATTAGCATCCTTAGGTGTACAGATTATATTACATGTCTAATATCCACTTATAAGTGAGTATATACCATGTGTGTCTTTCTGCTTCTGGAATACCTCACTCAGCATGATCTTTTCTAGATCTCACCATTTGCCTGCAAATTTTATGGCTTGGCAGAATTAACATAGTAAATATGACCAAAAGCAATCTACAGATTCAATGCAATTTCCCATCAAATTACCAACACAATTCTTTACAGACCTTGAAAGAAAAATTCTCAACTTCATATGGAATAACAAGAAACCCAGAATTGCTAAATCCTCTACAGTAAAAGATCTTCTGGAGATATCCCCATCCCTGATCCCAAGCTATACTATAGAGCAACAGTAATAAAAACTGGATAGTACTGGCATAGAAACAGAATGGTGGATCAATGGAATCAAATAGAAGAGCCAGAAATAAACCCGCATACTTATGGAGACCTGATTTTTGACAAAGATGCCAAAACCATACAATGGAAAAAAGATAACATCTTCAACAAATGGTGCGGTTCTAACTGGATGTCTAAATGTAGAAAAATGCAAATAGACATTATACTTGATTAAAAGCCTATACTTCTGCAGGGCAGAATGGGGTAGGCATGGCTAATTTTCTCAGGCTTTAGCGGTCAGAAGAATCACGGGAGAGAGACAGACAGGAAGAAAAGAGGAAGGGGGTGCCACAATGGGTTAGTGTGGAGAAGAAACCATGTGGGCTTGGAGGAAGGACTCTAATAATGGCGTGTAAAGGCCCAGATGAAGAATACAAGAAAGTATCTTGGAATTATGGATGGAAGGTCGCCCAGATAGGACTAAGGCAGATGGCTTTGGATAAGGCCAGGAAGATGGATGGTGAGGTTATTGAGATGGCATAGGTCGAAATATCTGCCCAGCCCAAGGCAATAAGGCAATTATAAAATCTAACAGGTGTCTGTGTCTTATTATTTGTGATAGCAGGTTAAATACTTCCACTGCAATAATTACAGGGCTAATAATAAACATTACATAGTCCAGCACACATTTTTATTTACTACAACAAATGAGACTGTCCAGGTTTGTAAATTTGTTTGGTTTCATTGGAGCCCTCACTAAAGGGAACAATCTGCACATTCAAGTAATACCACAATCCTAATTTAATGTTGTCAACCATCACCAGTGACTTGTGCAGTACTCCCGAGAATGACTGTGCTATAGCATTAGGCTCTCAAAGCCTTTTCCTTTGTTATGATCTCATGAATTCTGACCACGACCTCCCTACCCCAGCCAGGTCTGTTTGGTGCTGGCAAGACCATTTTTTTTTTTAGGGCTCAGATCTATTCATGTGTGGAGATGTTCTCACACAGCATTCAGAGCCATTTGAAATGTGCACAGCTACCCCATCAGCTCCGTCGGCTCTCTTGATTCCCATTCCCTTCAGGCAATTCTGCATCAGACCCACCCTCCTCAACACAAGAGCCCTCGCCCAGTGTTCTTCCCTTCTTTCAGATTCTGTGTATCTAGTTCTGTCCTGTCTTACAGCCCTGCGGAGATCCTTCTGCATTCAAACTCCCAACAAAGCAAGGCAGAGGTGTAGGGCAGAAGATATACAAAGTAACTTTAAACAGTCTTGGTAGGGAAGTACCTACAGTATAAAATGTTCCCTTTTAACTTCTTGCTGGCATTAAGTGGGCTCAGATTCTGGTGCGGCCAGCACCACAATTCACCCCCAGCACGCTGCCTCTGCCCAGCGGAACCGTATTCATTGAACACCAACCCGCCATTCCCCCCTCCTGCCAGCCGTGGCAGCCATAGGTCTGTCTGTCCCCACGAATCAGACCATCCCCCGCATCGCATAGAAGTTTATACAGCTTACAGTTTCTGCCTGCTTATTTCACCTAACACATGTCCTCAGGTTTCATTTTATGTTGTGAAGGGTCAGGGGCCATCGTTTTAAGGCAGAAATGTACCTCAATTCTTATGTCTACAACATTTTGTCTACCACTCATCTGTCAGTGGGTGCTTGGGTTTCTTCCACGTTTTAGCTATTGGGAACAATGCTGCTATTGACACGGGTGTCTACACTTCTGTTAAACCGAAATCTCTGCTTTCAGGTCTTCTGGGCATAGTCCCAGAAGTGGGGTTGCTGAATCCTATGGTAACTCTGTGTTTGAACACTTAAAGAATTCCTGTCCTGTTTTTCACAGCAGCTGCATCATTTTACATTCCAATATCCAAGCATCTTAATTTCTCCAAAGCCACAAGAGCGTTCATTGTTTTCTCCTTTCCCCCTGCTTTTCACATCCCCAGTGATTAATGAACGAGCTTGAGCGCTGTTTCATGCGCTCATTACCACTTGTATAATCTTCTTAAGAGAAATGTCTACTCATATTTCTAGCCCATTTTTAAACTGGTTTTCAAATTTTTCTTCTGTTGATCTGTCCTCTGATGTCTTTAAGCACATGGCTTCTGTCTGTCTTGTGACACTTGCCAAATCTAGCTTGTATTGGCATTAGTTGCATGTACTCTGACCTTCTAGGCAAGGTTAGACCCTAAAAGGCAGCCATGGAGAGGTTGGAGATTTAGCTCAGTGGTAGAGCGCTTGCCTAGCGAGAGCAAGGCCCTGGGTTTTATCCTCAGCTTTCTCTGTGTTTGTGTGTGAAGACAAAAGGCAGCTATGGTTACTTACCTCAATTTCTGGTCTGTCTTATGAGGGATTTGAAGTATTTTATTTTACAAGTGCAATTCAATTTAAGCGGGAATGAGAAAAACCTGGAAAGTGGACATTTCAACACGTTAAAAAGCAAACTATCTCTACCATATACCTATATCATAACCAATACCATAAACTTGTACCATATTCCTATAGGACACATCTATACCACATACTTATACAATACACCATATGAGAGGCAATGAGTAGCAGCACAGAACTGAAAATGAGTAAACCCTCACCACTATGGTCTGCAGTTTATAATCTTCTACTAGAGCCCAGAAGCTTCTGGAAGCCAGAAGCTAAGCTACTGATTGTGCAGTGCCCTTAGCTGTAAGATGCTTACTGCGTGCTTGGTAACAGAGAATGATTATTCTGATCTCCATTCCATTCCCAGTCTGCATTACCCAGATTATCCAAATTACTGTAAGTCCCTGAGTGAGAACTTTGAATAGCTTCTCTGTAACCCCACACTTAGGACAGTATACAGTTGATGATTATGCTGGCTAGTATTATTTCAGCTGGACAAAAGCTAGAGTCATTTGGGAGGAGGTGACCGCGACTGAGAAAATGTCTCCTGCGGGCACTCCTGTGGTACATTTTCTTGAGTAATGCAGGAGGGTCCAGTTCACCATGGGTGACGCCATCCCTAAGGTGGTGATCCTGGGTGCTATAAGAAGGCACACTGAACCAGCCTGAGCAGACAAGCCAGTAAGCAGCACTACTCCATGGCTGCTACTTCAGTTCCTGCCTTCAGGTTCCTGCCTTGAGCTCTTGCCTTGACTTCCCTGGGTGATGGACCACAAGCTGTACAAGGAAATAAACACATTCCCCCATCCCCAACTAGAGTTTGGTGTTTTATGATAGCAATAGGAACCATAACCAAGGCAATGCTTAATAAGCCTTATTTTATTTTATTTTATTTTATTTTATTTTATTTTATTTTATTTTATTTTATTTTATTTTATGTCCCCCAACCAAGTCCAAAAGAGGATCATATTTGCTTAAGGAACATCAGCTAGTTAATAGTTGTTAAATGCTATTACAAAGGAAGTATTTTTGGATTGAGTTTTTTGAGCAGTTTCATAGATAAGCTTACTTTTTCTTTGGCTTTTGAAGCTATTTAAATTAAATCTTGTAGAAAGGTGTCGATGCTTGTGAGCCAAGATTTTTTTTATATAAAAGAAAAAAGATTAGATAAGTGAAATCTTTGACCATTCACTCTGCATATACAAAATTCACAATACATCTTTATTTCTGTATTCTTTTACCCTGAATAAGTAGAGTTTGCTTTTATAAATGCAGATGAAAGTTGAAAATACATAACTAACAAAATGCTAAGACCAAACATAACAAATGTTTAGAATTAACTTTTAATCAAAACATCACTACACGTGATTGCAGTCTGCATTGGAAAGTACCCACTGAAGTTAATGAGTTATTTTTTTATTCTTGAATAGCACTGAGTCTTACGATTTGTATGCATATGTGTGTATGTGAGTGTAGGTAGGGTGTGTGAGAGAAAGTGTGTGTGTGTGAGGGGAGGTACCCTTTCCCATACAGGTGTATGTGGAGAGCAATGGTCAACAGCAGGTCATTCTCTATTGCTGTCTTGTTGTTTGGGATTGGTTTTTCACTGAACCTGGAGCCTACCATTTCAGCTACATTGCCTGTCCAGTAAGCTTCAGTGATCTGCCTGTCTCTGTCCACTTAATGCTGTGATTTCAGACTTGCTACCATTCCAAGCTCCTTAGGTGGGTCCTGGGGGTCCAAGCTCAGGTCTTTCTGGTTGCACCAAAAGCACTTTACCTATTGGGCCATCTCCCCAGCTCTAGTAAAGCTTCTATTAAATCCAAGGGACAAGAAACCCAAATGACTAGTTGTTGTATTTAAAGGAGGAAAATAAAGAAGAAAACAAGTTAAAGCCAGCACAAAGATGTATGTTAAAAATCATTTCTTCCTTGAGAATTTCACACAATGAATTTTGATCTCATTTACTCCCTTGCTACTCTTCCCGGATCTTCTTCTCTAACCACCCAACTTCATGTCCTCTTTTTAAGCCATAAAGGCCAATTATGCTGCTCATATATATTTTGATAAGTGGCCTTTCATTGGAACGAATTAATTTATTGGGGGTTACACTCTTAAAGAACAATGACTCTTCCTCTCCAGGCAGCTATCAGTTGCCAATAACTCATTGGTTGGGTGTGGGACTTTGTGCCTACCTCCCCTCTTCATGCTGGGACTTGGCCTGGCTTGAGCTTGCTCAGGTTTGTGCAAGCTTCCACAATCAGTGGGAATTCATATGGACAGCTGCATATGGACAGATGCGATGGACCGTGAGCCTTGGGAGGAGGAGATGCAGCAGACTACTTTAAAGACCTCTGGAGGCATGCCTTAGTCACTGTTTTATTGCTGTGAGGAGACACTATAACCGTGGCATCTCTTATGAAAGAAATCACTTAATTGGGGACTTGCTTACAGTTTCAGTGGCTTGGTCCATTATCCTCATGACGGGGAATATGGTGACTTTGCAGGCAGACAGGTATAATGCTGGAGAAGTAGCTGAGAGTTTTACACCCTGATCCGCAGACAGACAGACTGGATCTGGTATGGGTTTTTGAAACCTCAAAATCTATCCATAGTGACACACTTCCTTCAATAATGATTAGGTCATACCTCCTAATCCTTCCCATCCAAAGTGTTCCACTCCATGGTGACTAAGCATTCAAATATGTGTGTGCCCACGAGGCATTGTTATTCCAACTACCGCATACCATTGCCTGGTCCCCATAGGCTTATAGCTCTAGTCCATAATGCAAAATGCATTCAATCCAACTTCAGAAAGTCTCCATAGTTTATCAGTCTCAAAACTGTTTAAAAGTCCACAGTCCAAAGATTTTTCTGAGACTCAAGGCAGTCTCCCAATTGTAAACCCTTGTGAAATAAAAACAAAAAGCATATCACATACTTCCAACATACAGTGACACAGAATACATATAACCATTACAAAAGGGAGGGAAAGGTGGCATAATGAGGAAATACTAGACCAAAGCAAGACTAAACCCAGCAGGACAAAACATGTGATATCAGCTTTAAATGATCAAACCCAGCATTTCCCAAACAGATTTCCTTGAGGAATCAGTTTCTATGGTATGGAATTTTCATGCCTAGAGGTCCTAGTTAGCTTAAGCTTGACACAGCCTAGAGTCCCCTGAGAGGAGAACCTCAACAGAAGAATTGCCCAGATCAGATTGGCTTCTGGGCATGTCTGTGAGGGCTTGTCTCGATTGCTCATTGGTACAGGAGGGCCTAGCCCACTGTGGGTGGCACCATTCCTAGGCAGGTATAAGCTAGTTATCCAGCAGCGCCTTCATAGCAGGCAGGCCCGCTTTGACTTCCCTCCATGACGTACTATAACTTGGCATTACAAGTGGAAATAAGCCCTTTCCTTCTCTAAATTGCTCTTGGTTGGAATGCTTTGCCACAGGAACAGAAAAGAAACTGGATTACTCAGTAAGTCTATGGAATGCCGGTTCTTAGCACTTGATATCAGGTTACTAAAGGCTCTTAAGAGTTCATAAATATGCTTGACTTAGTTTAAACCAGTCTCCAGATTTATTTGAAATGTTATCTCTGCTAAAACAGGGAAAGTTGAATTCAGAATGAAGAATGCTGGCCAGGGGTCCTGAGGATAAGGAAGGTGAGGGTGGCCGAGCCCACATGGCTGAGACAGCTCTGCTGAGGAGATGATATCTGAGCTGGGCATCTGGGAATGAGAGCGGGCAAAAGCCCGGAGCTGGCACTATTGCCAGGCATGGCAGTCAGCTGCAGTTAGTAACTGCTAGCTGAATGAACACAGGAGCAAAAACTGTGTTTCGGTGGGAAGCGTATAAGTAGGGATATTGGCTTGATTGGAATGAAGGTGTCGGGAGGGCGGAAGCGAAGCTGAAGAGGCAGATAGTGCCGGGTTGTGGAGGGTCAGGCTGGGTGTTAAAGACTCCGCCCCTCAGGGAATTCTTGTCGGTTTCTGCACACAGGGAGACAGCAGAACTAGTGTTTGGGAAAAACAACCTGAGAGTTGTGTGGGGCCAGGTGGGATGGAAAACACCAAAAATATGATAAAGAGCAAAGAGCCTTAGAAAGCAGCATTAACCTTTGTGGCTAGAAAGTAGGTCACATACTGGTTTTTTTTAGACATGCCTAAGTAAAAGCATAAACATAGGACCTTTTTTTTTTTTTTTTTTAAATACAAGGAATAAGAAATAAGCTAAACTGTGCCCCTTCAGCTGTCTGTGACATCTTGACAGAGAGACAGTGAAGTATTATCAGGACAGGTAGAAAAATATTCATACATTTATGTTAGAATATGTTCCTTGAGCTTTTTACAGTGTATGGAATTCATGGGACAGCGTCTGTCATGGAACATCACCAGCTAAGAGAGCTCTGGCATGGATTTCCTGAGTGTTTTTGCTGTCTTTACATTGCAAAAAGTTTACATGAATAAGCACACAAGTTCTCCCAACGCATTGCATTCTGTTAAAATCTCCCATGAATCTTCAGTTAGTTTTCTGGAAGAGAAGACTAAAATAGTGCCAGTCAAATGCTTAGATGAGGATCTTCGTTCTGTTGAGGCCTTGTTGATTTTTCTCCATGTTCTGCCTTCTGCTTCCCGTAAAATGTTTTCCAGAACAGTTACACGGATCACCCAAAGGGGAAAACATTCCACAACAATGCCTCTCATATCTTAGGTAACATTTATTTAAAAATGTGATGTAAAGATATGATGCATAATGAGAACCGTTACTCAGATTTCAGTGCTCAGATTTCCTTAAGGGCCTAATGTGAAGTGCTTCCCTCTGTGATCTGTTCTGTGGAAATGATGTGTGTATCAAATTCAGATTATGAAAGTAGCATATAATGAGTCATACAAAGTCATGGCCATATGGCAAATGTCTTAATAAGGTAGGGACTGAAATTAAAATTGTTCAGGAAATTTCAATTGCCAGTGCAATCTCAAATTTCTGATTTATTTATTCATTTGTAACAGTTTAAAAGCACATTTTTGTAGCATTTAATGTCACAACTTTTTGAACCCAGGGACTCGAGCATGGCAAAGGCATGTTCTACCCCTGATTTATGCCCTTATCTTCACAGTGGCTGACTTGACTAATTCAGAAAGTTAAGCGTGGTCACAATAGGCTTCTTTTTACATTCCAAACTTTGAATGTCCCTAAACATTTTAAAAACCAGTATACCAATTCCATATTCTTATATTTGAATTTAGTGTATGTATGTTGGTCAAACATTCGTGCACCTTCTGGAAAATTTGCCTTAAGATGTCTTTCTATATGTCTTGCCCAGTCCTTGGTACTTTCAGTTCTTAGTTGATCATTTCTTTTGGGAGAGGCAGTGAGTACTGGGGATTGAACCTAGGGTTTTGCATATGCTGGGCAGGCACTCTGCCACTGAAATATATGCCCAGTTCAAGTGAGCATAGGTTTGGTGTGCCTGGAGCCAGACGGGCCAGACAGGCCAGACAGGCCAGACAGGCCAGACATAGACACGTGATACTCCCTACCAGAAAACAAAACCATATGCTCATTATGGAACCTAGAGCCCCTGCCGCCCTGGCCATGTGTCATGGGGTCTTGGCTCTCTTGTTTCTTAGCAGCAGCTTTGTTCTGGCAGATTCTTTGGACTAGAACTGCCTGATTGATAATGACTTGGCTCCCTGGCATCCCAGTGAGAAATGGAGCGATAGCATTTTTACAAGAACAATACGAAAACTTGAAGTTAAGTAGCTGAAGCTTTTAGAACTCCAACGGGCAGCAGGCTTGGAAAATGAGTGTCCCAAACAATATGAAACTAACCGTAAGGCAGTTTATCCTTTGGTTACAGATTCAAAAGGATTCCCCCAAGTTCACTTTCCAGTGCTTGATCGGAAACAAGCATCCTTCAGAGAACTCTGGATGTTAATATGCTTAGATTCTGCTCTTAAGCACTCACAGACAAACTCCTTCTCAGCTTCTAGACCTGAAGGTCTGAGGCAGAAATTCTCAAGAATTCCTCAGAATTCCTCACAGTCATAAAACAAGTCATGGGCAATTAAAATAAAGGTCTGGCCTTCTTGTGTGTGTCTTTGATGCACACCTGGAAAAAACCATTTTGGGAGATTTGGCTGATAAATGGATAGTAAGGGAGGTGCACAGCCTGCCAGTTTGACAGGACACTGACTGGTGGCAGCAACAGAGGGTCTGGGGTGACCCAGACCTTTCTGGGAGACGAAAGGGCTGTATGTTTCCAGTCATCGATCACCTCTGGAACAGCTGTTTTAAGCCCGGAAGTCTACTCCTTCAGATGGGTGGCTAGAGGTTAATGTATTTTCCTGGGGTGAGAGGAAGTGTTCAGGCCACTCAGGTTCTGGGTAGTGATGAGCGTGGCATTTTAGACAGAGGCATATGTAGAGAGGGGCCAGGGTAGAAGGATGTACATTGTGAGAACTCCTTACTGAAGCCTGAAGTCTGCTGGGGTAACAGGATGCCTCCCAGGCTCTCGTAGTTGATAGTTTCAGCTCAGGAAAATTCCTGTTTGCAAGGTGTGCGGTTCGGAGGCCTCCTGACATTAGACCTTTGTAAACTTACAAACCACGCAGCGACATCTTGGCCCTTCAGACATTATTTTAATTTATGGTTGGCACACATCCTTAGCTCTGCAGAATTTTCCAGTTATACCAAAGTAAACTGGATGGTTTAAAGATGTGATGTTGAGTTTTCAAGCCGGGGTCCAATTTAAGTAACTTGCTTATGAAAGAGCACTTATGTTTGAGCTCAGACTGCCAAAGTACCTTTGTTAAGTATGTGGCAAGTTACAGGGATAAACCCCCAAAGGGCTAGTCCTGGTTGTACCCTTCTCCCCAACCCCCAATCTGGCTAATGCCTATTGCTTCTCACCAGATATGTTAAAGAGCTCCAGAACAAATTCAGGTAAATTTGAGACTCAAAAATGTTTCCAACTCTTTGGGGTTTGACAGGCTTGTTATTTTCAATTTTCATTTTTCAAGACAGGGTTTCTTTGTGTAGCCTTGGCTGTCCTGGAACTTGCTCTGTAGACCTGGCTGGCCTCGAACTCAATGTGCATGTGTGTGTGTGTGTGTGTGTGTGTGTGTGTGTGTGATAGAATGCCTATAAAGTTCAGAGGGCAACCTGTAAAAGTTGGTTCTCCCTTTCATCATGTGTATTTCGGGGATTGAACTCGGGTTGTCAGCAAATTTTTTGACCTCCTGAGCCACCTTGCTGACCCCAAGAGGAATTGCTTTGAAGACTAAATCAGCTGCCTAAAGAAACTTTCCCTAAATTTTATTTTCTTTTTAAAAAACTCCTTGGGAGTAAGGGTATAGTGGGAAATGTTATTGGAGATAGTCTCAAAGAAAGTCTCCAGGTCCAATAGCAACAAACAACTAATACTTCACCAAAGCAATGAAGTGGACGTGAGTTTTAATCTCAGGTTCACGTAATGGATTTCAATGCTGTTTGGTTTAGCAAGAGTTTAGCAATGCAAAGGTCCAAATCCTTTTCAAAACTAGTTCCATGTCCCCTTGAGAAACAGGTTTGGCTGGGGCTGGAGGCGGTTCAGCGGTTGTGGAGCATTGGCTACTCGCGAGAAGGACCTGGGTTTTGTTTTCAGCGTCACTTGCTGGCTCATTCCAGCATCAGGGGATCCAAGATGCCCCTCAGGGTCCCTGCAGGCAGAGCATGCATGTGGCATGCTTACATGCAGGCAACATACTCATACGTGTACAAAAAATAGATACAAATACCCAGGTTTGGATTTTCTTCGGTTTTCTTACTTTTAGAGGGGTAGTTTCCCACAAGAAAGGCAAAAAGGCTTCATAACTTTGAACTTGCAGGCTGAGTCCCAGCAGGGCTGGAATACAAAGCAAAAGGAAAGGAAGCATGTGTGCATTCCTACCCAAAGCAGCACTCTTTATCGCCCCAGATTCCTGTCACAGAAGAATTTGGCTAAATACAAAGACCCCGAGGTACAAAAAGACTTTGAAGAGCCACCCGCAGTCAGCAGCCGGCTACTCACATGAGTTAGCCCTGCCTAGAGCTCAGGTTAAGGAAGTGTTTTCTTGAGTCACAAGAAAATAAATAAAATAAAATAAAATAATTTAATTAGTTATTAAAAAATAAATTACAGCCCGGGGGAGGTGAAGAGTGCATTACACTGTGTCCAGGAAACAGGTGAGCATGCTTGGTGCACTGTGCATAACAACAGAGCTCTCTGTTAAGGGTTCTTTGCAACGTGAATGCTTGTATTACGTCACCGAGTCACCCATAGGGTCTGTGGCCCATTTCAATCTCAGTAACGCTGGCAAGTACAGCATTAAAATTGGAGGCCTTATAGCAAACTATTTGCTATGAGATCAGAAGGTGGAGAGTAACTGCAAGGTTCCCAGTCCCCAGTCTATTCCTGTGACTGCAGTTTGGACTCTGATAGCACCCTGCAATTGAGAACTGCTCAGTAACGTTGTGAATATTCCCAATATCAGAAGGCCTACAGCTGCAGTAAATTTACACCAGCAACTGGGTGATTTTGTTCTGCGTTCTGGAATTTTCCCGTTATGTTATTTGTTGATTATAAAGGCCCTGGGACGTAAGTGGTGGAGCTTGTGTTTTTTAAAATTATTTTTATTTATGCATATGGGTATGTGTGTGTGTGTCTATATGTCTGCTTGTGCGCTTGTGTTGGGGTGCCTGCGCCTGTATGTCCATGTGTTTGGGCCCCTGCAGAGGGGAGAAAACAGTACCAGGTCCCCTGGATCTGTAGTCATGGCCAGTTTTGAGCTGCCTGCTGGAAATCCGGCATTCAAAGTGTACTTCTCTGGAGGAGCATCCGTCTCTTCAGCCTGGGACTGACATTTTAATCTGGTTTAATTTTGTTATGCCACAGGAAAGAGGGCAGATATTGTCCATAATTCATGTTAATGGTGACAGACTCCATGCCGTGACTCAGTTTATTCACTCAATATCTGGAATAAGGTTTCATCAGGTAAACACCCAGAAAAGCACTTCAGCTGGAAAGTCAAGAAGAAAATCTGGTAGTTTCAGACAGGGCTTCATCCCTATGTGCCTCAGGTTGGCCTTATCCTGATCCTCCTGCCTTTCCCTTTCATATCACTTTATGCATCACGGTTTATCTGTCACACTGAAAGATTGCTCTAGTAAAAACTTTGTTCATTATGGTTAGTTTCATGATTCCTTTTTTATTTTGAGGAAATTGCCTTGACAGGCACCAGTTACCCATGGCGCCTCGCAAGACGACCTGAACCTTGCTTTTTTCCCCTGGTGGTAGACGAGGAGCTGATGTCACAACTCAGACTGTTGTGCTGTGGGAGCCAGGCCTGCCCCCTGCTTCCTGGAGAATGACGGGAATTTAAGCTTTTTTTCTTTTTTTTTTGTTTGAATTAGAAATAGGTAAATTTTGTATGTGCAATGTGTTATTGTCCTTCCGCATCCCCTTTTGTGGTTATTTGAAGCACACTCGTCTCTGAACATTTCCAGACGCCTGACGGAGCACCGCCAGGAGTTAGAGTTCTTCATGGTGCCGTGGTGGAAGGGGAATGTTGGGCCGGATGCTCCCTTCATTGCTGCCATTTTTGAAGCTTCTCTGGGAGCATCCCTTTGTGAGAGTTGAGCAGCTGTGGCCATCTATCCTTCCCTTTAGCATGTAGATTTTGTTAACCTGTGTTGCAAAACCCCAGTGGAAGACACCAGCTGGATAGTTAGGGATCCAGGGTCAGCTCGTAGATAGTTTAGTATAAGTTTAGCTGTTAAATTTTACCTAACCCTGACCGAAAGGGTGGCACGGGGGGAGGGGAGGGCTAACTCATGGGCCCGGTGCTTTCGCCAAGGTCCGTTCTGCCTACACGACAGGTGAAGTGGAGGCACAGTGGTGCCTAGCCGGCGAGCTTTGCGGAGAATGGCCGGATGACACTGCCGTTCTAACGGAAGCGGAAGCGGGAGGCGGGGTGGTGGTGGTGGTAGCGGTGTGCAAAGAAGGAGTGGTTTGAGAAATGTTGTTTCCTTCCCTCCATCCTTCCTTTCTTTTTTAGAAAAATTTTATCGATTCTTTATGAGTTTCGCTTCATACACCCCGGTCCCTCTTCTCATCTCCTTGTCTCCTCATATCCACCCTCTGACCTCCCCCAAAATAATACACACACACACACCACCACCACCACCAGCAAAAACAAAGCATAGAAAACATCTCATCGTGGAAGCTGTAGCACGTCACAGTGTGTCCCACAGTAGAGCCCTCTGTCCACACATCTTCACTTGCAGTGAGTCACTGGTCTGGTTCAAGATCTCTGTCTTCTGTGAAGCCACCAGGACTCATCGGGACTCCTCCGGGTCATTGCTCTGTGTCACAGGGATCCTGCAGCTTTGGAGCAGCAGGACTGGCCCTTTCACTTGTCCGAACCATTCCCAGAAGATATAGATTTTGGGGTGGGCCAGTGCAGAGCCCTGGATCTGGGCCTGGATGGTAGTCAGCCCACCAGCTTTCCCTTCTCTGCACCCCGCAGGGCAAGCTCTCCAGCCCTGCTCCAGTTGGGCCACCCGGTGCCACCGCCAGTTGGGGGAGGGTCAGGACTCGTGCTCTCCTGCCGTCAGGGCTGGCTCACCTGCCCCCCCCCCCCCCGTGCCTCTAGAACCAGCTCCTCTGTGCTGCCCCGTCAAGGCGCGGGTTCCACTTTCCCGAGTTCTTCAGCCTGTGAGGGCCTGGGCTGGCTCTCCTGCCCTCGCACACTCAGGGCTGCCTCACCCATACCTTTGCCATCACGGCCAGCTCCAACTGTGTAGCCCGGGTGAGGTGCTAGGCCCATTCTCTCAAGTGCTACAGCCAGGGACGTGGGAGAACTAGCTCTCCTCCTCTCATGACTCCAGAGCCAGCTCTCTCGGCCACTGCAGGTGATCAGGCGGGTGTGGGAGGGCATCACCCCCACCACAACTCCTGCTTCTCACCCTCGGGACTGGCCCACCTACGCCTCTGCCACTAGGACTAATTCCACTGTGCTACCTGGGTAAGACACAGGGCCTGCTCTCCCAAGTGCTGCCACCGGTGAGAGATGGGACCAGCTCTCCAGTATACCCAGACCACCATGCCATACCACCCACACACTTAAGATCGCCCTCTCCCATGATAACTGTTCTTTTATCCAGTCAACACATACTTTTGAGCTTCTTTATCAAGTAGCTTACTAAGTTCTGGGATGACAAACAGGGCTAGGCAAACTTGGCCACTGCCCAAATGACACAGCATAGTTGAAACATACTGCCACATGTGTAGTTTTGATTTCTAAAGAGCTTAGTTATTTTGTGTGTGTGCGTGCCAGATGTCAAGCTTGACTGTTGTTCTCAAGAGCCATCCACCTTGTTTTTTTTTATGAGACTGAGTAACTGGTGTCTGGGGTTTGCCAGTTATGCTAGGGTTGAACTCAGGTCCTCAGACTTGTACACATATACACACACACACACCAATAAAATAAACAAAACAAATGTCTTTTATTCGGAACAATGAAGATGGAAAAATAAAGCCCATCTTCAGGCTCATCTGCAGTGCATGTGTGGGTGTCTGTAGTATGATGCGTGGGTGTCTGCAGTATGATGCTGAATATTCAACATTTCACAGCGCACTCACTCTTTTTTTATATTTGTAATTTCAGATAGGGAAGGTACTCTTTATATGTCACTGTGTTCTGTGGGGAAGAGCCAGAAGGATAAACTCCTGAAAATGATAGGACTTGTGTGAACCCCTAGTGTATTCACTCCTATTGCAGTAGAAAGCATAGCATAACCCCTTCCTAAGTACAGCGTTTGAGAAGCCATGATTGTAGAGTTGCTGCATACCAGCTTCTAATTCTCTCTCTTTTTTTTAACCTCCTCAATTACATTTAGCTGAAGTTGTTTGTTCCAATGACAGGCCAGGCTTGTGGCTTCCTTGCTTTCTTTTCTCTCATTGGCAAGGGTCTGCCGTTAAGACTGGGTAGAGCTATATTTAAGAAAAGGGAGTCAGAAGAGCAAGAAAAGAGCCTGTTCTGGTTCATCATCTACAGCGCATGCCTCCTGGGTTCCTCTAGAACCTCTTCATGCCTTCTGGGTGTGGCAGTGGCCTCTGGTGCAGCTTCAGCAAACAGCAGAATAGTGAGCTTTGGTCTTTTCTGTTGGTTGGGAACCAAGAGACTCTGGTGAATGTTCAGCCGGTATCTTGAAGTCATCCCCCTTTCCTTTCTTTTCTGTTGCCACTTTGAAAGCCATCTTATTTCACAATGGTCAAGCTTCACGGACAACATGTCAAATCAGAGTAGTTAGCTCTGAATCTGTTTTCAACATGTAACATTAAATGTTAAGTAACCTAGCATTAGCTTTTATACATACGTACATGCATACATACAAACATATACACGCATACATAAAACACACACACGCACGTGCACACAGATATACATATAATTTTAGGAAGAAGGAAAAAAGAGTGATGGGGTTTAAGGCTTCTGTCAAAATGGAGCAGATTTTCTAGTGAAAGCCACATGCACCTATGCAGAATACATAGTACAACACTTTCGTTTCTCCAGATTTTATTTGTTTATAGCTCTCCTCCCCACCACCCCTTCTCAGGCCTCCTTATGGGCCATTCAGCCACAGTGGTGTTCAGGGCTTTCTCCCTGAGATAGCTACATGTAAGCAAACTACACAGAGTGAAATGGATATAAGTATTCCATATAAGTGTATGGACTGAGCTAAGCACTCACACAGTTTCCTGGCGATTTATAGTAAGGGAGAGGGGAGAATCTCGGTCCACCAGGAGTAATTACTGTCTTTCTGTATTAGCTGTGTTCTCTGTCTGCTATTTTTTCAATTTCATATATGAGGGCTATATTTACATTATGACCCAGCTATACCACTCCCTGTCATATGCCCAAAGATTTGGCATCCTACTCCGTAGACACTTGTTCATCCATGTTCATCGCTACATTATTCACAATAGCTAGGACATGAAAATAAATGTTCATTAATGATGAACAGGTAATAAAAAATGTGGTAAGGATACACAATGGAATAATATACAGCTGTAAAGAAAAAATGGAACCATGAAATCTGCAGATAATAAGTGGAATTAGAAAATACTAGATTGAGCATGTGTGTGAGAAAGAGAGAGAGAGCCAACCTCACATAAGCTAGAGTTGTCTGAGAAAAGGGATCCGCAGCTGAGAAAATGCTTCCCTAAGATTAGCCTGTAGGCAAGCTGGTGGGGACACTTTTAAAATTTCTTAATTAATTCTTAATTAATGATGGGAGACCCAGACCATTGTGGGAAGTATCAGCCCTAGGCAGGTTGTCCTGGATGGTATAAGATAGTAGGTTGAGCAAGCCAGTAAGCAGTGTTCCCCCATGGCTTCTGCATCAGCTCCTGCCCTGACTTCCTTCCATGTTACCTGAGAGTTGTAAGCTGAAACAAATCCTTTCCTCCCCAACTTGCTTTTGGTCATGGTGTTTTGTCATGACAATAGAAACCCTATCTAAGACAGTAACTAAGACCCAGAAAGACAAATGAGGCACAGTTCTGTCTTAGCTGTGGCTCCTAGCTTCAGATCTTCAGATGTGAGTTTGAACACCTGGGAAGTCAAAAGGCACCATGGGGTTTGGGGATAGAACTGGAAGGAAGGGAGCTAGATGTCAGACTTCAGTGCTGTGAAGTGGGGGAGAGGAAAACTAGAGTGGGGAGAAGCTTGCCTGGGAGAAGGGAGGAAAGGGGATAATAATTCTGTTTGTTTAATGTTGTGAAAAAATACTCTGCAACGATGAAATGTTTGAAATCACTAAAGACTCACCAGTTTCTTTGCCTGCTAGACACATACTTCCTTTTATTCCTCTCCCTTTAGATTCCTGGCTCTCCTCTGTTCTTCCATCATTCCTCTTATCTGTACCTTTCAGTAGGCTTTGACAGGCTCTGCAATGTGCTTTAAACCTGTTTACAGGGAAATACAGAGTCAAGCTATTCTGAGAATTTTTCTCTTCTTTGATGCACATATCTGTTCAAATTGGTAACAAATGTTCTCCTGTGGGTCCTTGTGGAATTTTAAAATATTCTTGGGAAATATTAGCAGATATTTTAAAAATACTTTTTTATGAATCAGCCTTATTGAGGACTGAGAAAAAGATGAAGGATTAAGGCTATTATTTCCAGATTCTATAATTTGCACGGTGAAGGGCGTGGTTCAGCAGCTTCTATTTGCTAGAAAACATTCTTCTGCACCATTTGTGCCAAACACCGTTAATTCTAAAGACGGGAGGAGAAAGACCACCGACCAAATCACCATGGTCAAATTAATACAGCAAGCAATTGATTAAAGCAAACTTTTTTATTCGTGGGCATGGGCTGCCTCCTCCTAGGGTAGCAGGGTTAGAGAGGTCAGCATTGGATGTGAGGAAGACAAGGTTTTTATAGCTCAGGGGTAAAGGGTTTCTCAATGGGGATTTGGCAGACAGAATAAGCGGTGTCACAGGAGCAGAATGTAAGCATAACAAGTCAGTCCTAACAACCTCCTGAAACAGACGTGATTGCAAGGTGCTCATAACACCAGGTAGCCATAACAAGGGAGCCATAACAACTCTTTTGAAGCAAAGGTGGGTTTGTAAGATGGTTATTAATTTTTTGAAATAGACATGATTGCCATTCCTGGAGCAGACGGTACAGAGCCATTTGTAGTTAAGGTTACAGTGGGGGCAAAGCCCAGTCCTTGAGAAACAGAGGTTTAATCGGAAACAGGAGTGAACCTAGTTTGTCCGTACTATAAGATGGCTTTTAAGCCCAAGGGGAAGGTAAGCTGGTTCTTTAATACCTCCAAATAAGTAAAAGTTTTGCAACATTTTCCAACTTTGGTTCCTATAAAATTCCTTTTTTTTTTTTTTAATGTAATATATCCTAATGACACAAACAGCTGCCTGTAATGACCCAAACAGCTGCTGGTCTTTGTACCCATTGCTTACCTAATGGGATTGGAACATTTCCCCACTTTGTGACTTTTTGAAAAATAATTTATTTTATCTCATGTACATTAGTGTGAAGGTGTCAGATCCTTTGGAATTGGGATTAATACATATTTGTGAGCCATGTGGGTGCTAGGAATTGAACCTGGGTCCTTTGGAAGAACAGACAGTGCTCTTAACCACTGAGCCATCTCTCCAGCCTCCCACATTGTGACTCTTAACAGGATTCTCAGCTTGCTTCTCACTGAGAATTCTGGGACTTCCTATTGATTTTCCTAGCTCTTCCTAGAAGAGCATTCACCAGGTGTAAGCTATCAGGCTGTCATGTGTGTATACCCGGAACTAAAGGATGGAGTGGTAAAAATGGAAAATCCACCCAGTGTTTGCCACAGCGGTGGAAATGCCCAGTTACTGAGGTGGTGAGGAGAGCCATCCGGGCAGTGGCATCCTGGCCCAGGTGGTGTCACGTGGGTGCACTCAGCCCAGCAGAAGTAGTAGCCACAGATTCCTCTCAGAGATTTCGCTTGAGTAGACTCCTATTTGCTCCTGGTTGTTTGCGAGCACCCTTCTCTAGCCTTCTCAATAACGATATCGAAATACCTGACATTATTTTAATTTATTTCTGTGTACAGAAGTCAATATTAGTTTATATGCATATATATACACTTTTTTAAAAATTTGCTTCTAAGAACCCTGATGGGTGTGGAATTTGACACGTGGAATGGCTACAGGAAGTAGAACTGCCTGGACATGGGTGACAGCTGGGGTTGCTCTCTGTGTTAGTTAGAGCTGATGGTAGTGACAAATTCAGCTTTGGCAGGGACGGGGTGCGGGCACACTATAGCACACTGAGGAAATTCTGCAAGTGCAGGCCTCCTTGAGCTGCTAGAATGAAGTGCAGGTACGGAAAGGCTCTTAGGCACATGCAGGCATCCATCAAATGTCACTGAAGGGATGAGGACCAGGAGCAGTGAAGTAGTGTGACCACTGCTTCTTATTGAGACCGGCGGTTTAAAGAGAGAGAGAGCACAAGCTAGAACTCTCAAATTCCCTATCTTAGTATGGATCAAAATGTAAAATATTTCTGTGACTGCATGTAAAGAATTCTCTGTAATTTGTCTTGTAAAGGAGAAAAGTCAAATGCAGTTTGCCAAATGGCCGTGTTGGTTGAATCCATAGCCAGGTCACTTAGGTTAAACTTTTGGCATACCCAGAGAGTAAAACCTAAGTATAGGCAGGGATACAGTACAATTTGGTGAACTTGGGGTACCCTGAAGACCCCAGAGTCCTTTAGGCTACCCCCTGCCACCTGAAGAAGCCTCTGCTTTGCTGGGGTTCTTCCTGTCTTCCTGTAAATGTCTGCCTTCTGACTGTAGTTGTAATATTAAGGCAGATCAGCTCTCCTCATTCATTTGTAGAGCTGTAATTACTATTAGAACCCAGCATACCTTAAAACGCTGCTGACAAAGGCAAAGCTAGGAGGAGCCAGTTTATGGCGGTAAAAAGTTGCCACACTTTGCCAATTATCGTTGACAAAATACCCAGGGAACATGTATGACAATCACATTTGAAGGTTTCAGGTCAAGTAAAGAAAAAGAAATTTTAGATGGGTTGAATTAATTGCTATGGAAGTACTTAGCCAGAGAATGGATGGCATTGATTCTAATAGTTTCTTTGATCTGTTGGCTAAAATTTGAACCGTAGCTCCAAATGAGATGTTAAAAATTCCTTTACATGTCCTGCGACAACAAATACCAATACCCAAGGCTAAGACTGATGTGGGAAGGGGTTGTATCATGATCCTGGAGACCTGTATGCCAACTGGATTCCTTAAGATGGTCTTGTTGGAGACTTTTGGAAAAGAGCTTGGAAGATTAAGTGATGAAAGGCCACTAGCATCTTTGGGAACAAGAGAACCATTCTGTGCTAGCCAAGCAATGCTGATGGGTGTTGCTACAGTTGTTGCTAGGAATATTGGGGGCATGCCACAATGGGTCAGAAGTCCTAGCACTTACCCATCAGAAGACTAGGTGGCTATCATATTCAGCAAGATACACATTTTAATAGGGATAATGAATAAGGGTCCTTGGAAATGGCCATCAGTATCAGGCCTCTGTGACTGAAATAGTCATGGAACTAACTGTGCCATCTGGTTTTTATAACACAAATCTCTGGGGTTGATTTAAGCCATTACAACAAGACACTGTGCCCCTTGCCCAGTTCCCAGACAGAGATCAGTTCCTAAACTCATCATCCCAAGACAGGGCATTATGAAAGAGCCTTGAATGCATTTCTTAGACTAATGGGAAAAGAAAGCATTGAGACCTTCCAGAGACTCCCGGATGTGAGCTCTGTTTCAGATACAGTCTCTTGGCTACAGCAACTCAACTCGTGCTTTGATCTTTGCAGTGTGTTTGCTTAACTGGGAAAGCTTCTTTCTTACAGGCAAATGAGTACATATTCCAAACAGTTCGTTTTATAAATGCGAACACAGTAACTTTATGTTAACTTTTAGAAGCAACACGGTAACTTCACAGCCTTCTTTATGACTGTCACCATTCTGTCTACAAGGTTGTTGCTCATCCCACAGAGCACCCTGCCCTGTTATTCTAACACAGTATGGCATCATGTTAATCGGACTTTGGGAATAAGGTATAGCAGGTGTCTTGATATAGGCTATGTGTGTGCTTTTGGGAGGGAGACAACCTCCAGCATGCGGCAGTGAGCTTCATTCGGCATCCAGGCCTCCTGAGTCATTCCTGGGAACCCACAGAACATGGAAAGAGAGAACAGACTGCACAACACCGTCCTTCAAATTCTACGTGTGTGTCCTACCACACTCCTTCCCTTTGACGACAAATACAATTTTTAGAAAGTGGAATGGCTGGGTGAAATAGACAATTGTTCTGGGAACTGGAACTGAACTATACTGTCCATAAAGGCTGTAGCCAGGTCTCACATTCAGCAAGAGGATCCCACAACATGACAGGTAGATAAAATGGAGGATGTAGAGACAATGAGGAAGGCTGACTGGAGGGATGACTCTCAAACCCATGGAAGTGAAGAACGCCATGATGGCCCAGAGACATTGGTTTGTGATACTAGCATGACAAAGTTGTAAAGAAACTAATTCCAATTTAAAAATGGGGTATGGAGCTAAACAGAGAACTCTCTGTAGAGGATTGTAGAATGGCAGAAAAACACTTAAAGAAAGGCTCAGCGTCCTTAGCCATCAGGGAGATGCAACTCAAAATGACCCTGAGATTTCAGCTAACACCCACCAGAATGGCTAAGATCAAAAACTCAAGTGATAACACATGCCGGAGAGGTTGTGGAGAAAAGAGGAACCCTTCTCCATTGCTGGTGGGTATGCAAACTTGTACAACCACTCTGGAAATCAATTTGGCGCTTTCTTAGACAATTAGGAATAGTGATTCCTCAAGACCCAGCTATACCACTCTTAGGCATATATCCAAAAGATGTTCAAGTACACAACAAGGTCATTTGCTCAACCATGTTCACAGCAGCTTTATTCGTAATAGCCAGAACCTAGAAACAACCCAGATGTCCCTCAGTCGAGGAATGGATACAGAAATTGTGGTACTTTTTACACAACAATAAAAAAGGAGGAAATCATGAAATTCGCAGGCAAATAGTGGGACCTGGAAACGATCATCCTGAGTGAGGTATCCCAAAAGCAGAAAGAAATGCTTGGTATATACTCACTTATATAGACCTATAGGATAGGATGGACATGCTGAAATCTATATACCTTGGAAGATAAGCAAGAAGGAGGACCCAGGGTGGGATGATAAATCCTTGCTTAAATGGACAAACGGGATGGACATTGGATGTAGGAGAAAATAAGCAACAGGACAGGAGCCTACCACAGAGGGCCTCTGAAAGACTCTAACTAACAAAGTATCAAAGCAGATATTAAGACTCATAATCAAGCCATCTCCAGAGTTCAGGGAATCATATGAAAGAAGGGGGAGTTAGTAAGACTTGGCGAGGACAAGAGCTCCACAAAGACCAAATAGATCAGGGCACAGGGGTCTTCTATGAGACTGTTTCTCTAACCAAGGACCATGTATGGATACAAACTATAACTCCTGCTCGGATGTGGCCCATGGTAGCTCAGTACCCAACTGGGTACCCTAGTAAGGGGAACAGGGAATATTTCGGTCATGAACTCAATGGGTGGCTTGTCAATCCCCCCCCCCCCCCCAAGGGAGGAGCAGCCTAGCTAGATCCCAGAAGAGGACATTGCAGCCAGCCCT
>CM053748.1:17334058-17356750 GCA_028658305.1 Pachyuromys duprasi
TGGACTTGGAGGGGGGCAGGGAGAAGATGAGGGAGGAATGGGGAGAGTGGGAGGGAATGAGGGAGGGGGCTACGGCTGGGATACAAAGTATATAACCTGTGATTAATATAAAAATAAATAAATTACTTAAAAAAGAAAAAAAAGAAACTAATATATGCATTACTTGATACATGGATTTAAGGAGTGCAAACATCATATGAGAGTGAGGGAAGCTAGAGAAATGGCTGTCATTAAAGGCTAGACTCAACCAAAAATATAAAAGTAAGGGATCACATATTTTTTTCTGAGAATAAAAAAGACGGATTAATTGTGATAAGAACACATCTGTTTGCAGCACATACCTCTTCTAGAAGCAGCATGTTTTTAAATTAAATATTTACTACATTCTTAACATATCAAAATACTTTTCTAGTTTCTGAGAATAGAACAGTGAATTGATCCAAGCTTCCACATATACAGGGCTTGTGTGCCAGTGGGGGGAAGTGTATAACAAATATGTGAGTCAATTATATATGGTGGTCCTTCCTATCTGTGGGACATGTTTTTCATGATCTCCAGTGGCTGTCTGAAATGATGGCTAGTACCAAACCCAACATGTTCCATGTTTTTTCTCACACATTCAGGCTTATGATAAAGTTTTAACTGATAAATTAGGTATAGTAAGGACTAATAATAAAGTAGGGTAAATACAACAGATTCTCTCCTGAGAGTTATGTGTGTCATCTTGCTATTGCTCAGAATGTCCTGTTGTTCTGTACTCACCCTTCCTCATGTGTTGAAGTGAGAAGACTCAGTGCTAAATTGCTTTACTCAGGTGAACGGATTATTACCGTAGGGCTGATCATAACCAAGACTGCTGGACAAATGGGTGATTTCCCATCTGGATAGGATGGAATGAAGAGATTTCTTCATGATATTCTAAACAGTACACAGTTTAAGGCTCATGAGTTCTTTTTTCTGGCATTTTCCTCATATTTTCAGATTGTGTTTGATTATGGTCAAGCCACAGACTGTGAAGCCATGGATAAGGGGCACCACTGCAGTGTCCCAAAGGGGTGTGTGCTCCATCTATAGGAACAGGGAGCCGAGAAAGGGCACACGGAGAGACAGTGCAAGTAGATTGCTGGTGTTTTTAACTGGGGTGGTGAAGAAGAGCGCGGTGAGATGACATTTAGACAAATGACTGGAGGGGGTGTGAACGGACATGCACTGATATCCGGATGGGAAGCATTTTCAGGTGGACAGCAAGGACAAAGGCACTAAGGCCAGAGCACGGATGCTACACGCAAGGACAAGCAAGCCAGTGAGCGGGGGCTGGATGGAGTGAGGGAGGAGGGGCGATGAGGAGGAAAGGGCTGAGGGGCGATGAGAAACCCCAGTCCCAAAGCTTCGTCCCCGAGGGAGCTGGGTTGGGTTGGAGGAATCCCAACAGCAGCATACACAACTGTTCTACTTACATCCTAATGTGGTTGCCCTGGATTGAGACTTGGTTAGTAGGACAGCACAGCTGACAGCAGAATGACAAGATTGCAGGCTAATGCCGCCATCTAACGAGAAGGAAGAGGGGGTGAGGTGTGGAGCAAGTGAGCATGGGGTTGAGAGAAGAAGCAGAAGAAAAGATGTCTTGCGTGGGTTGTACGGATGCTGTGAGAGAAAGGACCATCCCAGGGATCGCTGCAGTTTTTCATGTGAGCAAATGAAAGGCAGAAGCCGCTCTTCACTGAGCTGGGGAAGACTGCAAGGAGCATGAGTAAAGGTGACAACAGAAGACCACCACATTTCAGGTTTACAGTGTAAGTCTCAGAAGACATACTAACCAGGCAGCTGGAGACGTGTCCGAAGGAGAGGAGATGTGCAAGCAAAACTATGTACTTGGGAATCATCACTCTGTGAATGCCAGGCATCACTAAGGGAGTGAGGACGAAGAGGAAAAGGAGAAGAGATCCAAGACTGAGCCCCGGGGCTTTCCTTGGAGGGTGAAGAGGTTGAGATACACTGGCCCAGGAGATGGAGGAGGGGCACGGAGGGGAGAAGGGCGGGGGAATCAGGAGATGGCAGTGATCTGGAGACCAAGTGAAGAGAGAGAACAGTTAGGTCACACAGTGCTGTGGGGCCAGGGTGGGTGATGGGGACTGAGAACTGACAGCTGTTTTACAGATGTGGCGGGAGCTGGTCTCTGGACAAGAGCAGGCCAGTGAAGGGCTAGGCAGGTCACTTGCAGTGGCTTTGAGAGGATTTTGGTGACAATTGAAGAGTAATTATATTAAGACTTTTTTCTTTCATAAGGACAATGGGACACCAACTGTGGTTGTTTAAGGCTGTGAGCCCTAGTGCTCAGAAGGCAGAGGCCAGGAGGATTATCATGATTTTGAGCTACATACAAACCCCATCCCAGTCCTCACTCTTCCCCCAAAGAATGCAAATAAGAGAAATTGAGTGTGTGTGTGTCTGTGTGTGTAGAGAAATTGAGTGTGTGTGTATGTGTGTGTCTGTGTGTGTATGAGAGAGGCGGGGTGTTCTTAAAATGCAGAAATGATGGACTCTTGTATGTCTGTGGAAACAACCCAGCGAAGGAAGGGAAGACAGCGGGGGATGTGGTAGGGGTGGCTCTGAGTTGACATTTCTGCAGCAAATGGAGGCATGCCTTCGAGTCTGTACCTCTGCATTCCCGTTTGCTGGTTAGACTTCAGCCATCACCCCACAGTCAGTGTTAGAACTTGATTTGGGGAGAGATTGTGGTTTTACTTCACGTACTCCACCCTAAAACATTAATTTGGAGTTTAATCAAATGGAAACGAAAGTATTCAGCATTTTTTGTCCTATTTCTAGTGACACGTTACTGTCTGACCAGAAGGTACAGTGTCTGAGGCTCTTACTCTGCCTCTTCAGCCAGGACATTTTTTTAGTGCATTTAATCATGTGATCTTTCCGATGACCCCACGCTGAGCAGCCCTTATAAGCTGCCAGCCTTCGGATAACCCAGTTCCATCTGAGTGACCCAGCACCCTGTGCAGCTCAGGGACTAGAACTCATCTGCCCATCACTGGAGACCAAAAGAGAAAAGTGTGACATATTTCCTGGAAAGTGTTCACAGGAAGGCGGAGGGGCCCTGTTATGTTTATTTGAATTCTATCCTTGGGGATAGAACCGTTGAGAACACCTTTGCCCTGTAAGTGCTTGTGAAAGGCAACACTTTACTGCATGTTTGTGAGGCTTTCTATTTAAACACACATGTACGTAGAGATCTATAACTAAGCCCAACCACAAGAAAAAAATGGAATATTATTTGGGTATTTTCATGGCAGAACAAATTAATCTCTCTGTCCAAATTGCAGTGACTATCACAGGCCTGTGATTTAGGCTTTTCATTCCTCCTGAGCTTTGTGTTTGTGTGTGTGTGTGAGAGAGAGATTCTGAAGTATTTTCCGTCAGTTATTATCGCCTTTACCCTGAGGTGGGGTGAGTCACTGCTTGTGGATAGTGACATGGAGAAAAACACGACATACTTGTGCCTTCAGCTGTGTTGTCTGTCTGTTGGCCTTCAGTGTGTAGGAGAGTGGGGAGAAAGCCTCTACCAAGATGGCAAGATTTTAAGTATCCCATGTTGGGGAATTCTTCAGGAGTTAGAGCATTATTGTTTGGTCTGCCCAACTTCTAAACCAGGTTTTGGTTGAACAGTTGCCTTCCAAAGCAAGGTCTCAGGAGGGAGGAAAGGTACCAAGGTTAGGCTGGGCCATGGCCTGAGACCATTGGTCAATAAACACACCAAGACCTATGAGTTTATGGGGTGTCACTGCAGTGGGTACAAGATCTCCCAAAGAAGGGGTCAGTCAGCAAGATGGTGCAGGTGCTTACTGCCAAACTTGATGACTTGAGTTCAAGCCCTGGGACCCATACGGTGGAAGAATAGATTACCTCAACAAATTGTCCTCTGAGACAAACACACAGACAGACAGATAGACAGATACACACACAGACAGACAGACACAGAGGTACACACACGCACACACAAGCTTAAAAAGAAGCCATCATGAAGTCTACAAATCTTCATTAAGTGTTGTCTTTTGTCAGGCCCTGGGAAGATAATGAGGATACAGCACTGAGGAGGACGTAGTTCCCTCCTTAGAGAATTTAACATGTATCGGGAAGGTAGACACAGAGGGAACTGCAATGGTAAAACCTGGAGTTCCGTGTGTGGGGGCACAGAGGGTGGCTGCCATCCCCTGGACCTCTCCTCTTGTTCACACGGTGGCTTCAGGTTTGTGAGAGGAAAGGGGGCTTTTGCTGCTGTTAGATGTGAAACTGAAGGGGAGACCTGTGTCGTGGTACCCCGCTGCTGTCAAGGTGCTTCCCTGGGAACAGAGCTTAAACCCCCTGAGCATCTGCGGGAAGAAGGCAATTGTGAGGATGAAAGGTCCCTGGCTGCACTGTTTATTAGTTCTGGGCCTTGGATGAAGGTATTTGATTTCTCTGAGTCTTAATTTTCCCACCATTTCGTTGTGGTGCTATCAACCCTGTCCACCTCAGCCCTAACTGAACCTGACTGTAGTGCAAGTGGCTGGTGGCATGGGCTTGTCTGGACACTTGCCTAGTAAAAGCCCGGACGATGTGAGGGGGAAACACAAAGACGCATCCCAGCCTTGTGTGAGAGGGAACGTTGAATGCATCATTAATGGGATAGCAGAGCACGGTTTACCGGTTCTTCTGCATTTGCGTCCAGCCTCTCTAGGTGGCTCTTTTGGTTTGCTGGCTAGAGAATTTAGCTTCCAGGATTTGGATGACAGCATGGCTTAGAGTGTGCCCCCCACGGTATATCATCCTCCATGGCAGCGCGATCTCACTTTGAGACTGGAAATGTAAAAGGACAGTTCACTGAGCAGCACTATTAACGCGAGTGCTGTGTTTATGCCAGGCTTTGTGTGCCGCACAGAAGGCACGGGGTAATTAGATGCTTCAGATACATGTCTAGACAGGGCAGGGCTGCAGGAGCACTTCAACCCTGGGAAACGCCACAGGTCACTTGTATGTGACCAGAAACGGCTCTCCTTCATCAACAAATTCAACGTGAGGTTAGATCTAGGGTGCAGGGTTTATGGCCAGCAGGAGAATCAAAGCTAATGCAATCTGACAGGACTGAAGGTTTGTCCAACTGGGCTAGGACTGACTCTGCCTGGTGTGGCCTGATTGGAAGTGCTGAAAGGGATGGATGTCTTCCAAATAGTTTCCTGCCATCTGGCTGTGGGCCTGGATTTCCTTCCTAGAATCAGGGCTTTGGGTTACGTCATCCTGATTCAAAGGCTCCCTCTAAATGGAAGTTCGTTCCTTGAAAGAGTTATGTATTGCAGTTAGGAGGGTAATGGGAAAGCACAGTTTTGGACAGGTAGGCTCTGGGGTGAGGCAGTAGGAAACGTTTAGACGTTTTTGGATAGAGTCTATTTCATGGTGAGATAGCATGGTTAGACAGCAGAGTGGGCAACGGGAACACAATGATGCCTTAAGGTCTGGCTGGGAGAGGGACAGTAGATGCTTGTCTGCTTGAAGCAAGAGACACTCCTGTTACCTACATGGCCTGCATCCTCACATGGAAATCTCAGTATTTTAAGCAAACCCAGAAAATTGTCTTGAAAACAGTCCCTTTCTGGTTACTTTGGTACTTTCGGTACTGAAGATGCAGATGGCCTCACAGTAAGGGGCAGAGTCATATTCTACCTGTGTCCCATGTTGGCTCTCTCCCAGCATCTAATGGTCTAGGTAGCCCCTATCCTTTCAAATCTATTAGGATACATGGTAACTTACTCACTGCAAAGGGTGCACGATTATCTCTTTAAGCTCCATGCATTCTTGGTACCTCAGACAGACCCTCAAAACCAAGGGCCGGTGGAACTTGGACAGTGTGAACTTCAGCCTGTGGTTTCCTGAGAAAGCTCGTCTCGTTGCTGCTGCTGCCCGCTGCAGATGAAGCTGCTCTCTCACATCCTGGTGGTGGCTGAAATTGCACCTGAACCACTCCAGACTTACACTGTGTGCAAGCTTTCCATATGCCCGTCTTACTCAGTGCAAACGCTTACTTGTTCCTACTGCTTTGGAGCCAGCTTGAAGCTAGACGTCTGAGTGGGAGGTTTTGTGACTCACCCGATTTTTAGAACTTGGAGGAAAAAGAGGACAGATCTTAACGTGGGAATACCAGCCTCCTCGCGCTCAATGCCATTGCTAAGTTCATTGCCTGTCCCTCTGGTTAGGAAACAACAGTTTTTAGAAAGATAGCACGCAAACCTAAGGAACATTTCACCCGAGGCCTTTTCCCACGTGGCCTTGGGAATACACACAGCATAGAAGACAGCATGGAGGGTGGGTTCTGGAGACACAGCTGAGATGCAGAGGGAGGCCACGTGCTTGCACGGCTTGCCTGGTCTTGCTTTGATTCCTCCGGGCCTGTGAGGGGCTGCTTTTGTTTAACCTAGGCTTGTGCTCTGCCCACGGAAGCCAAGCAGCCCTCCCGTCTTTGCAGAGGAGGGTCCTTGACAACTGAACGGCACCTCACACCGGTCATTTCTGTTTAGCTACGGTTTTGTCTTTCTTCCTCTGGCTCAGTTCAGATCCTACCTCTATTCTCCTTTTGGCTGCTTTGGGTAAATGTCCTCCCAAGCCTCCCAGGAATTTTCTCTTTCAGTCCTGCCCTTTGGGTCATGGTCTGCCACTAGCTCCGGTCTCAGCAATGACAATAGGAATTGGTTACTAAGCCCTGAACCCCAGGGATCCTTGAGTACCGCTTTGTTTTCAGTACTGTTAATGCTGCTCTGTGGTTCCTGTACAGAGGGAACACTGCTCTGTGAGCCTGGCGGGCCAGTTTTCAGAGTCTGGGTAGAGTTCCTTGGGGCTGTGGCCCTCAGTCCCACCCAACAGCTCAAGCTGCCACCCTCAGAGCCCTGCCAGGACTAGGACACTGTTGCTTCCTGTCTCAGGAACAGCAGAGCTTAGGGAAATGCTTGGGCTGTTGCAACTTAATTATTCAAGGAAACAGCTAAGACACTAAGAAGTGGGGTGTTACTGATGTGGCCGGTGCTAGCAGGCAAGAACTGATCATTTTCTGTTGTGAGCTATCTCCTGCAATGTCATAGGAGTGCCTACCTTCTGGGGAAGGAATTGGTTCACTGCCTTCCACTCTACTGGCTGAGCTTGGCCTTTAGTGTTTGTTCTCCTGCATTGGTTATCACGTGTGTGCAGAGCTAGGTGATGGGCAAACCGAATCTCCTCACACTGGGGTGCTTTAGCGGTAAGGCAGCCTGACTCCTGGGCTGCAGTGAGGAATTTTCTTGACCATGTGAGGGATTGTCAAACTTCTTCTAGTTTCTGGGGTTGAACATTGTTTCTTGTGTGAGTGGGGTCTAGGTGAATGTTCTCCCTCATGGGTGAGGGACATCTACATAAATCATCTCACAAGCTAGAGGAGTGAGCCATCCTTGGGGCAGCTAAGACTATGAATTGATCACCTATTGTATTCCCATCGCTAAGAAGCAGAAGTATTTATGGTCCCAAGTCAAGGCCTTGTCCAAAACTCTTGACAGGCTTTGTGAGGCAGGCATACCTCCCAGGCTAAGTCTTTGTCTCCACTTTGATTTTGTACCAATATATGGTCTCCTCAGTGCCATTCTTGGCTATATGTGAGTGGACATCATTTATCTTTTAAATCTTGTTGATCTGACCTGGCTTTAGATGAGTTTTTCTGCAAGGTGGTCTGTACTCAGCAGCCATCTCAATCCAACCAAGAAAACATTGTTGAAGATCTCAGGGATGGTGTTTTAATGGTGTAATAGCTTTGGTTCAATGCTTGGGTGATGGCAAGCACAAGATAACAGGCTGTAGAGAGGCAGCCCCTGAGAGCTTAAAGAGGTTCTTGAGGGGTCAGTGTCACATAGCATTTCCAGTTTGCTCACTAACCAGCTGACTCCTAGATAGAGTGAGGCAAGACTTGGCTCCACCCAAGGTTAATACGGTTGGCTAATGGACTTCTTAACTTCTGCTCCCATCATGACCTCTCTTGACTCATCTCTTTGTAGTAAAACTACACTTACACTTAAAGTAAGTAAAACTTACATTTAAAGTAAGGAAGGCCTTCAACAGTGCAAAACTGATTCTCATAGCTCACCCAAGGTAGGAAGTCAGCAATCTCAGTGAATTGTGGGAGTGACAGACTGGATGCACTTTCCTGGGTTTGGGTATGGAGAAGTCATCCAAACCTTCGTGGTTTGAACATCTACTCAACCTGGAGCCTCCTTTTAGCATCTTTCTGCAACTTTGCATACCTTATGCTCCAGTCAACCTTATTTTCCTGGAAAAAATGGGGGGGAGATCAGATTCTCTTTTCTGCAGAGCTAGAGCCCCAGCTTGGTTTCAGGAAAGGGAAGTGATAGATTTGTGATAAAGGCCATGCCAGTGACTTGCCCAGAACGAAGTGCACTTGAACCTGATTCAAGTGCACTTTCAAGTGCACTTACTATTAATACTTGGACGCAGCAATCCCTGGAAATCCTCCAATGGTAACTGTCCCACAGAAGAGAGAAATCAGGACTTTCTACCGGCCACCCCCCCTAGAAATCAGAGCAGTGAAGCTGATCTCTCCTGTGTGTGTCTGGACCTTTCTAGCTATGTCAATAGTACCACAGACTTCACTGCCTCTTTTCAGAGTGGTTTGCCCTGCCCTTCATCACATCTGTGATATTCTTTCCTCCAATCCTCCCAGCTTCTAGGGGACTGACTCAATTTCCTGTTTATGGCTTTGCCTCTTCCTTAACGCCTTAGGCTTTACATCATCTCTTTCCTTTTGACTACAATTCAGATCCTCTTCTGGCCAGACAGCTTCTATTTTTGATTAAAAACGCGGCGGATCTTCTCTGTCCTAGCAGACACCTCTTAGGGAGAGTATGCTTGTCAGATCCACCTTTATATGACTGGGAAAGCCCCAGTGCAAGAGAGGAAGGTAGGAGAGGAGAGTAAGAAGAATATGGGAGGAAGAAGCTGGGGGAGGGAAAATAGGCCATTTCCTCTGGAATCCTTAGCTCATCTGCTGCAGGTGTTAGAATGGACACTAATTATTTTATAGCCATGCTCTTAAGTTCTGTTTAGCTTAACTGACAAGTCTAAAAGAAGTGACATGAGCCCTTTAAGTGTGCAATCCCATCTTGACTCCAGATTGCTGATCTCTATTCCAACTGAAATGCCTTTTAAATGTTACCGACAAGGGAGTACTTTCCTTCCTTCCATCTGTGTCTCTTGCTATGTAATCCAGGCTGGCTTTGAACTGGTAATCTCCTCACCTTATTTTTCTGAGTGTTGGGATTACAGTCAGGCATCACCACACTTAACTACAAGTGAGCATTTTCCGACAAGCAGTTTTATTTTATACCTTAGTCAACTATTCAGTGAGCACTCAGATTTAATGAGGTTGGTGAAGCTGGGAAACATCTTGACAGATAGCCCTCTAAAGGACTACAGAAACTAGGGAAGTCTTAGTGGGTCAGCAAGTCCTTTCTTGTCATTTATGTGCCTCACAACTGTAGTTTATCAGTTTGGGAGATTTGGGGGATATCTCCTACTCTGCTTATGCCTATTCTTGGGAAATCATGCCTAGCGGACACTTGAACCTGATATAGTAGGACCACCAACTTGACAATGATCCGTAAAGATACCTTGTTGAAAATTTGCTCTAAAGGTCAAAGTGCCCGTAGTGACTGGTGGGCGCTAACTGCCTCAGGATCGAGTTGCACAGGTGAGTGGAGGTATAGAGAGGAGAAACCAGGGTAAGTGGAGAGAGAGGAGGAGGATGCGTCTGCAAGGAGGAAGTTAAGAGACATGGAGATCTAGAAAGAGAGTGATGAACCCTTGACAGAGCTCCCAATTGCTCTAGACTTTATAGAGCCTGTTGAACTTTATTTCCTGCTCTTGGTGGAAATAATGACCATTAAATGGCCTCGTAGACTCCATAACTATGACCTTGTCACAGTTTTTTTTTCAGATTTATTGTTTTTTTATGTGACTGTCATGTGTGCCATGTTCTCTCTCTCTCTCTCTCTCTCTCTCTCTCTCTCTCTGTGCGTGTGTATGTGTGTGTGTCTCATAAAGGGCCAGAATGTAGCTTTGGAGCCTACAGAGCTGGAGTTACAGGTAGTTGT
Source organism: Pachyuromys duprasi (assembly GCA_028658305.1). Taxonomy (NCBI): domain Eukaryota; kingdom Metazoa; phylum Chordata; class Mammalia; order Rodentia; family Muridae; genus Pachyuromys; species Pachyuromys duprasi. Next base: position 17,344,228 of record CM053748.1, read on the forward strand.
GAGCCAACCAATGTGGAGTTCAGTAGTACTTGCTCTTAACTGCTGAGCTGACTCTCTAGACACCCCAAGCCTGTTTTATTTTTTTAAGGTTTCTGTAAACTACTGCTCATATGTTGCCAGCAGTGGTTGTGGAGAGTTGTAAACTGGTATCTTAGTAGCTGAGCCGAGGGCGGAATGTTTTCTGGGTGTCTGTTTTGAAGGAGAAGTAGTTTTCAATGCAAACTTCCTTCTCTTTACTCTTGTCGTTGATTCTTTAGGGCATTATGTCTCCCCACCCATTCTCCCTTGTGATATGGAATTGGTTTTATGTGGTGTTCTTCAGAAACTCTGTTGGGGAAAAGATGCCTGACAACTTAAGCTCACATCAAAGCCCCGGATTGCTTCTGCAAGCCTGTAATGGTGGATTTCACGGTTGTTTGCACTACACACCTAATCTCAATGGCTCTGTCAACAAATCCGATGCCCAAGTAATTAGAGATTTTTATGGCCGGGGGAAACTGTAGATGTTTAGCTCAGGAGGAGAGGTTTCATGTCTAGCAAGCGAAAGTTTCCTCTGAATCAGACTTAATTCCTATTCCAAACTGGCATTATCTGGTTGGAGGAGCATAAACAGTGGGCATCCTGGGAATGGAGCTGTGACTGTTGTGGTTTTCTTTAATGCACTGAAAGAAAGTACACTATGTTTGTCTAAAACATAGATTTACTCTGAGCAGAAGATTGAAAGTTAAAGGAAATACTCGGTAGAAGAGGTTTTTTTGTTGTTGTTGTTTGTTTTGTTTTCTTTGCTTGTTTTGTTTACCCCATTGTGACTGTGGATAGAAAGAGAGCACCAGCTTGGGAAAAGACCTTTGGAGAATGAAAGAGAGAGATGTTATTTACAGAGAGTCCAGTCAGACTCTGGACCCAAATCATCTGTTTTCAACAAACCCTGACTCTTCTATAGAGCAGCTGTGGACATTGGACATTATTTAATTTATTGGTCCCTCATGTTATGCATATGAGTAGTGAGAATAATAAGAAGAATGACATCTATCTCTTAGGTTCCCCGCAAAGATGAAATGAACCAATGCATGTATCTGGCCTAGAGTAAGTACTTGGTAAATGTTAGCTATTGATGTTCTGTGATGCATCGGATAGTATCTTTAAGGCCAGTAAGGGCGCCTGAGAATCAACCCCACATGTGTTATAATATGATTTTCCTAATGAAACAAAATCCAGCACACTGACTCTGATTATTTTCTGTGTACACATTGACTAATAAAGAAAGAGTATTCAAAACCAAGGAATGTCCCTGGGTGAAGTGAGGCATCTAAAAAAAAAATACACATCTTTCTTAGCATCTCAGACCTTTCTCTAAGATAGAGCATGAAACAGTATACAAAGCAAGACTTAACAAGCCTAGGAAAACTAGAATAACATCTTGTCCTCTCTCTGATTGCAGTGGAACAAATCTAGAAATCAATATCAAAGAAGCTACAGAACATGCAGAAACTCACAGAATTAAACAATGTGCTTCTACTGAATGATGGATAATAAATGAATAAATTAAGAAGGAAATAAAATTCCTAGAATTGAATGAAAATGAAAACACACATGAAAGCCATTCTTCCAAGTCACACATAAAGAAATCAGATCAAAAACAAATAACTAATGTTGCACATTAGGGCCCTGGGAAAAGAAGAACAAGCCATACCCCAAGCAGTGAGAGTATTAAAATCAGGGCAGAAACTGATGGACTAGAAAATGAAAAAAGAATTCGATAAGCAATAAAATGAAGAATTGGTTCTCGGAAAGATAACAAGATCAACAAACTGTTAACGAAAATGAGAGAGGAAGACAGGGAGGGGGAGATAGAGCCAAATCAATAAAACTAGAGATTAAAAGACAGAGCACAACATATGCCAGCAAAATAATCATAAAAAAGCTATCAGGATATAACTTAAACCTTAGAGTGTCCCAAATGGTCAAATCTAAAAGATGTGATAAATAACATCAGACCTTTAACAAACAATGAGATTAGAGCCATAATATAGACTCTCCCACCTAGACAGAGTCGATGCCTAGGCAGATCCACTGCTGACCCCTCCCAGACTGTTAAAGATGCACTAACGTTGTATTCTCAAACTACTCCATAAAAGAATAAAATGCGGAACGCCACCAAACTCTGCTTACAAAGTCAGCATCACCTGGACACCAAAAGCAGTCAAAGACACAGAGACAATAAAAATCATAGATCAGTTTTCCTGAGGAGCACAAATGCAAAAATTGCTGCTAAAATGCTAGTGAACCAATTTCAAGGACACGCCACAAGTTCCATTCACCACAGTCATGCTGCTTTCACTCCAGAGATGCAGGGGTGGTTCAACATATGCAAGTCAGTAAATGGAATATGTCGCAGAAATCTTCTGAAATAAATCACATGATCATTCTGATAGATGCAGAAAGGCTTTTTGACAACATCCAACATTCCTTCATGATAAAAGTTCTGAGGAGACAAATAGAAGGCCTGCATCTCAAAATAATAGAAGCTATCCATGACAAATCTATAGCCAACAGTATACTAACTGAGGGACAAGACTAGATTGGATAGCTACATTTAGAAGAATAAACTACATTCCTGTTTCCTGGCCTCCACAAAATTCAACTCTAAAAGAATCAAAAGCCTTCTAAAAGAATCAAAAGCCCCCAAACTCTGAAATGCTTAGAGGAAAACAGTTCAAGATATTGGCACAGGCAAGTGCTTTTCACCAGGACTCTAGTTATTCATTAATTAACAAGTGGGACCCCATAGAAAGGAAGAGCTTCTGTGTAGCAAAGGAAAACACTGAGTGGGGACGCAGGCACAGGAAGGGAAGGATTCCTTATTAGCTACACATTTGACAGAGCGTTAGTGCCTAGAACACACAAAGAACTCTAGAAGCTGAACAGCAAGAAATCAAACAACCCAGCCAATAGATAAGCTAAGGCAGTGAATGGAAGATGAAGTACAAATGGCCAATGAACATGAACAAATATTTTTTCTCACTAGCAGTACAACTTCAGAGGAATAGAAATCAAAACTACACCAAGAGTCCATCTCACTGCATCAGACTGCAGGCAATTAAGAAAATAAACAGTAGGCAGACATGGGGATGCATGCTTTTAATCCCAGCCCTCAGGATGCAGAGGCAGTTGGATCTCTGTGAGTTGGAGGCCAGCTTGGTCTGTAAAGCGATTCTAGGACATCAGGGCTATTACACAGAGGAACCTTATCTTGAAAAACCATAACTAAATAAATAAATGAATAAATAAATAAATATTGAAAAGAAAAGAAACAATAGTAAATGCTGGTGGGTGGTAGACCTAAGAGACCCTTGTGTGCAGCTGATGGAGATGGGAGTGGGCGTGGCCGCTGTGAGAGTCAGCTTGGAGGTTTCTCATGGGGTATCTATATATCCCATTTGACTCAGCCACACCATTCCTGCGTACTTACCAGAGGAGTCCAAGTTAGTGTAGTAAGGAACGCTCACACAACAGTGCTTATGATACTATTGCCCCACAGCAGCAAAGTTACAGAAGCAGCCTGGGTGTTCAGCAGCAGGGGAGTGGGTAAGGAGCATTTCTACGTACTCAGAGGAGCTGGTTTTAGCCATAAAGAACGAAGCTGTGTTGTTTGCAGGAAAATGGATGCAGCTGTAGAGAACCATATGCAGTGAATTAAACCAGTCTCAGAAAGACAAATATTAGGTGCTTTTCTCTCACTCGCGATTCCTGCTTTATATACAGACATAAAACCACGTACATGAAAGTATGAAGTAGAAATAAAGCAGCATAGAGGAACAAAGCGGGTAACGGGAAGGAGAGAGGAGTCACGCGGGAAATATCCTTAACATATGGTAGATAGCTGTATAAGACCTGAAGAAAGAAAAGGAAAGAAGACTCAAAAAGGGTGTCTCAAGTGAAGATGAGCGGAGGGGGCTTTACTCTCTGCTGCAGCAAAATGAATCCCGGGAATGCACTATATTACATTTTTTGTTACGTTTTCTGGGCAGGGATGATAAGAATAACACACTTAGGAAAGTGAGGAAATCAGCTGACATGACATGTAGGTGGATTCTTGGAGGTGAATGCTTGACCAGATGGCTCCTTGGCCGCTCACACCGAGTAGCTCACTAGCTCAGGGCCATCACAAGCAATCTGGATGAAGCCTCGGTCATCACGCTGAACTACCGAGAGTGGTCGAGGATGGCCCCGTAGAGCCAGAAGATAGGGCAGCCCAGCATCCATGAGCGGCTTATGCGACGAAGGTCTCTCCGGACATTTGGGGCATCCTTCACTCATTTGATTTCCACCATAGCCATTTGTATGTTGAGAAAGCTCTGCTAGGGACCAAAAGATGAGAAAAGTAGGTCGCATGGCATTTTCCGATCTACACCGCCGCCCGGAAACACTGTTAGTGAAGTAACTTAAACATTTTCAAGATTACTGTATTTGATTCACTTTTGCTGATGATGTTTCGAGAGCAGACATTTTAACAGTTCACCGCTAGTATTGTGGAGAGGCTAAAGAAATACAAGCTCTATTTTAAAAGGTGTTTTTGTGCTCATAGCCAGGCAGCTCCCCGGTGTCAACCAGAAGGTGTTCCATTTGTTTGTGTTTTTCTTGACGTGTTGGTGGATTGAAGCTAGAGCCCCACCCAGCAAGTACACTCTCTGCCAACGAGCTGCACTTCTATCGCTTTTTAAAAAATGGTTGTTTATTTAAAAAAAAAAAGCATTTCAGAGAAGATGAGAGAGCATCTTCAGTTCTCCATTCCCAAGGTTTTTGCTTGTCCTAAAGTTAAAAATAGTTTTCTTTTGCTTAGCTTTCATTCTCCCCTCCTCTGTGTATATTCGATTCTGTGCCCTTCATTTTTTAATAAAACGTTTTGCTTTCATCTTAGTGCTCATAATCGCTTCATTCTTCTGGGTACCTAGCCAAACACATTGTCAGAGTTTCCAAGCTTCTAACCTATCAGTATTATTTTTGGAAGCAGCCAAACATAGCAGATTCCTTATCATTTTCCCCTTCTACCTGTTACCCGAGAGACCTGACTTCTACAATCCTTTATTTTCCTGGACCAACCGGGGCTAATTGTTTTGTTGCCTGAGACTTTCATAATGACAAATGTTTGGTAAGCATGATACAGTGTCTTCTTTCTAAGTCCCAGCTGATGCTCGTCTTGTTGTAAACAATTTTATATAAGTGAAATCGGGAGGTATATTATAAGTGCCAACTGCTGCACCAGGCCTGCGTTCGCTTCCTAGTTGACTAGATTTATGTAGCAAGGTGAAGGAAATGCTCTGAAGATGGGAACAGTACCACATCTAGGTTCTGGAAGTTATTTATTAAAAGTAGGATTTGTGGAATGTAGAGATGGCTCAGTGGTTAAGAGTACTGACTGCTCTTCCAGAGGACCTGAGTTCAATTCCCAGCAACCACATGGCAGCTCACAACTGTCTGTAATTCAGCCCCCAATGTTTTGAAACCCTCACGCAAATATACATGCAGGCAAAACACCAATTCACATAAAATAAAAATAAATAAACCATTTTTACAAAGTAGGATTTGCTGCCGCGCAATTCAACTCCTACTTCTTCACATGCATATTAGCTTCAGCTTAAGCTATCTGAATTGTATTCCAGATTACCACTAAGAAAAAATTTCTAGACAAGTTTCTTATTTTCTTCAAACTCACAGTGGCAGATGCCATTGAGTTTTTATTTTATTTAAAAAAATTCATTTTGAGAGGAAGGCACCTTTTCAGTGTGTTTTCATGCATTTCAAAACTGTTCCTTTTGGAACTGGTTGTAATTTGCTGCAGTTCTTCTGAATTCCTGCACAAGAGAGCCCTATGCTTGGTTCACTTTTGTGTTTCCTCAGAACATCACTGGAAGAAGAACGTGGGTTTTAGATGTTAATTACATCTGGTTTTAGACAATTGAACACATAGAGTCACTCTGTAACTCAGCTGGTGGAAGGCTTGCCTGGTATGCAGAGTCCTGGGTTCAGCCCAGGGTGCTGCATAAGCCAAGTGTGGTGGCATACTGCTGTAAGGCAAAAAAAAAAAAATGTTTTAAATCTCATGTCTTGTTTAAAACACTCAGCTCTGGATGATCTTTATAAGTGGAGACTGAATTTGTGTGACGAAATCTTTCTACCTGAATACACTGGTCTTGGAATGCCCCTGGCCTCTGCCTCGGCCTGTCATTTTGAAGCAACTACACCTTCACCCTTTCTTTTCTGTCCTCGCCAGTCTTGTCTCCTGAAAGGTGTGGACAGACACGCCTGTAGTGAGTCCCCGGGGGCAGGCGTCACTGACCCTGGTTCCCCCCCCCCCCCCCAGTTTCTGAATTGAGCTGTGTACGGCTCACACTGGGGTCTGGGTAGAGGCAGAGGAATCAGACTGGACACGATGGTAGGGTTCCTTTCCTGTGTCCCAGCGGAAGACGCCTCATTTTCAGCTCTTGTCTTTTCTCTGTGCCAGTGGCTAATTTGGATAATTTTTTTTTAATCAGTGTTGTATGATTCTCTTCTCTAGATTAGTGCGTACAATTGCTTCTAAATGTATCCTATAGGTTACCAGTTAGCCTCCTACAGCCTTGGACACTTCAAAGCAATGTACTTTCCTGTTTGCATGTATTGGGTAAGGGTTTTTCTGACACTTGAACTTCTGCTATATTCCTGGAAGTTCGCCCAGAATAAACATGTTTTATCAACCAATTGACTATGAAAACTTTTGGTTTGTTTCTTCAGTTAAACTCCACGTTACATCTTTCTGAGGAGCAGCTGAAGTGTCTTCTGGAGGAGTGTGTATCCCAACAGAAACGCATTGCTCTTGGCCTTTCTTCTAAATCAGAAAACGAAGATATTGAAATAGCTCTCGAGCCTTCACAGCTTTGCCCACCTACCCTCTGTGAGTTACTGGATGAGTCCAAAGCCAAGGTCCAGAGAACCCAACCAGATTCTGCAAACAGGCTTGAGGAGGGGGAGGGGTGTGCATCTTCTGTGGCCTCCTATCTCACCAAAGCCTTGGCTGGGCACTACAATCCAGAAGCTCTGATCATCGAAGTAGAGACCATGAAAGGCCTCCAGTTCTCAAAGGAGGAGGCTTTCAGTGATGCAACAGACTATTATATGTCAAAGACCATTGGAATCGGGAGACTGAAAAAGCCCCCTTTCTTGGATAATCCCTTGGATGACATGAACGTGAACTTCTCCTCAGACGACCAACAGTTGAAACTCAGCCTTGCAGAGAAATCAATAGTAGGTGAGGTTGGAGAGCACGTGTTTGGTATTTTCTTAAACATTTCCACATGAAGATAATGGGAATAATAAATAGAGGAGGGTGCAGTTGTAATTTGTGAGCCTATTTAAACAGCTTAAACTTTAATCTCTAGTGTAGTCTACTCTAAAACCTGTCATCTATCTATCTATCTATCTATCTATCTATCTATCTATCTATCTATCTATCTATCTATCTATCTATCTATCTATCTATCTATCTATCTGTCTATATCATCTATCTATATTCTGTTTGATCTCTCTGATAGGTTGATTTTGAACTAACACCCCAGTCCCATGTTTCTGTCTGCTAGGCAACTTGTCAGCCTCACATTCAAGTCTTCATCTTTCCCTCTCAACTCACATTTCCCTCCTGGTTCTCGTTTCTTTACTTACTTAGGTCAAAATCGGAGTCGTTATTGAGCTGTCTTTTTCCTTGCTTGTCTCTTCTAACCTCCCCACACTCTACACTCTCAAGCATTTTGTTCCCTTCTCCAGTGTCTCTCCTGCCCAGCCTTTCCCACTCCCTTTCCCACCATTGACAGCTGCTACTACATTTTCTCAGAGGACACATTTGACGACAACATTTCTCATGACAGTGGGTGGCTGGACACTACCTGTTGAATGAGTTCTCACTTCTTTTACTCACTGGTGAAGGCCTCCACAGTCTGACCTGAGGTTCCCCTCCTGTCAGACTCTGATTAGTCACCTGAGTGCGATTCTGGCTACAGCTAGAGTAATCTTGGAACTTCAAGTTCTTAGCTATACATAGCTCAGACAGGTTCAGGTGCTTCTTTACTGGACAGCAGCTACCCTAACCACCATACCACCAACGCTATGTGTTCTTTCAACGGAGACTGAACATAAACCCATCCTCTTTGTTCATTCCATTAACTGTGTATAGCTCACTGAATGTTTAAGCATGTCGCCTTTCTATTGGATCACCTTACGCATATTGCCTTGGCATTTTCATGTCCACATGAAACCTCCTTAATATCATATGACTTTTTAAAGAGCAGAATACTAAGGATACTGCTGTGGTGATTATAGAAATGTAGGTATCCGTGTGACATAATGATTTCATCTTTTGGATACGCACTCAAACTGAGATTTCTTGAGTGTGCGCAGGTCCTGAGTCAACCTTGAGTGTCTTTCCTATAGAGACATCTACCTTGTTTTTTAAAGCACGTTCTTCCACTGGGACTCAGGACTTTCCAGTTAGGTTCACTTACCTACATAACCACTGCACAAGTTTTTGAGTTCCCACTGTGTTTTCCAGTGTTCTAGGTTATAGGAGGCTGACTCTACTTTCAACACGGTTGACATTCAGAGTAGGATATGTTCTTGCTGTGGCTGTCATGTGTGTTCTAAAGTTTAATAAGGTCCCCAACTTCTATTCAGAAGATGACAGTCGCAACCAGAACTTTCTCTAGACATTGCCAAGTGTTCCCTGGACACCTCTCCCAGTTGAGGACCCTAAGTCTAGAATATAAAATGAGTAGAACACAGTCACTGCTTTGAGATACTTCTCAAGGAAGAGGAGCACTCACACAAATGGGCCCTGTGTAACAGCTTCAAGATGAAGTTCATGGGTGACAGAACAGAGAAAACAGTGAGCAATGGGGAGATGGGAGGGGGAATTAAACATCAGCACTTATGGCTGAATGGCCCTTCTCTGGGTGGGCATTTGACCATTGCACAGAGAAGTACTCAAGTTACAAAAAGCCAGGGCATGTGTGAGATGCTGTGGTCCTTTCCTTATCCACTCCAGCTCCCCCTACTTACTTCTTTTCTTCACTGTTATAATGTCACCACATTTCTCTACTTTGAGTCTCTGTACACTTGCATACTCTAAGTATTTCCTATCGTTGGAGTTATAACACACACACAGCCTTCTGTGATTGCTTTTTGCACAGAAAACAGTGTTTTCCAGCTTTTACCTACCTTACAGCAAATATCCATGTTCTACTCTTTATTTTTTGAGTAATATTCCCTTGTATTGATACAGCCAATTTTATTTATCTGTTCATTAGTTGATGCACCCTTAGGCCATTCCCACTTTTCAGCTGTTGCATATAATGCTGATATAAATATCTGCATATGAGATTTTGTTGGATATTATGTTTTTCCACCTACTTGAGCATAGTCCTAGGAGTGGCATTGCCAGGCCTATGGTAACATTTTGAGGACTCGGCAGACAGTTTTTGATTTTACATCCTGCAAAATTCCCTTGATTCCTTTTACTGTCTTCTCTTAATTGGTTTTCATTTTGGTCCTACCTTTTTTTTTTTTTTTTTGGTAACCTTTCCAGCGAAGGTAGAAAAATATAGTCTGTTGGTAACACATTCTCTCCCTTCTCTTTTAAGAGAAAAAAAAAGCAACCATCCCTCATTATATTACATGTAGCATTTACTTTTGTCTTTAGCCTACTCCTTAGAAACTTAGTAGAAAGCAAAAAGGTAATTTTGATGTCTCCCCCTAAATCTTCAACCTCTCAAGCCCCCAATTGTTTTCTGAACTATCACCTCAGTGAAGACAGACACTTTTATTTTTCTCATAGTCTTTGTCTGTATTTTGTGGTTATTATTTTATAATATCGGACAGGCTATGCTCATTATACTATACAGCAAAATGAATGACTTAATAGGCAGAGTGATTTTTCTTAATTATTTATGTCTTTCTGATTGTATAATCACTGTGGTTATTTTATTTGCAGGTGAACAGCAGCCCGAAGATGCTGTGGATGAATGAAAAGAATGTGAAGCATGACTTTCTAGGGTGAAGCTTAAGAAAGTTGGAAATTAACTTGCATTATATATATTTTTCTGTGTTCTTTGTATTCAGTGAATGCATCCTAGAGACTATTCCTCAAATGATTTCAACATTTGAATTCCCTTCTTTGTTGATTATATTTCTTTGATATTTTTGAAACTTGGGGTAAAAATGGTTGGCAGGTTTTAGTCATCGAAATCCCTGGGAAATTTGTTTACAACTGTATTGCTAATCTTACAATCTTAAGGGTACTTTATAAAAACCAACATTGCAACATATGCATGCTGTGCTAAGTCTAGTGGGCATGAATTTATTGCTTTCTATTTGTCACTTTTTGGGGGAGGGCAGTGCTGGGGATTGAACTTAGGACGTTGTGCATTTGAAGCAGGCACCCCGTCACTAAGCTGTACCCATCCCTCTACATTGGGTTTTATGTGATTCAACTCTATGATGATCTAGGTGGCTTTTTCTTCTGCCTTTGTTTTCCCTTCTTTCTGCTCATCCAATGTTTGTCAATAAGAACAGGTCAACTTGAGAAGAAATGAGCTCCTGAAACAAAGGGATGTTGGCAGAGTCTGTGCTATCCTGCTGGCGATGACAGCTTTCTTTTTATTGATCTATTATTTATTATAATTTATTCACTTTGTATCCCAGCTGTAGCCCCCTCCCTCATCTCCTTCCTGTCCCACCCTCCCTAGTTCTTCCCCCACTATGTCCCTCCTCTCGTCCTCTGATAGGGGAAGTCCTCCTCCTCTGCTATCTGACCCAGCCTATCAGGTCTCATCAGGACTGGCTGCATCCTCTTCCTCTGTGGCCTGGCAAGGCTCCCTCCCTCCACCCCCGTCCTTTCTTAAATTAAATGTGATGGATTATTTATCACTCTCAGTTTGTTTTGTTCTTCTGAAGTTCGGGCCTTTTGGCATGCAGGGAATAAAGGTGAACCTTATTAAAAGAAAGTGCAGCATTATCTCAAGGAAGAAGGTTTGTCCAATTCTGAGCTAGTAATTTGATCTCCTGAGAAAGTTTCACAGCCACACGTGTAAGCTGCATTGGCCTCATAAATAGAAGTCTAGTTTATTTCTAGTTCATAATAAGCTGACAGTGGCCCCAACTTTAACACAGTTTGGATTACTGCATGTACAGCATTGCTCATTTTTGCCAGCATGCCTTTGTTGGCCCTGCTTGATATTAATGATTGCTTACATATTTTCTTGACTTGTTGAAATGAGGAGATTTATAGCTACTATTTTAAAGGGCATCCACATTCCTATGGACTTCTTTATCTAGTCTTTCTATTTTAGTTGATTGTTCATTTCTGTTAATTTTGTTTTTGAGGTATAGGAGATCGAACCCAGGGCCTTGCACATGCTAGATAAGCACTTTACCACTGAGCCACACTCCCAGCCTACTATTTAAAAAAGCAATGGCATAAACTGATGTCCACATACTACAGTGTGACATCAAATAATCTTTTTTTTTTTTACATAGTGTTCAGAATTTTTTTTCTGATTCTAGTTTTTTTATTTTTTTAAAATTTTTTAATATTAATCACAGGTTATGTACTTCGTATCCCAACCATAGCCCCCTCCCTCATTCCCTCTCAATCCCACCATCCCTCCCTCATCTCCTCCCTGCCCCTTTCCTAGTCCACTGATAAGGGAGGACCTCCTCCTCTTCCATCTGACCCTAGCTTATCAAGTCTCTTCAGGACTGGCTACAATGTCCTCTTCTGTGGCCTAGCAAGGCTGCTCCTCCCTTGCAGGGTGGGGAGGTCAAAGAGCCCGCCATTGAGTTCATGTCAGAAATAGTCCCCTTACTAGGGTACCCACTTGGATACTGAGCTACCATGGGCTATATCTAAGTAAGGGTTCTAGGTTATATCTATACATGGTCCTTGGTTGGAGAAACAGTCCCATAAAAGACCCCTGTGCCCTGATCTATTTGGTCCTTATGGAGTTCCTGTCTTCTCCAGGTCTTACTAACTCCCCCTTCTTTCATATGATTCTCTGCACTCTGCTGAAGGTTTGGTTATGAGTCTTAATATCTGCTTTGATATACTGCTAGATAGAATCTTTCAGAGGCCCTCTGTGGTAGGCTCCTGTCCTGTTACTTGTTTTCTCCTACATCCAATGCCCATCCCATTTGTCTTTCTAAGTGAGGACTGATCATCTTACCCCGGTCCTCTTTCTTGTTTATCTTCTTTAGGTGTATAGATTTCAGTATGTTTATCCTATCTTATAGGTCTATATAAGTGAGTATATACCATGTGTGTCTTTCTGCTTTTGGGATACCTCACTCAGGATGATCATTTCTAGGTCCCACCATTTGCCTGTAAATTTCATGATTTCCTTGTTTTTAATTGCTGAGTAGTATTCCATTGTGTAAAAGTACCACGATTTTTGTATCCATTCCTCAACTGAGGGACATCTGGGTTGTTTCCAGGTTCTGG
>CM053748.1:17356850-17392106 GCA_028658305.1 Pachyuromys duprasi
AGGTAGTGGTATAGCTGGATCTTGAGGTAACACTATTCCTAATTGTCCAAAAAAGCTCCAGATTGATTTCCAAAGTGGATGTACAAGTTTGCATTCCCACCAACAATGGAGGAGGGTTCCCCCTTTCCCACAATCTCTCCAGCATGTGTTGCCACTTGAGTTTTTGATCTTAACCATTCTGATGGGTGTAAGGTGAAATCTCAGGGTCATTTTAATTTGCATCTCCCTGATGGCTAAGGACATTGAACATTTCTTAAGTGTTTTTCTGCCATTCTACAATCCTCTACAGAGAGTTCTCTGTTTAGCTCCATACCCCATTTTAAAATTAGATTACTTGGTTTGTTGCTTTTTAACTTCTTGAGTTCTTTATATATACTGGATATTAGCTCTCTGTCAGATGTAGGGTTGGTGAAGATCCTTTCCCAGTCTGTAGGCTGTCATTTTGTTTTGATGACAGTGTCTTTTGCTTTATAGAAGCTTTTCAGTTTCATGAGGTCCCATTTACTTATTGTTGATCTTAGAGCCTGTGCTATTGGTGTTCTGTTCAGGAAGTAGTCTCCTGTGCCGATGAGTTCTAGGGTCTTCCCCACTTTTTCTTCTAACCGATTTAGTGTGTCTGGTTTTATGTTGAGGTCTTTGACATCAAAGAATCTTAATGCCTGAGTTTTGCTGACATCAAATGCCTGCAAAAGTGAAAAATAACAATTTTTGGTTCTCCCTGGATGATTGTGATACTTCCCCGGTACTGAAGAATCTGGTGGGAACAATCAGAGGGCAGGGGTTGGTGTAGTGAGCATTTGGAGTGGGACAGAAGGAAGCCATTACTCCTCATCAGCCTTTCAGAAGGTTCAGACTTTTTATATCCATTCTTTCCTTGTATTTGAGGTATGTGTATGAAAGGGCCGTGTAGAGACAGAGAGACAGAGAAAGGAGAGGAGAGAGAAAAGGGAAGGTAAGAGAAAAACAGAAAAAGAAACCATTTCTGTGGCAATTGCATAGGCTGATAACTTTACAGAATGCCTCTGCAGACGGTGTTTGAGGTACAGGAGCTTGGGAGTCAGGTAAGAGGAAGGACGTAATGACATCTAGTAATGAACTTTTTAATTAAAAGGACTAAATTAATCTGTAGCATGTCAGCTGGAAAGTAGCAAGGGTAGATAAGCAAGATATACCACGTAATTTAACAGGCAGTCTCCTGATTCAAAAACTAAACCAGCTGGGGTGTTTTCTCCAGAACAAGTGTAAAATTATAGAGGATTTATCTATCTATCTATCTATCTATCTATCTATCTATCTATCTATCTATCTATCTATCTATCTATCTATCTATTTATCTGTCTGTCTGTCTGTCTGTCTGTCTGTCTGTCTGTCTGTCTGTTGAGCTACAACACTTTAGGAAGGAATTAAGGGGTGGTAGTAGTTGTCTAGACAGCACTCTTCAGTAAGCCATCCGAACCACCTTAGTTGTAAATTCTCTAGGACCCAGTTTATGACCTTTCACCAAACATGATAATCAACTCCCGTGTGAGTCAAAAATCTATCATCTGGCTGATGTAATTGTAGTTTTGAACAACCCTTTAATCTGTTATAACCTCCTGACTTGAAGGCCATTCTCAGTGAAATAGAACAAGCATAGGCTAAAAACTCCCATCTGGTCAGGTTTGTTTGTTTGTTTGTTTGTTTGTGCCTCATCTTGGCGTTCTCCTCTGGCAGTTTTGCTTCACCATTTTGCTAAAAATTAAACAGAACTCTTCTCCAGAAATCCAAGCATCAAACCATCTTAGAGAAACTGATGCCACATTTCTGATACTGCTTTCAGATCATCTCCCCAGCTCATGCTAGTTCTTGCTGCTTCACTGTGGGTCTGTAAGACGATGGGGCACTTGGTCTTCATGGCACCCAGGTCAGTGGTGTTTTCAACAGAGAAGGTCAGCCAGGGAGGCGGGTTCCATCTCACACAGCCAATTCTTCCTAGCCCTTCTCAGACCTCAAAGCCGGATCTTTCACCGAGCAGAATGTCTTTATTGATCTGTTTATCAGAACTCGAAATTAGTTGGATCTTCACACTCTTAGCTAATCCATCCAAAACTCAAGTTTTGCTTATTAGATCAGGCTTCAGGGAATAATTTAACACTCAACAAAAATTCTTTCCAAAATTTACATTGCTGTAACAAAATGATGTGTGCGTGTCTAGTTTTGGGGATGTGAGTACAGGTTCCTTCAGAGGCCAGAGGAGGACAGCAGATGCCTGGGAAGCAGTGCTTTAGGAGACTGTGAGCTAGCCAGCGGGGTGCTGTGATTAGGGTGATTAGGTCCCTCTGCAAGAGCAGTTGGTCTATTAGCCCTCTTAACTGCGGGGCCACCACGAGAGCTTCAACTTTGCATTTTCTTAGTTTTCTGTTCTTGACCCAAAGTATGTATTCTCCAAAATATATTACTTAGGTGCTTGGCTAAATTCCAGGACACTTCCTCCCTTAGACTTCTCTGAGAGCCATCACTCAGAGTCAGAAATATCACACGTTCTCACTGCCTTCCTTGATCTTGTCATCACTGTTCCTTTTAGAAACAGAACTGGACTTTGAGGATTTAATGCAAGACCCCCCAATATTAATAAAACGATGAAATGCGTTCTTTGTGGGGAGGCTTGAGACTCAAGGGTCATTTTTATTTTATGTTTTTCCTGTGGCAGACATATGCTTTTTTTCTTCCAAAAGTCTAGCAAATACACTTTCTGAGTCTAGTGCCTGTCAATCATACAGCGAGTGTGAACATTATTTCCTCCCATGCTATATATGTGCTATTGGTTAGGAATGGCTTTTCCCACACCCCATGATAGCCAGTCAGTAAAGAACAAAACAAACATGGACACAGGAAGTATAAATATAAATTTCCATGATTTATTGTTGTTCCTTGTACATAAGAAACAGTAATATACAAGTTACACTGCTTTAGAATGTAAAATGGATAAAAATGTGTACAAAAAAAAAGCACATTCCTAGAAAAAAAGGTATTGGCAAATAGTAAAAACTGGGGAGTAAAAAGCAAAAAACGAAAACCAAACCAAAGAAACAAACTAAAACAAAACAAGAAAAACCAACATTTCTTCACTTCAGTGTGCAAACATATAAAAATAGAAATACTAACTCTACCAGGCAGTATTTCCTGATAAATTATTTAAATAGCGTATCTACATAGTCTGAGATCTCTATTCCAATGGCAATGATAAAATAATTTATAAAAATAAAGCAACGGTGTACAAGATGATAGAACAAAACCAGAACTTTGAGAAGTTGTATTTAACAGTTCAAAGCTATTTCTTTATTGGGCTCACCCTCCGCAAAGGATTTTTATGCTTTTTATGCTATGTACAACACCGACTTTTTAGACATGACAGTAGTTTTAAGTTTATTGACACTTAAACTCTTTCTACTTGATCCAAAATTCTTTACTCAGTCACACAACAAATGAGGTAATATTGGTATATAAGTTCCACCTTTGTGTCTTTTGGGAAAATGAAAAAAAAAAAAAAAGAAGGTGATTACATTTTTCTTCTCCCTGGAAATAGGCACAAGGGGCGGCTGGGACTAGCCTTAGAGCGCTCATGGGTTCCTTTATAAGGAGAAACATGTGCAAATGGGTAGCCACCTAATTCCACCTGAAAAGATAGAGAAAACAAAGGGGGAAAGCCAGAGGAATCCCAATCATTCACTCTACGCCTGAAAATGAAAAGCAGCGACTTCGGCCAGCTTTCCACATGCTGGTTTTGGAGAGATTTGCTGATCCGACTCAGCTACCTGCTTGCAAACATCTGCCATTTGCAATGTAATTCCAGGTAGAACAGGGTTAATAAATAATCTGTATTTACAATCTTACAGTCATAAAGACTCACTACGAAGATGATTCAGATAGTCCCACGCTTCCTGTTTCAGTAACAATCCTTCAGACGGGTCCTCCAAAATAGGGAGAAAAAAAAATAAATATATTACATTGTTAAACAAAAACCAGAAGAGAATTGGAAAACTCCAAGGTTACTGAGGGGGGAAAGAAGAGAAAAAGGAATGTTTTAGTTAGGTTGATAGAAACTTTGTGCCTTTCTAACCATAAAATAAAGGCGCACTGCCCCTCCTGCAGGGGCAGCTAGAGCTCACCGAGATGGTGGGGTTCTGCTGTCCTGCCACATCTGCTCGTTATACGTGCAGAACAAACCAACAGTTCCAGCATGACCAGCCAAGGGCAGCCAGCACGGCCTCACACTTCTCACCCCTACTCTGGCCACTGCGGGTGATAGGTGAGAAGCTGGAAGTCCAGAGGAGCCAGCCTTTCCCTCCCTTCCCTGTTCACTCAAGTGCTTGTATCGATAGTTGGGTTAATCAGCTCACACCTTCAGCATGAGGAAATGCAGCAACTCTTTCTGTCCCCTGAAAATGATTTAGTACCGAGCAAGTAACAGCTCTTCCATCTTTTCTTCATTCAGTCGTCTCTCGGGAAAGCATCCTCGCTGTGCTCTGGCTTCTGCCTCCTCACTCCTGAGGGCCTAGGTCAGGGGTGGTGTGGTGGTGAGTTCTGGTGAGTCCTTCTCTCTCTGACATGCCTGAAAATGCTCCGAGTGCTGCTCAGAGATGGCCTCACGGAAGCCCTGGCTCTGTGAGTAAGGCAGAGTGGAGTGGGCACCTTCCCAGCGAGAAGGAAGCAGATGCTTTTGCATTTACAAAGCAAACCAAAGTAATTCTTCATGTTCTGAAAGAGGCATTCTCATTCTTCAAGGGCTGAGTGCTGAGTCTGGGTTTGAAAACTGCATTTTCCTGAGGCAGGTCATCTGCTCTAGAAGTCCACACTATGCAAGAAGAGAAGCAAGGAAGCCGAGGAGAAGTGATCCTGGCAGGCGGGTTTTCTCTAGCCCTTGGTTCCAGAAGGTGCAATGCCGGCGCTGGTTATGATCGGCAGCTAATGATTAGGAATCTGTTAAATAAACAAAGATGTACAGAAATGAAAACTAAACAACCAGCACACAACCAACTTAGTATGATCATCGGACTAGCGACTAGCTCTCTAGCTTGAACAGGGACAGAATCATGAGATGCTACCCTGGCCGCCCTCGCCATTAGCATATCTACTCGTGTCATCCTTGTTCAGGTCGTGTTTAGGTAGCCATGTTGGTGAGACTTTACTCTTGATGTCTTTGGTCTTAATACCTGATGCCTCTGAGCATGCAGACATTGGACTCCATAAATATGTACTAAGCACTTAATTCTGTGGCAGGTCCAATGCTAGACTCAGAGTCTAAGTAACGATATGAAGAAAATGGAGGCAGCAAAGCCAAGGCTACTAGTGAAAATCAATGGTCTTTCTGCTGTTGGTCTTGAGGACAGTGTGTGCTGTGAGGACATGAAGAAAAGTGAGAGAGATAAACCTCCAAGTGTGTGAGAGAGAAACCTCCAAGCGTGAGAGGGATAAACACACAGAACTTTAAAGTGTTAGTAGCAAGAGCTAATATTTGTAGCTGATTGTTTAGTGTCTGCCTCTGGCCTGTGTAGGAGAAGTTCAGGGACTACTGGGCAAGCTAATCTTCCTGATAGGGATTCAGGATTCCACAGACATCATTTCATGTTTAGCATCGTATCCTCAAAGGCAAAATAGAAATGACTAGCCCTATCCTTAGACCCTCCCATAACTGTCATCCTTATTCATCTGTAGACGTGTTAACTGAACAATCATCATAGCGTCGCCCCCACCTCGACACTCGTATTTCATGTCTGAGAAGAACACCATTTCTTGAGAGAAGACAAACAGGCCTAGTCTACCACCAGCGTAAGTTTTGTCATAGATGGGTCCTGAGTCGGCCATGATTTTCTTTCCTTCATACATCACCACTCTGCGAAGAAAAAAAAATCTCATTTGTGAGACTGCTACTTCTAGGTCGTAGCCTTTGAGCCTAGGAGGTGTGACCACCGGGAAATGGAATCACTGCAGTCTTACCTGATAAAGCCTGTCTTTGGCCTGTGGCTGAGGCGCCATCTGTAAGCAGTGAAGTCTTTCCAGCCTATGTGACGAGGGTCATGCCACAGGGTGCGCACCTGAAGGAAAAGGACCAGAAGAGGTTGAAACACGGTTCCCTCTGAAGGTTTCGTATTTCATTCCATAAGAAACCGCTTAAAAGGCACCGAGTTAACCCTATGTTTGGAGAGGGGGCAGTGTAGAGTTTCCTCCAAGGCATCTCTCATTTACTGTGTATAAAGCTGACACAAGAGAAGGAAAGGAGGGTTTCGTTTGAAGTGGTTGAAGCTGCTTGTGGATTTAAAGGGCAGCTCTTGGTCAGAGCCCCACTCCCTTCCTGTACACTCTTAGAGTTTTATACCGTGGCTGATGAGGCTGGGAACTTGACAGCCGTGACTCCCTAGCAGAAACTTGGCCGAAGAATTGTTTCCTGTGCTCCCCAAGGGTCCCATCCACACTCCCTTCTGGATGACGTGGCTTCTCACCTGGCCAGGTGTGTTTCCTGTGTGCCACAGAGCATTCCGCAGGTGCTCGCCAGGCCCCGTGGTAGAATTCACAACCTTGACAGACAGGCCAGAGTATCCCTGAGCCCTTGTGGGGTTGGTGTCCCAGTAGGACTGGGTGACTTGTTTCCACATCACAACGTAGAAGCGGCTGCTGGACTGGTAGCCGAACACAAAACCAGCATAGTCGTCATCCCTCTCAGTGTTGATGAAGAAGGTACCACTGAAGTCCACGGCGTTAAACTCATCGTAACCTGGAGGGCAAGGCGGGAGGCAGATTAAAGACTGGCTTTTACGGAGTTCTCCACAGTATTCCTAGATATCCTGAGTGGCCGAAGGTCACAGGTCCAACGGTCAGATTTCATATTTGCCTCCTATGGTTTTATTCCCACCTGGCTCTAAGGAGCTCACTACTTACCCACAGCAAGTCCGGGGTCACAGTTTACAGTCTGGACAAGTTCTTTGCCCTGATGACGTACGACCCAGTTAGGGTCATTTTGGGAGGTCCCTTTGGGATCTAGAGGAATCATCTGGAACCGACGGAAATCGGTCTCACTGATGTCAACATTCTCAGGACAGATGTCATCAATGTCTGGCACACTGTCATGGTCAAAGTCGTCTTTGCAGGCGTCACCTCGGCCATCACCTAAGGTCAAAGAAGGCAAAAGTTCAGTGAAATTCTGAAATGCCGTTATGAGTGGGTCACACAGTCACCATCTTGTCAAAACTTGGTGTTTCGTTACTTTGTCCTTTCAGACACTGTTTTCATTCCTTCCATCTAGGCAGCTAAGGTGTTAAGCTGGTCAGCAGCGGCTGTCCACAGTGACTCACCATCAGAGTCCTTCTGGTCAGGATTGGGCACCAGCCTGCAGTTGTCCTTGTCATCAGGAATGCCATCGTTGTCATCATCATGGTCGCAGGCATCTCCTTTGCCGTCCTTATCATGGTCAGCCTGGTTGGCATTAGGCACGTAGGGACAGTTGTCCAGATTGTTCTGATGGCCGTCCTCATCAATGTCCTGATTGTTGTCACAGGTGTCCCCTATGCGGTCTGAGTCAGAGTCCAGCTGGAAGAGAGGCATCAGCAGAGGGTGAATCAAGTAAAGGCCAACCTCACTCCAGGCCCTGAGTCGTGACAGCCGTCTGTGCATAATGTGTATGAGATAGTGATTACTTTTTAATTTTAAAAGCATTTGGCTTTCCACATCTATTTCACAAAGATTTCACCTTTTGCCTCAGATAAAGTCAAACTCTATGTGTGTGTGTGTGTGTGTGTGTGTATAATATATCCAATATATATCCAATATATATATCCATATATACTTATGGATATTTTCTTGCCAGCATTAATGCTCTTTGCTTTTGAGATTTTTGTATGATGTTTGACTTTGCTTGTAAAAGTTACTCTAGTCTGAGGAATCAAAAACCCATTCAGTGAGTTAAATGCTATTGGAGATATCTAATGTCTGCTAGACCTAAACTCAAGGCTGATCTCAGCGCCATGTGAGCAGCAGCTAATACAGGCCACTCATGGTTTCCTGTGATGATGGCTCAAAGTCATCTTGCTTTTAGCATGCTACAACTTCATAAGGGTAAGTATTAGAAGAAACTTGAGTTCTCATTTCTCTAATCCTTAGAAAAACATTCTATTTCTGATTGCTGATAGAACTATCATTTTAGGAAAAAGGAAAACTGCTAAAAAACTTTATTTCTGGAAAATTGTGATGCACAATGGCTAAAAGGGAAACTCTCTGGTACTGGAAACCCGTGTATCAACTCCCATTTGCAGCACCCACAGCTCGGGAGAAGACTATGAGCCTGCGTTCATTGGGAGAATGGGAGAAACCAGACTTCTCCATCTTGGAGGAGAATTTAGTGATTCCTCGCTACACTCTGTTCCTAGCCATCACGTAGGTGTTTATTTTGCTTTTGAACACTGCCTTCCTCTCAGGTTTCCGTGCATTGGATCTGACTACACAACTGTCAGCCTCAGCTCTTCGTCTTGTGTAATTTATCTTAATGGTGGTTGCGATCAAGACTAAAATTACAACCTTTCCACACTAATCTCTGGGAATGTTTGCCACGGGCCCATGTCAGGTCAACTCTCTATAAGGCACGCATTGCAAATGGCTCTGGGGATCCTGGGAAGCCCAGCGACAGGAGGGTTTGAAGTTTATTGAACTCACTTCACTGCGTTTCACCTACCTGGTCTGGATTATGTTCCAGGGGACAGTTGTCACACTGATCCCCAACCCCATCCATGTCAGTGTCCCTCTGGTCCACGTTGTAAACATACTGGCAGTTGTCTCGTTCATTGAGGATCCCTGTGGAAGGGGGTGCACACGAAAGCTGAGTCCTGCAGCCCCACATATTTCAAACAAAGCACACACAGGCAGCCACTAAGTAAACCGCGGCTGTCTCCGTCCCTGCAGGCTGCCAAGCTAGGGAGTGCCTTACCGTCTCCATCGATGTCCACAGCGCAGGCGTCTCCCTCCCCGTTGTTGTCTGTGTCTGCTTGGTCAGGGTTGTGGTTGTAGGGGCAGTTGTCACAACGGTCCCCCACGTCATCTCGGTCGTAGTCGTACTGGGCTGGGTTGTAATGGAACGGACAGTTGTCCTGCAAGGAGGCGAAGTGGACAGCTGATGCCTTCAGCCCCAGGCACGGTATTATAAACCCTCAAAGATCCGCAGTGCTTGTTTTGTACTTGGCCAATACGCTGAGTATTCAGCGTAAGTAAAATCCCAAGACAGGATGACATGATGGAGGAAAACTGGATTCTTGTTGGTTATTATTACGAGACTTATATAGACATATAAGATCTGTCTGTCTGTCTATCTATCTATCTATCTATCTATCTATCTATCTATCTATCTATCTATCTATCTATCTAAGAAAATATATAGCTGCATCATCTCAACTCATTATAAAAATACATTCATTTAGACATTGTTTCTGAACTGAGTCTGGTGGCCAGAATGCCATGTGTACGCACTGTAATTTCTCAAATTGGGGGAATTGGTGATGAAAAGTTGAACTCTCACTTTAACAACTCCTCCAGCACCATCTGTGTCCTCAAGGCGCCGAGACAGAGTGACAAGTTTCTAATTATTCTCTGTATCAGTTTGGTCTATGTTTTTTTTTTTTTTGCTATCACTCAGCAATGCCCCGGAATTGTGCAGTTCCAGGCTGTCTTTGTACCACAAGGATGAAGGAGGAATGGAGAGCATTTTGTCCCTACCCTGTCATCTGGGATTTTGTCATTGTCGTCATCATCATCACAGGCATCGCCGATTCCATCTTTGTCATAGTCTTCCTGCCCTGAGTTGGGAAGGTTGGGGCAGTTGTCCTAAGAAAAAGGAGACACACGTGACAGCTATAGTTAATGTTCCCTTGCTTCTCACACATGAGGGGCCATACTAGGACACCCTAATAGAACGCTCAGGTGCAAGCATGTTTTTATGGGAAGGCGATGCCAAGAAAGGTATTTTGGCAGGTTACTCATGGGGAGGTTGCATAAGTGCTCTAGGCTTCATATCTGCTGCGAACGCAAGTCAGACTCTGCAAGGTACCAGTAGAACTAGTCTTTGTGGACAGAAGAATTGTCTCTGGGATACAAATGCCAAATGACCCCATCCTGTTCATGACCTTGGCGCCTAATGACATCACATTAACGAGAGTTAATGGCTCTCTGCCTTTGGGAGGTCTAATCTTTGCTTCGTTTTCAGTTTTTCAATATTCAGAATTCCTTGAGCACGTTCCCAGGAGAGAAGCCCTGGAGGGAAGCTGGAGGTACCTTTTTGCAGTGGTACGTTGCATTGGCCACACACACCAGGTTCTCATTAGGCCAGCCATCGAGGTCTGTGTCCTCCCCACAGATGATGCCATTGCCTGCGTAGCCAGGTTTGCACTCACAGCGGTACATGGGGTCGCTGTAATGACCCAAGTAGTTGCACTTGGCATTCTTGTTGCAGTCATGCGTCCCGTCCGTGCAGGGGTTTCGAGGCTTGCACACCTGAGGGCAAAGCATCCCAGTGCTATCACGGAATGTTTAAAAGTCCCAAGACTCCATAGAGCCCAGCTCCCTCCCCTCCTGAAGTGGACAGAGGCCCCGATTGGGGGTGAGGTGGGATTCCCCTGTCCCTCCCCATCCTCTCTGAGGATCTCCAGGCTATCTGTGAATGCTGTTCTACTCTGAATTTTCTGGAACTGCTCAGCATGTACAAGCCCCATCTGAACCCAGCTTCTCGAAGCACAGCATTTTCAAATACATTGGCTGGCGAGTCACACGCCTAAGACTGCTCATTCGCTGCCTTCTCTCTCTGCTGTTTGGTCAGGGACAGCCCTCTTCTACGCTGTCCCGTTTGTCTACTGTACCTGTTTGTTGGCCATGGCATGTTCGACACCTCGGCCAAAGGGCTGTGGGCCGGTGAATCTTGGTGGGCAGGGCAGGCAGTTGTAACCAGGGTCTGTGTTCTTGCACCGATGTTCTCCGTTGTGATTGAAGCAGGCATCAGGCACCTCCTTGCACTATGGAGGAAGTGAGAGTTTGCTTAACACTTGGAAGATGCTGTTTTAAAAGGGAAGGGCCCTGGGCCAGGTTAGCCGCTCTCTTCATTCTGATAATGTAGAGCCGCTGGTTGTTTACCTCATCAACGTCTTGGCACTGGATGCCATTTCCACTGTAGCCAGGAGGGCAGGCACCACACTTCCAGCTACCATCAGGATAGCTAGTACACTTGGCACCAGCAAAGCAGGGATTAGACAGGCATCCATCTGAGAAGAGGTAAGAGACAGGTTAAGCGGTTGGGTCTAAGCTGCTGTTACTGCCAGGTGCTGCTTAAAAATGACACAGAATAAGACATTGCAGGGTCTCTGTTACTGGGCATGGTCCCCCGTGCCTTACCGAGATCAATCAAAGCTGGATCCCTGCCCCCACAACCACACCGGATGCTGACTGTAACATTGGTGAACTAGAAAGCTCCCAGGGCGCTTCTGTCCCCTGCTTCACAGCTTACCAATTGGGCAGTCCTGCTTGTTGCAAACTTGATTTTCTGTCACATCACCAACACAGTCTTTGCCTCCGAACTGGGGTGTGGGGTTGTTGCAGAGCCGGCTGCGTCTCTGTACTCCTCCTCCACAGGTGACAGAGCAGATGTCCCATGGTGACCAGGGACCCCAGCCTCCATTGACTGTAAGGAAACGAGTCACATGTTAAAAATTCAGTTTTCAGGTGCCTCATTTGTCCCAGAAACCTGTCCTGAGCCTGTTAGAAATGCCTTCTAACCTGGCCCATGGGGATTAGGGATGGTTGAAAATGGGCTTCTTTCTGTTTTTCTTTAAAAGAAGCTGCTGACCATGCAAGACTTTGTTTCTCTAGTGAGTGAGGGCCCATGCTCCATGGTCCACTGAGCTGGAGGCTACAGATAGCAGGCAACCAGCTGGGCAGAGTTGCCTCCCATATATCCTCGGGTCAGGCACACACTTACTTGGGCAGGCGTCTTTCTTGCAGGCTTTGGTCTCCCGAGCTTCACCTTCACAGGGCTTCCCATTCATCTGGGGACTGGGAGAGTTGCAGAGCCGGATCCTTGTAATGACACCATCACCACAGGTCACAGAACAGGACGACCACGGGGACCAGTGACTCCAGCCACCATCCTGTTTAACTGAAGAACAAGGCCGATGGTCACAACTGGTGCTGCCTCGGAGGGGGCCACAAAGAAAGTCTTGACACCCAACAATTCCAGCAGGTGACCAATGGCAACTTGAACTAGGGTGTAGTAGAAACTGGCTGTCACCACACATCAGTGTCAGTGGAGAAACTATCACAGGAGTGATGGCATTTGACTATCAGTAGCCTAACATTAATAGGTTGCTGGTCAAGAGCCCTATTGTAATCATTTCACATGCATTATCTAGAGAAATTGCCTAAAATAACTTTATCAAGAGGGGTTATTAGTCCCATGTTATAAATGAGGAGGAGCCTCAGGGAAGGAAGGTCATGCTCAGGTGTGCAGAGGTTGGGAGTGTAACTGAGATGGGATCCCAAGCCCAGAACCTGTGCCCTCAGGCTCCTCCCTATGCAGCTGCTCTTGGTGGTGGCAGCCCGGAGAGGAGAGATTGTCACCCCTCAGCGGCCACGATGCTTACATCTTTTGTCGCACTCCTGAATGTGGCAGGTCCTTGTCTGTACTGAAGAGCCCTCACATCTGTTGTTGAGGCTGTCACAGGAGCGACCTCGTTGCTGAATCCCATTGCCACATGTGGCAGAACAGGAAGTCCACTCGGACCAGGGAGACCAGCCATCATCAGCAGAGTCACTGGCTGTGGGAAGGAACAAGGTCTTTTAGTACCTCAGATCTAAGATAAACTGCTTTCGAGGGGGTTCTGTTTAGGGTCCTTCATTGCCAGAGGTTGCAAAGCGACAGGCTTCTTTCTAAAATCCTTATCTTTTCATACTCCTTAACGGAAGTATGAGGAACAGATAGAAATTGTTTGCATTTATGTAGACACCAGATGCTTGGCTACATAACTGTGCTGTGAAGTGATAATTGATAGTGGAGCCGATTCTTGTCTACCATGCACAGGCTTTTGGGTGTTGATAAAGATCTACCCTGCAAGCAAATTTTAAGCACGAACTCAAGTATTATTAACCCCTGACATGCCAATGTGACCCACATGAGCTCTCCCTGGCCTAATGTCGAAGGGCACAGAGCGACCCTTATGGAGGAGAAAAAGTAGCACAAGACTTGGGCCAGTGGTCCAGGGGTTCATTCCAGGCCTATCATGTGTACAGGTGTGGGGTGATGGCAGGTTCTGCCTGGTCCATACAGCTGAGTGTGCTCCTATTCGCCCAGCACGGTTTCTCCTCTATGCACCTCAAGCAAGTCCCCCTCGCCTGACTTAGGCTATCACAGGTGTTTCCAGGCTGATGTCCAAGAATGGCAGCACTTTAGGCAGCTGGTCTACATCATTTCTGACTGTCAGTGATCTCCTGGTCCATGTTCAGGGGCAGTTTGGCTGGGGCTGTGCCTCTGCCTCAGCCATGAGTTTGGTCAGTTTGTCTTCCTCACTCAGGCATCTGGTGTTTTCACACACACTTTCACAAGATGAGGATATTTTTAGGAACTTACGCCAACACCGTGGGCAGCATTCTCCATCGGGGACAGTGGCATTGGAGCAGGGTATGATGGGGCAGGACACTTTCTTGCAGATGGTAACTGAGTTCTGCAAGGCAGGAGAAGGAAAGGGAAATACGTTACCAAGCCTATTGCAAAGAGGCCCTGTCTGTGACATTTCCACTATCAGCCGGGACTGCTTTGGGCAGTTTTAATCGGAGGGCTATCTCTCTGCTGGATCTGTTAACAGGGCTAATTTTCTCTCCATTCTTTGGACATGTTCTTTGTAACTGCTACTTCATCAGGTGTGGAAGTTACAGAACAACACATTTGAATAAGGGAAATCAAACTTTGCATTGATGTCATACGTATATATCAAAGGTAGGTATGGCTTTACCACAAACTGGAGAAAAATGGGAACTTAATGGAAGCTGTGTCTCAAATTCAGTAATCAGTGGTTTGCACTGAAACTTTACTTTTCCTGGTGAGCTAGAGATCTGAACAGTGTTAGAAGAAACTCTCTGCCAGAGCTGAATACAAATCAGGGCTAGGTCAAAAAAGACTGCTCTAAGCAGGTTTTATGTATCTGACATTCAATACTGGGCCTTTGAACTAAAGCAGGTAAATTATTCCAGTGTTTAGGCAGATTTGTTCTCTTAGCTTCTCAGCCTAGGGTATAATCAAGACTCTGATAAACCTTCTGAGAGTTGAAGAGGAATTTGTAGATGTCATAATTACATACGAAAGAGTAAAAACCACTTTGGTAGCAGGCCAAAGCACATTTAGAGATGTGAGTGGTTGTTTTAGTATCTCCCGAGACATCCGCCGTGACTGCAGTTTGTGAGCATCCCTTACCTGGCAGTGACACTCGGTGCAGCTATCCACGGTCCATTCCTCATTGTTTCTGTACTGGACTCCATTGTGAAAGCACAGGGGAGGCCGCCGCAGCTCACTGGCTAGCTCTCTGTTCTCTTCCGTCTGAAAGGGGAGAAAGCTTGTAAGCGTCCCGTCCAGTCTGTCTCCCCCAGGGAGACCACCTGTGGGCCGGCAAGCGGGAGCAGAGGCCACTGACCACTTTGCGGATGCTGTCCTGTAGCGTGGTCACGATGGTGCGCAGGCCCTTGAGCTCCAGGACCATGCTGGAGAGCTCGTCACAGGAGAGGCCGCAGATGGCCTGCAGGTCCTTCGTTTTGTGGCCAATGTAGTTGGTGCGGATAGCGGGGCTGGAGCCATTCACCACGTTGTTGTCAAGGGTGAGGACGACGTTGGTGGCTGCTGGGAAGCAAGAGGGAACATGAGGACTCCCAAAGCTGACCTCCTCAGCCCACCCTTCAGGTTCTTGGTGTAAAAGACATTTCATCTGGGATTTTGTAGACCTCAACTAAGGTCCCCCCCGCCCCCCCTGGACTTTGTGTAACAGCCCGACTGCTTACATCTCTTAGGGTGTTTTTTTTGGTGGGATTCCCCAGAATACTCCAAATCTCAATCACACAGGGTACTCACAACTGGAGCAGCCTTTGTTCCTGAGAATGTCTTCTGGGGTGGTTCCAAAGACAAACCTCACATTCTGCAGCACCCCCTGTGGGCAGAGGGCACACACTGTAAGAGGCAGGGAGTCGAGTGGGGGAGCCTGCCTCATTTCACTTGGAGAAGCATGGGGAAGAGTGCTCAGAAAGTTTAAAAGAACTGTTTTAAGATCACCCTGCCAAAAGTTCACACACGTAAATAGCCAAACAACTTCAAAATCCTAATTGTGTCTTCTGCCAACTTGAGTGTTTTACAAAGAATCCAGTTATCAGGCCACTTGGGGTACACAGGAAATGGAATCTGATCTCACATTTGGAGGACATGGTACTCCCCAGTGTCAAAGCCATGGTTGTAAAAAAAAAAAAAGAATCTGAAAGTTAAGGCAATGAAGAAGTCAAAACAGCAGGTGATCAGACTGTTACTTCTACCTTTTATCCATACTGAAAGCAACCAGGACACCCTACCAGGGACTCAAATACTGACAAAGTATCCTTCTCAAGCCATATTCAAATTGGTGGGTACATTTGATACAAGTTATTTTCCTAAGCGCATAAGGAGTGTCCCATACTGAAACAGCTGAGTATAATAGGAAAAACATTTCTTATCTCTCCGGGTAGCTTTGAAAGCCTGCTTCTCACTACATCATTGCAACTTACTTCTTATTAGAAATGAAGTTTCTCAGGCCCCGTCACCTGACCTACCAAATCTGAAACCCTGGAGTTTGGGGCAGTGGTAACTGATTTAACCAGCCCTCTTGGGGGAATCTGCTCCTCCCTGCGTTTGAGAACAGTTTACTCTCCAGATATTATCTCCTCATAGCCCTTGTGACAGGTAAGAAGATTTACCTGAAAATTGTCATTGACATCTCCCTTTGCAACTCGGAGCCTGGCAACACTGGCCAGGTCCCTGGTGAAAATGCTCTGGATGGGAACATCCAGCTCGGCGCTCTCCATCTTATCACAGTCGATGTAGAGTTGGGCTCGGTCTTCTTGCACAAACAGCGTGATGCTCTTCCACTGGCCAGTGGCCAGGAGAGCTTCCTCCACGGACACCACTTGTTGCTTGCCCGGCAGGCTCAGACTCAGATCCAGTGTGCCTGCCTTGCCGTTGGAGACCACACTGAAGATCTGGCCAGTATTGTCTTTCCGTTCCACGGCCAGGAGTGTGCCTCGAGTCTTCTTCATCTGCCTCAAGGAAGCCAGGAAGATGAAGCCTTTGTCAGCCCACACAGCATCCAGTAGGTCTTGGAACTTGTCATCTGGCACAGGGGGGATCAGGTTGGCATTCTCAATCCTGAAGGCTGGGCTTGATGCATCTAGGCCCTTCACCAGTCGGCGCCCGGGGCCCCTGCGGGCAGCTCCAGTGAGTTCAAAGATGTCAAAAACACTGTTGTCTCCCCCGGAATCTGTAAGGCAGGAGAAGACAATCAGCTTTCTAGGCTGGTTGTGAGGAGGCGAAGGGAAATCTCTTGGCAATCCCTGGCACTGAGGACCCAGAGGAAACAGCTTAGAGAGAACAGTGAGGGGTATACCTGAACTATCTTGCACATCCCGTGCCAAAAAAGAGAGGGGGGGGGAGAGGGAGAGAAGGAGAGGGAGAAGGAGGGAGGGAGAAGGAGGGAGGAAGGGAGAGAGAGAGAGAGAGAGAGAGAGAGAGAGAGAATGAGAATCTCAGACTCACCTGGAATGCGGTTGCTTCCACACACATTCAATAGGAACAGGACACCTAGCCCCCAGACCAGCTCCATGGTGGAGGCTTTGTGCTCAAACAGAACCTGTAGGAAGAAGCACAGGAGGCCAGAGTCAGAGACCAGGTAGCAAGGTGGGAGGGCGGCAGTGTGTGTGTGTGTGTGTTAATTGTGGGCCCCATATATGTTGAAAAGAAAGGCAAAAGGGATTCCAGAGGACCTTCAGTTAAAATTAAGACCACCAGAGGCAGGGGATTGTGGTGTTCAAGGATGAAGGGCATAAAGACACTTAAGAGTTTTTCCTTGCAGAGTCCTTTAGACAAGGCTACAGAATGTATTTGGGCAAAGGTCAGCGTGACCTGGAGACTACTCGGTGAGAAAATCTTGGGGGTGTCTTGGAGGTATTGTTTGTGAACCCTAAAGGCTGGAGAGAACGGCTCCGGAAAGTTCTTTCCAGCAGTTAGACTGGGGCTCACTAAGTGACAGTTTGGGCAGGCAGAGGGAAGGGTCGGAGGCGGGGAGTCGCGGTGGCAGCCCGAGGTGGCCGGCGGGAGCTGGCTTACCTGTGTGTGCTGGGGGGGGGCAGTAGCTGGGAACGGTGGCAAAGGCGCAGCGAAGGACAAGGACGCCGAGTCCAGCGGAGACTCTGGGGCGGCCGGGGCGCCCGGAGAGACGGGGTTGGGACTGGGTCGCTGCGTCGTCGGGATCGCCTGCGGGAGTCCGACGAGGCCGGCTGACTCTGCGCAGTGGCTGGCTCAACCGAGAAGCCGCGGACCTTTTAAAGAGGCGCTCGCATTCCTGGGAATCGAGCTGGCCAATGGGCGTCGGGGCAGGAAGCAAGGGGAGGGGGAGAGAGGGAGGAGGGAGAAGAAGGGGGGGGGGACGGACGACGGAACGGGGGGGGGAGGGGAGGAGGACGGGTTCCCCCCCCTCCCTCCCCCGCACCTCCTCACTGCCTGGCGCGCAGCATTGGGGCTGAAAGTGAAGAGGGAGACACCGATCTTGCCCGGGAACCCTGGAACTTCTCAGAAAAATAGGTCTCCGCTCACGCAGCCCTGGCGTACCCCGGCTCAGCGCTTAGGATCTTGCGCCATGCGGGCGAGGGGAGCCCAGAAGCGATGCTCCTTTGGGGACTACCTAAGACCCTTGGTGGTGGTGGTGGTGGTGGTGGGGCTTTCACTAAAGCTCATCTCCTTGAATGCTTTGATGACGGAGACACATGGGGACTGAGTCAACCTGGTTTGAAAATAAAAGTGAAGAGGGCAATGGGCGAACGGTCGGAAGCGGCCTCCTGGTCTGTGCCGGTGGAGTGGGGGATCCCTCGTCACCTGTACTTCGTGCCCACTCCTGCCCCGCACGCCTGCCTTCCTCCAACCTAACTAAGGGTGGTAGTGCGCGCAGGGCCAGCAGGACTGCGCTGAGGTCACCCTCCCACTGTCCCAAGTCCTGAGTTCTTCCCCAGGTCTAGTGTGCTTCCTTAGACGGCCGCTTGGGGGAGGTATAAGTATTCTGATTTAGTGGATCCCTACAGAGAGTTTCTAGTGGCATTTTATGGAATCGAATTTGTACCCAGCTCCCTCCAGGCAAAACTGAAATTGTGTCTTGAAAAACAGTTTTGTGCCCACTCGTGTTTCTTAACGTGACTTCTGGTTGGAGAATTTGCTGAACCCTCTGGTTCCAGGACCTTACACTATTTACAGAACCGATCCGTAGAGTAATAAATTACTCTCTGCCTACTATTTTATTTCCCATCTTTCTCCCTAAACGTTCTTTTCATTTTTTTTTCAGCTCCCGAAACCGGGGTGTGGGTTACATTTCTGTGGGCATACACATTTCCATGAGTTGCTGCCTGATGCTTCTGTCTCGAAAGTCTGGTCTCCATGCCGCCAGTCCCAAGCCAAGATGACTCCAGCTTCCTGGAATTCCATTCATCCCTTTGGGAAGGGACGTCAGTGGCGAAGCTTCCCCCAGCTGTGGTCCTGCGTGAACAGGCTTGGCCCTGAGTTCAGGGACCCAGGTAAAAGCATCACCAAATAAGGATCTTGGCAGAGTCAGGGTGGAGGCAGGCTGAGGGACCGCTGGCGCTCCCTCCCCTTATCAGTTAAACCGGGCTCTACTCCCAAACTCTTGGCAACACCCACGACTTTATGCTTGCTTAACAGCGATTTCACTTTTCATGTGTGTGTTTGTGTGAGCGCGCGCGCGCACGAGTGCGCGCGAGTGCGCAGGAAGGGACTCACAGAGTGTTTCCTAGTTACTCAGGGTACACAGTTACACAGCTAGAGCCTCCTGTAGATAAGTACGTTCCTCAGATGTGTTTGTTTATT
Source organism: Pachyuromys duprasi (assembly GCA_028658305.1). Lineage (NCBI taxonomy): Eukaryota > Metazoa > Chordata > Mammalia > Rodentia > Muridae > Pachyuromys > Pachyuromys duprasi. Next base: position 17,376,004 of record CM053748.1, read on the forward strand.
GGACTTCAGATACTCAGAGCCAGGAGTAAAAGTTTCTACTGGATGATTAGTCAAGTTAGATTCCTGTCCTTGAAGTCACGGGCACTGACTCATCTGCACAGTCTGAAGATTCCGGAATCAGCAGCCATGCTTGTTCTTCAATCCCAGTTCCTTCCTCAGGTCCCCTTTGCTCTGTGAAAGGTGGTTGCTTTCAGTTTCTTGTTCAGCACTAATTCTTCCTGGTGGGTGGGTCTCTTAGGAACTAACTGTTCATGGAGGAGGGCTGGTAAAGGTCTTGGGACCCTCTTCCCTCCTGATTGTGTACCACAGATATGAACACAAGAGGCCCTCAGGCAGGAGCTTGTCTCCTTGTGCCACCCACCACCCCTTCCCTAGGTGCAGCCACACCGGTTGGTTCTGATGGAACAGGAGCAAACAGGCTCTGCCCCTTCAGACGGAGGGATGTGGACAGCTTGCAGCTTAGCTTGGCTTCTTCAACAACTCTCGAGATGAGTTTTTGACCTCCACGCTTTTCAGATATGGCATTTGGAAGAGCTCTGTTCTAAAAAAAAAAAAAAAAAAAAAAAGCTGGCAGTGGCCTAGGAGATGTTGACTACAAACACAGAGTCTTTTCCCTAAACACAACGCAGCAGTCCAGCTGTCCTGGTAAAAACAAGGTTTGTAGGAGACGAGGATCACCGTGTGCTGTGACCAGATGACAGAAATTCAGCAGACTGGGGCACAGCAGAGAGGCATGGGAAGAGGCAGGAGTTACTACCTTTAATGTGGGGGATAGAGTCTGTGTGCAGGTGTATGTGTCCCCTTCCCTGTGTGTGTGCATGTGTTTGTCTCCTCAATGAGTAGAAACATTGATTTCCATCCTGCTTCTATCTCTTACATTCATTATTCACACTTGCTCTCCTCCCTTCCTGTTAGGCCTCACGTCCCCAACATAGTTCCCTTCCTACTTTCATGCCCTCTCTGATTTAAATAGATTCTCCACACTAGAGAAAAATGTGACATCTGTCTTTACAAGGCTGTCTTATTTCACCTAACGTAATGAACTCTGGTTCTAATAATTTTCCTGCAAATGTCATAATTTCATTATTCTTTATAGCTGAATAAAATTCCCTTTGTCTATATGTGCTTCATTTCCTTTTTCCATTTACCAGTTGACAAGCCTCTAACCTTTAGGTAGCTTCTAGTTTCTATATCTAGGTTATTGAAGAGCATAGTTTTGAGCTGCTAAATCTACCAACCCTACAGGCCAGGCTGCCTCCTAGTATCTTTGTGATACGTGCTTATTATTTAATCTGATTTGTTCTTGTCTTCTGTTGCTTAGAAAACATGATATCATATCTGATAATGACTTTTTCTCTTCTGTTCGCTTTTGCCCATACTTGTCTAGAATCTCTTTTTACCTCTGTAGGGTAGAGAAATAAAAGCAGGTCAAAGATTAAACCTCCGATAGCCTCCTCACCTATTTTGTTAAACCCGATACCTTTTGTTAAATATAAAAACTTTCCCCATGGGTTGCTTTACTCTCTCTTCTTCTGTTGGCCTTAGAAGTGGGGATGGCCTTTAATTCTCAAGCGGGCTTATGTGATGGTAGGCAATCAGGACTTCCACATTTCTAGTCACCATGAAGGAAGACTTTGTTTAATAAAGCTCCAGTCAATTTCTTTGTAGAGTGAGACGCTAGGTATTCTGCCTGCAACTGGGGGTCCCAGGGGACAGCTTGGCTTCGTGTGTGAATCACACACAAGCTGGAAAGATAACGTCAGGCATCTTCCCTTATTGCTCTTCCTCTTCGTTTTTGAGACAGTGTCTGGCTCACTAACCAGCTAACCTGATGAGCTGGTGAGCCCCCTCTGTCCTCTTGTCTCTGCCCCTCTGTGTCAGGATCACATCTGCCTTTTTTATATGGGTTCTGGGGATGCAAATCCAGGCCCTCATTCTTGCACAGTGAGCCATTTCCTCAGCCCAAGACGAAGGGGCGTTTTATGCATGGCTAGTTGGAATGCACACTAGTCCAGCCACTATGGAAATCACTGGTGGTGGTGGTTCTTTTGAAAAACTAAAAATAGATCTACCATGTGAACAGCTCCACCACACCCAAGACTTTACTCACAGGACTCTAAATCAACACTTGTCAAAGATGCTCACACATCGTCACACCTTGTGGCACTGCTCCCTGGGGTCACTGAATGGACCTGAGTGTCCCTAAATACAGCCATGAATAACGAAAACCAAGGCACATATACACGATGTCATTTATTTCAGCCGCAAGAAAGAACAAAGTTAGGTCATTTATAGAAAAACGGATGCCGCCAGAGGTAAGCCTACCAAGTAAGCTAAGGTAATTGTGGATAGATAGACAAATACCACACCTTCTCTCATATGCAGTTCCTAGATTTTTATATAGATCTATGAAATCATGTATGTATATGTGACCTGAAGGTAGAAGTGGAAATGCCTAGGAGAGAAAAGGGGAAAATGAGGGGGATGTGAGAGAATATGCTTGATGTCCATTACGTTCTTGGGTGAAAGTGTTCTCCTGTACCCTATGCAATGACTATATACAATGATTACTTTTAAAAGCCGAATAATTGAGTTGGTTTAAAATGGCGGAAAACATGTCTGAGTTCTGCCCTTGCTTTTCTTGCTGAGACTGGAAAGGTTCGGATCATGGGACCCTCACAACAGCAGTGACTTCAGAGTAATGAATGATTCCCTAAGGTGAGGACTACACCCTGGGAAGCTTCTGAAACACTGTGAAGTGTTTTCTGCACCCTCAGCCCCACCCTGACAGGAGTATTAATTGAGTGGTTAGTCTGAATTCCTGGGGCTAGGTATGTTCCCACCCAGTGACTTGGTGATTCAATGGGGACCTTCAGAGGTCCCTGATAAGAAAATTCGAGAATCTGAAAAACCATGAGACACCGGAGTTTCCAAGACTTCTATGATGGAGTTTTACATTAGAAGCTGATTAGACATAAGCCCTTTAAAGAATTGCTTTCTTAAGGTTTGATGTGCTCCTTCACACCACCCGTTTGCAAATTATAATTTCTCAAAGCGTCTGAAGTCTTTACATGTGCACTCCAGATTAACTGATAATTCTAAATTTTCTGTTATTTTTCCTGGAAGAGAATGATGAGTGTCAGTCAGAAGAACAAGACAATCAAACATAGAGTAACCTGACCATTGCTTCGATTGTGTGAATATTTCTGAAGAATGGTTATGACATGGAGATTGGCATCCAACTGAAGTCTGGGTGAAGGACTCACATGCCACTGGAATGTGTGAGCAGTGCCCAGATGGCCGAGTTATTGGGCATGTGTTTGCAGGCACATCAGTCTCTCGGAAGGTGGCATCTCCCTCATTTCTCTTTTCTTTCTTTTTTTGTTTTGTGAGATCGTGCCAACTTGGATATTGTAGAATCCTAGCCGAAAGAACTGTCTCTCCTCATTTAAGAGTCTGAAAAAAGCTGTTCGATTGTATGACGACACTGATGGCAAACATGGCTGTTCCCAGGATGGCGAGGACATGGGAAGCTTGGATGTCTCTGGCCGCTCCGTCCCGGCTTTTGCTCTTTTCTCCTCTTCACTCTCTTTCTCCTTCTCCCTCGTCTTGTTTCTTTTCCTCTGTCTCGTCATATCTCCTGTTTTTCTTTCTGTCTTTCACCCTTCTAGCCCCCATTCAGTTGGCCGCCTTTTTTTCTTCATAGGATGGCAGTGAGGATAACATATTAACAACAGTTAGAAAGAAACCGAGGGACCTGGAATCTGCCTTGCTGGAATCCCAAAGGCCAACTTTTCCTCAGAATTCTAACAACGTTCCCCATCTTTCTTTGTACCAAGATTCTAAAGCAGAGGCCACGAGAATGCATTCACCCTCTCTGTTCTTCCCTTAGATGTAGTGCCATGACTTGCTGAATCCAACAGCTTAAGTTTTGGATTAGGTTTAAGGGGAAATAGGAGCGAAACGGGATATGGTAAAGCGAACTGATGAAACTTGATTTTCAGGGCCCCTCACATGCCTAGATTCCTTCCAAGGTGTCAGAGGGACCTTTTGGGGGAAGTTAGACATATAAAGCAGATCAATGAAGTCCACTCTTGCCCATGTTAAGTGGCTTCCCATTATCTTCCCCATATGGGCATCAGAACTAAGAAGACAGGCACATGTATGAACCTCATTCAGGAGACACAGCTGAAAAATATGTAGTTTGTGGTCACTTTTACACGAAATGGAAGAGTGACTAGTTTTCCCCCACACAGGTATTCCTGCTGTCTTCTGGAGGTCTAAACTGAAAATGGACCTTCTGTGGCAGAACAGACAGGCCACACGTGGGTGATAGAGCAGAAATCAAGTTGAAATGCAGCTGCAAAATGGCAGCCTGGGGAGATATGTCACAGAAGCATGGAGCACCAATATTTGTTTACTTCCAGATTTCATGGCATTTGTTGTTTTAGGTGATAAAGATTCTTTTTGGGTTTCATAGACAAAAGCAAGGGGATGGACTCTTAGGAGAAATAGCTTTTACTAACACTAGCCACTTACTGTTAAGAAAGATGTGGGAAATAGTAAGATAGGGAGAGGACAGGAGCTCCACAAGGAGAGCAACAGAACCAAAAATCTGAGCACAGAGGTCTTTCCTGAGACCGACACTCCAAACAAGTACCATATATGGAAAAAACCTAGAACCCCTGCACAGATGTAGCCCATGGCAGTTCAGTATCCAGGTGTGTTCCATAATAATGGGAACAGGGACTGCCTCTGACATGAACTGATTGGCCTGCTCTTTGATCACCTCACCCTGATGGGGGAGCAGCCTTACTAGGCCACAGAGGAAGACAGTGCAACCACTCCTGATGAGAGTTGATAGACTAGTATCAGAAGGAAGGAAAGGAAGACCTTCCCTATCAGTGGACTTGGGGAGGAGCATGTGTGGAGAAGGGGGAGGGAAGGTGTGATTGGGAGGAGAGGAGGGAAGGGTTTATGGGAGGGGATACAAAGTGAATAAAGTATCATTAATAATAAAATAAATAAATAAATAATTCATCATTTGATATTTCTTGTGTAAAAACAAAACCCTCTCTCTTGAGTCTTCCTTTGGAGAAAAAGGAAAAGGGAGATATTGAAGATGGAGGAGCTTCAGAAATCTCCAGGAACAGAAGTGTTAGGCAACGTTCAGGCTAAAATACCCAGTACTTTTGTATTTTGCTTTCCTGCATCTATGGTAGATACAAAAATATACACAATGCCAGGTAGCATACATCTCTAATCCAGCACTCAGGATGTAGTCAGGAGGGAAGCCTAGGCTACAAAGAGAGACCCTGTCTCAAAAAAAAATATAAGCAAACATAATCTCTCCAAACTAGACTCCCCCAAAATAACAAAAATGAAAGCAAAAACACACCATGGTGTTAGAAGCATGATAGAGGAGAAGCATTTCTACATGCATTAGAGAATAAAATAAGATGAAGGAGAGGAAAAAAAATTTACCTGGGCTAATTATGACATGGTTTGCCACCAATACCTAGGTACTATGATTACTATGTAACAGAATAAAAATTAGCTATGCCAATATCTTTTTAAATTAATTAACTATTTACTACAAGCCAATTAATATCTTACAGTAACTTGTCTAGTTCTTACTGACTGTGACCTCACCCATTCTCTGTCTTACCTCACAGAATGTGAAGATAGAGCCCTAACAACTAATTCGTTTAGGATTTAAGGACACAAACTCCCTTCTGGGAGGGTGTGTGTCATCCTCCTGCTCTACCAAAGGAAACAGACAGACCCCACACCTTTCGAAGCTCCAGTTGAGACTGACCTTTAGGCTAACGTGGAGGGTAACGTAACACCCTGTGGGATAGGTCATGCCACATTGCATGCCAGGTACTTTCCTGTTTATGTATGTTAACTCTAAAAATATATATCCCCTTCATTTAAATGTGCAGATTTAATTTTTGCGTGCGTTCTTTTACATCTGTGTCCTGAAATCTTTATGCATCACAGTTATTCTGAGATCATTTATTAAGTGCCTCTGGTGTGCCAAGTGTCTGCCAAGGCTGTGAGGGATGCTGATAATGAGGTCTAAGTCATAAGGGGTGGGCGTGAGTGTATGAGAGCACAGAGCAGGGGCCTTGCTGGCCTGGTTGTCAGTGCAGGGTTGAGGACAGTGGTATAAAAGTTTTTGTTTGTTTGTTTGTTTGTTTTTAAGAGATTATACCTAAGCTCAACCTTAAAGGACGTCATTCAGAAAGGTTTGGGCCTTTGGAAACAGAAGAAAGACCAACTAATGTGCTTACCCTCATTGCCACCATTTTTATTTCTACTGAGCACACTTAGCATCTGGTAGATGTATCCAGCCATTCACCAGAGCCCCAGAAAGCAACATCTGTCTTTTTGAGGGTTCCAAGTGCATTTTGGAAGGATTGTTCTTCCAAATCCTTCTTTCTGTCTCCTGTTAAGAAAATACTGCAGGGCCAGGAGAGCAATTAACCAAAGCCAGTAATTAGCTTTTCCCTGGACGGGTGCTGTGGACTGAGGTTTCCTGCCTGATGGAATTTGGTGTGGCTTGTTGTTTTCTTTGGTGGCAGATTTGCTGGTCACCCAGATGCCTTGTTTTCTGAGCTTCTGTTAGCCGGAGATTTCAAAAACTTAAGTCATGGTACTGTGTGTGTGTGTGTGTGTGTGAACATTTTGTTCTCAAATGCCCAATACTTCTTTCCTAGATATTCCTGTTAGTACAGGATCTTCAACTTTTTCAGCATGTAGTAGTTACTTACCTTCTGCAACTGAAAGAGCAAATGAATGAGTAAATGGATGAATAAATGAATGAATGAGTAAATAAAGGTAACTGTTAAATTCTTTCTTGTTTCAGTGTTCCATTTCCACCAAATAAAACTGATCTCAAAACAGTTTTAGCTTCCAAAGAGAAGGGCCACAGGAAACAAGGACTTTAAACCAGTTATCTGTGAGACTAAACATGTCATATTGGAGGAGGGAGGGCCAAGAACAAGTTGCATTTTTTAATGAGTAGTTCAGGTCCTAAACATACACAAAACTTAAAGGAAAACAGAAGCACATCTCTAAACGAAAATATGGTTGAATGGCAAACACAGAAGAGTGAGTTACCCCAGATGACATCCATGGCAAGCCAGCAGCTGCCCACCTGGAGCAGATCAGAGAGGGAGAGAGCTTGTTCCCTTGGCCATATTCTAATACAGGGGCTGCCTTGGCTATGGAGCTATTATTTGAAACAGCAATGAAATACATGGAGGTGTGACCTAGCAGTGATTGCTGATGAGGTGGGGACCTGCCAAGGTGAAAGGTGCTTGGGGGGGCTCAGCTTTGCTGCTCCAGGGTGCCTCTGGTGAGGTCTTCAGTGTGCTGCTTTATCTCCTGCATTGGGTTCTGATAGGTCCAAGGAGTCAAAGAGCATTGTTCTTTCCTATGTTATAGCTCCAACAGCGAGGAATGACTAGGTAGGTTGATTTGATCTAGAAATTACACTGAAATGCAAATAGTCCTTAGGCTGATAATTGTTATGGAATGAATTCAGGGATTATTTAAAAACACCATGTGGGGGTTGGAGGGTTAGCTCAGTCAGTAAATTGCTCAACTTACAGGCACGAGGGCCTGTATTATTGTTGTTATTATTATTTAAAGCATGGTACAAAGGTGTTTGCTTATAACGCCAGGGCTTGGGAAGCAGAGACAAGATCACTGGAGCTGAATGGCCAGTCAGCCTGAGCTTCTTGGTGAACAGTTCCTGAGGAACAGCACCTGCGATTGTCCTCTGGCCTCTACCCACACCTAGGCACCCACACTCACACTAACTCTCACACACGTACAGGAGAAGCTAACCATGCTAACCCTTTGATCTTGGAGGAAGGTGATGGTTTCAATCTTCCATTTAGGGGCTAAGTAGTCACATCGCCAGCCTTAGCACTTCGACCCGTCAGGAATCTTTGCACAAGCCACTGCCCGCTGCACCAAGAAACCTCTTCCAGAAAGATCGAAGGCAAGCAGCATCTATGGATATAAACACAGATATTTAGAAGCCTGTTTGATGACAAGTCCATTTAGCCTCAACAATAGCAGTTTTGTTTTTCCCTGAAGCTTTTTGCGCTTTTCTTCAGACAGGGTCTTGAATAGGCCAGCTTTGTGTCAGATTCGCTATGAAGCCAAGGATGACCTTGAACTTCAGACCCTCCTCTCACCACCTTCCCAGTGCCAGAATTTTAGGTATGCGTCATGATGCCCAGCTAAAATCAAATGGTTGTAAGCATTAATTCTCCTAACTTAGTATGTGTTTTGGCTACTTGTAAATCTGGCTTGAGGATCCCGCTATAGATGACAGAGCCTAGATAGTAATTTGAAAACCATGACCCAATTCCAACCACACATGGGTTGCAGGTCATTATGTGCTATGGTTTAAACCAAAAATCATCCCCTCGGGCTGTTTGTTTGTTTGTTTGTCTGTTTTACATGTATGCTGGTGACACTATTTTGGAAGGTTATGGAACCATTAGGAGTTGGGGCCCAGCTGGCAGAAGGAAGTCATTAGGGCCTTTGAAGGTCACAACGTCCTCAGCCATGCTCTGTACTTCCCGGTCTACCATGATGCCAACAACTTCAGCCACAGACTCTGCTGCTCTGCCTTTCCTACCATCACAGGCTAAGAACCTTCAAAACTGTGAGCCAGACCGAATCTTTCCTCCATTAAGCTGTTTTCGTTCAGTGTTGTGGTCACAGGCACAGGAAAGTAGCCCGTTAGCATTCCACCCTCCCAGCTCCCTTTTTGGTGTTCTGAGACAGGGTTTCTCTGTGTAGCCCTGGCTGTCCTGGAACTCACTTCATAGACCAGGCTGGCCTTGAACTCAGAGATCCTCCTGCCTCTGCCTCCACCGGGCAGTGCCTCTTACAGTAAAGGGGAAGAGACAGCAACTAAATTTAAGTATGTTTAGGAAGAGCACACGGCCTGAGACCCTGGCACAGACACCAGTGTTCACTCATTCACAGGTTACAGGAGGCAGCAGCTGCAGCATGCCACTGTAAGGCTGTCTGCAGAAATGTTTTCTGAATTGTTTATATGGATGACCCAAAAGCTAGTCTGTGTCAAAAGTGACTTCCTAAGTTCTCATTACAGAAAGCAAGACAATGGAGATAGAGGGCCACAGAAGTGTGCTCATTTCACAGTACAGACAACTGAACTGGTTCCTGAATTGCCTCTGCCATGTAGAAGTCACCCTTTGTGACTTCATGTCTCTGGCATGTCAACCACAGGAGGCCTTCGTAATGGAAGCCCTGATCTGTTTAGCACGGTGAGATTGAATGACTGTTTTCTCCGTGTGTAAATAGTTGCTTATATAATATATTAGGGTTTTCCAGAGAAACAAGTAATTGGATATATAGACATCTCAGTGGGGATTTATTATGGAAACTGGCTCTCACTCTTGTGGAGACAAAGAAGTTCCATATATCATCCACGAGCTGGACAACGAAGGAAGCAGATGGTATAATCCGGTCTGACAGCAAGGACTGAGAAGCAGGACTGCCAGGGGCAAAGCTCTGAGTCCAAGGCCGACAGCGTGAGAACGTGGCAGCCGCCGGCCAGAGTCCCTGGGTCTGAAGGCCCAAGAGCCTGGAGTTCTGATCCTTGGAGGCAGAGGAAGACAGGTATCTGCACTGAAATGGGGAGGGGAGTGAATGAGTTTGCCTTCCCTCTGCTCCTTCATCCTGCTCAAACCCTCAATGGGTAGGATGAGGGCTACCTGCAGAGGTGAGGGAAGGCCATCTTTGTCTGTCTACTTGTTCAAATGAAAGACCTTCGCAGACACCCACAGGATTAATGCTTTTCAGCAGTGTAGTGCCCTTCAACTCAGTCTAAGCGACACCTAACATGCAGGAAATGCAATTAACTCCAGAGGAGGAAAGGGTTAACAGTGACGTTGACTTTTGGCACAAGTGGAACTGATTGTCTACTGTGAGTTACTCAGGAATACTCAGTATCCCTTGAGTAGCAGCGGTCTCTCTTACTTGGAATCGATACATTTATTGGGCCTATGCACCAAGCATAGCTGAGGGGGTCCTGGTAGGAGCAACTTCTCTGGAAAGTCTTTACTCAGGAGGGTTGGTGGTTCCCTCCGTAATCACACAGAGTCCCCTTCTGTTAACCTTTCCCAGCCTGAATAATGTAGCCAGGAGATTCAAAGGCTATGTATGATTAAGGCGCATTGCATGCAAATGCCTGAGAGGAGGGATTAGATACTCAGGTGGGTGTTAACAGACCCTCAACATCCTCTCTTCCTATAAGGGAGGGTCAGTAGCCTACAAGCTGACTATGATGGACTCTTCACAAATAAGCATAGCTTATCTCACAAATATGGCAGCAATTTGGCCTGGTAGATAGTGCTTTGCAGGAGTAAATCATAAAAGATTATGTTACTGTTTATTTAAGAAACGAAGACACTCGACCGAAAAATTATTAGGAATTTGACAAGGTATTCAAGGTAAGTGTTCACAGATGGATAGTTTTTATACCAAATGTTAAGAAAGGTATTTGAAAAATCATGTTTAGAATTAAAATGTTCTGCACAAATTTCAGAAGAGTTTGATAGATAAGTGTTTTAGGTTTAGTTTAGCTGGGCATGGGTGGCGCATCCCTGTAGTTCTAGCACTTGGCAGATAAAGGAAGCAAGATCAGGAGTTGAAGGCCAGCCTCGGCTACATAGAAACACAAGGCCAGCCTGGGTTACATGAAACTCATTCTCCAGAAAAGAAAATTAAATATAGTAAAATAAAATGAAAAAAGGGTTTTCAAAAAGCAAACATCACCATGAAAGCAGAACGGTGATTGATCTGTCAGAAAAAAGGAGGGAGAGCAGGAGGGTGGGAGGAGGCGGGTGAGGATGAGAGGGACGGGTTTCTATATATGACAGAGAAGCCGCACCCGTGGAATCTCAACAATACGGTCACCTAAACAGGATCTTGACAACGACAACACCAGCCGACATGTCAATGTGGAAGGGGGGTTGGAATCTCACAAGGTCTCACCTCTAGATGAAGAGTTACAAGGAATTAATGGCCACTGAGAAAGAATTTTGTCTTCTCCAGGGAGGAGCTCCTTGACAGGTTATCCAACCTCAAGGGGTCAGCCCCAAACACATGCACGAGAGTAATGCTGAAGGGACTCAGCAGGCTGCATTTGTATGAAGCTCAGGAGCTGAACTTCCAGCACATTTCTCTCAGCCTTGTCATCTTCCAGCCTCCCACCAGAATAGCTCAGTAAGCTTTGCTCACTGCACACAAGGATGAAAACGTCACAGATAATATACAAATGTGTGTGTGTGTGTGTATTTGTGTAACAAGCATTAGAGAAGAGGTCATGAACTGAGCGGGAGTCGGGGGTTAGGAGAGAAGTTGAAGGGGGAAGCAGGAGGGGTAGAAAAGATGTCAAGGCGGCACTCATGTATTGAGACTCTATGGGGAACTGGGCTAAGGGACGTTCCAATTATATTCTGGCTTACCTGTGAAGGATGGAGATGTGCTTGCAGGCTCAACTGGATTTGCTCAGTGCGTTCCAGCTTCCATTCACACATTTTTTTTTGTTTGACTTAATTTTTCACTAGCTCAGCATTTCCCCCACCCCCGACCCCCCAATTTACAACAAGCCAGCAAGAAGAAACTGTCGCTCTTGGAATTGCTCAGGTTGAACGTTTTGGAATCTAGTTTTATGGCAGCTTCTCCTCCCCCTGCTTCCTACTACTTTTTATTCCACCCTTATTCCTTTAAGAAACAATTTCTCCCTGTCACCCAGTCCACTCAACAGCAGGACACTTTGCCTGAGTTGTACACACTCCTTGAGCTTCAAGTGTAATAAATGCTTCACAGCTCTGTCATCTGGAAAAAAAAATGAGCAAGTACCACACCGTGCTAGACCATAGCTGGCACTCAGCTTGTCTTAAAGGCAGAAGCTGATAATGAAGAGTCTTTCTCCCCTTGACCCACTAACCCAACCTCTCTCTCTCTTTCTAGATCAGGCTGTGGAGTCAGTAATGTCTGGACACTCTACTGGCTCGCTCTGGCACATGTTGATCCAAGTATGGCAGGAGCTGGGATAAAGATGCTCAGTTGGCTTATCTGGGTAATGCACGTTTCTTATAGCCTTTTCTCTTTCTGGAAAGAAATTACCCATAGCAGCCGTTAACCCACTCACCAGTCATGCTTCGCCTCTGCTCCTACTGACACTGATCTGGAGTCTGGGAACCACTGGGAAGTCCTATGAACCCTAGGTGGTGCCTACTTTTATCTCTGTGTGTAGTTCAGATATAATCAGCTCTTCTGCGTTTTCCTCCAATGAGATCCTTTGCTTTTTATCAACAATTTCCCCTTTCTTGTTTTTGCCTAGATGTTAGATCTTATGGGTTCATTCATTTCACTTTTCAATTTGCCCTCACGGCTCCCCACCCCAGGTGTCTTTTCTAATTATATCTAGAGCAAGCCAGCCCTGCCCACAGGACAAACTGCCAAGCACCTCCTGAGGCGGGGCCTGGCTACAGAGCCTCACCTCTTCTTCATATCCTTTGAGTTCCACCCCATGTGACTTGCTCTCCCGCCAATCGTAAATCATGTCAGCAGTTAAAATTTCATAAGCTGCTACACAGAGTGCTGCACCTAGTCCGGGAAGTGAAGCATCTCTTCGACTATCACCCTTTCCAAAAGAGCACCTCACATTGTTCTGAGTTCTTCCTGATGATGGCTCCCATGCTTACTGCTCGGGAGAGACTCCATCATCTCAGTATATGTCTAATGCATGCTGTCTCTTTTAGGTCCCCTTGTTTTGCTCATTACAGACACAGAGGTACCGCTTAGGTTTAAGACATCTGTCTGGACATCTTCAATGTCTGCTTTCCTCTGCCTCTTGCTTAACACTGCATTTTACTGCTTTCTCAGATCCTGAAATACTTTAAACTACTTATTATCCTGCCCCTTTGAGTTAGAAATGTTCAGGCTATTCCCTACTGCTTGTGTGTGTGTAGTGTGAGACAGAGAGAGAGAGAGAGAGAGAGAGAGAGAGAGAGAGAGAGAGAGAGAGAGAGAGAGAGAGAGAGAGAGAGAGAGAGAGCACCAGCGAGAGAGTTTTCAATCAGTTGAATATTTTAAGTATTTTAAATATTAAAGTATTTTAAGTAGTAACATAGTGTCCAGTTCTTTCTTTTTGGAGGATGGTAGCTGGGTGTTAGAATTCAGGGTGGAGTCTTTAAAAAAATGTGCCCACTTACGTACCCTTCCCACCGCAAACTGGTCTGGATTAGAGGAGTTTGCAGTTGGGCTATGAGCCTCTGTGTCTTTATAAAAATTCTGGGGGAATCTAAGCACATGTGCTGTGTAGTGAAGTGATTCCTTTTAGTTTAAACATTCCATCACGAAGGAGGATCGGAAAGTAAACAACTCAGAGGTCTCAAAAAGCTTTTGAAACTTACAAGATTCACAAGGTCTCGGCCTCTTCAAGGTTTTATAAGCAGTAAGAGCTGCTGAGAAGATGAGACTCCTCGACCTGTCAAGCTGCCCAGAAGTCATGAAGAGAGGTTCAAGGGTCCAGATTTTATGAGCAGTCACTAATGTTAGGGTGGGCTTCCAAGTGATACACCTGTTTTAAGTTGTCCACGTTCCTGTATGTAACCTTTCACCCATACTCCTGTAAGCGACACAGAGTAAACTCTGGCTTACCAAGTTGAACCTTGGTGATACCGTTACTTTGGTCTATACTTGGTTCTCTATGTGGTTTGAGAAGATGTTTGTTTATGCCTCCCCAGAAATAGTGTCATACAACAACACATTCCAAGGAGAGAATCATACCCAGGTCTTTTCTCAGTCTAGCGTAGACTGGCTGGCCCTAATGGGTTCCAGTGTCCTGGCCTCATAGGCACCGATCCTGTGCTCTGGTTTCCGTTAGCTCTCAGTGCCAACAGAGAGGACATTTAAGCTGGAATTTGGATACATGGGAAGGTTGAAGGGCAACCATGGAAGGAGAACTTTGGATACAGTTAAGGGCAAGATGAAGGGACAGAGGCAGGACCACTGGCTGGATTACTGTTCAGGAAAGACATGGTGAAATGGAGTTTAGTGTGGGTGCTTGAGAGGGTAGTGGGAGACCAGGCGGTGTGCGGGACAGGGCCCAGAGTGTAGTTTTATGCCATAGATGAAGTTGTGATGGAGTCCAGCCCTTAGGTATTTCTCACAATACCACCCCTGTAAATAAATACTACTTCCGTAGTTTCTTTTTTATCTTCAGGGTAGATCATTTCTTAGGCAATTAAGGCTACACTTTGCTTTTAATAGTCTTCCTTAGGGGCTGTGATATTGAATATTCTTTTGAATTTGATGGGGTTTAGAGTAATCCAGAGGTTACTCTATGTTAGAGGTTGTGTTTGAGAGGTTTAGCTCAAGTGGGGAGCTGTAAGCTTGGTGTGGGCATCACCATTCCATGGGCTGGAGTCCCAGGCTGAATAAAAAGGGTTATAATGCCAGCGCTCACTCGCTGATTCCTGACTGCTGACGACCAGCCACTCTCTGCCCCTCGGCCTTGATTTCTCTGCCTTCATGAACTCTACCCCCTCCACATTGTGAGTCAAAACAAATCCTTCCTTCTATGAGTTGATTTTTGTCATGCGTGTGGTCAGAAGCAATGATGAAATAACTGTTTGGGAGCTATAATCAGACAGTTGGCTCCTGCCACCAATGTTGTTCAGGGTCCTATTCCGTATGCCCTTGGGATCCCACACATTGGAGCAGAGGCCATCTCTCACCTGCTGGCCAGGGGCAATCGACAACAGCAAAGCAGGAGGAGCTCTGTTTTCCTGGTGTGGTTTCTGCCAGCAGCTGTTTTGTTGTATTTTGGCTGAGTTTTCCGGTTCTCACTTACAAGGGAAGATAGGGTGAGAAACGAAGAGTTTGTTTGTAGTTAGCCGTTCTCCAGATATAATTGGTCAGGCCTAAGTTTTCCACATTTTTGGGCCAAGAACATTGAGGCTTAAATGAAGTTAAGTAACTCACCCGCGGCCACAAAATAGCAAGTGGTGGAACTGGGCTGGAAAACCAGGCCTCCCCGGCCCCAAACCTCTGCTTCTTTCCTTACCACCTCAGGCTGTCTTTGCGGAAGGTCTGCCAGGGGGATGGTGAAGCATTCGGGGTAAGGCTAAGACTCTTTGCAGTTTTGCTCAGACACGAGTCTAAAGGCATGTCTGGGAAGAAGCTTAGTTTATTGGAGGACTCGGGAATGGACTGAGATCAAGTGCACGTGGTATCTGAGATATGGGTGCTGAAGGTAGTTGGGATGGCTGCAGCCTGACTCTGCTTGCCTCACAGTTTCACCCAGCGCATCCTGGGATGCGTTGTTCAGTCTGACATAGCAGTGACTCTGTAGACTTATCAATGTCCGTTCTTTCTAGTTCACTGTTGTCTTCCTGGATGAGTGAAGAGGGAAAGCCAGCCGGCACACCTCTGAGGGTTTTCTTCAGTTGTTCCTGGTAATTTTGCAGGGTGTCTCCGGTTGGTATTTCTTTTTCTTAGTGCTCCTGGGCATATGTAAGGGAAGAATGAGCCTACTGTATCTGCTGATACAGCTTGGCCTACCAGGTTCTGATAGTGAGTGAGCCCATGGGGGCAGGGTCTACCTGTGCAGTGACCCCATGCATAGAAAGAGCTGGAGAGATGGCTCGACAGTTAAGAACACTTGGTGCTCTTGTAGAGGACCAGGTTTGGTCCTTAGCACTGACATGATGGTTCATAACTCCCAGTGACTCCTGTTCTAGGGGATCTGATGTCCCTTCTAGCCCTTGTGGGTACCAGGAATGCACATAGTGCTTACACGTATGCAGGCAAAATACTTGTACACATGAAATGAAAATAAATCTAATAGAAATTGGTGAGATAAATACCAGTCATTGGTTCCACATGCACTTTTCTAGGTTAGCGAGGAACTCCCCCCCCCCCCCCCCAGTTCAACAGACAGTGTGGAGAGAAACTCTATCCATGACATGTCTTTCTGTTTCTTCTTTTACCGTGCCACTTACCATTTTAGGGTCTCTTTGTCTCTTTTTGTTCTC
>CM053748.1:17392206-17445955 GCA_028658305.1 Pachyuromys duprasi
CATCTGGGAAGTTCCTGAGAATGGTGGGCCCTGCTTGTTTTGAAGTTCTCCTGGTCCATGGTCCAGGTGGGCTATCTATGACTGGGAGGGACATGACAGTCAGAGACTGACAGTCTTCAATAAAGCTGAGGGCACAAAGAAGTCAGAGACAGGCTGCCTTTCTCGGAAGCTTAACCTCAACCTCACCTCCCTGACCCCAGCCGAGGGTTTACCCAGCGGTCACTGAGTGAGGAAGAGACTGGAGGTAGCAGACTTTTCGTAAGTTCCACTTCTTTCAGCTTCCACGGTATTTCTTCCAGGTATTTGAAGCATCCTGGGTGTGAGTGAGGAACTGGGAACAGGAGTGTTTGATTTTGTCTGGGGTTCAGCTGTGCAAAGGGGTCAGCTTCTTCCGTGTGCGTGGGCTCTGCTGAAAGTGAGAGGTTACAGTCACAGGGCTATTTACAAACAGAGCACAGTTTGGCTTCACAGTCAGCTTATACAAACAGAAGAGCTTATTTTTGAAAAGCATCCCCATCCTTTTGATACACAGATGGGGTTTTCCCTCCTCGTCAGTCATGGGAAGGACAGAAATGTCTTTAGTGACTCTATTTTGTTTGCACCTCCCCTTCCCCATTTTTGTAGTACAGGAGGGTTAAAACCCTTAAACCCCGAGGGTTACAGAATTTTAAGGTGGAGATAACCAAGCAAATTCCTTCTCACTGAGCTGTCAAAGAAATCAGAAATCTCTAAGAGTTAAGTTGCTAAAGGAGAAAAAAAAAATGGGCAAAGCAAAGCAAACCACACACCGAGAAGATGCCTATCTAAGAAGGGTGGAATTAAGGAGGGCAAGATGCTACTGGTCCTAGTTTGCTCTCTGTTGTTGTGATAAACATGACCCAAAGCCACTTAGGGAGGAAAGCGATCATTTTAGCTCACAGGTTACAACCCACTCTCAAAGAAAGCCAGGGCAGGACTTTCAAGGCAGGACGCTGGAGGTGGAAACGGAAGCAAGAGACTGTGCGGGAAGGGAACTGGCTTACTTTCTGTGACTGGTTGTGCTCGCTCACGCCCGCTCAGACACCTCAGAACCACACGCCCAGGTGCCAACGCGATGCGGGCGACTTCTCAACGGAGCTCCTTTTCCCACGTGTCTGTAGCTTGCATCCCACTGGGAAAGCCCCAGCAGGGCCATATCTTAAAGTGTTGAAGTTATGACTCAGCTCTCCTTCATGTTCAGTTTTTCTAAAGTTACATGCTCTACATTTGTGATACGTGGGACTGTGGAATTCATAACCTCTCCTTTGCCTAAAGCTAAGCTGTGTGATGGCGCTTCAGCCAATGAAGCAAAATCTGTCTCCTCCAGTTTTCCTCAGATGTTTCCATCTCTGTCATCAAGTTTTTCTTTCATGGGACTTATTTTTTTTTTTAAGTAATATGATTGTGATTGTTTTGTTTTGTTTCTCAAGGCAGGGTTTCTCTGTGTAGCCTTGGCTGTCATGGAACTCACTCTGTAGTCCAGGCTGGCCTCAGACTCAGAGAGATCCATCCGCCTCTGCCTCTAGAGGCATGTAGCACCAATGGTATAATTTATCCTAATGTTTTCAATTGAAACTGTATTGTGAAATTGTTCTTACACTAACAAAAATTTGAATTGTAATGACTGCAAAGAGTTACATACTTATTTCTCTCTTATTGAACATTTAGGTTATTTATAGTTTTAACTGTGAAATGGCAAAACAGTGACTCCAAACAAACTTTATCTCTCATTTCCTCAGACTGTCTTAGGAGCTTACTACTGGGTGAAATTGTATGGATATTTTTAGAGGAATTTATGTATATTATGTTTATTCTTCACGAAACAGTCTGAGGTAGAAATCAGTGTGCAGGACTTTATTAGGGGCCACTCCCAATGCCCACGAGAGGATGAGGGTAGAGGAACAGCCATTCTCTGTAGTAGAAGGTATATAACACCTGGGGAGGAAACAGAACGGTGATGATTTGTGACGAGGTCATCTTTTTCTTATTTCTGACCAACCACTGTTTAGTATGATGAGGTCGTTATCCACTGTAGACTGTGATGAGGTCATTATCTAATGTTGAGCACAATGACGTCATTATCCACTGTTGAGTATGACATTAATTGTGAGCTCTTTGTATCTGGTCTTTATTATGTTCCAGCCATTTCCTTCTACACATTTTTTTTTTGAGAGTTCTCATCATGAAAGGAGCTGAAAATTTTAAATAATTTTTCTTTATTGTTATTAATTATTACAATTTATTCACTTTGTATTCTGGTTGTAGCCCCCTCCCTCATCTCCTCCCAATCCTACCCTCCTTCCCTCTGCCCCCATGTCCCTCCTCTAGTCCACTAATAGGGGAGGTCTTCCTCCTTACTAGGGAACCCCCTCCTTTCTAGGGAACCCACATGGAGACTGAGCTGCTCATGGGCTATATCTGAGCATGGGGTCTAGGTCCTCTCCCTGCATAGTCCTTGGTTGATTCATCAGTTTCTGCAGGCCCCCTTAAGCCCGGATATTTTGGCTCTGTTGCTGTCCTTGTGGAGTTCCTGTCCCCTTTTCTTCCATAAGATTCCCTGCACTCTGCCCAAAGTTTGGCTCTGAGTCTCAGCATCTGCTTTGATGCTCTGATTTGCAGACTCGTTCAGAGGCCCCTGTGGAAGGCTGCTTTCCTGCTCCCTGTCTTCATCTCCTACTTTCAATGTCTATCCTGTTTACCCTTCTAAATGAGAATTAAGCCTCTTGCCTAGAGTAAGAGAGGTTGAATTTTGTCATTGTCCTTTCTGCCTTTAAAGAGATGATCATGATTCTGTCCTTCATTCTGTTACTGAGGTATGTCCCTGATTGACTTATACCTGCCAGTTGGGTCATTTTTGTTCCCTGCGTGACAATGAAACTCGATCATGGCATGTCATTGTTTAGTGTGCTATTGAATTTGATTTGGTAATATTAAGAATTTTTACATCTATATCATCAGGGTCTGTAATTTTCTAAGTGTCTTTAACTGACCTTGTTGTCAGGGTAACACTGGCCTCAGAAAATGAGCCTATAAATGTTTCCCCCTCTTTGATGTTTTGGAAGAGTTTGATAATGAGTAGGGATTGGGCATAATTCTTTCCATGTTTGTTAGAGTTCCTTAGTGAAGTCATCTGTTTCTGAGCTTTTTTTTTTGGTGGCGGGGGCAGGGAGAGGCTTTTGATTATGTATTCAATATTCTTGTTTATTATCAGGCTGGTCAGATGTGTTTCTTCAGAGTTGAGCCATGGCTGGTTGTATGTTTCTAGGAGTTCATCTGGTGTTTGCTTTTAGCAGACCCTATGGCCGTTGGCACTTCTAAATCATCTGTTGTAACATTTCCTCCTCAATTACACTTTTCTCTCTTTGAACACTCCCTTTGTTTATTGCTTTATCTAACTACAGATTCGCCAATTTCATTAACTTTTAAAAATCACTAACCATGTTTCATTGATAAAACTTATGAAAACTTACATACGCGCTCTTTTCCTTCTTCTGCCTATTATCTGTTCCCAACATGTCCTTATTCTCATAAAGAGCTCATGATGGTTCCTTGTTTCCTCCACTATTCAAGTCATCCTGGGTCTTGAATCCCTCAATATATAGAGTCCCTTTTCCTCAAGATATGGCTATTTGGATAAATGGCAGCAGGACCTGTTAGGGAAATGAAGCAACGACTGTCTTACATACTTGGCTCTGCAGTGTATCGGCTGCTTCTTCAGCCAAAAGGAGGACTATATAAAACTGGTTAGTTCTAGAACCTGGGAAAGTGATCCCAACTTTCTCTTCTTTTATTATTAGATTTTAAATTATTATTATTATTCTTTAATTATAACTGAATGAAAATGAGGACACCACTGCTCCTAGATACCTAGGTCGAAAGTGAGAGCACAGCCAGAGACATCTTGGAGAGTCCATACTGAAAGGGATCAGAAGAATAGACTGAGTCCTGAGAGGAGGGGTGGGGGAGGGAGAGGGAGGGAGGAAGAGAAGAGCAAAGGACAAGAAAGGGAACTAAGAGACGGGGAGAACCAAGAGGAGCCTGTAGACAGAGAGGCCAAAAGGAGGCATGGTCAAAGGGCTGACTTATATGGGAAAGAGGAGTTGGGGGAAGGGAAGCTAAGCTCAGGGGCTGGTAGGGGGTGGTAGTGAGAAGTGTGGAGAGGAGCCAGGACTCTGTAACAGGTGCCTACAATGCTGGGAGATGCTGAGAGAACTTGGTGACCAGTTTCTGCTTTGATACAGTTAGCCATTTGTTCTGGGTTTCCTTGGGACCTAACAACAATGTGATTACATCATTTATTCCTTCTCTTTCTTGCTCCCAAACCCTCCCACTTACACTTCCTTGTTCTCTTTCAAATTCGTGACCTTTTACATCAGTTATTGTTATATGCACACACACACACGTACGTGTTCAGTCCATATAATGTTTCTTAGGTATTTATGTTTTTAGGGCTGACTAGTATTGGATAACCAGTTGTGCTCCTCTCTGAGGTAGACTATCTCCCACTCTCAGCATTCCTCAGTTGCTTGTAGTTCCTTGTGTAGGGCTGAGTCTCCTGGGCTTTCCCCTGCCCACATTGGCCAGGCTATTCTGCTGTCCCTGTTTAGCTCATGTTTAGGCAGTCATGTTATAAGACTTTATGTGTGTAGCTTCTAACATTCCTAGGAGATGCAGTCTCAGAGTAAATCTCCCGTGTCTCTGGCGCTTACAGTCTGTCTCCCCGACCATTCCACAGTGATTCTAGAGCCTTTGTTGGTGGGGTTGTATTGTAGATACATCTGTTGGAACTGGCCTCTCTGCAACTCTGCATTTTGATTGGCTGTGGTTTTCTGTAATGGTCTCCATCTCTTGCAAAGACAAGTTTCCTTGATGAGGGGTGAGGACTACACTTATACACAGTTATGGGGACAAATATTTAGAACTAGTTGGGAGTTTTTTTTTGCTTTAATCACATGAAAGATTCATGGCTTCCATAGCCCAGGGTAGTTAATAACTGTTTATTCTCATGTCCAGCCCATTCCAGTGTGGACCATCCCCATGGGGCTTCTTGTCCTGTTTTTAATTCCTCTCATTGGTATAGTAGATACAATGTCCTCTTGACTTCCCATAGAACATAGCTGGATGGTTACTTTTCTAGATTTCACTATATACCCATATTTCAAAACCCCCGAACCCTCAGCTCTTTACACTCTCCCCCTGCCTCCATAAGCTATATCTGGCTTTTTCTTCCTTATTGTATGCCACTGCTGTTCCCTAGTTTCCAAGAGACATCCTTGCAGATTACTAGCACAGGCTGCCTGGTGCTTACTGGTGATGGCACCTGTGTTGTAGGACAGAGGTCCTCTTCCTCATTCATATTTATAACATATTTTTCTTCACCCAGCCCATTGAGCCTCTAGTTCTGCTTTGAAGCTTACTGATAATTGCTCTGGCAGGTCTTGCCCTTCTGCCCATTCCCTCTCCCTTGCTAAAAACCTTTAGATTATTAACATTCCCGAAGCTAGCCCCCAAGGTCCATTCCCTTATTTGGCCATTTGAGGCTGACTACCTATGTCCAGTATTGAAGTCCAGCAATCAAAAGCCCCGTCTTGGCTCACCCAATTAACATGCTCAATCAAAACATACCGCCACATCCTTCCCTGTTCAGAGACCTCCTGTTTTTTCCCTCTACAGAATCACACCTGCAAGGCCATTCGCTGCTGTTTTTCTGTCTGAAATCAGCCACTTTACTCCCCCAACCCAACAGCATTAGCTTAATAAAGGATCTCTCTGTGAAAACAGGTGGTTGGGTGTCAAGAATTAATTAATTAATTAATTAATTTCTGGTTAATCAGGAATTTGGGAAGGAGCACCCCACTGTTTGGGGGTTCCTTATTTTTCAGTGCATCAGCTCAGACTACTCCCATCTAAAAACCTCTCAGGGTTCCATCTTTCCCCAACTGCAACCCCACCTGGAGTTGAAAACTCAGCCTTTTCTCACATCTTCTTCACTTGTAATTAAAGTCGAGGTCTTAGCCGAAGCTCGTTCTACACCTGGCAGCACAGGCCAGTCTCTTTTTATTGGTCCTCTGGCTCTCAGACTTCAATTTCAGCTCACAGTTGATAGCCTTAGATTTAAAAAAAATTTTTTTTTTGTCTTTCTTAAAACCCAATAGTTAGTGCTCAGTAATTGCAGTTTCCTGGAAATTTCTCAGGTGCTGGAGACAGCATCCACTTCTTTCTTCTTAGATCCTACTCTGCCTCGTCATTGGTGAGCGTTGCGCCATGTGCACTAGCAGAACATATGAAAGCTGCACATACTTCGTCAATGATGCAGCCTCTGTTGTTCATGCACCTGCAGATGATACAGCTCCTGAGTATCACTTTAGAATCAGCTTTCTGAGACCTCTCCTGATAGCCACCATTTTAGCCCAAGTTTCCCAGAAAACACTCCAAGGCAGAGATTCATTAGCATGATAATATTTTTAGAGACTAAAGATTCTATTCTTTAAAGAATAGAATTGGACCAAGAAAGGGGTTGGATTTTTACAGGGCATAATATTAGTGGCTTTTGTTGGTTTCTGCTTTCGATGGTGTGAGGATGTCCCACAGTCAAGTGAAGGAACTGGACCTTTGGCTGTCAATCAACCAGTCATTGGCTGTTACTTTTCTCTGGGACATAACCTTCACTGAGGCAACTGCCTTCAGCCAAAGACGACTCTTAGTGAGAGACTCCACTGTGATTTGCTGGCAGATATGGGAGGCAAAATTATAGTCCCTAGAGATGTGTATACCAATTCCTGGAATTTGGGAATATGTTAGGTTTTATGATAAAGGAGCATTACAAGTTGTATCTGTGATTAAAATAGGGACATTATCATGGATTGTCCAGGTGAATCCAATATAATTACCAGGTCCTTACAAAAGGAAGAGGGAAAGAGTGCCAGTGATGTGACATGAGAAAGTTTCAACTCCAAAGACGGAAAGGGGCCATGAGCCAAGAAATGCATGAGACGTTCAAAAGCTGGGAAGGGCAAAAACCCCCCAAACAAAACAGCACAACAAAAATGAAACAGGTAGGTTCTTTCCCAGAAAGGAACTCAGGCTTAGCAACACCTTGAGTTTTAGTCCTTTGAATCCCATTTCAGATTTAAAAACATACAAAATAAAAAAAAAAAACCTTAGAATTGTAACATAACTTGAAAAAAAAACCCACATGCTTAATTTCTTCTTAGAACATAAATAATTGTGTTGAAGTTTGTTACAGTAGCTATAAGAAACCATTACAGCAGACTGTACTAAAACTATGGGATGGCTTCTTTTGTGTGTGTGTGTGGGTGGGCAGTGTGTGTGTGTGGTGTATACAGGTATATGTGCTTGTAAGCATGTGCAGAGACCAAAGAAAGACCTCAGGCCGCCTGCTGCATCGCTTGCTGGCTTGTTTCCTTATGAAGCCTGTAGCTCCTGCAATCCTCCCATCTCGCTTCAGGAAACAGCACTGGTGTGGCAGGTTCACAGCTTCTTTTTGTCTTCATATGGGTATTTGGATCTGAACTCATATTCTCATGCTTGTAGCACAGTGTATATCTATCATATATGCTCTTTGGCGTATGTATGCTATATGTATCATATAGTATAGCATATATAGCAGCAGTGGCTCCTATCCCTTCAGCCGTGGCTCCCGTGGGTCTGCAGAGAGCCTCTGACGGTTACCTTCCACACTGGCTGAATGATGCTGCCTGCAGCACCAAGCATTATCTGGGCCTAAAACTATTTTGTCTTCTCTTTTCTTCTGTGTGTGCTTGCCATATTCCTAACACCATGATCCATTTCAACCAGTTTCTGGTGAAACTTTTGAGGTCAGATTTTCCACCCAGGGCTGTAGCTGTTTCCCATTGCCCATGCCGTGGCATGGGAACACAGCGATCCAAGTCTGTTAGCCTCGCTTTGGCCTGACTTTCGGTTGCTTCTGCGTGCGCTGTCCAGATCAGCTTTCTGCCTTTTGTCTCTCTTGGCAAACCGCTTGTCCTTCATAGCTTCCCTCTGTTGTTCTAACTGGCATGTGTCTCATACCAGCGAATGCCTCCGGGCCAGCTCATCTAGTGCTCAGGCATTGAGGGATGCTCCACTTCAAGCTGTAAATTTAGTGTCTAAAACGTAAAAAAACAGAAATGGAAAGCCTGGATTGTGGGGGCTCAGTGTTAGGATGCTTGCCTAGCAAGTGCTAGGCCTTCCTCGGGTCTGATCCCTAGAAATACACATACACATACACACACACACACACACACACACACACACACACACACACGCATGCACGCACACACACAGATACAAAATTAAAAACCTATCTGAGGGCTGGAAAGATGGCTCAGGGGTTAAGAACACTGGCTGTTCTTCCAATGGTCCTCAGTTCAATTCCCAGCAACCACACGGTGGCTCATAACCTGCTATAGTGAGATCTGGTGCCCTCTTCTGCTGTGCAGGCACACATGCAGGCAGAATGCTGTATAAATAATAAATAAATATTTAATAATAAGAATAAACCTGTTTGAATTCTATCTGTGTATCCAGTCTTCAGCTTCTCCTATCTATCCTCCTTACTGATTACTTATGAAGTTCTATTGGGAAAATCAACAAGCAAAGCCATATCTTTTCCCAGCCCTTTACTTTTCTGTCTCTAGAGAACATGCCCAAACTCTCAGTAACCCTTTTTCTGAGCATCAAAGAGGGAAGGAAAAAAGTAAACTAAAGAAATCTGTGCCCTGGTGCTGTACAGATTTTAACTCCACCAGTAGGCTTGGTTCTCTTGCTTTCTTTCATCAAACAAAAGTGAGTTCTGTTTCTTTATCTCCAAGGCATCCTTTACCAATGTGTTGAGAGACACATTAGCATAACCATCACTGATGGACAATGGTATTTTGCTAAATCCTGGTTACCTCCTCACGGATTCTCAAAGGGCCACGGGTCTCCTGAAACAGCTGTCTGTGTGATTCAGGGCCACGTCTTATCTGTTTCTCAAGCTCCTCTGGGACCTACCTGCAGGTGGTCCATACATCTTCTCCAGGAGGACTTATAAAAAATGAGAAAAAAAGAGAAAGTGAAAGATTTGCCTTCTCTTTCACACCTAGGCCTGGTAATTTCATTCAGCACTGTCAACTTCCTGGGTTAGAGTCCCAGGTTGACTTTTCATTTTCCAGACATGTCATTGTATCTACTGTTGATTCTTCCTCTTCAATGACAAATTAGAAGAAGGCCTTCCTCAGACCTTTAATATCTTCTCCTCTCATGACACAACTACTTCCATCCTCTCTCTGTCTCTCTGTCTCTGTCTCTGTCTCTCTGTCTCTCTCTCTTCCACACCCCCCCCTCTCTCTCCTGGCAGGTGGATGGGTCAGTTTCTCAGAACTTTGCTTTCCGAATGACATTCCATCCTTCGTAGCTCTGACTTTCTTCTTGGCTAATTTCCCTACTACAGTAGCAAGATGGTTTTGACTTTGCCATGCACTCCAGCTTTAAATTGCCAGGGGCACCAATAAATCACCTTTTACTTTCCTCCCTTCTTATTTCACTCTTCAAATCTCCCTCCCCTGGGCCAGACACTGCTCTTCGGAAATTTATGGAAAACAGCCTCCAGCTCGCCAAACAGCTATTGGCTTGTTGTCTACCCAGTAAACAGAAAACTTGGAAACATTTTCCAGAGTTTTTTTCACCTTTCTTACCTTCCAGCCTTTGTAGCAAGGCCAACCCAGGATTCTACTCCAGAGACTGAACACAGGAAATCAGCTTAGGAACCACCTAGGTTTGTTGGTTCCTGGGCATTCTTAGGCTTGGAGGGTATTTCTGTCTGGCTCTGCTGGCTGCAGACCTAGGAGGGCAGAGTGAGGACAGCTCATAATCCAGAAGCGAAGCTGTACCCGTGTCCTGGGCCTGTTTTTAGGACAAAACAGGAGAAGATGCACGTCCTTCAGGCCCCCGTGTTAACACGGCACATGAAGTGTTGTGAAGGTCACACTTCCCTACGAGGCACCAAAGCTTTCTCCATTGCCTTTCTATTGGGAAAGTTCAAGTTTATTCTTTGGACTGTTTGGTGGCCTTTCAGCGCAAAGATGCAGCCTTTCCCCTCATCCTTTATGTCTGTCCTCGAGGCCCTTTGTCTATGTCAAGGCAACTCTTTCTCTGAGACCGTATCCCAGCTGGCTTATGAGAGTGGCAGACATTTTTCTCTAGGGGAAAGGTTATACTTTATTCTCACAGATTAATTACAGGTCACAGTCCTTAGGGAATCTGAAGAATGGCTTTCCTCTACATCTCGTTATTTTCCCCTGTAGGGTTTTCAATCTTCTTACAAAGGATCACCTATCCGTTTACTGAGGAAGACAATAATATTTTAGATTGAGGATCTTGGTTCTCCCCTGCTTAGAAGGATTTCTATTCACATAAGCTTTTAGCTAAGCCCCAGGAATCTGGAATGCAGTGGGACTAGCCAAAACCCTGGGCAAACCCTGAGGAAAAATGTCTCCTGAGATCTCCCACGTGCTTTCCAAAGGCGCAGGTCCACAAACCTATGAGCCTGAAAGTCTTTGCTGAAATCCAGTGATGAAGAGAGCATGAGGAGGAGGGGTCCTGCTTGTGTCTGACCTCTAAAACGTGAAGCAAACACTGGGAGTCCCAGAACGACACTTTCTGTAAATCTGTATCAGTGGGGGTCTCTGGAAGATGGGGGAATGGCTTTTCTACAGTTTGGTAGAGTAGGGAAAATAGATCATTTCTATTTTTTTAAAAATAGGTTTGCTTACTTGATTTTATGCCTTTGAGTGTTTTGCCTCCATGTATGTATGTGAGGCGTGTAAAGGCCAGAAGAAGGTGTCAGGTCTTCCGGAACTAGAGTTACGCAGTCGTGAGCTACCACGTGCGTGCTAGAAACCAAACTCAGGTCTTCCTCAAGAACAACAAGTGCTCTTGACAGCTCAGCCACCTCCCTACCCCTCATATTCCTTGAGTATTCTTACGTACCCAGCGACCACCCTCTCCAGTCAAGCCACAGTTCTCCAAACCTCCAGCGACTGCACATTGGCCACAATTGCAAGTTAAACATACATGTTCTTCTCTATGTACAATTACCAGACAGTGTGCCATGGAGGAGTTACAGGACTCAACACAGGCCCTCTTTTTGATTAACTGGAGCTTGTGAGCTCAGAGAAAGCTTTAAGGACATGTGCTTGATGTGTGTACAATCCTGTGTGTGTGTGTGTGATGAATTTTTCCTTGATCAAAAAGCCATCTGGGAATCACCTGGAGACTAGAATTCAGGGCTCTTACTGCTTCTGGATCTCTAAAGTTATAGATGAAGCTTGGCAAGAACATGACTTCAGCAATCAAGTTCTGGCTGTACTCAGGTCTGAGCTTCTTGCCCTCTCTCTCTTTAAAATTTCTGTATTATTATCATTTACTACAATTTTTTCAATTTGTATCTAGGCTGTGGCCCCCTCCCTCATCTCCTCCCAATCTCACTTTTCCTCCCTCTTCTCCCCCATGCCCCTCCCCTAGTCCACTGATAGGGGAGGTCCTCCTCCCCTTCTATTTGACCCTAGCTTATCAGGTCTCATCAGGACTTGTTGCATTGTCCTCCTCTGTGGCGTGCACCCCCACAGGGGGAGGTGATCAGAGAGCCAGCCACTGAGTTCATGTCAGACATGGTCCCTGTTCTCCTTACTTGGGATCCCACTTGGAGACTGAGTCTATGGGCTACATCTGAGCCTGGGTTTTAGGTCCCCTCCATGCATTGTCCTTGGTTGGGGTATCATTCTCATCAGGGTCCCCAGGGCTCAGGTTTTGTTTTGGCTCTGTTGGTCTCCTTTTGGAACTTCTTGCTCTCTTAACATCAGTCTCTCCCATACTTTGCCATTCACACTGCCACCTCCATATGCCCGCATGGTTCCAGCGGAATGTGGAAGGCTGTGCCTGCAAAGTACTTTAGGCCAAAGACTGTCTTTGTGCGAGCCTAGAATAAAAATGACCTCTCACTTTCCAGCAGAACAACTGAAGTTAGGAAATGCTTATCGGGGATCTCAGAATGTGCACTCTCCCCTCTGGTTATTTTTTTTTCTTTACTCAATACCTGTGCTCTTTCCCTCCGTATCTACTCCCTTGTTTTCTCCCTCCTTGGGTATCGTGTTTTGGATGTGAAATGTTCCCCTTAGGCCAATGTGTTTGAACATTTGGTTTCTAGCTACTCGTGCTCTTTGGGGGATGTTGTGAGACCTTTAGAAGGTAGCATTATGAGGTTCACCCTGAAGGGGGTAGCTCAGCCACACTCCCTACTCACTCTGTTTCTGGACTGCTGGTGCATCCAGGGTATTTTTTATCTTCATCACAGCAACAGAAAACTAGTTAAGATAAGAGGAGTATACATTTTCTTCTGGTGCTGGCAAAGTCCCAGGGAGTTGCATGCAGCCAGTGGAGGCCCCGCGATGATACCCAAATGCAAAGGTTAGAACAGGCTGGAGAGAGAACATATTTGCAATCAGATTCTGGGACAGTAATTGGGCCTGAAGGAGCTTGAAAATCATAATTGTTCTGAGAGTGGAGAGATAAAGGAAGCAGCAGTTGAACCTGGAGCTATACCAAATTGGGTCAAAGGTATAGCAAGAAGGGAAGATAGAGTCAGATGTTGCGAAGAGTAGACCCTGGGAATGAGGTTGACCGTAAGTCTCAAAGGTGCTGCCTGGGAACTGATGCCTGAGGAGAACTGAGGCCCCCCTTTCAGATGGTATGAATTACACAGTAGGGTCAGGCTTGCTAGAAAAAGGAGTCAAATATGAAGGAGGATGAAGACTTTGGAAATCACCTAGTCCTGACCCTCTGTGTGGTCTATGAGATCCTTCCTGGTCCCACAAAGTTCCCTTTGTGCTCTGGGCTGTGCTCAGCTCTTGATAGGCAACGCTGCAGCTTCCTTCAACAGCCTATTTTTCCTAATTGCATTCTATGCTAGGTTTGGCTCCTTGACGAGTTCTTTGATAATTGAACTGGGCCATCTACAGACTATCACAGAACCTGGCATTATGATGTTGGGATAAGATGAAAAAAACTGAGCAACAGCTTCCTTGCAATACCTCTGCTTTCCACAGCTTCTGTGGAAGAAAGACACATTCTTTTCAGAGCCCACATTCCTAGGGACTGTCCATTGCTATTGGATGTAGTGGGGTCAGGCGGCTGACATAGGACCTTTTTTCTTCTTTTTTTCCTGAGACAGGGTTTCTCTGGGAATCTCTGTCTTTCATGCACTAACTTTGTAAACCAGGCTGGCCTCAGACTCACAGAGATCTGTCTGCCTCTGCCTCCCGGCATGCTGGAATTAAAGATGTGTCCCACCACACCTGGCTCCTCCATATTTTCTTTTGTGTACCATCTGCCATCTGCCAGACTGGCTTTCAGATCACCATGTTCATCTTGAGCTTTTGGGTCAGTACTCACTTTTGGATCTCCAGACCTAACCCTCGAGCTGTGAACATGACAGTAGGCATTGTTTTGGACTCTGACCTTGAATTTGCTTTCTGGACTTAAAGTGCGCACATATTCTACAAAGTACTTTAGACAACTTCTTAACCTTCCTCATCCCGTCTCAGTGCTTTTCAAATGACAATCCAGAGTCTACCAAAGTTAGAACAGGCTGTGAAACTGTGGGGATAAAAAAGATTCATTCAGGTCCCAACCTGAGCCCATTGAGGCAAAATGACTGGCTTAGGCCCAGGTTTTTGCATTTGGGCAAATTTCTAGTAGTTTTAACACACTGCATGCTAAAGGTGTAGGTACGCAGCTTTTCATCCATGCCAGTTTTGCTTGTCTCTAAGCATCTGCCCCTCTGGCTTGCCCTGTTCTTCAGTCACTCAACCAACCACTGTGCTCGTAGCAGCACCATAGACTTCCTGCTCCTTCCTGTAGAGGGACCCTCACCCTGAAGGCCCCTCGCTATTCTGTTCTCTTACGACTTCTGGCCCTTTACTCTGTCCTCAGCCACACTACAAAGGATCCAGCTTGTGTCAGCTGCCCCCAGAAGGTACCCAAAGCCACACTAAGTGGGCAAGCCTGGACCTCTGTTTTCCTTTTACCCGAAGTTGCTCAGGAGGGTAACTGAAAATGGTGTGAGATTTCTACAGGTTCAGTTACTAGAGAAAGTTTGTGTTTCTTTCTAAATAGAGGAGAGGGGGACTGAAAATGCAGCCGTGGGGTGAATGAGCATGGAGAAGATGAATAATAGCTTTAAATTGCCATCCCAATACAATAGGAAAAAAAAACCCCGCTAACGCTCTTTATGAACCCATTTTTTTGTCCCGTGATTGTTAAGTGTTGATACTATAACAAAGGCAGGTTTTATAAAGATAGTCCCACCACGGAACTGTTTTGCAACCTTCCATTCTGGCTGGCTCATGCTAACACGCAGCAGGAGGCAAGAAAGAGGGCAAGGCCTCTCCTGGGATTTCTGCTGAAGCTTGGCTCAGCCTCCAGGTCAGAGGTGGAGGAGCGGCTCAGCATTGTTGGGAGAAAGGAGAACAGACACCATTGTTAGCGCCTGCTGATAACAATTGAGCCTGCGTGGGCAGGTATGGCTCATCCACTGGCCGGGATGGCACGTGTCTCAAGGCATTGGCTGTTCCTCACCTTTGTGTAGAGTGAGGCTTGGCAGGCTAATGGGAATCAGGAAGCTTGTTAATCATGGCAGAAGTTCCCGTTAGAGAAACCCACTTCTGAATGTTAGCATGGGGGTTTCACTAGGCTAGTTAGAAAATCCAAAACTAGTGCTCTGCAGCCTGTGGCCCCTCCCTCGTATGTCCCTTAAGAGGACTTTTGAGAATTTGTTTCTAGACAAGCAAGCTCCTTGCTTTGTGCTCACTCACATGCTTAGTCTCTGAATGCTGACAACTGTAAGGCAGACACCATATTTGCTCAGGCAAGTAAGGACCAACATGCCTGTGTGTTGAAGGGCCACTGACGGTAAAGGAGTTCAGGGTCTGGGAAGCCCTGGATTTTCCACACGGAATGTCTGTCCCATGTACTGCAGAACACATGGGCCCTTAGACACAAGGACTTGAAGTTGGTGACAAATAGCCTTGAAAAGGGCATGAGTGATTTGGCTCCATAGCCTGTAATACTTGTGCGTGCGTGCGCGCGCGCACACACACACACACACACACACACACACACAAACACACACACACACAACCTCTAGTAATCTGAGTCAAAAGCACCCAAAGGACAAGATCTCTGAAAAGGACAGATCCACTCAGTTCCTGGACATGGTCTTTCTATGGATAATGTGAGATAAAGAATGAGCAGGTATCAGACAAGACCAGCTATAGAGGGTTATGATGCTCCTCATGAGCATCTATTTAGTAAGCAGCAGTACAATTGCTCCTCAGCAGACAGCTTTGGCAAACAAGTTTCAAGAAGCCTGTCCTCCAGTTCACCAAGAAAGCAGGGCTCTCCATCATGGAGATCTTGACCATTCAGGCTCACTTGGCATCCAGCAGAGAGGCAAGAAGCTTGCACTGGGACAGAATGGCCACCAGCAATGTTTCAATCAACTGATAACTTTTTCCCTTGTTAGGATTCAAACCTTGTCCATGCTGGGAAGGTTCTGGTCCACTGAGCTCCCCCTCAGCCCATCAGCTAGATGGGAGATTGGTGAGGTGCCCTCCAAGGAGATGTAAAAAGAAAAGAGAAGAACTCAAAGACCAGGTGCCCTATCACTCTAAATGGAGGGAGACAAAGGGAAACCACAAAGGCAGGGGCAGTGAAAGAGGAAGAAAAATCAGACAGAGAAATTGGTTCTCTGAACCTGATCAGTCTGGCTCGCAAGGATCATTTATTTTTGCCAACTAGTGGAATGGAAGGGATCAAAACCAAAAAAATCAGCCCAGAGCATAGCCCATCCGGTCTCTGGAGTTTCCTGCTCATTTCTACTCTGTGGGCACATCAATCAGGTTTCTGATCATGAGAAACCATGTCGTTATGTTTTAAGATGGTAGACATCATTCCCAGGTTTTTAAGTGAAAACCTTCGCATTTGGACAGCTCTATACAGTGTTTAATTAGGAGAATGCCCTTAGAGAATGTTGAAATTAGGTTCATATGGAAGTGGTTTATGTAGGTGGCCTTTCATTTATCCAAGTGTACCTGGTGGATGAGAATCTGTAGTTTGCAAAAAGCACAGGGTGTTAAATATATTTCTATCAGTTTCTTAGAATCCTTATTTGGGAGACGGCAAATGTTTTCATAAAGATATTTTAGGCGGTGCTTTAATATTTGTTTTGCTATGACTAATACTTGATAAGAGGCAACTTGAGAGGGAAGGATTTTTTTTTTTTTGGCTTATGGTAGCAAGGAGGGCATGATGACAGGAAAGTGAGGCGGCTGCCTAAGCTTCGTCAACAGTTGGAAACTAGAGTGGAGAGGAAGTGCAGCTGGGCTGGCCATTCTCAAACCACCCCTTCCCACCTCTTCCAGCAAGCCTCCATCTCTGAAAGGTCTTACAGTCTTCCAAAATAGTGTCATCATTGGGGGGGAGGGCGGTTGTTCAGACGCCTGAGCCTGTGGGGAACATTTCACCTTCAAACCGCACAGTAAGCTAACTGTCCACACAAAGCTTAAGGCCCTATGGATTTAAGGCTGAGAAAAACCCTAGTCAGGAGCACATTCCTTGAGAAACGAGAGTAATCTCTTGACCCAGAAATGGCCTCATATTCAGAGAGCCCTAAGCTGGGTGTTCCCATCCTCTTTGGACTATTTTGTGATGTAAGTAGAATCCCCTTGGCAAGCTTCCCTGGATTATTCCTTCATACATGGTGGATGGCTACCTTTGCTCTGCCAATGGGTGTTGTCATTGTTGGGATGGGTCCAGCTTGGGCTCATGCTCATGTGATTAGAGCTTGATGTTGTCCACATCCAAACTGCATCGCCTACTGGGCCTGCATCCAAGGGAAGGAAAGAGCTGAGTGCCTCCTGTGAGGAAGTCTAGATTCTCACTTGGGGATAGCAGTGTGCATTGCAAAGCTAGTCATCTTCCCCGTTCTCCTTCCATTTGAGGAGGAGCCCTTTCTCTGCTTTTTTTTTGAGGACAGCAGGTTAGGTCAAAAATCTGTCAGTTCTTGGTGTACCTGGGTATGCAATCTTCTTCCCCAGACCACTCACCTCTACAGAAAATACTGTATATAAGTTCTGGATTCAGCACTGATTCACTTAAAACCTATTCAAGCTTAGTAGATCATAGAGTGTTCATTACTGTTTCGTTCAATAACTAGATTTGCATGATCAGAAGAGCCAAAGTATAGATTATTAAGCCATTCTGTCCAGTAGCACCATTTGGGGGAAAGGACCTTTTAAACCCCTTGATGCCTGGGGCACATGACCCATGCTGATTCAATCAGAATTTGGGGAGACATCTAAATGTTTTTTTCCCCCTAAGCTTACCTAGTGATTCCACTCATGATCAAGCTGGCAACCCCTCTGCTGAACAAGAATTCTGCAAACTCGATGCAGCATGGTCATTCGTCTCCTGGAATCTTGTTGAGCTGAGCTTACTACAAATTCTAGTTCTGCAGGTCTGCAAGGAGTCAGGGTTCCTTACAACCCTGACTTGGGTGCTTAATCTCAGAACCAGGGTCTGACATTTGAGTAACAAGGTGCTCAAAGTGCCAGAGGATCTTTGACAGTTGCTGACACTAAGTAAGGTGCTTGCAGGTAAGTGCCAAGGAGAAGGTAGAGCTGGACAATGCTGTGAGGACAGAGAGCTCCCGAGAAGACGCCATCTGTCCTCTGGGCCCTGACGAAGAGCAGGCTCTAAGAAAAGAGAGGTTTGGGGACATTGGACAGAGACTAAGGAAAGCTAGCTGTTGATGACAAGTCTCTTCATCAGGCATGAAAGTCATAGACTTGATGTCAGAGAGCCCTGGCATAATAATTTGGTTTAGTACAATGCTTCTGCTTTCTGAAAAAATGCTGGGTGCCTCAGCCTATGAGTGGCTCCAGGCACAGTATTTCTTTAAAAGCAAGAGAACCAGAGGAAAATGAAAGGAATGGGAAGAGAAGCCTCTGGAAAAATGAAGAGAGGCTCTTGTCTCCTCAGTGGTCTTTAAGTAAACACACGGACACTGGCTCAGAAAACCTCTGAGCAGACCCACTTCCTGTCGCAAGAATGCCCTGACACAAGCCACCAAGGCTCAGTAAAAGAAGGGTGGGACAGGTGGAGGGCTTGGGTGGGGTCGCATCTGCTGTATAGAAACATCTTGCTAGCTGCACTCAGAAAGCATGTGTTAGGTGCCTGTACATCCCTTTCCACGATGGGCTGCGTCTGTTGTCCAGAGCAGTGGGGGCCACAGTACTCGGCCGCAGAGATGCAGAAGGGAACAAGTCTCAGGCTGTCTTTGAGTTGCTCTCCTAGCATTCAGGCTGAGGTGCAATGTTTGGAGTCAGAGGCCTCACCATTGCGCTGCACGACTCAAGTTGGGACTACCTCTGGCCATAGGGCTGAAATCTGAAAACGTCATTGGGAGCATTCTTCTCATGTCTTTATTTCTGACTTCTTGTCTTCTCTTTCTTTTCACCCTTCTTCTTTATTTGTTCCTCCTTTCCATCCAGCTCTTCTTTCCCACCCTAACGCTTAGAGGCAGGGGGTCAGTAGACCTTCACACTGGGAGGCACGTGACTCTGCTCATGCATCCCCTGTAATCCCCAGACCTACTGTTGCTTACTAGAGAGACCCGAGGGGATTTTGGTAGGGATTTGGTAGAGACACTTTCATAGCTACAGTGCCTCAGGGTCACAGTTACACGGAGCTCTCAGTAGGACATAAGTGTGCCCTGGAGGGGGTGGAGTGGTTCTGTCTTTATAGGAAGGAGGTTCAGATGTGGACGTTGTGGCTCACGGCACAGACCTGAAGTTAGGTCTGTGAGGAAGTCTAGATTCTCAGCTGAGCCTCAGAGTTCTCAACTGGCCTCAGAGGCAAGCATCCTGGGCACTATCCTCAGAGTTGAGCTTGTAGACCTGGCCACACTGCCCTCCTGGTTCATTTGCTCCAGGCTTCCATTTGCTTTTCTGTAAACGGCGCTTCTGCGGCTCAAGGACCAGGGGGGCTGCCAAGGCTCACACAGGCCCTGGGGCTGTCTGCTGGAGTTGGTACAAGCTCCTCCTCCAGCTTCCCTGAAAGCAGTGCCCCCCCCCCCAGGTGCTAACAGAAAGTCCCTTTATGGCAATAGGTTGGCCGAAGGAGGCCACCTGGAGGATTCTCAGAATGTGTAGTTGTTTCATGAGCATTGGGCTCGAGCTCTGAAGAGGTGTGGGATGACGGGGAGAAGGGCCAGTCAAGATCACAGGCTGGAAGGGTGTTGGGGGGAGGGAGCATGATGGCCTTGAAGGTCTCAGGAATGGAGTTTGGGAGGGTTTGGTCATGGTGACAGCATTGTCTTATCGTCACTGAAATCGAGCTTAACACCCTGGCAGTTGTTCCCAATCTTGGGGGTTACCTCATTCTTCATTACATTTTTTGGAGAGGGGCATCCGGGACAGGATCCCTCTAACTTGTTTTTCCTGTGAAGTGTGACCGGAGCTTGGAGATGTAGTATTATTATGTATACCTGGTAGGGAGACGCCACCGTGAGAGAGGTAGCTTCTCAGGCTCGGGGTGCGCTGATCCCTGTGATGGCCCCCCAATTCTGGAACTTGGCTGCATAATTTGCGGTATTAGGAGACTGTGCTTGAGTTTAAAGATGGTCAATGTTGGGACCAGAAAAGCTTTTCTGTTCCTCTAAGTCCAGAGATTCCACCTGCCATGTTTGGAGCTCAGAAACTAGCCACTTATTGGGAGTCTTGGGTTGAGTGTCTTTTCCACAAATCCCTTCACCACCCCTCTCAGATGAGGAACAAGATTCCTCCCAACTGGAAGACTCAGCATGTAGTTTCTTATGGAAGTAAACACCAGGTTGCGAAGCCTTGTGGGAGCATCATAGCTTCAGGTTCCCATACCCAAGTGGACCCTTTTCTGCTAGTGTAACGTAGGCCTTGAAATTTGTATGCTCTCACTTACTAGCCAGATCAAATAAGAATTACTTCGTTCCTCTAAATTTGATTTCACACCTGTCTATTCAAGGAGTCAGATCCAGCAACTCACACGTGCTAAAGAGAGATGTGCTAAATTCGACATCGAGGGCAGTAAACATTAGCTCTTGCCAACTGACAGCCTGAGAGTGTAAAGTGCTCTTCCTTTGGGGTGGTCCAAAAGCTTACTCAAAAGGCTGAAAGGTCTTATAAAGTTCACAGAAATCAGTTTTTTGAAAAACCAGTTTAAAGAAACTAGTTTAAAGTAAAACTAGTAAGCAATAGATTATCTAGAGACAAAGCTGGGATGTTGGCGGAGACGTTGTACGCACAATCTTCACGGATCTGGGAGGTTGATCCCAAGCAGGGTGACTCAGGATAAGTTTATGATCTGTCAGAAGCTCAACTGCTTCATTTATAAAATAGGCATAAGAAGATGGGCCTGTCCCCAAGTACCTTTGAAAGCTCAATGGGACAATGGTGAGCCTGTGAGCCAAGGTTCCAGTAATCAAAGAAGTTATTTTCACACCAAGAATAGCAGCCACCTAATCCACTAAAGATCAAAATGAAGTGACCAGTTAAAAGGATAGATTGGAAGTCAGACAGGTGGCATGTAATCCCATCATTTTGGAAGTAGAGGCAGGAATGTTAGGAGTTCAGGCCATCCTCAGTTACATAGAGTTTGAGGCAAGCCTGGTTACATGAGCACTTCCTTAACACCAGCGCAAACCTAGAAAACACTGCCTCAGAAGGTCAAAAACTGTATTTAGTGACTGTTTCTTTTATTTATTTAAGTCAGAGTTGCGTTGCTGTCCTATCACGTGATTAGGGTTTGGGGATTCTAATTCTTTTCTTCAGTTGCATAGAGGCAACTTGCAAACCATTCTATTTTTCCAATTGTTGACCATATCAAGTTTAAATGCCCAGGACCTGAAAGTAAAGCCTCCGGAGCAAGAAAACAACCAACCTACCACCACCACCAAAACCCAAAGGAAAAAGGCACTCTACGGAGGCTTCCTGAATTGCTACCGAAAAAAAAGTTGATGAAAATTTGATGGCGCAGCATCCGGTTGGTACTTGGTGAACACAAGCCTGGCTTTCATGACATCTACAGTGAGTGCCACAGCTTGCATCTCTGCTTTACCTCCCAAATCTTGTCCTCTGTGAGATTTTATTTTTCATCTTGCTTAACGGACAAGTTTTATTTCCTCAGACCGCAGTGTACCTTCCAACAACTGCCTTTGTTGGAATCATCAACTCCACTGAGCGTCCTCTCTGTGTTCTGTCCTTTGTCTTTCTGCTTTCCTTAAGGAAAGCCTTCCCGGTGGCCTCGCCCACTGAGGGGACCTCTGCTTGCAAGCTCCAGTGGGCTCTGTTTGGGCTGCCTCGGCCCACAGCTTGCCTGTTTGGACAGCTGTCTTGTAGGTTTGCAAGGCCCTCAGGACAGATCT
Organism: Pachyuromys duprasi; assembly: GCA_028658305.1. Lineage (NCBI taxonomy): Eukaryota > Metazoa > Chordata > Mammalia > Rodentia > Muridae > Pachyuromys > Pachyuromys duprasi. The sequence goes on from CM053748.1 coordinate 17,413,742, forward strand.
CTGCCCCGCCACATCCTGGTGTCCACATGTTCTACAAATTCTGGCTGCAGTCATCATTAGCAATTACTGATAGAGATTCTGAAGTAAAAGTAATCGTCTTTGAGGAGAGAGTATACGGAGTTTATGGAATTTGAAGAGCAACCCAGCAGGCATGGGCCAAGTGGACTCAGACGGCAAGCCCATTTCACGCTTCCACTAAAAGCATTACAGATTGGATACTCACTTTCTCTGCAATAAAGTTTGTTTCTTTTCTGAGACAGTTTCTCTACAGAGCCCTGGCTCTTCTGGAACAGTCTCCGTATACCAGGCTATGCACTTGAACTCAGAGATCTGCCTGCTTCTGCCTCCTGAGTGCTGGGATTAAAGATGTTTCTTCTTCTTCTCCTCCTCCTTCTTCTTTTCTTCCTCCTTCTTCCATTGTTTTTTTTTGTTGTTGTTGTTTTTTTTTTTTTTTGAGACAGGGTTTCTCTGTGGTAGCTGTCCTGGCTTCACTTTGTAGACCAGCATGGCCTCAAACTCAGATATCCACCTGCCTCTGCCTCCCAGAGTGCTGGTATTACAGGCATGCACCGCACCTGTAAGTAATAAAGTTATAAAGTTTCTTATTTTCAATTTAACATCCAAGCTATCACACTGAGTTGCCCATGAAACAACGATGTCTTTTCATTTATCCACTGGAAGGGGACCCAGAACTGGATATTGAATCTTTCTAAATAATTTTCAAGCAGCAAATATTCTGTTGAAAAACTATTTCTTTAATCCAGCTGTTCCCTCAAAATGGTGAGAGAACTTGTCAGCCCCACTTTCCCATTGTGATCCCATTTATATCTGAGTCATTTAATCATATGGCGCAGATAATGAATTTTCTAAGGGAGAGCATGTTTCCTGGGTATTCGGGCCTTTTGTGTACATAGTTAAGCATTCAGAAATAAGTGCACAGGTAGCATGCACCTATCACTAGCGACTCCATTATCCAAAATGCAGCTTGTATTTCAGAAATACTCAAACATGTTTTTTGAAATCCTAAGAATCTGGAGAACCAAATCACATAAATACACATTTGTCGATCTGTGCCCCAGCCTTTGTCTGATAACATTGCCAAACATATCTTATTTGAAAAGCTCATTGTGGGATACCAGAGAGACAACAGTGGTAGAGCAGTGTGGGGACAGGTAGGCACTGGGTTGCAGATTTTGACTGTTGTTGCTTGGCTGCAGCTAGTGACTGGGTCTGGAATGTGCCTCTCAGGCTTGCATGGAAGGCTTGGTTCCCAGCCTCTAGGACCACTTGGAGTGGTGCAGATTGTAGGAAGTGAGCCTAGTGGAGGGAAGTGGGTCAACAGGAAGTTTCTCCAACGGGGTGGGATATTGGGACCCTGGCCTGTCCTCGTCTGTCTTTCTTTGCTGGCCCCTGTGACATGAGCCTTGTTCTCCTGTCACGATATGCAGACTCAGGTCCAAAGCCAACAGGACCAAGTGACCAGGGACTGCAATGTTTGCAACCGCAAGCCGACCCAAACCTTTCCCCTTCTGGAGTCGGTTTCCACCTGATATTTGCCATAGTAAAGGAAAGCTGACTAATGGAGCTGGTGGGAGGAGCTCCAGACAGTTGCCTTCCTGGCTCTTACCTTCCCTAGGTGGCTGCTCAGTCTAGTCTAGACCCAGATCCCAGGAAGACGGCACTGAGAAAGCAATGTGATCAGTGTTAAGTATTTGATCCAGTACCCTGACTTCTATTCTTACCAGGTAGCCATGAATGGAAAATGTAGAGCTGTGCTCAGATTAGAACTCAGATGTCCCAGGAGCCACATGTAATACATACCTCCAGGAGTAGAATTAAAATTACTTTTAGAGATCTATCTATCTATCTATCTATCTATCTATCTATCTATCTATCTATCTATCTATCTATCTATCTATCTATCTATCTAACTATCAACTGTGTGTGTGTGTGTGTGTGTGTGTGTGTGTGTGTGTGAGTTGCAGGTGCTCCTGGAGGCGGGAAGAGAGCACTCAATTTTGCAGTTACAGGTTAGTATGAGCCACCCAATGTAGTTGCAAGGAACGGGATTTGGGTCTCTTCAAGAATAGCTCATGCTCTTGATAGCTGAGCCATCTCTTCAACTCATAAGGTAAAAAGGACCCCCGCTTTAGGCTGACACCAGAAGGAACACTCTGGAAAGCCACCAAGCTGTGTTTGTGTTTTACTTCCTCCAATTATAATGGCCTGCTCTAGGATTAGGAGGCTATGGCCTCTTTGGTAAGACAACACTGCCCTTGAACTACTCCTGCTAGTGGTTGGAAGTGTTGGTAATAGCTTGTCAGGTCCACCCTTCCAAAGCTTTATGGTGGCATTGTTACAATTCAGAGAGCTGTCCTCAAGGATGTTTACATCCAAGCCCCTAGAAGAAAAGCAGTCTGTGCTCCATGGAACGCTTTTATAAACATACCCTAAGAAGAAACAGTACAACTCTATGCTTTCTCTACTCACACAACTGCCCAGTGCCCATGGGTGCTTTATGATTCTTTCAAGCAACTGGAAAACAACAGAAAATAAAACCACCCCGCAGTGTTGCAGCAAAGCCATGGCGCACCCAGGCCTGAAGAGTGGTTTGTGAGCTGCCGGGCCTCATCAAGAGCTGGCGAGGTGAGTGTTGTTGGAAAATGTCTGTGTTTCATTCTAAGCCTTCGTCTCCTATTTTCTTCCCACACAGAAAGGACTGAAACAGGAGAGAGCACATTTATTTATTTTTTCTGACATTCTCTCATCTGCAGAACATTAGCTGCTGGTTTGTTATCATCCTGCCTTGCTACTGGGCCAGGCAAGAAGAAATTGGAAGTATAGGCAGAAATGATGTCTTGATTTCAAAAGACAACAATGCAGCCAAATGAAATCTGCAGGCCAAGCCTCAGGCTGGTGCCTGCTGGATTAGGCTTTGGACACAGAGACCCACATTGCTTGGACTACGAGGTGACCTTCACGCTGAAATCCCACATACAGCCAAACAAAAGAAGCCATCATTCCACGCAGTGCATTTCCTTTGATAGTTACTCATCTACCTGAGAGCTCCTCAGAACCTCTGTTTACACCGCAGCTAAATGCTGGAGCTTAGCTCTACTCTTCAGCCTCGTGTGGGTTCTGTGTGCTTCTGAGATGGAGGCTCACTTAGAATGGGAAGGTGTCCCTGTGAATGTGTAGCTCTCAGGGTGTATTCCTTCTCCTAGTAGACACGTCCCTTCACTGTGTGGGGTGACCAATGCTAGTTCCTGGCCTGGTGACCGATGCCAGTTCCTGGGATGGCCTCTACTCCACTTGTCATATTGGGAGAGTGACACTTATTGAGTCTTAATTGATTTAGCGCCCAGACGCTGTCAGCTGGTGATTTGGACAGTAGCCAGATGCCCTGTTCTGTTGTTGCTGCCACTCTTTATGTTGTGTAATGGATACAGGCAGTTAGTTTTCAGATGTTTGGGGTGGCAAACACCTTGGTGGGTTATTTTGCACAACCGCCCTCATCTGCAGAGCATTAACTGCCCCAGGGGAAAAGTTCTAACCCCAGAAAGGAAGTTTGCTCGTCTCATTCTACAGCTCTTACTAAAGGCTGTAGTTCTTCTGTACAAAGATGAGAAGGTATGTGTAGATGCCTGGCTGTGACGGCATATGTATATGTTCTAGGCCCTTCCTCCAGGATTCTGGCTCCCTCTGAGTCTGAAATTATATTCTCATACTTTGACCTCACTTTTCTGTTTCTTTCTCAGGGCTAACTTGGAAAATGTTCGGTTCAGTTGTCTATTAAAGTGAATTCTGATTCTGATTGGGAGGGAAGAGTGACAAAATTGACACATTTAGAGACGTATGTTTTCCTTGGAATTGAGAAGAAAGATGGTGGCGAGAGGGGGCCAGTGATGACCAGTCTAAGCTTCTGCTCAACTTTAGGAAAGACATTTAGCATTGTCAACTCAGGGATGATCCAGGCCAGAAGTAATGCTTGTGTCTGATAAGCCCCATGGCTTTGAGTGAAGGTGTTGATATGGTTCAAAGAATACTAAACTTAAGCCTGGTGCCCTGGGTTCTTGGAATGTTATTCCATTATTAGCTGTGTAACCAGCAAGTCATAATCTCACTGAGGCGCTGTTTCCTCCTCTGTCAAGCGTCGATAATAACATTTGTCTGGGTCTCCTTATGGGGTTATTCTGAAAATACAGCAGGATACATGGAAGTTCTGTGTTACGAGGCAGGGGTGTTGGATATGAGAGTACACGCCAAAGTCAAGCATCCCATCTCCTTATAAGTTCAATGGGTAATTTTTTTTCTAGTTCTGGGACAGGTTGCCTGTCTCTCTGAGTGGTAGATGAAGAATTTGGTTCTCATTTAGAGGGTGCAATGTACAAAAAGAAGGTATGTTATAAACACTGGGGTTTCACTTCAAAATGTCCTAAAATTCACTTCAGATTGTCCTAAAATGGCAGGATGTGAGCAATGGGTCCAGACAGGAAAAAAAATCAGTCATACCATACCCCTCTGGCTCCCTAGAGGAAATGTCAGATAGAACTACCTGCACTGTGAACCTTTTTTTTCCCTCTCTCTCTTGTAGCCATTGTTCCTGCCTTCATCACCTTGCATGCTTGTGTACTCGAGCTCTTATGTTAAATGCATGCCTGTAGCAAAACATTTGGAAAAAAACCCCAAACAAATCAAAAGCCTATACAAATAACAGATGAAGCCGTGAGGCAAAGAGCAAGAAGGGTGAGCCAGTCTCTGTAAAGCCTGTGCTCCTCGGGGAAGGCGACCCTGAGTGTGGATGCTACAGTGGCTGTCCAGTTCCTTAGACTGGGAGCTTGGTAAAAAGGTGAAGATTTTAAAAATGCACAGCGTTGCAGATGTATGAGCCCGAATGGAGGGATTTGGTGGAGACATGCTGTTTAGGGCGGAGTCATTACACATCTGCTCAAAGTTTTTGAGACAGTGTTTCCTGTAGCCCTGGCTAGCTGGCCTCAAACTCCTGACATTGCTGCTTTCATCTTTGAGGTGCTTGGATTGCAGGAACTTGCCACCATGGTGGCTTCTTCCTTTGCATTTAAAAGAATTTTATATAACCATACAGTATGTATTACTTTCCTAAGCGCCCTTTATCTTCTTTTATAATACAAACGCATTATTTTAACATTTATCCATGTTGCTGTATGGAGTCACAGTTTGCTTGATTTTATTTCTGAGTATTGTTCATCGTCTAGGTATTGCATAACTTGTGTATCTGTCTCGTTGATGGAAATTTGGACTGTCTTGAGTTTTGGCTGTCACAGGGAAAATGAATGTGAGCATTCATGCACAAGCCTTTGTGTGGACATGCTTTAATTCATTGAGATCTTGCTGAATGACTGGGCTGTAGTACACGTTTATGTTAATCTTTTAAAGAAACTCCAAGAAGTCTGTATTGTTTGATACTTCCAGTAATCACTGCAGGATTGGACTGGTCCCCCTGCATCAATGTCAACACTTGGCAAGTGTTTAAGCTCAAGCCATTTATGTAGCCACGAAGAGCCACATCATCAGTTTTCACTCACATTCCCTCATGACTGAACAACCCTGATGGGGAACATCTTCGTATCTCTGGTTCTTCACAGTTCTTCTGTTCACCTTTCTCCCATTAAAGGCAGTAAGTTGACTTCATAGCATTACAATGTAAGAGGTCTTTACATATTTAGGGCATTGGTCATCTGCCCATTTTTCTCCCAGATAGTAGATGGCTGTTTATTTACAAATGATGATTTTCAAAGAATAAAGTGTTTGTGTTAAGCACTATTTATCACAAGATACTTATGAGGTGTCTGTTATTTTTGTTTTCTAAGATAGGTCACTCAGGTCAAAATGCGTTTTTCCTTTATCTTCTTGAAGAAATTTCATGATTTGGGATTTTGTGTCCGATTCATTTCAGAGTACTTTCTGTTATACAGTGAGGTGTGATGGTCAAAATCTGTAATCTCTGAGGTTATCCAGTTGATCGAGACCATTTGTTACAAGGGTATTCTTTATTTATTGAACTAATTCTCCTGAGAAGTTTGGTGAAAAACCAACATGTGCTGTGTTCTTGACTTTTTTTTTTGTTCATGGCTTATAGTTGTCATCTTTGAAAGAATAGGCTACAAAGGAATCATAATTCCAGCTAGGCTCTGTGTTCTAGTTCCAATTTGTTGTTCTGGCGAACCATGACAAAAAAGCAGCTTAGGGGAGGAAAAGAGGCTTATTTAATTGTTTTACATTTTCAGGTCACAGCCCATCACTAGGGGAAGTCAAGGAAGGAGCTTAAACAGGAACTTGGAGAAGAACATGGAGGAGAAGAACATGAATTCTCCTTGCTGACTCACTCACAGTTCATGTTTGGCTAGCTTTCTTATATAGCCCAGGAAGACCTGTCCAGGGAACGGTGCTTCCCACAGGTAGCTGGACTCTCCTGCATCAATTATCAGTCAAGATAATAAACCTATAGGCTTGTCCACAAGATCATCTGAGGTGGGTACTCCCTCAACTGAGACTCCCTTCCTAGTCACTCTAAGATGTAGTAAGCTGACAGTTAAAGATAACTGGAACACCCTGCAAACTTTTGACATAAAGTTTATTCGAGTTTTCTGTTATGAAATTAATGCATTGATTCCTAAATACAATCAGATAATGGCAAAAAAGAGGAAAGCAGTTTAGACATTCACTATCTCTCTTGCTGAAGTAAACTGCTCTTAATCTGAAAAGCACATGCTTTCCAATCCCACCCTGAATATACAGGGCTCATAGTCAGAGGCAGAATTTTCTAGTAGCTAAAAGCGCTTTAAGTAGTTAACAGTGCTATCTGCATCCGTAGCTTAGGGATAATCATCGAAGAGGAGGTGGAGAGACTCTAAGAGCCAGAATACCAGGAAGTCTGCTGTGAAATGGTCTTTGCTGCATGAACAAGACCGAATCAACGGCAATATCAATAGACAGGCTAACATGGATGAAGACACTTTTCATGGGGTCTTCACATGTAGACCAAAAACAATAAGCAACTAATGACTGCTGAGAGGGGGGGGGAACTAGCCTTTCCTGGGGATGAGCTCCTATCAGTTACCCAATAAAAAGTGGCCGGCCTTGAAAGCAGTATACACAAACAACAGAATTGGACTCAATATGGTAACAATCATAATCAAAGAAAGGAGCTATCAGTTTGGGGGGCCTGGGAAGGGTCTAGAGGAAGGGTATCTGGAAAGGACTGGAAGGAAGAAAGAGAAGGGGGGGGGAATGATATAATTCTATTTTAATTAAAATAAGTAAAAGAAAAACAAACAAGAAAACCCAAACATAACCTGAACAGCAGCACCACTTCTTCTACTCAACAGGTTTCTTTTTGTTTGTTTGTTTTCTTCTTTTGTTTTGTCTTGGGCAAGTAATGAAATACTAGTTGGCTTCATTCCCCTCGGTTATAAAATTCTACAACATATGCTCATGAGAAGCTGGTAGGGTTGGACTAATCTACGTGAGACCCTTAGTAGAGTTTCTAGAATAACATAAATGTTGCAAAGTGCTGAGCCATCTTTATTAGAACCTTCATTGCTTCCATCCATTTCCAAGCACTGCTGTGTTTTTTTTTTTTTTTTCATGTCGAGCAAGGTAGACTGAGGCAGGGGCTACTTAGAACTAACCACACCTCACTCTTACCGACCTGCTTTACGCGTTGAAGATCAGGCTGTGTTCAGGCGGCACTGTGCTCCATGTTCAGGGAAAGCCTTGGATCTCCCGGCCGCTGTTGGGTCATGGGACTGAATGACAGTTAGCAGGATGTCCACCCAAACCAACTGTAGCACTGGGGTAGAGAATGCTGGCTTTTGATGACCAAGTGGCCTCCGCAGGGCTGGCTCCGTCCTCTAGGCAACTTTGCTTTCATCTTTCAGGCCTAGGATTTTTTTTAAGCCTTGGTACAAATGTAATGTCCAACGCAAAGATGTGAAAATGTGAGTAGGGTTTAAACATTATCTATTTAGAAGTTAGCTAAATAGTTGTGAATTTTTGTTGTTGTTGTTATTATTAAGTTTGCTTATAGATTATTCATACTTGAATCCCTTTGTACTTTCTTTCAGAGAATGGCAAGTGGGTGAATCCATTGCTTGATTTTTGCAAGCAGAAACTTAAAGTGTGCGAATGGGTACCAGAGAGGCATCACAGAACTGTGGGACAGACTCCGTGGAGCAGGTGAGTCCCAGGTGTCTGGACCAGGTATCCCCACAACAGGCAGGGATACAAGGTGTGATTTCAAACCCTTTCACTGTCCTCAGTTCTTTTGACAGGGTCTCCCTTTTTGTATCGTATCTGCTGGAGAACCTCAGAGATTAGGAAAGATGGCTATTAAGTTGAATATTTGGGTTGGCTTAGTGACTCTCTTATATTTCTCCATTTGCACCGCAGGATGCAGCTTTCTAGCCTCCACTCCACTTTGTGGGAGCGTCCTTGAAAGGAAACCCACAGCCATCCTTGGCTTTGGCCCTTGGTAGCACCAACCAGAGATCACTGGGTATGAGTGTCAGGATGGTAGGAGTGAACCTTTTTGCTCCCTCTTTGGCCCATCCCTCCATTGAGGGATGTAGGGCCCTTGGAACTGTCTCTTGGCTATGGCTCTCTTGTATTAGCAGCACCTCTGCTCCTTAATTTCATCTCCGAGGGAGCAGACACCTTTCTGCTGTGGTTCATTCTGGAGTGGTCAGGCTTCCCTGAATGGGTTTCCTTAGTCATCCCTGCAACTGGTTCCTTTGAAAAGATCGCCTCAGTGGGGACGCGCCATCTGCTTCCTGCCAGGACCTTGACTGGTGCAACAGTCAAAAATAAACTCTTCCATGGGAGGCAGGGAGAGAGGCAAAAGATAAGGGGGAATAACCCTATCAGCCTGCTGCAGCCCTCTATATGCCAAACACTGGGGGAGCAGTTTGAAGGTATTCAGTAAGCGCCTGCTCTGTGCCCTCACTGGACTACTCAAGCTTCATAAACAGGTTTGGTTACTTTCCCAAGGTCTCCAGCACGCAGTTACCAAGCTGGGATTGAACTCTAGCTGCCTCTAAAAGCCCATACCCTGTTCACCAGGACAGCAGTTGCTTAGGATCCCTGTGCAGTCAGTGGCTGTAAGGAATTCCTGGGGTGGAATGGTCTTGTTCGTCTTGGTGGTGGGAAACTGTACAGGAAGCTTTGGTGACGGGAAAGTGATGTTTGTCTCGGTGATGGAAAAGGAAGCCAGGCTGTTTCTTGAGAGAAGGCTGTGGAGATGAACTTTGGAAGGAGCTCCATGATCACCGAGTGGCTGAAGTCCGGATGCTGGGCTGAGGGCTGGGAGGAGGGCAGAGGAAGCCGGGGCTGCCCTCAAGAAGGCTGACAATGAGGAATTCAGATTCTTAGCTCTTGCCTTCCCCAGTTCTGTAAGCCAACTTTGACAGCTGTTAGAGACACCGCTTTTATGAAGTCATCTTCATGCTGTGAAGCTCAAGGTTTGGAGAGACTGCATCTTTCTAAGGCCACAACTTTCTGAGGAAGCTCAACAGTGTCCTTGACACTTCAGCTGTCATCAGGCAGACAGGTGACTACCTCTGGACACAGAGAAAGCTCAGCCTCAGAAACTCAAATGGCAGCATCACGAACAAGTGAAACTTGAGTTTCTGGAAACTATGGGAGAGTTTGATGAAACTAATTTTATCTATGTCTAGTGTCTGTGATGAGAAAGGCAGGGTCCAGCCAGGCCAACTGCATCAGCAACAACAACAATTTTTTTTAAATAGGCTTATTTAACTACAATGATCCACTTTAGAAATACACAGTGGAAAAAAAGTATATTTCTTAGTGTTTATCTTTGAGATTCGTATGTCCATAAAATGTGAATGTAAAGCAATATTCCCAGGAATTCTCAGAAATTCAAAAGGATGATTATTTTAAACACACTTCTAACAGTCTTTCTACTCTGTTATTTGGGTAGCTACGGTTCACGTTCAAAGAATGAATTGTACTAAGTTTACCAGTACTTAAGAAGGAAGAACTGTCCTTTTCCGTGGAAGTAAAACACAGTGGGATTTTGAACAGTCTTTGTCTCTCAGCTTTGCAAAGCGTAGAATAGGGAAGGACTAGGGGGGCCCAGCCTGGGAGTCAGTTTGAGGAGCTCATGTCATGGACCGTTGACCTCTCCCCTTCTTGCAGGGAGCAGCGCAGCTTTAACTTTCATTCCATCCCCGTGTCTGACCCACGACGCAGGACTTTCCACAGCCCGGCTTGAGAGCCGATGATAGCAGTGAGAGGCTATTGCCAGGAATTTTTATTTGTAGAGAAATCTCTTGAGAAGGGCTTTGCCATCCCCACCCAGCCTTGGTATCTCTCTCACTATGACTGACCCAACATCCCTATAATGCAGTCCAAGGGAAAAAAAATGGGCGAGTCTGCCCCCCAAAGGGCTTGTAACTTTAAATGAAGTTAGGTCTAGAGCTGAGTGTCTGTCTCTCATGCTGCCAGCTGGTAGGAGTGTGTGGTGTCCAGGGAAGGAGGCACCTGCAGAGTGTCAGAAGTGCTGGACACTCACCCTGACATCACCTGGCACACACAGAAAGCTGGACTCCCTGGAGCTGTGAGTGCGGTTTCCAGGACTGAAAGAGTTGGATTGTTTGTGTGTGTTCCGTCCAAGATATGGCTGCTCCAGGCCGGACCCCGTGGAGACTTCTTGGTGTTGGGGAGGTGATGTCATTCTGCTTCCTGCAGCTGCTCTAGCCTGAGGAGTTGTTCTCCTCTGAAATCCCAGAGAGGAGCGGCAGCTGAGAGCCAGTGTGCGTGTGGGCTTCATATCCCAAGCAGCACTTGCACACAATGGCCGCCACAGAACAGCCATGAGGAAATCAGCAAGTGAGTTAATGTCAGTACTGGAGCGGCCAGGAGCCTGGGCAAACCTCAAGCACGGTGGCATCTCTCCCCGACACACTAGGCTGGCGCTGAAGTGGCTCTTGTGTCTGAGTGGTTGATATAGATCTACTGAATGTTCTCAGCAAAGCTCAAAAGCTGGGAATACCACCCATGGATTAGTTTTGAGTGTGTGTGTGTGTTCACACATACTTGCTTATGTGAGTGGGGTAGAGACTGGGTGCCTTCCTCAGTCACTCGCCACTTTATGTATTGAGACAGAGTCTCTTATTTGAATCTACATCTCCACCAAATTAGATAGACATTCTAGCCAGCTTGCTTCAGGGATCCCCTGTCTCGGCCCTCAAAGCGCCCTGGCCTGCCCACCTGACGTTGCCTGGGTCCTGGGGATCCTAACTTTGGCCCTTGATGATGAGATGTCTCCCTAACTCCAGTTTGGGAGTTTCTGCTGTATTTTTCAGAATGGCTTTGTTAGATGCGGGGCATGTTTCTCTCAACGGGATGGTTACAGAATCTTAAACCCAAACAAAAGCGTGTTCAAACACATGGGACAGATACTTAATATAGCTACTTAAAAAACAAAAACAAAAACCAGAAAACCCATTCTTTTTGACATATGAACTATGCATTAGCATACTAAGTGATTGAAAAGCCCTTTCAAACCTCTGTTTTAATGTAGTGCTGTGCGAGTGAACTCGAGTGTCTAACAATCTGCTGTGCTTTGAGGAGTCCAGGGCTCTTGTGCTCATCTCTGCCACGTTCTATTGCAGTTAGGAGAACAGAGCAACACATCACCTTTCCCATGAAAAGCCTTTTCTCTCCCTGGCTCCCAATTTAGCATTCACTAAGTATGTAGTAATTGAATCCATTTACTCACCCACTTAGTTATTCCTACCCTGTAATAAAAATGTGTGACAGCCTACTGCGATGGCCAGCTTTGGGGAAAGCCTGACAGTAATGAAGTGTGTTTCTTCTTTTAGAGCCTGATGGTCCTACTGATAACCAGAGGCAGATGGCAGATAAAGCAGCTGAAGGTACGGAACCTGAGCAGGGGGGAGACTTTGTTTGGGAATAAGATCTGAGACATATGAGTCCAGGGATAGGTGAGGGAAACACATTGGGCCAAAGGCAGAGGGAAGATCCCCAGGAACCAAGAAACTTAAGTGTTGGACAAAAGAACAAGAGTCTGTTGGGGAGGGGACAAGAAGCAGAGGGTAGACGGAAGTCTCCTCAGCTCTAGAGGAGACTACTATGACAGCTACGAGGAGGGTGTTTTTCTCCTTAGGCAGACATGGGCCAGGTGGCCACAGTGGAGTGTGTTTTATTTGTGTGTGCATACGTGTGCATGAATGAAGGATAGTTTGGAGGAAAATTTAGCTCATTAACCATAAAGAGAAGCATCAGTTGTTTGGGAGGATGACCCTGGGAGCCAAGCGTTCTGGTTTTTGGAGCACAAGCTGTAAAACCAGGCCCTGGCTAGAGCCTGGCTGTGTCACATGACACCAGGTACCTCAGCATCACCACATTAAAGAGAGAATTTTATTTTATTTTTTTTTAAAGTAAAGCGTTCTTTCTGTGATGACTTGGGCAAATCAGTTTTCCAGCCTTGTTTCTATCTCCCCACCTGATGCCATCAGAAACACCATCTTGCACTTTTGCTGTTCTTTTTCACCTCAGCTAACAAAACCAACATTGAAATCATCTAGTCAGTATTCTCAAACTTACTTTTTACCTAAATTAAAAATCCTCTCTCAACTTCAATTCTTTCTTTGTTACTTAAAAGCCATGAGTAGAAAAGTCTTTACACAGAAAAGCAAGGCCTAGGCACCTCTTTATTCCTTTAACCTGTCTTTTGACTCTCATCTTTTTCACCACACTCAACTATTTTTGCCTTTTTTTTCTATCACCAAAGTACTTTTTAGAGGTACCACAAGATATATGTATATCTTTAACAGTTTGTGTGTGTATGTGTGTGTGTATAGTATAATATATATATAGTATATACATATAGATATCTGTGTGTGTATATATATGTGTATATATGTAAAATCAGGTAAAAATTATCTCCTATCAATTACTTATTCATGACTAAGACATTAAATTTCCTTCTTGATATTTTCAGATAAATAGTGTGTAATTGTTACTTACACCTGCCCTCCTGTGACATGCATTTAACAGAGCTTATTGCTTTTAATACTCTCTTTCTTTCTCCCCGTTAATTGACCTTTCCCTATCTTTGTCTGATACACATTTTCTTATTAAAAGGACTTATTTTTATTATCTTACATTATGTGTGTTGACGTTCAGTACAAGTACCCATGAAGGCCAAATCCATCTATCCAATGAGTCTCACACATCTTTTATCGGTATTTATTAGGATGCCTTTTGAATCCATGCTATATGATTTTATAATTTAAATTCTAAGCCATTATACAATATTTTCATAGTCATTATAGAATATTTTCACTTCTTAGGTAATTCCTTAGGGTAAAGTATTTGTGGAAAAATTATTTCTTGTTACAAAACGGTTTCTTATTTTGCAATAATTTCTCATCAGTTTTGAACAAAGCAATTAAAGTGCATTACATCTATAAAAAAAAAAGTAAAGAGTTTGAATAAAGTTGTCGTTGAATTTGAAGAGGCAGGAAATGTTACAATGAACTGAATTTGAAAGAGGCACCGGATCTATTTTATGATAGGTGTGTTAGGTGAACACCTGTATATAAAAGCACATATTCATGTCTGTCCCAGCAGCTGGCTGAGGGCCTGGCAGCAAGGGTGCAGCTAAACTGTGGAATTATGGAGCCCTTGATCACTGTAGCAGAGGTCCTGCTATTGCTGAGGATGTCTGACTCAAGCAGGTAGACAGAGGATGGCCTCATTTGGCTCCTGGTTTGAGAGTGTAACAGTTGAGTATGTATCAGAGAAGGCATGGTGGCACATGGCTCTACCGTAGGGGCAGCGTGTGGCCGAAGACTCTTTACCTCTTTCCATCTCAACAGAACATGGAACAGAGACAGGACAGGGACTAGGGTCAGGCCATTAGCCTGACGGCCAACCACACAGAAAACTATCACCACCTTCAGTTAGACCCCAGGTCAGAGAGAGTTCCCTACAATCTATGCCGAACTGTACCAGCACCTGGCGACCAAGCCTGTGGGGATTGGAGTGGGGAGGTGGTATTTCATGACTAGACCATACAGTCCTGCAGCCTGGGTGTGAGTTCTACATGAGCTTGGCCTGCCCTAAGAAGGAGCCAGGACAGCTGGTCTTTCAGGGCAGGACTCCTGCGAGCACCAGAATATCACCGATGTGTAGCTTGAATGAGAAATGTCCCCCATAGTTTCAGACATTTGAATTCTTGGTCCCCAGTTGTTGGCACTGTCTGGGGAAGGTTTAGGAGTTATGGCCTTGCAGGAGGGATCATGTCAGTCAAGGTGAACTTTGAGACGGAGAGCCTCACACCGTTCCAGTTTGTGAGCACTCAACTTCCTGCTTCTGCCTGCTGCCTGCTGCCTCCACCCTGTAAGTATGGACTCTGACCCTCTGGTACCACAAACCAAAATAAACTCCTCTTTCTGTAAGTTGCTGTGGTCCTGGCACTTTACCACAGTGACTGACAAGTAACTAATATGGTGGGCCTAAGGCAAAAACAGTGTTGGCCAAAAAAACCAAAACCAAAGCCAAAAAAAAAAACCAACAAACACAGTGTTGGAGAAGAGTCAAAAGGGAGACAGTGCATCGTTTCTACATAACCCTCAACAAGACTTGCTGTAATGCTTGGCATGAAGCAAATGGCCCATTAATACTGTATTGGAAGTTTAAAGGATCATATGTGTTATGGGTTGGATCTACAATATCCCCAAGGGGACATTCTTTTGAGACCGTGGTCCCTATCTGGTCTTGGTAGTTATGACACACTGACAGTGGGGCCTTGCTGGCCAAGCAAGGTCTCAAGGCAGCATCTAATTAAAAGAGCAGATGTAAGAGCAGATTTTTCACTGTTCTCTGCTGTGTTATAGTCCCTAAGTCCTGCCATTATTTGTCCTTTGACTTTGTTCCTGTGTGGAGACAAACTCTTAATAACTTCCTTTCTTATGCTAGCTATTTAAAACAACAACAGCAACAACTCATATGGACATTAAAAAACCCAAACACTTCATTCCAAGCCCAATTGAAAAAAAAAAAGTTCTGTGAATTGAACCTCAGGGTTCACGCGTCCTAGGCAAGTGCCATTGAGCTACGCACTGCCCCAGGACTCCAAATCTCCAAACATCTCTACTGTCTGTCCATAGCGCCATGGCAGTCTTACGGAGGTGGCTTTGTTCTGCTGCATATCAGTGTTCGCATAGTGGGGAATCCATGCCACGGCTTTGAATCCATGAAACCTTTTGTTTTCTAGTTTCAGGGAAGCTCGGAGAGCTTTGGAGAATGGTGGGATCTTGCAGACAGGCAGCAGCAGACATCGCTCCTGCACATAGAGGGGCTCAGTTGGTGTCACCAGCTCCCTCTGGAGGAAGGTGGCTCAGAACTTGGCTATCTGTTCTGCTCAAAAAAACCTTTTAGTCTCAATCTATTCTCAGGAGTTTTCCAGAAGATCAGAACATTGTTTCCTAATTTCATCCCAACACATGCTTACTTCTCCTGTATTCTTGGCATCATGGCAGGCGTGTTGGGCATGTTATTTCATTCACCTTCAGAACAACCCTCCATGATTGGCCTCATTACTTGCTGTACTTTGGGCTGAGGAAGCTGAATTCAGAGATGGTGGATGCAGAACTGTAAGTCTCAGTTGCCTCTGCGCCTGTCTGATCCAGAGCTTTGTCTTTCGTTGCACCTGGAGTGTAGACTATATTACTAAACCAGCATGTGTTGTTTGAACTCACTGAGCCTCTGGCTCTGAATACCTGGGAAGAATACCATTTTTCCTATTGGTGTGTGCATCATGCTGCTTTCTCCAAGCAATGATTCAGCAGCTAGCTCCATGTTTGTTTGTCCTGGGCAGGTAAAGTTTATATTGAAAACTTTTCAGAGCTTATTTTATTTTCTATATATATCACATGTTGATTTTTTTTTAAAAATTGGGCCTTAATTTGAACACTGTACTATAGAGAACAACATGCATCCCCTCATCTTGCCTTTTAAAGGTAGAATTTCAATCTATAGCCCAGGCTGGGCTAGAACTCACTATGTAGCCCAGGTTGACCTTGAACTTGTAATTATCTTCCTGCCTCAGCCTCTCAAGGATTGTGGTTAAAGATGTGAATCACTATGCCTGGCTGAGGAAATAGTTCTTAAAGTATATATTCTTTGGTTTATGCTCAGACTTAACAGAATCCTGATGAAAGCGGTTCCAGGTTTCCAACATGTATGATTTTCTGTATTATTTTTAACTGTGTAGAACATAAAGTAAGTACTTCAAGGCTGTTTGGAAAGGTGTCTTATGAGGTGCCAAGAAAGTTGATAAGGAAACCATGCTTGTCTGAGAAGCCCAGAGCAGGGACACAAAGGGACCTTGGTTCTTGATTCCTGTAGCCATTCAAACAGGAGAAGGGTGCTTGGTTGTAAGTTTGGGATTTCTGTGTAGTTGTTTTCAGTTCTGGAGTTGCATGAAAGCTAAGTAGCTCCTCCCATTTGCCTACTATAAATTCATGCACGTTTGTGTGAGAGCCACCTTTACCTCCATGGTATTTAGTCATTGTTTGGTCTCCAGTCAGATGTCTGTCCTGGAGGGGGAAAGGATGTTCATTTCCTTGGTCTGATTCATGGCTGCAGCATTTTCCAGCATTTCAAAGCAGGTTGTTTTGTGCTAGTCAGAAGCTCTGGAAAACTCAGAAAACGCCTCGCTGTTACCTCACAGCTTGTCCAATCTGTGGATGACAGCAAATTTTTGGGATGAACTTCCTTGAACCTCCAGGGCATGAAACAAAGTTGCTGTTACCTTGCATGAAATCCCAGATAAATTGTACGTTTTTTTTCCTTTAGTCCTTAAAATAATTTTGAAAGACACTTCTAGCACCTCTGACAAATAAGGCATCGCAACATGGGAAGTAAGTAACGTGGCTAGTCCCGTACCATAGGGAGGACCAGGATTCAGGGATGAGCTTTTGCAGCCCAAAGCTGTGAGGTCACACGTGGCTGGTGCTGTCAAGTGAACCCTGGAGCCACAGGAAAGCCAGGCTGCCAAGACCCTTCGCACAGACTTCACTCATTTCAGGGTTATACCACTAACTGGCTGTGTGGCCCTGAGTGTGCTCTGCAGCTTCTCTATATGTTTCCCCTTCAGATTGAAGCTGCCATCAGTGATCAGTTCACAGCACAGTTGTGAGAACTGGTAAATATATAGCCATTTCCCAGAATAGTAACAGATATACAATAAGCCCCATAGGCTATCAACTGTCACTCACTACCTGAAGCCCTCTGTCCCCTTCCTCCTAGCTGTTCTTTCCTTTCTGTTACACCTGCCCTGGCTCTTTTTTTTTATTGTTTCATTTTTGGGACAAGAGAGTAAGGGAAATGTTTTGTTATTCAACTAGCTTCTCATGGAGACTGTGACCCAAAAGAGCCTTGGCTCTTTGAAGGCAGAATTAAAACAACAACAAACACTTTTGTGGTAAAATGTCTTTCCCATTCATGTTTAATTCTGAAAAATTAAGACCGGTATAATTGGCATGTTCCTCTTCATCCTGACGTCTTGACAATGGAGTCTGCTGACTGCCAAATGCATTGAAGGCTGATTTTTATTTATTTTGTGGTTCTGGGAATCGAACCCAGGACCTTGTTCACCCATGGGGCTTCACTAGTAGTCCTTGCTTATTCTTATATATTTTTTGGTCTAGGACCTTGGACCCAGGGCCTCTCACATCCCGGGTAAGCATGTGTCCACTGAGCAATTTACAATCCTCTTTTCCTTTTGATTTTGAGACAATCTTATTAAGTACTGGCCTTAAACTTACCTTGTAGCTCAGGCCAGAGTTGAACTTGGCATCCTGATTCAGTCACTCACATAGTTGGGATTGCAGGCCACCAGATCCAGCCCCTATCCATTTATAAGGCTCAATCTTGACAAACCCTGTCAACATTTCTTCCAGTCTTTGTGCTGAGTTCTCTGAAGATGAAGACACCTTTAATAATATGTCTGCCTGGACAGAGCCTGGCAACGATGGGATGTCATGAATGAATTAATGAAGTTCCATTCAAAGGCCCCTGCTCCAAAGGCGGTTGTCCTCACAGGCTGAGCTGCTCAGGACAGGGTCGTCTTGAGAGATGACTCTGTCCTTTATTAGGCATTTGCTTTTTGCACTGAAGTAAGAATTCTTCCAATGACAGAAAGCCAATAAATTGCATCTCTTCTCAGTGCTTTCTTAGCTTGATGCTAACACATTAAAACAAAAATCTGTTGGGTCGGTCCTCGGAAGGTGTCCAGCTTACTTCTCACCCTTGTGCTGCGGTTTGTCAGATGGACTCTGGAGCTCTTTCAGTCCAGAACCACAGTTTATCTGGAATGACTCTGCAACCCAAACCCCTGGCTGGATTCTGTTCTATGCCATTATATCATCATGGCTAATTTTTTTCTTGAAGATATGTTGTTTGCTTCAGACATGTGCTGACCGGCTTGGGCTTGCAAATCCCCGTCCTGGCTTGAGCTGGTGATACTGGGGTCCCATCTAAATAGCAGGGGAGCAATTTAGTTGAGGCTTCCTTGAGGAAGGGATGGATAAGTGTTCGAAAAGGAACACTCTGTTTCTTAAACAGAGATTCCACACAGAGCCTATCTCAGCAAGAACCGTATTCTCCTGACGACAGCAGCCAGAGTCTCATACCGTGTAATTCTGCTGGAATTCAGCACGGTTCTTGTAGTAATTTAACACTGACCTTATGTTTCTTTCCATGATGACAGCCTACGGTCTCCTATTCAGATGCTGGCAGGATAAGCAAGTTGGCTGAACAATATAGGATGGAAGTTTATAAGTAAGTGAAAGGGAAACTTGGCTAAGATAGGAAAAACCCAGAAAGTGTTTTAAGAATGGGATGTCAAATGTCCCCACATCTGTGTAGACCGAGCTCACAACGGCTGTCTAGAGAGAGCACAGATTTATACCAAAAATGATAATCAACAGAAGTTTGGAATATGAGGCAAAACCAGCTTCTGTCTAGCTGTGTGAGACCAAGAAGAAAGACATAGGATCACCACAGTGCTCTGTTCGTATGGTGAGGGTGCTCACAGTTATGTCCCTGGGCCAGTCCACACACCAGCTGATGTACCCTCATATCACTGAATGGAGATCCATGGACCACCATCCACAGGCCTCAGGTGGACCTGCTTTCTCCACAAACACTGGTCTTGCCCAGGATCAGGTCTCTGATTCGCACTCTGGCAGCACGGAGATGCATCCTGGCATCAGCTTCACTCCGCCAGCAGGGGCAGCGTCACCTGGGAGCCTGAGAGATGCAGCATCTCAGTTCTGCTGAGGATCTCCCTTCTTAGAGGAAGGGCAGCAATCTCCTCTAGCCAGCACTCTTCTTGCCCAAGATTTCCATGCAGGCTAAGATTCCAGACTCTTGAGTCTAGACCTATACCTATCAGAAATCCTGCGTATCAGGTATTTACACTAAAACTTATAACAGTAGCAAAATTACAGTTATGAAGTAACAATAAAATATTTTATGGTTGGGGGTCAATTGTACTCAAGGGTCCCAGTATTAGGAAGGTTGAAAAGCACTGATCTAGACCGTCTCTTTCTAACTCACAGCTGTCAATCAACTGCCTAGTCTATACACCTGGTAGCTCTTGACATTCTAGGACAACTGAGCCACCTGATTCCAAGAATGAAATTTTAAAAATTTTTCGGGGGAGTCTTGAGCTAGAGCTGATAATCACTGTGAATCCGTCTTCAGAACCTCAATGAGCTGTTGTTGAGTTCAGTCATATACTACTCCTGTTCCACTTTAGAACCTGTGATGGTTTCTATTTTATTTTACAGCCTAAGTCCAAACAGAGTTTTCTAAAGTGCACCCAAGAGCAGATCAGAATAGAAAACAGCCGTATCTGACATCTGCTTCATTCAGGAGCCCATCCCTTGAGTTCCGCTCAGGATTAAGTTCAGCTTGGCTGCAGGGAGCTAGGCTTGTCATGACCCCTTCTTTGCCATTAGTCATCCCCTTGACCCCAGGACCCCAGTCCTCGGAGCCAGCTACATGGATTTGTGTGAGCAGCTAGGTCCAGCTGGTGTTGGTAATGATTATGAGGCCCAAGGCTGGACCTAATCAGGGTCAAAAGGAGAATGGACTGGAGGACACTCTGAATAGTTGTGAGCAAGGGATACTCCTTTGGCTGGACAAACACCAGCAAGTTTCACTGAAGTCTGAAAAGGCAGCTTTGCCCAGGCCCATAGGGAGAGCTCTCAGTCTGTTTCCTAGGCTGAGTTGACTATGAATTGGGTCAGATATGGCTGGGCAACAGCAGAGAGTCACAGCCCAGCTTTGGAGATAGGGAGAGTTCTCTTTTGTGTCTGCTTGCCAGGGCCACAGCCAGGATCAGGGAGAGAAGGGGATGGAGAGCTGGTGGTGATGGTGAGGTCCCACGTGGACTTTTCTTGCAGTCAGTGTGACCTCAGGCAAATCATCTCTGGAGCCTTCTGCACACCCTGAAGCCCTTGGCAGGGCACCTAGCTGACTACTCAGCGCAAGTGAAGTCATGGTTACTGGAGGAGAATCCACTACCAGCAATTTACTAAACCAGCATAATCCCTAACATCAATCCATAAGCATGTGCCCTTCACCTGTGGTCTTCACTCTTCATCCAGGACATGTTTATTTCCTTTCAGGCAGATGGAGACCACTGCAGCAAACCACAACCAGTCAAAATGCAGAGGTGGAGAGTCCAGTGCCAGTAGATAAAATCTACAAAGTGCTCCCTTACCGAAGACATAGGGAACACTGTGTGTGTGGGGGGGGGGGGGGGAGATTGTGCGAACCAGAGGATCAGAGACTTTGCTGGGAGATTTTTACCTGTAAAGTCTCACCAACATGACTGCTCAAATGGGAGCTGCCAGTAAACGGTTTGGCTGTCCACTGCCAAATGGTCAGCCCTAAAAACACACATACAGGCAGCATATAACTGAGCAAACAGTTTATATTTAGGAGTGTGTGTGTGTGAGCATGTGTGCCTATGTGTATATGCATATAATAATAATTAATTAAAAAGAGGCCATGGATTTGAAGGAAATCCAGGAAAGAGGATATGGTTCATGGGATGGTTTGGAGGGAAGAAAGGGAAGGGAGAAATATTGTAATTATATTATAATTTAAAAAATAAAAATTAAAGCTATGACTTTGACTTTAAAATATCAACAACCATAAAAACAGACCACTCCCAAAACAAAGAAACAGAAACTCTTTTCTCTTTGTTTCGAAGTAAAATTTTAATTTTAAAAGCAGTTTTCATAATGGCAGCCATTTTCTTATAAAAGTCATGATTTTATTTTTCAGAGTTGGGAGTTGGGGTGCAAAGGAGTGGAGATGGAGAAGACAAATAAGAACAGAATAAATATGGACATACCATAAGGAGATCTATTACTTTGTACGCTAGTTGAAAAACAAATTAAGAAAAGTCATGTAAGACTTAACTGGTCATTATCTAGGAGTTTTGACCCTTCTTTCTGAGTTTCAGATTTGTTTGTCATAGTCTAAATGTTTTAATAACAATGGCAATGAGGATAATTTGAGTACCAGTTGGGCTAGCTACTTTATGATTATCATTATGTGAGTAAAAGTAAATTCCAACTCTCATAAAAATGCCATATTAAACAGTGAAGACAAAGTCAGAGCAGTTAGAAACTCACCATGCTAGAAAGTGGTGGAGCTAGGTCTGAAACCTAAGCCTTCTAGAATGGATAGTTCTTTTCAGGTTTGCAAAGTTCTTGACCAGATACTCACTCTTCACCTCAAATGATTTTAGGAGGAGGAGAAGAGCTAGGTTTGCTAATCTCATGACTAAGGAGGCTGAGGTAGGAGGATCATGATTTGAAGCTTACCCTGAGCTACATAGCGATACTCGGTTTAAACACAACACAACACAACAACAACAACAACAACAACAACAAAACAGAAAAAGAAATGATGGGCTGTAGCTCATTGGTAGAGCATTTGCTTAACAGGTGGAAGGGCCTGAATTTGATTCCAGCACCAAGGGAAGTATAAAAATCTATAGCTCATTCATAAATATATGGGTTAAACATTTCATAATTTCAATATAAATCACAGTTTTTAGCATGTTTTGATTTGATTTGATTTTTTCTAGCAAAGTCACTGAATAGTATTTTGATATCGTAAGGTGTTCCTTTATTGTAGCAGGCTCGGGAACTGACTTGCCTAAGATCTTCCTGATTACAAAGGGCAAGGCGTAGACTAGGGTCTTACTACAAGTTCTGGTTCCTCCTCTCTCTCTAGAACTAGCTCTTTTTCTTGGCGAGACAAACACTGACACAAATGATAAGCACTGTTCCCCACTCTTTCTGCACCACCATTGCCCTACCATATTTTGCAGGCAAGATAGATTGTAGGTCAAAGGTTTTGTGGCTGAGCTTGTGTCCACATTTCTCTTTCGGTAGCCCGTAGAGTGCCCACCCACATCAAAGAGACTAGAATGTACAAGTGAAGGCACCAGTTTGACTTCTCCATGTTCAATGAATGTGTGCGTGTTGCCCTTGATAATGGGGCCCAGAGAACAGCTGCCTTTTGTTTTAGTAATCTATGTTTGATTTCATCCAAGGCCCGCTCTATGAAAAAAAAAAACCCTCATACCTGAATACTGCATGGGTAACCAAGAACAAGAGACTAGACAGCCCAGAGATCTAGAGTAAAATCAAACACTACTGGACTAAAAAAAAAATCTATATGATTCATAAAGATATTCTGATATTCTCATATATCAGTGCTTTATGCAGTTATCATTACAGAGGCTTCCCCTGGCAGCAGACGGGAACAGATGCCTACACCTATAGCCAGACATTATGTGGAGAGAGTCTAAATTGGAGGTCTCCATCAAATACGCACCTTTCTCCCCCCCATCAGAGCTCAGGGAATCCTGCAGAAAGAGGAAACAGAAAGATTGTAAGAGCCAGTGAAAATGGAGGACACCAGGAGAACAAGGCTTTCTGAATTAGCGAAGCAAGGTACATGTGAGCTCACAGAAACCAAAGTAGAAAGCACAGGGCCTACATGGGTCTGCACCAGGTCCTCTGTTGTATATATTATAGCTATTTGCTCAGTATTTTAATGGGACTCCTGACTGTGAGAAGGAGTGGGTCTCTGACTCTTGTGCCTGCTCTTGGGACTCTTTTTCTCCTTTTGGGTTGCTGTGTTCAATTTCAGTATGATAGGTTTTTTTTTCATCTTATTATATTTAAAATTTTCATTTTTGGTTATCTCTTGTTCTTTTCCAGTGAGAGAAAGAAAGGGAGTAAATCTGAAGGGGAGAGAAGGTGGGGAAAAACTAGGAGAAATAGAAGGAGGGGAAACTATAATCAAGGACATATTGTATGAGGAAAGAAAAATAAAGAAAAACACAATTTAAAATTGTGTTTAGCTATGAGTCTCAGCATCTGCTTTAATATACTGCTGGGTAGAGTCTTTCCAAGGCCCTCTGTGGTAGGCTCCTGTGTTGTTCCTTGTTTTCACCTTCTGATGTCTGTCCTGTTTGCCCTTCTGAAGGGGGTGGGCAGCCTTACCAGGCCACAGAGGAAGACTATGAAAGACAGTCCTGATGATACTAGTCTTGGGTCAGATGGAAGGGGAAGAGGTTCTCCCCTATCAGTGGACTGGGGAAAGGGCATGGGAGGAGATGATGGAGGGAGAGGGGGAGGAAAGGCAGGAGTAGGAGGGGATGAGGGTGGGGGATAGAGTTGGGATACAAAGTGAATAAATTGTAATAAATAAAAAATTATATTAAAATTGTGTTTAATTTAAAAAATAACCACAATATAATTTTGGTATAAATCTCAGAAGAAGTTTAGATAAACTGACAGATAAATTTATGCTAGCCTTTTAAAATTTTCCATATTTTTATTTGTTGAAAGTATAAAGGTTATTCCTAATTGGTTATAATTAGGAATTATAATTGATGGAAAATAAATAAAATTTATTATTTTTAGATTCATTACAGATGCATATAATAAATTATATATACAAAATAAATTGTATATAATAATTGTGTGTACACAATTTGTTATTATTTTGTTCATATACAATTATTATTTTGTCCTTATTGTTAATATCCAAGGAATTAGGAGAGACCAGATGAAATGGAATCTGGCTGCATTTGGAGAAGATACTCTTTGTTTTGGTAGGACTGTGATCTCAATACAAAGCTTAGCTCTTTACCTCACCCTGCTCATTATCTTAGGTCCTCCTCCTCTCTATACTGTTATAATGACAACAATTTTATGGCTTCTTGGATGCAGAATACACACACACACACACACACACACACACACACACACACACACATACACCAAGCCCTGCCAGACATGAATCGCTGCAGACTTTTATAACGTAACTGAGCACAGGTCTGAGGCGAGGGGCTTGGGAAATGCCAGATTTGTCTTTTCTTCCCTGTTTCTGAATTGATTTCCACAACCACATTGAGCCCTGGTAACCTCAGTTGGAAGATCCAATGAATAGATTAGATATACTCCTGTTTAAGTACAAGGTACAGGCTCTGTGAATTCATCCCATCTGGCTGTAGAGCCTTGAGGACCAATGTCGAAGACCAACTCTTCTAGACCATATGACCACAAGTCTTGTCAACTTCCTGGTGGCATTACCCTGGAAAAAATATGTCCTTGGCTGAGGAAGGACAATTTTGAGGCAAAATGATTAGGGAATATTCACACAGAAGATATTGAAAGCACCACAAAAAAATGTCGATGGAAAAGTCCTGCAGTCCAGCCCTCCCTGAGCTCAACTATACATACAAGCTCAAGTATGCTCCTCTTTCCCTGCCAATCACACAGCCAAATTGGAGGTCCCTTGTTTTTTTTCCTCAAAGGAAATTCCTGGACGCAAAACCCATTGCTTTATTTCATAATGTCATCATCTCTTAGTTATTTTGGTCCTTGGACTCTTTATCCAATAATGATGGGTTCTTGCTGGCTTCCACGTGGCCTGAGATAGCTTCCCACTAAAAATCCCTGATGCTGTTGCCCGATAACTGAAAA
Source organism: Pachyuromys duprasi (assembly GCA_028658305.1). NCBI lineage: Eukaryota > Metazoa > Chordata > Mammalia > Rodentia > Muridae > Pachyuromys > Pachyuromys duprasi. The sequence goes on from CM053748.1 coordinate 17,438,866, forward strand.
TATTAGACCCTCAGGGTCTTCATCTCGTGATCCTCTGTCAACTTTATCCTAAGTTATGGCACACACCCTCTTCCTGTTGGGAAGTGGGGACAGAAAAATATCTCAAGGGATTATCCCAGTCAACTTTCAGTATATAAGCTGGAGCTCTCAGACAGCATCAAATTTTAAAAAGAAATATTTGCAGCTTGTCCTAGATGCTATCAAAGCATGATTCGTTCCCAGTTTGAAGCATCTGTCTGATTAAAATCCTCTGGGTAAAAGGTAAGTGTCTGTTACTGTGTTTAGGGATGACGGCGGGAAGTTGTCTTTCTTTCTCTGTTATTTGTAGTGGCTACAAGGAGCACTCCAGGAAGGTGGGAGTCAGAGAATGAATTTTATTGTAGCTGATGTTTTTTGTTTTTTGGGGGAGTGGTGGTGGTAACGCCCTTCCGAATCTCTGATTGAGAACAACATTCCTGACCCAGCTCCTGCTTTGGGATGATTGATGACTCAAAATATTGTGGATGCTTTCCAGGAGTACAGTGATCCTAGAGGGGAGAGAAGAGTCTCACCCTACTGTGGGCCCCTGGTACTATTTTCCAAACTATCCGTGCCCATCTCCAGGTTTAGATGATGAGATAACTCAGAACTCAGAGGTTAGATGGGGGCAAGGGCGCCAAGTCTTGGCTCCATCTCCACATCCCACTTACTCTGGTGTCAAGAGTCTGTAGCAGCAAGAGTGGCGGTAATGTCAATAGTGATGAGGCCTCTTTCTGAGCCACTCGCTAACTTATAAAGACCTCTTCAAGCCCCCCATCCCCCACCCCGTTCATCTTCTTTTTCGTGTTGCTGGAATATTTATTCATTTAATTACGAACAACAGACATTCATAGCCCTGAATGCCTTTTGCCTCTTGCTTTCAAGAGGTCCTTTCAAGTAGCACATGGATGCCTACAGGGGCCATCATCAACCCAGGCAGGCCAGGCAGCGGCTTCCTGATGTGACTTCCTGGCAGGAGTAGGGAGCTTACAATGTTCTACTGCCTGGTTGGAAGCCGCCAACTCGGGGCAAGTTGCCCATCATCTGCAGCCACGGCCTCATTTTTCTCTAAGTGAATCTCCACCACGGATGAGGGGTCAAGCTTGTTCTTCAAGTTCACTTTAGACCTAGGGTACTCTGCATAGTTGTCTTTTGTTCCCAAGTAGCAGTAACTCCCTCTGACTAGTTGAGAATTGTTTGCAGTAAATGTTTACTCATACTGTTGTCTCATTTCTGTCTTCTGACGGGACTTGGGTTTCTACTTCATTTTATGCAGGCATTGGCTTCAGTGAGATCTGCCTTCTGTCTGAGAACTGCCTGATTATGCTGTCTTCCTTGGGCCTCTTTACATTGTTTCCTGGCAGCAGGATCCACTGACACCCCTTCTCTTTCCGTGCATATATTTAAGTTGTTCACCTCGAAATCTGCTTCAGGGAATGGGAGTGACATGAGTGGACATAGAATGTGTATGCTTCCTGGGCTGGCTAATGGAGAAAGTAGCTCTTTTCAATCAGCTTTCTCAGCTGAGACCGACCATCAGGACATTTTGGCAGGGAAAAATCAAATCGGTTCAATGCAACCTTGGATGGCTTCAGGTAAAGAAGGAAACCCAAGTCTTCAGTGTGCAGCAGGGTTGTACCCTCCTCTGTTTACTCTTCTGGACATTCTGCCCATAGGATGAAGTATCTTAGGGTCATTGACAGGGTCATATCAAACAGTCCAGTCCACTTCAGGGATGCCCAGCCCTCTGGCTGTTACATCTATACACAGCTCACAATATCCCCGAATCCATGTTGCAGAATTGAAAGAACATAGCTGTTTTGCTTTTTCCTTCCATGGACGACCAAGATTTTTCTTATGTATAAAATCAGAAGTCTTGTTTCCAGATAGCTCCAGAGCCTCTGAGGAATGAGCTGCCAAGATATTTATAAATGTTGTCATGGATTTGAGTGAAAAATAATACAAAACATTTATATGGGCATGGTGGCATGTGCTTAGAGTCTCAGCTACTCAGCAGGCTGAGACAGGAGGATTGTTTCAACCACTACAGCCCAGCAGTCTAGCTGGCTTCTGTGTCTTCATTTGCTCTTCCTAGTCCTACTGTATCTGAGCTTTCTGGACTACCTCTGACAGCCACCACAGCTTGCTCAGTTGACAGTCAAGTCTGTGACAGCCTCTTGAATCGAGGTCTCGGGTTATGATCTCAGGATTTGAAAATGTGCTGGGTTTGTCTTTCTATGGCACGGGGGAAGGCAGCTTTCCTTCATCCTGTGTGGCCTCCAGTCAATAAGATCCTGGGTAAAAAAAAAAAAGAAATCTCATTGAGAACTGTCAATGACTGTCCTGCGGCAGTTCTATTGGCCCCTTCTTACGCCCCAGGCTGCCATTAGCCTGCATGGAGCTGACCTGCAGTAGCAGGAGGCCCAGCAGCATGTTACTACCCTGTGATGGCCTGACTGTGAGATGCACGGGGATTTTCTATTTTTACATGTTGGCTTCCTCGTGGTGAACAGTTGTGGCGATAAGTCCTGTCTTTGAAAGTTCTGAGCAGTGGGAAGATGAGAGGAGGGTTCACCCAGTGCAACTTTTCACTGTTGAGATCCCCATATATAGCATATTATATATAAATGTATTTATATTTGATTTAGATTTTCATTTATTCACCTTACATCCTGATCAAAGGCTCCTCCCTTGTCTCATCCCAGGCCCATCTTCCCATTCCCTCCCCTATCTTTAGAAAGGGGGAGCCTTCCTCCCCTACCAACTGACTCAAGCCTATCAGTTTTCATCAGGACTGTCTATGTCCTCTTCCTCTGCAGCCTGACAAGGTTGCTCCACCAGAGGGAAATGATAGAGGAGCAGGCAACAGATTCCATGTCAGAGACAGCCCCTGCTTCCCCTGCTAGGGAGCCCACATGGAGACTGAGCTGTCTATTGACTACATCTGAGCAGGGGCCTATGACCTTTCCATGCGTGGTCCTTGGTGCATCAGACTCCACATGTCCCCCTGAGATCAGGTTTGTTGGTTCTGTTGGTCTTCTTGTCCTCTCCAAGCCCTTCTGTCCCCAACTCTTCCATAAGACTCCCTTGTGCTCTGCCCAAAGTTCAGCTGTGAATCTCAGTATCTGCTTCCATCCCCCAGTGGGTGGAGTCTTTCAGAGGACATCTATGGTAGGTTCCTGTCCTGTTTTCTCTCTTTAACCCTTCTGAATGAGAATTAAGCATATTTTCTCCATCACAAAATTTGCAGGCAAACGGATGGATCTGGAAAAGATCACCTGAGTGAGACATCCCGGACCCAGAAAGACAAGCACAGTATATACTCACTTATAAGCAGATATTAGCCATATAATACAGGATAACCATACTGCAATCCACAGACCTGAAGAAGCTAAGTAGCAAGGAGCACCCCCTGAATTTTTTTTTATAACAGCTTATATGAGGTTTGCCTTGAAGAACGCTGGTAAAGGGGTTTGGAAACATTGTTTCCCAGTGAAGACATTGAAAAGAATCTGGGTTACTGCTTATGAAAACCTGTGTCTGTACTTGGATTATGAAGGAGCCCCATATGTAGAGAAGAGCAACCGACCTGGGCTGAAAATAGATTTTAATCTAACTGGAGAACATACCGAGCAAACAAGCAACCAAGTCAACCATGTCAGCTCATTTGTTAACCAAGTCCAGGCATAAAGATGCCCAAATAAGGCAAATGCCAAATTGTCCCAATTGGATAAACCTCTATATGTCATTTCTTATTTTCGGGCCATAAATCCAGCCACGGTTATTGGGAGAAGGGACTTTCTGAATCACTGTTTGTCTAGAATGCCGCCCGGGCTTATGATTCTAGAACATTCTTATTCCTCAGATGAACTTTGTTAAATTTAACTTGCGTTTTTACAACAGCGTTAAAAGTGCAACGTGAGGATAGCCGTCAACATGAGGCAAAAGCACGAACTGTAGTAAAAATTCCCCACTAGAGAGTTGGTATTTCTTTAAAAAGAATTTAAAGGGCTGGGAGATGTGTCAGTTGTCAAAGTGTTTGCCATAGAGCCGTGGGGACATGAGTTTGATCCCCTAAGACCCACATAAGAAAACCAGATGTGCCAGCTGTTCCAGCACTTGGGAGGCAAAGGCAGGAAGATCCCTAGAGATTCCTGGCCAGTGAGTCCAGCCAGGTTGGCAAGCCCCAGTTTCAGTAGGAGATCCTGTACTAAAAAAATAAGAAGGATAGAGAAACATGCTTGATGCCAACCTTTGGTCATGGCATGAGTGCACAACACACACACACACACACGTACAAATGCACATGCAAGCAGTCATGCACACATACAAAACTTTTTTTGTTGCTGCAAAAAGACTCAATAGTTAGGGATAGGCAAAAATGGTATCCAAGCTTTCTACAGGTAACTATATTGTGTATTTGCTAATTCATTAAAATGTGCAAATACTGTCAAATGTCTGCCATATTAGTATTTCATAATATCTATAATGTTATTTTTGCTTTTAAAAAACAGTTTCAAATGCTTACTGTCTGCCAAGAACTGTGTTAAGAATTATACATTGATTACAATAGCAATCATGGAGGTTTACTGAGGACATATTAACTAGGAAGAAATGCTATCTGAGTTTTGCAGACATTTGTTCTGAGCTTCAAGAGTGACATCCATCACTTATTAAATAATTGTATGTGTAAGGATGGTGGCAAGCTCTTTTTATGCATTCTAGTGACCTTGAACCATGCCCACTTTCTAGCTAGCTTTAACTGTCAACTTGATAGACTAGAGTTACCTGAGAAGCAAATCCTAATTGAGAGCTTTCTAAGATCAGATTGAGCATGTATGTGAGGGATTGTTTTAACTTTTACTTGATGAGGGAGAGTCCAGCCCACACCATCGGTAGAAGCATTCCCTCTGCAGGTAGTCCTAGGCTATATAAAAAAGATAGTTCAGCTTAAGTATTTGGGTAAGGGTTCCTTAGAGGCACATGACTGGTAGAATGAATCTCTTGATGTATATTTAAAGAAGATTTACTAGAGTGGCTTACAGGATATTGTCTGGCTAGTCCAATAATTGCTGTCGCTTGGTAGAAAGGTCAATATTTCAGTAGTTGTTCAGCTCATGAGCTGGACATTTCAGCTGTTCTTCATTCTATGTTGGAATGCCAAAGAGGTAGCTTCTAATATCAGCAAAATAATACCTCAGCAGGAGGATAGATGAACTTGTGGTCAAGAAGACAAATAGGCAAAAATCAAAGCTTCCTTCTTCCTTGTGCTTTTTTTAATGTAAGCTGCCACCAGAAGGTGTGGCCTTAATTTAGAGTGTGTCTTCTGACCTCGGATGATTTAGGGTGGCTCTTCTCAACTCAAAGGATCTAATTAAAAAATCCTTAACAGGTGGGTCCAAGTGCTTGGGTTTTAGTAGATTCCAGAGGTAGTCAAGTGGACAACAAAGACTACCCATCACAGCTGCCAAGGAGGTAGAAATGGGTGCTGAAGCAAAGCCAAAGTCTAAATCTGCTCTTGCCCCATCTCTTCCTCCAAGGCCCTGGACAAATGAGCCTTGCAAATTTGGAAGACACGGCCTCTGGAAGCTTCCCAGCAACTTTGCAAACTTTACACTAATTAGTTATTTGGCCAATTAATTAAGGTTGCTCTGCCTTTTATTTCTATGTTTGCATGCTTTCTTCTTGCCTCTCGAATAGATGGTATACCCCCCCTTCAGCTTATAATAATGGCTGTTCAGCCCTGTACTGGGTAGGTACAACCTACACATTGACAGATTATGTAGATGTGATTATATACGACACGAGGGGAGTTATTTTGTTTTTTAAAGTCTCTAAAGTTTGATTGAAGTGTATGGATATACCTATGTCTGGGCTGTTTTTGTTTCTAAGAAAGATTTCTATTGGGTGTCCTAGTCCAGCCTATGCAAGGAAACTTTTTTTTCCCACTTGAGGACAAAGAGTATGTCTTTAGTTTCATATCTGTGCACTTAAACCTCTGCTGTGTATGAAGGAGCAAAGGCTTATTTTCTATCTGTTTACCTCCAGTGGAAAATACTCAAGAGTTCACATCATCAAGGCTGGCCCAACCTTGCCTGAATATAAGAATCATTTACCCCTCCCCCAGGGCTCTGCTGGCAGTATTAGAGTCAGAATTGGTAGGGACAGTGCTTGACAGTCTGTGATAGTAACATACCTAATCACTTCTAAGATGCACAAGTTTGGAGAGCCTCTTTCTACGCTACTGCTGATGTAGAAGTCATCAGTGATTTTGAGTTCTTTAGGTCTTTGGTCTTAGGGAAGGCAAACACTCATTTTCCAGTATGAGCAGGAGGTTCAGTGGGAGAATGCTGAACATTCTTTGGGTGATTCAAGGGCAGTCATTGCAGCAGAGCTGAGACTCATCAAACAGAATGCCGTTCCTATCCTCCACCCATGACGTTGCTGCCCTTTTCTCTGCATTGACTTCAGTATCCTCTTTCTATGGCTCAATGACTTTCCCTTGTCTTCAGTTTGTACATGGTCTGTCGTGGCTCCTTGTCCTGAGTCAGCTCACTGTTAACTCCTTCCTTGGAGTTCACTAAGACAGTTTCAGTTTCCCAATTCAGTCTTTGTAAGTGGTCATTCCTAAACTCAGCTCAGGGTCATGGCCACGCTCACCAGAGACAATGGCAGGTCATCTGTCAGTGTGTCTGGTTTTATGTTGAGGTCTTTGATCCACTTGGACTTTAGCTTTGGGCAAGGTGATAAATATGGATCTATTTTCATTTTTCTGCATACAGATATGCAGTTGGACCAGCACCATTTGTTGAAGAAGCTGTCTTTTTTTCCATTGAATGGTTTTGGCTTCTTTCTCAAAAATCAAGTTTCCATAGGTGTGTGGGTTCATTTCTGGGTCTTCTATTTGGTTCCATTGATCCACTATTCTGTTTCCATGCCAATACCATACAGTTTTTATGACTATTGCTCTGTAGTACAGCTTGAGGTCAGGATGGAGATACCTCCAGATGATCTGTTGTTGTAGAGGATAGTTTTGGAGATTCTGGGTTTTTTGTTTCTCCATATGAAGTTG
>CM053748.1:17446455-17550045 GCA_028658305.1 Pachyuromys duprasi
TCCACTGCTTATGGGTGTTTCTGGTGGGGCCATGGTGTCCTGATTTTTGTTGGGTGAGTTCTTTCGTCGATTTCTGGGCATTTGTTTATATATAATCAAGGAGCTGTTTGTGCTTTAAGGCTGAACTTCAGACTGGAACTGTTAATCTCTTGTGTCAGGAGTATTCTTCAAGAAGATCAGGGAGTTCCGGTGGTTTGTTAGTGTGTGTGTTGTCTCCGTTGAACTCTGTTGTGGGCTCTGTGTGCCTGGCTTCGTGCTCTGTGCTAGAAGTTGTGAGCACTGCAGGCTGGTCACCCTTGTGTTCTGAAGGGTTTGCTCCTCTCTCTGTGCTAGATGCTGATTGTCCCGTTTTGAGATACAGCTGGGGGCTCTGCGCTCTGCCTTGGGCTTGCTGCTAAGGGCTCTCCCCTGGACTAGAGACTTGGCACCCCCTTCTGGGCCAGGGGCTGTGCACCATGGTCTGAGATGGTATTTGGGGCACACACAGTGGTTCTGGATTGGTTGCAGGCATTGCCAAGCAGTGTGCATCCGCTGTATGCAGGCCTGACTGAAATGCTGCCCAAGGCCTTCTCAGACCGGCCAGTGGACACACACATGGACTGAGGTGGTCGCTGGCAGACCTGTGCGCGCAGGCCGGTTAAAACTGTCTCCTAGGCCCTCCTAGTCTGAGGTGTTTCTGGGGGACGTGATTGGTGTGTACCTGCCAAATGCTCGCTGGTAGAAGCAGAACTGCCTGTGGACACACACACACCCACACCCACGGACTGAGGTGGTCGCTGGCGGGCCTGAGCAGTGTGCGCCCTGCAGTGTGCAGGCCAGTCAAAACAGTCTCCTAGGCCCTCTCAGTCTGGTTCGTGTACCCACACGCACACACAGGGACTGAGGTGGTTTCCGGCGGAAGCGATTGGTGTGAGCCTGGTGTATTCCCACCGGGTCTGACTGGCCCGTGGACTCCCACATGGACTGAGGTGGTTATTGGCGGACCCGCAATGTACAGGTCAGTCAAAACGGAATGCGGTTCCTCCTCCGTCTGGCCCAGAGGCTGTGAGACCCAGTCTGGTATTGGGGCTGCAGGCGCCCAGTGCGGCTGCTCCTTCAGATCAGAGCTGTGCTCAGCTGGTCATCCGGAGATTTTTCCGGGGAATAGCTGGGTGTCCCTAGGGTTTTCCCACTTGATTTCTCGCCGTAGGAGTTCCGCTCACCTGGCAATCACAAATGCTGGTGTTTTAGGTCCCAGAGTTCAGTCTCCTGGTCGCTGCGTTGTTTCTGCTGTCCTACTCCTCAGACCCGGTGTCCTCTCCTGGCAGCCATCTTGGATCCTCTCCCATCCTCTACTTATAAATATCCAATGAGCATATTAGGCCTCATGTGGACCCAGTAGTCAGGGGAGTAGGGGATATCTCTGTCATAGACTATGTTACCTGCTCTTTGATCACTTCCCTCTGATGGGACTGCCCTACCAGGTCACAGGGAAGGAAGACTAACTCAGTCTTCATGTGAATAGATGAGCTGGGGTGTCTGGATGGGGGGGGGGATCCCCTATTTTGAGGAATAGGGAGAAAAAGATTTTTGGAAGGTGGGTGGGACAGGGAGGAAAGTGTACCAATATTTTGTATGTATGTGTAGGCATAAGGTTATTATGTAATTCAAATGCTAATTTCTATACCCCTCATATATGGTTGCAATCTGTGTTCTAAGAATCTTTTGTCTTAATGTTGTGTAAACACTGCTCCCCAATTGTCCCCTGATATGCCAAAAAAGCATATCTTCCCTGCTGAGCAGGGAAGAGAAAAGGCCTGGACTTCCTGACAGCCAGGGGAGGAGGCGTTAGAGGAGGAAGTAGGGGATTGAGCCATGGGAGAGGTCCAAGAGACAACAGGAGAGAAGCTGCAGTAAAGGAAGCTACAGAATACAAGTATCTCTGAGATTTATACTGGGAGGAAACCAGATTAGCTTAGAGGGTTAGAAAAAGAATAATAACTGCTCAGTTATTGTGCTGTGAAGCTTATTATTAAATAAATATAAAGGAGTCTCAATTATCTGTGTGATAGCTGCATTAAAAGAGAAACCGAGAAATAAAATAACTAACATATGTGTATGTGCATGTTTGTGTTTACATGTATGTGTGGGTGCCTATGTACATATGTGCATGTACGTTTGCATGTGGAGACCATAGATCAACTTCAGTTATCATTCTTCAGGTACGTTCACCTGACTTTTGTGACAAGGTGTCTTCCTGGCTGGACTTGCCACATAGGGTAGGGTGGCTACCAGGAAACCTTGGGTATCTTCCTGTTTCTGCATCCCAAGTGCTGGGATTACAATTATGTGACACTTAGTTGCTTGACTTTTCTTTTTTTTTTTTTTTATGAGTTCTGAAGACTGAACTCAGATCTTCAAGTTTGCAAGGCGAGCGTTTCACTCAGCTGTTTCCCCTGTCCCGTGTTTTGCCCCAATTTACTATTCTAGCTAAGCTGTTCACTTGAATCCTTGGAAATCACCTAAGTTTGGACCATGGGACTTCCACATCCAAAACATGGCTGCTCTTGACCCTCTCATTGCCCAAGTCTAAATCAAAATAAAATTCCCTTCTGTCTGATCTCAGATTTACGATTGTTCTGGGAAATGTCACAGAAGCAGAGGCGGTGTTATTACACTAAAAATAGTCATCAGAAGCAGAGTCATGCAGAAAGCTTCTGAGGATTTGGCTCTAAAAGCTCCCATGATGTCTGGTGACAGGTTCATTTGAGGTCCAAATGATGAAATGTTACTTAGAGGTAGAAATGAACGGCTCTATGTAATCGAGTTCACATGTTAGTTACCTCTGCTCTTCTGGTTCATGTTGTTTACCCCTCTTTTGACCATGGGCATGAAATAGTGGGGGGGACCACTGTCAGGGGTCATGTTTTTCTCCAGTTGCAAATGGATATTGAAGCTTAAGCCCGAAAGCATAGATGCTTGGATTTCTGGGGCTTAAGTTACACCGACATTTGTGAGGGTGAGCATTTGAATCTTTTATCTGTTCTGCCATGTGTGAAGCTTATCTGAAGCTTACTAGTGCAAGAAGTACTGAAGAAACCCAAGGCAAAATTGTGTCTCTCTCTTAAGAGTCTGAACGGTGAGAGGGCAGAAACAGTCACACACAAGAATGAAAGAGCACTGCCTGCGAAACACTGAGGGTCCTGGACCTGTGAAGAAGGGGATTCTGAGATGGCTGAACATTTTATAAAGACTCCGAGAGGGCAGGGATGAGGCTTAGGAATTTGAAATTCTCTCTTTTATGCTATTTACTTCTGGAAATCTATTTCTAAAACAATTAGGAAAAGAAGCATTCATAAGGAATGGTGTGTGTGTGTGTGTGTGTGTGTGATGAACTCTCACTCTGAAATGCTGGCTGGCCTTGAACTCACTGTGTAGTGCTTGTTGCCCTTTTGCCTCTGCCTCTAGAGTGCTGGGACTGCGAGGATGCTCTACCATACCCAGCGAAGGTTTGCTTTAAGTAAGTATTCTCCCCACTCGGGATTTTAAAAGTATAAATTCTGAGAAAAGGATCCCACTTTTTCTCAAGATGTTAGCTAATCGTTGTAACACTAGCTAGTGAACACACAGGGACAATAAATGCACAGGACTGTCTGGTTCTTGGGGCTTTACAGTGTGCAGCATGGTCCTTTCAAAGCAGTGGCTATCTGCCTAAGGTTTGCTCAAAGAAATCATGTCATGAATGAGGCCCACAGTTGGTGAGGTGGAGGACAGTTTGAACAAGGACACTGACAAGGAAATTAGCCTGATTAGAATAGAGGTCCAGGGATAGGGAGTGGTACGAGGAACATTGCACATAAAGGTCAGGCCATAGATGGTTTTGAATGAGTGCCTTCTAGACAAGGCAGGAGAGAGAGAGGTGGGGGGTGTTTAGGAGTGAGAAGATGATGGTAAGTGCTTTCAGAAAAAATACCTTATGAGGTTATTAAAAAGTAAGTTGGCAGGGCAGAGAGGCTAGTTATGGATTTTGAAGATAATGAGGCACAGACCCAGATGGTGAATATTGAAAACTTCAAAACCATTCCTAGAGACAGATGCTAAGACATGGTGGTGGGATAGGAATACAGGGAGGAAGGAGAAGTAGGAGGTCTTGTCTGGGAGACTGAATGAGAAGGCTGGACTGAAGCTAAGGGTCTTTGGGAACAAAGCTGGTTTTGATGAAAAGAAAGGTGCCTCACTCAGCAACTGCTTAGAGCAGTGGACAGACAACATCTTAGCTTATATAAACCAGGAGAGGTGAAAGGTCAGGTCAGGCTTACACATCCAAGAGGTTCTAACAAGATGGTGACAGCAGCTCAAGGCACAGAAGGGCAGAGAGGTGAGCAGATGACAGGGTTTCTTGAGGTGAAATTAGGTGCAAGTATCTCGTCAGCCTGGATACAAGCATCCCTTGATCCCCATGACCATTTCTCATTCAGTTTTGCTTTTCCAGCCTGAAGCATTGTGACAAATTGGACCATTCCAGAACCACTGTAAGAAGTGTATGATTCTATCCTGCTTTGCTTTGTCTGAGGCAAAATGGGAACCGCAAAAGCAAGCATCCGAAGTTCTCACCTGAAGAGAATGGTTCTAGTGCAGAAGTAGCCTTCTCGCTCTTTCTCCTTAGCAGTGATGGCTTCATAAATACAAAGGTGGGGATGGCTCAAGGCTGTATAGCAACGTAGTCCCAGCAGACTGTGTCCATTGTAGAACACACTGCTTTATTAAAACCTTGAAGGAGTTTAAAACAGGGCTGGACTTTATGTCAGCCCCTGCTTTACGAGCTCTCTGTGCATTCTGTTAAGCAGACGTTGGCAGTCTTGTTGAATTCTTAAAGTCGAGAAGCTTCCAGAATATTTCTTTTGCTCCTGTCTCCTTCCCTGTTTCTTGCCAGGTTTTGAGAAGAACCTGTGAGTGTGCGTGGTGTGCCAGTCATCCTTGGTGGATGTGGGGCTTAAGTGGTGGTCCCTTTCTTTGAAGGTAGGTTGGCAGCCGAATGCTGTTGGCAAAATGGGCAACTTCAGATGCTAAGTCCAGAGCAGGAAATCACATCTGAATTGCTTATTCATTCTTCCTTCTAGGGCTGTGCTTCAACATTCTGCTGGGCACCCAGTGAATTGGAAAGGGTTTTCTTGCTCTTTTCTAAAGAGTTTCTTTATGAAAACACAAAACCAAGAAGCATATTTATTCTCTCTGTCTCTGTCTCTCTCTCATCTCTTGGCTTTTTATTTTCTATGCCAGAGCGTAGATTCAGAACTCAAAGTCCTTAGACAGTCTTGAACTTGGCAATTATCCCATCTGTTTCTGTATTTATACTACTGCAGATACCCTGGCTTCTTGCTGCTGAACATCACATGATGTTTGCAGTCTACTTTTGGCTCTTGGCTCTGGGAGGGCTTCGGTATGCCCAGGCTGTGTTTAAGAGGTGTACTAGGTAGCTGCTTCTCTGGTCCAGCCTTCTTCCTGGCCATTGTATGTTGCTCTTTATTTTTCAACTTCTCCCTCCCACAGAGGCCCCATGAATAGCATTGGAGGGTTTACATGGTTACATGATACATAGTTGCTATAGCCCTAAATTGGGAGCAGGGTTGCATGATACCATGTATTATCTAAGTTAGAGAAGCCCGCAGGTTCTAGTTTGGAGAATGAAATGGGAAGAAGGGGAGAGTAGAAGGGGCTTGATAACAATGGCTGGAGAGAGCTCAGGACTGCTTCCAGTAGGGGATCTTCACTCAGATAAAGCTAGAAAGTGGGCTGTGCTGCAGAAAAGGACTCAGGATGCTTCTGAGTAAAGCTAATTTGGCACAGTTATTGAGAAGACACAAAGGGGAAAGTCTGCTTCAGATTTACCTGCTGGCATTATGAGAGAGGGAGCAAGAGAGTAAGAAATTGAGAGAGTGGGGGAGAGACTTAGGAAAATGATAGCACTCATCCAAGACAGGACATGACCTTCTTGAGAGAAAGAATTGCACTTAAGTGTCTTAACAATAGCGTCATCTCTATCTAGTGAGCATCTCTTTGTTAGTCATCTAGCTATTGTCTTTGAAGGCATCTACCCTTTGTCCTGAATTTTTTAGTTAGGCTGAAGCAGGTTCCCAATCTCAGTTAGCAGAAACTGTAGCCAAAGTCTGGACTGCATTAGTTACTTTGCTCTTGCTGTTGTGTATTTTGGCTATAGCTTCAAAGGGTTAAGTAAATGATGACAGGAAAGCACAGCAGCAAGCTGAGGCATGGAAGCTGGAACACAAGGCTAAGCACTTACTTCTTGAGCCACAAGCAGGAAGCCAGAGCATTGGGAGTAGCAAGATGCTCTGAAACCTCAAACCCAACTCTAGTGGTGTACTTCCTCCAGCAAGGCCATAACTTCCCGAAACAGCGCCACCAACTGGGGACTGAGTGTTCAAATACATGAGCCTATGGGGAACATTCTCATTCAAACCACAAAGAGTGACATGCTTCTTTCCAACCTCTGCTTTCCCTTACATTCCACATCTTTATATCCTGCCTCAGTATCTTCCTTCTCGCATTCATTCAGTGTTCACTCATTGAGCATACACAGACGCTCCTGGAGCAGCTCTTGGGTGAATTAGAAGGCCTGGACCCAGAAAAGAGGGAGGATGATGGGACTTCCTCTATTTCATGTAAAAGGTGAGACATGATTTTTTTTCTCTGTTTTCACAGGGTACTGATCCTTCTTCTTAGAGGTAGTGAGGGGAACTTGTATAGGTGTGTGTGTGTGTGTGTAATAGTTCCAGACAATAGGAACAACTTTTTGGATGTCTGTCTGTATCACAGTGACTGAGAAGTTCCATGAGATTATATTGGAGAAGAACTATCAGGTGTTTCTGGCTCCAGATTTGAAAGGCTTTAATAGTGAAGACTTGCTAAGTCTTATCTTTCCAAGACCAGAATTCTGGGTCCTTGCAGATAAGCTCTTGTCATAGAGAACACGATAGAGCATTCTGTTTTCTGTGTGAGTCTGTGATTATCTTCAAAGTCGGTTTCCTGTGTATCTCAGACAGAAGGTTAGTCCTTGAGTACTCAGTATGTGCTGGCTTTATTCCATTCCACAGGGAGTCATTCTTGGTAAAAGTTATAGTTACCCTTGGCTGGAAGTTGCTGCTGGCACCTTCCTTTATTGGACACAGCCAGTGCTCCAGAGAGCTTATATTTGTGGCATAGATAAAGAATAGCAATCTTGATGCCAGTCATGGGTGGTGGGTAGAATAGTGATACCAGTCTAAGTAAAGTTAAAGGCACTTTGTCTGGTCAGTGTGATTTTGATGATACCAGGTTGTGTGAAGGCTGAATGGTGGGCCCCACCCACAGGGAAGTGAAGTGTTCTATTATGGTGACTGAAAGGAAGAAGGCAAAGAAAATATAGTTCCCTGTGAATTTACACTTTTTTTGATGCAAAGCAAATGCCTAATGGAAACAATACCGGATCAACAGTTAGGATGTGTTTCTATCCTGTGTCTGTTACTGATATACTGAATGAGTCAGCCAGCCTTTTGTGCTTGAGATCTTCCATCCACCACTCAAGGAGAACGGTGTCTAATCCTCCTCCGTGGACAGAAGACAGGAGTGTTATTCCAGGAATTTCTTACGGTGAAGATTAGAGGTAGAATAAAAAGACAGAGGTCCATGTCAGCCCAGCCAGTGGGAGCATTAACTTTTTGAATTCAAAATAATCTTGAAGCTGGGTGTGGTCCCACACATCTGCAATCACAGCACTTGGAAGGGAGGTATAGGAAGGAGAATCAGCAGTTCAAGGTCAGCTTCTTCATAGTGCGGCCAGCTTGGACTACAAGAGATCCTTTCTCAAAAACAAAACAAAACAAAACAAAACAAAACAAAAACTTGATCTGTGGAGTGGGAATGATACCTCATTCGATTGGTTGTCATAAAGCTAATGTTTCATGAGTTGTGTAAATTGACTAGGATAGCACCTGATGTGTTATGTATATGTCACATGTATGTGTATGTGATTTGTGTTTATATGTATATGTGTATATATATACATATATGAGTGTATATGTGTATATTTTGTGTATAGGTGTGTATGTGTATTTATATGTGTGCTTCTGTGTATGTATGTATGTATGTCTGTGTGTGAGTGAATGAAGCTTTTTTCTTTCACTTCTTTCATGTGTCCTTCCCAGTGAACCCAGTTTGAATCTGTATGTGGGTGGTTGTCTGTTTCATGACTATAGACTTTGATACTGGCTTGACCTTTGTGATTGGCAAGCAGCTGAAGCACGAAGGAACTCCCAGGGCCCAGTAGAAAGCTCTGACACTTGGACCTGCTTGGAGCTCACCTGTTTAAATGAACCATGTCTCCCAGAGTGATCCCTGTGTCTTCCCGTATCAACTGCTTTTGCAGATTGTTAGTTTGTCTTGGATTACTGTTAGATTACTTTTCTTCCTGTAGCCTGTGCCTTCCTGTATCAACCGCTTTTGCAGATTGTTAGTTTGTCTTAGATTACTCTTAGATTATCGTTAGACTATCTCTGGAATCAAAGGCAGGAACACTTTAGGTTAGCTCTATAGACTAGGGTCATATTCCAGGGAGGTGGTGTCTACTCAGAACTTCCACACGGTGACTTCCACTGACTACAGGTTAAAGCCCCAACTCTGTTTCTGTGAAGATTCCAGCCTTGCCTTCCTCAGCTTCACCTTCACACCCAGGGCTCCAGCCTGACCAGACCACACAGAACTTGCCAACCCATTTCTGCAGGGGCCCATAATGCGCTGCTGCCTCACATAGCATCACATCTGAACTTCCCCAGCTCCACCACACCCCAGAGTCTGAATGGTAACTCCCTCCTTTGTGACTCCATTACAGTGCTGCCTATTTCCTTTTGGCCAGATATCTCACTATGTTAGCCATTTGCATGCTTCTGTGTCTCTGGTGTAGGAGGTCCTTGAGGCTAGAGACATTGCCTGAAGAAACAGCTTGTGTCCCATTGGACTGTCCTTTCAGAATTAAATGTCATCAAAACAAAAAGTGCCTTGTGTCTTATTATCCTCTTCAGTCTTGGCTGTTTTCTTCCTGGGACCAGAAAACTCACAGCAAAAAGTTGTAGTGAGTAGGAATAACAGCACATATTTCTCTATTTAATTTTCTCCTGGTTTAAATCCCCCAATTTTACCTGTATCTTACCACATTTCCTCCCTGCATTTCCCAGGATATTCCCAAGTACAAACATGCACACAAGTAGCATGTATTCTTTTGAGGAGTGACTTGTAGTTTACCTTTAGAGATGTCATCTTATCGTTAAAGTTTCCTTTGACTAAGAAAATTCAAAGGTGCTTTTGAAGGTACCAGGTAGCTGGCGCTGCACCCTGGCTAGCCCTGAATGCCTTCCCACCCACCTTACACATTCTTTTAGTCACATACTTGTCCTCAGAAACGTAATAAGAGATAGAACAATAATACTGTCTTGCTCATCTCCATTATTGTCTGGTTAGACATTTCTCCTCTGTTCCCCACTGTGCAACGAGGAGCCTGACTCCACTATTTCTGGGGTGCTTTCTGTCTTGAGATATTATTCAGTTGTTACCAAGTGGCATCTAAGTATGAATTCACTTACAAAAACACTTTCAAGACTGGTTCAAGCAGTTTTAAGTAGGCTCCTTTGTGGTAGCAACCTCCCCGTAGAGAAAAGCAATGGAAAGTGCTTTTTATGACAAAATAACTTTGTCCACCCCAGGTCACACAGTGTACTTGGATTCCCTTCTTCAGGAAACCAGTTTGTTTCCTGGAGCCTCCTGTCTAAGACGTACAATCTGTCAATATCTGGTAAAAAGCACCGAGATTCAAATTGCTGCTCTGCTTGTAGGTTTGGAAGTTACAGAGCAGCTTCGGGGATTTCAGACTCGAGTAGAGACGGACCAGGGCGTGGGACTAGTGCTATCGGTGGGGACATGTGCTATCAGCTTTGAACAACTCACCTCGCTGGGAATGGAGAGAAGGGCTTTGTCTGCTTAGTCAGGGGTGAGAGTGGCCCCTGAAGCTGAGGACTGCTTGCTTTCACAAGGACTCCGGACTCCTCATCGGCATGTCTCCCTGGCAATCCTCCAGTGGCTCTCCCATGGGTGTCTTGCTGCACCCACCTCATTGGAAGGAATAACATGATTTTTACGGAAATGTGTGCCAAACACGCATTCCTGGTTCACACTTGGCTGATGGTCTGGAGTCCTTGTTTTACTAATTAGACTGAGTAAGTAACTAATGTTCAGAATCATCCATTGGTTAGCCTTGAGTCTCACAACTAGTTAACGAAAGGGCTGAGGTCAGAATGCAGGTGTCCTGATATTCTAGGAGGTGACTCCCTCCTTGTTCCTCCTCTCCCTACTTTCACGTTTGATGTCCTATGGCTCCTTGGCACAGCCAAGAATATACCTGGAAGTAGGAAAAAAGAAGATACAGAGCCAAAGCCCTACTTCATTTGGAAAGCCCCAAGAACAACCATTTATATGACTGCAGAGTTGAAGTGGTGAAGAGATACAGTGAACTTCCTTATCAGAGAATCTTGTAAAATGGTAAAGTACTTTCAAGTGTTCATGCTGGAAGACGCATTGCTTTCTTGGAAGCATAAGCCATGAAAAGCTACTCTTAAATAGGTGTCAATGCCTCCCAAGTGAGGGGGTTGATTGATAGAAATTCTAGTGAAGGAGAGTGCTGAATTGGCTCAGTGGGCAAAGATGCTTGCAGCCTAACTTAAAGACCTAAGTTTGAGTCCCAAGATGCACATGGTGGAACAGGAGAACTGATCTTGGCAGGTTGTTCTCTGACCCTTACTCCTGAAACGTGGCACAGGATGCCCAACACACTCAGCCTCATCAGCTTTCTGTAACAGAAATTGAAAAAAAAAATTCTAGTGAGAGAATGCGGAGATGATCCAATACCAATGTACCAAAAGCTGTTAGAACTGAAACTGATTATTATTCCTCAAAACCGCTGGTGCCCAGGCACGTCTGTCATAGTAGGATTCGCACAGGGGAAACTTGGCCAGAGAGGGACTCTGGCCTGGAGGTTGGATGGCACTGTCTATACTGTCCCTGTCATGGGAAATTCTGACCTCAACTGAGGTCAAAGACTGAGCAGAGATTTCTAAGCTAAAGCTAGACACATTATGGTTTGGTTTAATGGGAACAACGGGAGACCAACAAGAGAAGGGTCTTAAGGTCACAGTGACTGAATAGTCTGTGTGTATCTGTTCTGTCCTTGGCTTAGAGGGTGATTTCTGCATGTGTAGGTTTTTTTTTCCGTAAAAAGAGAAAATGCAACCAAGTCCAAGAAACTAAGTGTGTTCTGAAAAACAGCTTTTTTTTTTAAGCAAGTACAACCACCGCCACATTGCCTGCTCACCAGCTGTCTTCTTTTCTTTTAAAACGTAGGAGGGTTTCTGATCAGTGTCTGGCTAACTTTGAGGCCTTGCATCATACACAGCTAAAAAGCAAGGGAATGCTCAGTAGAGGTGAAACAGGCAGATGGATCTATTTGCTTTGGTAGGGGACTGTAGCCTCTCCAAGCATCTTTTGGAGATGGTCTCTGAAGAAACTGAGCGAGGTGGTGGTGGTAGCAGTTATTGTTGTTACTGTTGGTGGTGGTGATGTGTGTGTAGGGGGGTACTGGGGAATGGAGGACAACCTCAGATTCCTATCCTTAAGAACAGCATCCTTTTCTTTTGAGAGCATCTCAGTAAATTAAGGCGACTACTTTTCTAGTGAACCCCAGGGGTTCTCCTGTTTCCATCTCTTCAGCACTGGAGTTACTGGAATGTGCACACTACCATACCCAGCATCTTTACATGAGTTCTGGAGGTCGAAGTAGAGATCCTTCCCCTTTCAAAGCAGCAGCTTTGTTGGTGATGAAATTCCCTCTCACACTATTTATATAGTTGAATTAAATGAAGTGCTCATAGTCCTGTGATAATGTACCCTTTCTCAGAGATTGAACTTGATTGCTTAGTTGATGGACCATCAATAAAAAGAAAAGGAAGCTATTAAGTCTCTGTTCGATGAAAATTCTAATTTATATGCAAAAGACTGAATGGAAGTGAATGGAAGGAATGGAAGGCATTGCCAGGATTGGCGAATGGACAGGAAGCTGGGGTAAGGACTGCTCTAACACAGCTAAAGCTAAGGTAGCCATCGAGTACTCCGACAATTCCTCTGGGAAGATTACACAAGATGTCCATAAAAATAGGTTATAAACAAGTCCAAACCTTCTCATTGGTTTTAGGAAGAAATTGAAAATATACTAGAATCCACCTTGATGGCAAAAGCATCATATTTAACAGCATGGGTTTTGTGTGGAGTTCCAAGTAGGCTTGGAACATTTTTGACCCTCAGTTTTTTTCTTTTGTTCCAAGTAGTGTACTGTGATTTTTCTTTATAGTACTTATAAGTTGCCAGGCCACAGAGGAAGATGATGCAGCTAGCCCTGATGAGACCTGATAGGCTAGGGTCAGATAAAAGGGGAGGAGGATCTTTTCCATCAGTAGACTAGGGCAGGGGCATGGGGGGGGGAGAAGAGAGAGGAAGGGTGGGACTGGGAAGAGATGAGGGAGGGAGCTACAGCCAGGATACAAACTGAATAAATTGTAATAAATAAGTAAATAAATAAAAGCCCCCCAATATATGCCTACATCTCTATATCCTTCTCTCTCATACTTACACACACATCAGCTTCATGGAGACTGGGACACTTTAGCCATGTTCTTTTTAAGATCCTTCAAAAATTCTGGCTTATAAAATACTCAATGACTGTGTCAAATGACTAAGCGGATTGATGAAGTGAGTGAATGGAAATTAATTTGTGTAGTGAGTAGTTGATGAGGTGGATTTTCTGTTATCAGTTATGAGTAGACAGGATGGAAAGCTATTTAATACTCCTAAGATCATCTCTCTTCTACCAAAAAGTCTACCTTATTCTAATCCTGGTGGGGTCAGGCAGAATATGCAGGGCCCAAGGGCTAGAAGTCAATGCCCTATTATCTAGAGAACTCTGCCAGATCTCTGGCAATGCAGGGTCCAGCCTACACTTGGAGGAACACTCCTCCTCCATATTAGCAAGGAACAGCTCAATGACACACTTCAAAAGTATTGAGGCCCTGGGTTAATTCCATGCCCTGTGAAAGGAGGTCTGTGAGACACATTCTCATGTCCACATACCTCATTGAGCTATATATACCATCACTTATCTAGAAGCTGATTGTTAAGTTATGTAGTTCCTGGTTGCCAAGTGAGAGAGCTGATGCCAATCTCCTAAGCTAGGAAAATGTAAATTAGATGGGTAAACCTGGCAATGGAATGAAGGGAGTTGCTGAACCTTTTCTCCTCACAGCTACCCCTCACACAGTGGGTCCAAATTTTTCCCTGTTCTCCAAGCATATCCCCAAACCAAAGTCTCTTTCCTGGAACAAAATAGCAGCCTGTCACCCTGGGCTCTCTCTGTCCCCATTCTCTTGGTTTGTATCAGATCATTAGTTGAGGTCTCAGAGAACCAGAATGTCTACTCATTTTTAGAAACCCGTGTTAGTATCCCGACCTGCTCACTGGCCCATTCTGTTTTTTTTTCCCCATAATGCTTTATTTCACAGTGGCCGACGGCTCATTCTTATCTGGGAGTCTTTCACTGGGGTCGCTCTTTCAGTGAGTTTCCACAAAGAGTTTGCAGTCTACTTTGCCTCAGAATCGGGATTCTTAGAGAAATTGGCATGCCCTTCCCTACGATCTTTCTATCCGTCAGTGATTTGCCTCAGGGGGAAAGGTTGGAATGAGTGCCTTATAGCAGCTCTACTACTCTTGTAGCTGAAAATGAGAGCAGTTGAAATAACAACAGCTGAGCCAAACATTTTCCATAATCCACAGAGTGTAATCAATATCTGTGAGGGAAGTAACTTGGCGAGAGTGTGAACATTCCCTTTCTGAAGCCTGTTCTACTTTGCAGGACCCTTTCCTCGCTTCTTAACAACCGCTTAATGCGAATTCTTGGAATCAGTCTTCTTGGAGGTTTCAAAGTCTCTTTTCTCCTGCTAGAGTTTTGCTGTATCGACACTAGGGCTGATGAAACAGGGCGAAGAAATGGCTGATTCTGTTCCCTGGGGGCCTCCCCGTTGTGAGCATTTACTGTCGGGTTAGTTCACTGGAGGTGCAGCTGTGAGCAGGCAGTCTGCATGCCCCAAAGCAAAGAAGTCTTCCTGTGAACTCCAGAACACATGTTGGGATGGAGAGGACTTTGCTTTTCATTCACTTAGATTTTTTTCTTCTTCTCCCAAATAAACGGCTGTAAATGGAGAGGAAAGGACATGATGTGTGACTAATTTCCCAGGAGGGACCTAAGTATCTACCCTTGACCCCATGGTCTTGCCTCCCCCATCTCCCCATTGGGAGGCTCATAGCAGCTTCATTACAAGGTGGGTGTTTGTGAGCCAGCTCAGGATGGGGACTAAGCTCGCCGCCCAGCAGTGGCATTCTTTCCATGATGCTCAGCCAGTAGGATCTCAGTGATCTAAGGGAACAGGCAGTATGTACTGGGTTGATTCAGCCTAGGAAGGAACTCAGTTTGTCCTTATAAGGCTGAGGTTCCGGCGGAAGCAAGACCGTCTCCATCTGACAGCAGGCCTCTGAGCCTTCCCAGATGACATCTGTGGTTTTTCCAACACACAGTTGGCCTCCTTGGTTCCTTGCAGTGCCTTGGTTGTGCAATCAGGACTTGGCAGGTTCTTCGCACTGTGGAATCTGTACATTTTCAGCTCTGACATCTCAAAAATAATCATTGAATCATTTTTTATCAGGGTGGTTTATCGTAAAGCAGACACTTTCTCATCCACATTTCCCTTTTTACTAACCAGGACTAGAAACGTGATGATTTATGATGGAGGAAAGTGGCAGGGAAAGAGGTTGTCTTCAGAATCGGAGCTTCCCAGGTTCTCTTCTGGGCTTCCCCCTTTTACCGTTACAGAAACTTGTTTTTTATAATTTTATTATTATTATTATTATTATTTTAATTTTTTAGGGCCTCTGTTTAATCTTGTGTAAGATGGAGAAAACAGCTACTGAGCAAATGTGGAGATTAGATATAATGTAAGCTGAGTGCTAAATGAAAGGATGGGTTCAGGACCTTTTACCTGAAAGAATGCGTGGTATGTGCACGGTGTAGTGATGTTCCTGTTGTAGAAGTAGGAGTGATGGTGAAAATTGTACGTGCAAGGAACACAAGCAATCATTTTAGCCCTCAGCAAATCATACATGCACACAGGCACACACATACAATAGGCTTTGGAGACCTTGACTTTACTTTTGATGAATAACTTGCTTTGGAGGCTAAGATCAGGCGTCTGTCAGTTAGTCTTCCGCCCTCTGGGTTTGTAGCTGTCTGGGAATGTCTGCACTGTGTGCTACTGGTAGCCAGAGACGCCACCCGGAGACTTCGCCTTTGCAGCCATCAGTTGTCAGCAGGTACAACCAGAAGACATTGCTTCTAACTTTTGCTGGTGTCTGAGGTCTGTCTGATTTCTTTTGAGATATGAGAGTGATTGTTCTCTAAGTCTTGGAATAATCTCTTATCACCGCAGCATCTGTGTTGTTTTCAACAGTGTTTATGACTGACTTCCTTTGGCACAGTGACAAAAGTCTCGATGACATAGTATTGGCCACTAGCTTCTTAACACACTTAGTGAAAAACTTGTTATTTCAAAATTTATAAATAGAAACAAATCAATTTAATGAAACAAAATTTGCCTTTCAAGTTCTTTTATCAGTGAGTGTTTGAAGCCTCTATTCTGAGGCACTGGGTGGGGAACAGATGAAGGTTTCTGAGTGTGTTTGAAGGTCAATTCTTTACTTCAGAAACATCAGCCAATGGTAATATACAGAATGGGCTGGAGGGGCTTGTGTCTGGAATCTGGGAGGACAGGGATGTGATGTGAAAGATGTGCACAGACTTGATGTTGGCAGTGAACACAAGAAGCAGTGATATACTGAAGACATTGTTTGTCCAATAGAATAATTGGGACTTGGTATTCTAAAACACAGGAAGAAGGAAAGATGGAAGACAGGGATGATGCCTACTTTTTTAATGTGAGAAGATGGTAATCATGTTTACTAAGGCAGAATATTAAAAAGGATCAGGCTAGGGAAAAGAAGCATTCCTGGTTGAAACTTGAGATGTCTAGGTCGACCGGTGATGTTGTATATGTAGTTGGATATTCAGACCAGAAGCTCTGGAAAACCAGTTTTCTAAGTTTTGAATTTATCAGCACAAGGTTGTCATTTAGTTCACGGGGATTTATTTATTAAGAGGACTT
The DNA here is from genome assembly GCA_028658305.1 of Pachyuromys duprasi. Taxonomy (NCBI): domain Eukaryota; kingdom Metazoa; phylum Chordata; class Mammalia; order Rodentia; family Muridae; genus Pachyuromys; species Pachyuromys duprasi. The sequence goes on from CM053748.1 coordinate 17,462,793, forward strand.
GATTGAGAAGTGGACAAACGCCTCTGGAGAGTCAGTGAATTAAAGTTGGTCAAGGGGTGAGGGGTGACAAAAGGAGAAGGAAGAAATGATAGATGGGGAGGGAGATGCTGGAAAGATGAAGTAGGGATGGAGAAGTCAGGTTTCAATACAAGATGCTAGTCATCTAAGATGGAGAATGAAGATTTCCTGTTGGTTTCATATGAGACCTTGCTGTTAATCTCTGCCAGAATGGTCTAAGTGGAGGTGTGAGGATGGAGGGCAGAGGTAAGAGGGCTGTTGAGGACTTGGGAGGTGAAGCGATGGACAGGTATGTGGGGGTGAAGACACAGGGCAGGAACTAAAAAGGTACAGGGGATGGAGCAGACTTACGAAGAATTGCTTTCACTTTTTTTTGTTTGTTTTGTTTTCAAGTAGGAGAATCTTTTGGGTAATTCTGCTACTGAGAAGTAGGTGTTTGGGAGAAGTTAAGCTGTGAGAGAGGATCAGCGGAAGGGTGAAAGGATCTAGGTCCATGCTCTGGGAATTAGCCTCATAAGATGGATGCCTCTTCAGGTATGAGAATTGATGAAGGATCCACAGAAGCTGGTAGCTTGGGTGGCCTGAAACTTCTTCTTCTTTTTTTCTTTGTCCATCAGCTTTTCAACTCATGACCTTCCTTGGCTTTATGTTGCTATTTAGATTATTTTTAAAACATGAGGATTTGTCAACCTGAAACTTTCTCTGCTTTAGTTTAAGCCATCTGCTAGTGTCTTTCCTGACTTAACTGTAACTCCAGAGGGCTGGGTATCTGTCTTGGTGTTGTCTAAGGGAAACATCTTAGGGTGAGTGGGTTACTTCCTGTAGGTGGTCAAGAGAGAGCCTCTGAGCTGCTTAGCATATCCTGAATGGGTAATTGAGTGTTAGGGCTCACTTGTGACCTCAGAACAAATGAGATTAGAGCTTGAGTCTCCTCCACCTAGCACTTCACCTGGTTATGGGAAGCATCCACAGACACTCCTCAGCTCTTTTTGCAAGCTGATGTTTCATCTTCAATGTTTGGAAAATACTCTGAAAGTTATTTTCTTACGATTAAGTTGAAGATGTCTGGCCTTGATTGCTTTCATGCAGTTTGAAAGCTTGGTAGAGACAAGATTTGTCTAGAGCACCTTCCTCTAATAGCCTGGCACTGGCGATAAGTATTGGGATAGTACTTTTCCAGTAGTAGATAGACTACTTCCATCCATTATAAAGATACTGCATGTATGTCTGAAGTTGGGATAGGAACAATATTGAAGATAACTTTGGGGAGGTTCTAAATCCTGAATATGGCTACTGAAGCCTTGCGCTTCAGCTATCTTTTCCATCAATACCTAGCATCTTGTAGGCTACTTAAGATGAACTCAAAGCACATGGCAGAGTGGCAAACTAGATTATCCAGATCTTGGGGCATCCTGGTCTCTAGAACATACAATTCAGGGAGAAGACATGCTCACTTGCGGTCTATAGGAGGCAGACACTACATGGGGCTAGTCTCAGTGGGACTCATAGGCCTCTGGGCTTGCTTCACAAATTTGGAGATCCATTTTAATCACCCAGAAAGTGATAAAGAATGGCTTCTATCTGGGCCCATATACTCTGATTTAATTAACAGGCTGGGTACAATGGAGATGAGAAGAGATCTCTAGGTTACCCTAATGTGCCAGGTTTAAGAATTACTGATTTTGGGCATAGGGGTCTTGTATGAGACGGTTTCTACAATCAAGGACCATGTGTGGATGTGGCCTCGAACCCCCGCTCAGATGGGGCCCATGATAGCCCGTTGTCGGACTGAAGACCCTAGTGAGGGAAACAGGGACTGTTTCAATCATGATCTTGATGGCTGACTCTTTGACCCTCCCCCATACAAGCCTGGGAGTGACAGACTGGCTAGATCCCAGGGGAGGACATTGCAGCCAGCCCTGAGGAGACAGGATGAGCTGGGGTTGGATGGTAGGGGAGGAGGTCCTCCCCTGTTGGTGGACTTGGAGGGGGCGGGGAGGAGGGAGATGAGGGAGGGAGTGGGAGGGTGGGAGGGAATGAGGGAGGAGGCTATGCCTGGGATGCAAAGTACCTAACCTGTGATTGATATAAAAATAAATAAATTAAAAAAAAAGAAAAAAAGAGAATTACTGATTTTGATCACAGGGGTCCTTGAGAGATTACCTGGGCTTGAGATCATAAGATACAAAAGGATTTCCACTAATGTATTCTTAAGATTATGTTCTCTTATGTCAGCCATTGCAATATAATACACACATATTTAGCACATGTACACCTTTGTTTGTGTATATATACATGTGTGCATTGTTGTGTGAGTGTGGGTGCCTGCATGCCATATGGCACAGATGTGGTGGTGTTGGCCCTTGTTTGCTGCCTAGCATGCCAGAATAGCTGGCCAGAAGCTTCAGAAGACGTGTTACTTCCTCAAGACATGCCTCCTTTTTGTTTCATTTATCTTGCTGTGACAAATATGGAATTATTTTAGGACACAGTTCCCGGCAACAGTCTGTCCTAGTTTGTTTTCTGTTGCTATGATGAAACACTGAGGAAAACCAACCTGGGGGCAAAAGGGTTTGTTTAGCTTACAAGCAACGGTCCATCATTGAGGGAAGTCAAGGCAGGAGATAAAGCAGGAACCAGGAGGCAGGAATTATGGAGGATGTTGCTTATTGGCCGGCTTTCCATGGCTTGCTCAGCTTTGTTTCTAATATAGCTATTGACGACTCGACCAGGGCAGGCACCGCCCATAGTGGGTTGGACCCTCGAGCATTAATTGCTAATCAAGAAAAGGTCCCATAGACTTGCCTATAGGCCAATGTGATGGAAGCAATTTCTGAACTGAGGTTTCCTCTTCCCGGATGGCTCGTGTCTAGTTGACAAAAACTGACACACACCTGTCACAGCAGGGAAGTCAGAGCTGCAGCTTGAAGAAACTGGTTATGTCTCATTGGTCATCAGTGACAAGAGGCAGCGAGTACGTGTTTGCTGAGACTCAGGTGACCTTTTCCTTTTGGCCAAGTCCAGGTCCAGCTCAAGTTTGCTGTTCAAAGTCAGGGTGAATCTTTCCATCTCAACTAACCCACCTAAGAAAATTCTCACAGAGAAGGCCACAGGCCAAGCCAACTCAAACAAGACACCTATCCCTTACACTGTATCAGAGTGACAGTAAAAACTAACCATCATGCCATGACTCACTACATTTTGATTGCACATAGACATTTTTGCCAGGCTGGTACATGAACAAAAGAACAGAGACTATATATGTTGGAAATGCCTTTGTTTTCAAGTAAGTAGACCTTATGGAGATGGAAACCAAAAAAATGTTCTGCTTGGAACTTTAATCTCAATAGTACTTGATGCCATATTGTCATATTGTGTAAGGTGAATTTGAAAAGAACTATTTTGTTGGTTTGTTTTGTTGTTGTTTTTGTTTGTAGGTGCATAGAGACTGAAGAAGTAGGAGCTAAAGTAGGACCCCCTGAAGCACGATAGCTCTATCCAGCACTCTAGGCTCTCACCGCTGCATGCCAAGAAATCACAGCAAGCATCTGTAGAACTCAGGATCCACAGGGAAGAACTTAGCATTCCTGTCTCTTGGAGCTAAATACAAGAATTTCAAGGTAAAGGGAATCAGATCAATTCACATCTTATTTATTTCTCAAGAACTCAGAAAAGTTAATCCGACAATGACATCATTTCCGAGAGGCTAGCAGAAAATGTGTAAAGTCTGAGATGCCTCCTCTGGGGTTTGAACAAGTCTTGTTATGAGCATGTACTTAAATTCTCTTTTTGGCATTGCTCAGTCCCCCAGGAATCTTCAGAGTTTAGCAAGATACTACCAAGAAGGAGAAGATCTTTATAGAGTTAAGAGGATTCTCAAATCCCTGGTTCTTCAGGAGAGAATTTTTGCATGTAGAAAGCATGGAATGAATATATATATATCAGTTTTGGTTATCCAGGACCACATTTTCATTTAAAAGTTAAGAAGCAAGCAAGCAAACAAACAAACAAATAAATAAAAGTTAAGATCCAATTTTATAGCTTGTCGTGATCTTTTTCTCTAGGTATTATAATAACCCTCAAATATTATCTGACAGGAAGACACACCTATCCATTCATTGTGTGAGACTTTGTACATCACCACCCACTTTTGGGAGTGTTGGACAGAAAAGGTAAGTTCACTGTACCTATATAGCAGAAAACTCCTTGCCATGCGCAAGAGACTGGGATTTTACCCAGGAAGGGACTGCAGTCATCTCATGATTCAACATGAAATGTCTGTTGAATTGCCTCTTGGCGGAGACTCAGCATCAGGAATTTCTGTGGAAGTAAACAAGTTCAACACACCAGCACTCCTGATTTATTGGGTAAGAGTCCTTGGCTGTTCACACTTCCAGGAGACTGCTGACATTTCTCATAGCAACAGCGCAGTAGCAAGGTAAGGTCTGAGTCACGGAGGAACTCGGGAGCAGGCAGCAGTTCTAGTTACAGGAAATTCATCACTCAAGCCCCAAACGGAATTTGAAGCAAGAGCGACATGCTGAACCAATGAACTCTTGAACTTCTTGTTGTCCTTGTGGAATGCATTTGAACAGAGTTTGTCTCTATCAGTGGGCATTAAATAGCCCAGGAAGGCTTGGCGGATATAGATCCATATATTCTTCAAACTGAAGAGTTCTTAGCATTTTTTATCGTGACCTTTTGACATTTACAGATGTTTAGCAATTTAAAAATAAGACATACAGGATTGCCAGGGAGGATACGCTATTGAGTCAGTCCCTGATTTGGAAGTATAGTATAGTAATAGATGTTTCTATTAAGTGATGCGTCAGGTCAACTCTGCCAGTGGGTCTAGCAACAACTCAAGTCAAGTCATGTGTAAAGATGACATTCTGGAATTTCTGTGGCAACTGCAATAGGTTGTTAGAATACCTACAGATTTTTGTAATAAAGTCGTAGATCCCACAAACACTAAGGGATATGGTCTATATTCATCTTTGATGGGAGACGCTGTCTTTCACTTAGGTGTTAGTGGGATGAAAGGTCTTGTTTATTTTAGCGTTTGTTCACTGATTGTGTGGCCAGTTGGCTCTCTGGCTTGCTCCACGTGTAATGTGTAGGACCCTGCCTGGAGTTGGGGTGGAGACTGCTATGCCTGGGTCACTTCCCCAGCATGGAGGCACTGGTTGCTGAATGGGGAGGAGAAGTTAGGAATTAAAGTGGGTTTCCAGTCCCAGAGATATGGCCTGATGCTTGTTTGGCCTTGAGAATGACGCCTCATTTTATTTTATTTTCTATTTCTTTCTGTAGGACTTGAAGGAATCTCAACCTGTGGAGATTCCCCAGTCAGTTCTTCCGTGAGGACCACCTTAATTCTTACCAAGTGGGGAGGGGAAAGTGAGCTATATATAATGACCTGGGGGAGGGGTCAGGACATAGCGAGGCCTGAGGCTGAGGAAGGTGGTAAGAAGACTCAGGAGGTGACCAGAGGAGACAGCTGAGCTTAGAATTTTTTAGCTTGAATTTATTTTATTTTTATTCACACTACATCTTTGTTGTAGCCGCATCCTTTCTCCCCTCCGAGTTCCACCCTCCCTCCCTCTCCGTTCTCCTTTTCTTCAGAAAAGGGGAGCTCTTTTTCCTATCCAGCCCAGCTCATTAAGTTGCATCAGGACTGATCTGTCCTCTTCCCCTGTGGCCTGGCAAGGCAGTCCTGCCAGGGGAAGCGATCAAAAAGCTGGCAAGTGAGTCCGTGTCCAATGCAGTCCCCACTTCCCTAACCAGAGCTTAGAATTCTATCCGAGCACAATCACCTTCTACTGTGGAGTAACTGTTCCCACTGCAGTCCATGTTCCTGGAGAGGTTTTTCTTTTCTTTTCTTTTTCTCCTAGATTCATGATCTTAGGTTCTTCTCAGAGGTTCTGTTTCTTCTTCCATTTGAGTTTCCATTTCAGCTTCTTGTCTCACAAAGCCCAGCGTGGAAATGAGAGCCTTCATGCTGAAGGCCAATTTTGGAGCAGAGAGAAAGAGGGCCTGTGGTCTTAAAGGCAGGCGAGGCTGCCGAGCCCTCCAGCTGCTGTTGCAGCAACCCCCCAGAGGATGGATGCTCGACTGTGTAGCTTCCCGCTGTGAGATCACCAGGAGGTGATGGCCCCAGGAACAGCTGCCAAAGGATGGTTATTGGGGCCTCAGCCAGGGGGTAATCAGAGGACTTGCTCTGTGATGTGTCAGTAGGTGTGTGTCTCTGAAATGTTTGAGGGTTTCACAACAGGTTTATATCTATCATTTTGTTTCTTCTCCAGGGAGGGATGTTTTAGGTTTATAGTTTAGTTTGGGAAAGATGACAAATGAAAAGCTAAGCCCTTTGCATTGACAGTTGAGGGAGGATGCTTTCTTTGCTTGAGAAACACAGCTGGTGACATGCTTCACCAGGGCTCCAGCTCCTTCAGCAACAGGAAGAAAACTGAGGGAATCACATGATTCAGTGTGGTCCATAAACCCAGTGTTATTTGGTAGTGGTGGTGGGGGGGGGTCTCTGTGTCTTTCTTATCAAAAGCATGGCAGGCATACAAGACATGAAGTAAATAGCTAAGTCCCTTGTAGTCTTCCTGTGGATCATGGGGAGATGTAATGCACACATATTATCCAACAAGCCAATCAAGGCACATCTGTTTATCTTTAACAAACAGGGATTATGTTTGCTTGAAGTTCATACAACCAAAACTGTGTTGTTAGAGATTTTGATGAGGAAAAGGATAAATGGGAGAAAAACTTGTTAGAATAGGCTGCCTAAGCCACATGTGGGTGCCTCCCAAAAGGGGAGACCAAAGCAACCAGTGCTCTGCCCAGCTTGGGTAGAATCATGGACCACAGGAGCCCAAAGAGGAAAGAGCTCCACAGACTCCAGATCAAATTCCTAACAGGGTGTGGTGTTGGTGCCTATAATCCCAGCGCTAGGGAAGCTGAAGCGGAGTGAGCATCAGCAATGTCCCTAACAACAACAAACAGATCCAAACTTCAGTCTAAAGGCGAAGAGGGTCAGAGAGGCAAAACCAGTCACATGGTGTAGACTCGTTCCTGAGCCCAAATCTCGTTTAGAGGGCTACATGCTTTTGCTCCTGTGTATGTTGAGATAGCTCTACAGTTAGATGGTATGGCTTAGAAAAAAAATTGCTCATAAACTTTTCAACACTCTTTTTTTTTTTTTAAGAGTTCTCTTCTGCTTGGACAAGAGCTGGGTAACAAAATGAATGAAATGGTTCTCACCTAGGGTCTAAGGATAGACTTCAAAATGTATATTTTTTGTATGTTATTTCTTTACTTCTTCTAGTATGTGTCCAAGACATATTCCAGATTGTTAGAGGTGGAAGTCTGGAGAGGCGGCAGGCAGTTAAGAGTGCTTGCTGCTGTTGAAGAGGACTCCAGTTCAGTTCCCAGCACTGACATCATGTAGCTCACAACCGCTCGTAACTCCAGCTCCGGGGAGTTAGTAGTTTCCCCGAAGTTTGGAGCCATCATTGTAGAATTATTTCTGTAATTTAGCCTTGCTCTCTTGGCTCCTTCTGGACACGGAGCTGTCCTGAGGTTAGCGATCTCTGTGGCTGTTCCCACCAGTCATGGGACTCTAATGTGGGAGTCTCTCCTATGCTCGGAGAAACATAGGAAGGTTCAGAGGGCAAATGAAGGCATCTGTGTAGCCCAGTTTGTTACATGCTATATAATAAACACTATTATATTATATACCTATGCCAGGAGAGCTCTCAAGGCAGGCATTTGCTGAGTCTGTGAGTTGTGGGGGGGGGGGCTATGAGTTTTTGGCCAAGGTTGGATGTCATCTCTGATATTCCTCACTGTCAGGAACCTGTCAAGCCTCCAGGTTCCACAAGGATCTGTGCACATTCTACCTGTGCACCCTTCCTTTTAGCAGGCGCTTCCCCTCCCCCTTCCCCCCAGGTAATCAGCTTCATAACTGAAGTTGGTTTCAGGGAAACTGAGAGAGAAGAGAGAAGCCTTGACCATGCTGGTGCCAGTGAGGCAGGGGAAGTATGGATCCCACACCTGTCGGTTGAAATGCAAAATGCTGCAGTTACTTTGAAAAGCACTTTTGGAAGTTTCTTCCCTTACACACGCAGTTAGCACAGGATCTATCAGTCCTAACGAAAGAGAATCAAGAATGTCCATAGTAAACTGGCATGCAAATATGTATGGATATTCTTCATCATCACTTTATAAGGCAAATACAAATGTGTTCCAATGATGGGTTGTTCATGTATTGCTGTGTGAGAGGGTCCAGACTGAAAAGGCTGCTTATACATAAGTTCATCTGTATGACATTGAGTACAGGCCAAGTTACAGAGACAGAGAACCATTGGTAGCTGTAGACGTGTCGAGAGTGAGACAGATGAAGTTTTCAGAAGGAAGGGATTATCTGTATCCAGACAGCAGTGGTGCTTTCATGACTAAGCACCTGTCATCTCAGAAACGTCCCCCCAAAAGAGTTAATTTGACTGTGTTAAAGTTTAAAAATAAACTCTTAAAAATACCAAACCAAACCAAACCACAGCCAAAATGGAAGAGAGAAAAAGAAAAGAAAAGGCAGGTCACTTCTGACTGGAACCCAGCTTATTACAGAGCCAAAAAAGGAGCTCAGGGCCATTGGGGACATTCCGCTTGCTACTGCGTGTTCCACAGACATTAGCCAAGCCCTTGGTGTAGTCAGGCTGTGGGGAGAATCTGGTTATTTTTTAGGGTGCAGAAGCTCAAAGATTTGACTCAGGACTGAAAAACGCTGTGTCTTGGAAAGGGCTGTGTCCTGGATAAGAGCAGCTGTGTTAAAGTGGACAAATCAGTGTCGTAATGAATCTGGGAACAAGTGTTCTGGCTTGACCTCTCTTGGGAAGATCAGGGTCCATAGTTCCTGGCCAGAAGGTCTGAAAATCTTCTGGAAGCCTTCCAAAGCTTGGGTGGTTCTCCACAGCTTTCTCCTCTGCTAGCAGTTCAGTGAAGAAAAGCTGTGTCTGTCAAGGGAAGGCAAGGTTGGGCCACCAGGCCTTGTAACAACAGATTCTAGGTGTTTTGTAAGAGCTGATGGCTTCTGCTTTCACTCTCAAATAACAGGCAAGTAGTAAACATATGGCAGAGAAAGATTGGGGTCTAGCCTTAGACTTACTTGGGCTACTGTAGGTTGTGTGACTATGTTGGAGTTCTTTACCTCTCCACCCTCTCCCTTTCCTACTCTGGGGCAAGGCTGGGTTATTGTGGCTAGTAAGACCATGTCAGAATCACAACCTTACCTAGAAAAGACAATCAAAACCTAAGCCAAACCATAGCCCACCATTACCACGATGACCACTACGACCACAGTCACCACCATTACCACCACCACTTCCATGACCATCGCCACCACTGTTACCACAATGACTACCACTGCCACAACTTATTACCACCATAAACACCATTACCACCATGACTACCACAATCACCAGAATCACCATGATTTCCATGAACGCTATGACCACGAGCACCATGAATAGTACAGCTTCTACCACCACAACTACCGCCACTATACTTACTATTATTATTACAACAATGCCAACACTACCACAACCACAGCCATAACCACATTCACCACCATAGTCATGACTGCCACCACTACAACCACTACTAGGAAAATGGCTATCCTAGCTACAGTCATGACCACAGCCACCATGAGAATGGTTATTATCATCACCATTCTCATGACCTCTGCCCCCACACCATGACCACAACTACAACTATCACCATCACAACCGTATTCACCACTACCACTGACTCCTCCGCCCCTCCCCCCCACCGTGACCATAATCACCACTATCAAAATAACCCCAAGGTCATGCATTACTGCTGTAGGGTGATGCTTTTAAAGTAAGAAATAGGGCTTTAATGAAACTCAACACTCTAACTCTGGAGACCCAGGTCTCATTCACTACACTCTCAAATCTAGAATGTATGTCTCATTTTGTTCTAACAAGAGGGCCACAGACAAAGGCTTGTTTTATTTTTATGACTGATCCATGGGAGGCTATAGCCAAACAGACATGAGGGAAGCTTCATTTCTTGCTGTCTTTATCCTTGGGCAGAGTCTGATGATCTCGTCCTTCTTGGCCTGCAGGTACTCCTCCCATGCTTTCGTGTTTCCTTGGTCTTAGAGCTATGAGCCTCAGCTTCTTGTGGATCTTATCTGTCTTCAGCTTGTGGATGTGCTCCATGAGAATCAGCTTGTTTTTGAACACATTACCTTTGACTTTCAGGTATAGGCTGTAGTACAATCTTCTTAGATTCACGGTATCTCCTGAGAAGCTGGCCCAAGTGCCGCATCCTTCTCATCTAGTCTCATCCGTCTCATCTAGTCATCTGCTTGGGTATTTGATCATTGGCAGTACCCTTCTATTTTCCTATGCCTGTATGGCATAGGAAATGTCAAGCAAATGTGTTTTTCCCCACATCACGCCTGGGAACGGAGTCAGCATTGGTGATTTCATTGGTCCAACGAGGCCTTTCGACCACAGCAGAAGACACTGGAGGTATGCGTGTTCTGTACCCTGAGCCTACTCCGGAATGATAGAAAAACTTGACTCTGTTCTTGAGGTCATGCATTTACCATCCCCCTATAGCACAGTTTCCTATCCCAGCTGTAAATCCTACTTTCATCTAGGTGACTACCTCTCCCTGAAACACATCACCCACCACCATCTCCACACCCTTGCTGAGTCTACAGTTTCCACGTGGTAGCGTCTTTACGTTTCCACACAAGGCCTGTGCACATATCACAGAGTCCGATGAGGTGACTCTCTGGTAACAGCACATCCTTAAGAAGCTGGTGTACTACAGAGGAGGAGGGTTCAGGCAGTCCTGATGAGACTCGATAGGCTGGGGTCAGTTGGTAAGGGAGGAGGGCTCCCCTTTCTGAGGACCAGGGGAAAGGATAGGGGTAAAGAGGGAGGAGGCTACAGTCGGCATGTAAAGTGAATACATTAAAAAAATTAAAGAGAAGCTAGTGTAGCTTTTGTGTTCTCCCTTACAGATTTTCTATGATAATAAGTGCACATAGTCAAGATTGTTGCTCATTTGGTGTCCCGTTGAGATCATGTTGGTTCTCTGTAAAATTACAATAATAGTCCCTTTCACCAGATGAAATCTGTTATGTGGGGTTTCTAAGAACGTGACGATAAAAGAATTAATTTAATCAAAATGTATTGTGTGCAACTTGAGCAATGAGCCAAAGCTTTTCTTCCTCACGTTTCAGACTTGTACATGTGCCTGTGACTGTTTGAGAAAGGCATGATGTGTAATGTGTACCTAGGTCTCCTGCTTTCTCATGCTCTGAGTCAAACGTACTCTGTGATACTTCTGTTCTGTTCTGAGCAGTATAGAGAACGGTCACAGATGAGTTTCCAAAATGTGACAGCTCTGGGAGGGACATGCTATTGGGAAATGACAGGGTCACAGCAGGGCTATGAAGTTTGATTAGTTTGTACAGTACATTCTGTACTCTTCAAGTGCAAGCCAGACAGATGTTTGGTTCAATTTCACTTAAAAGGTATTTTCCTCAGATCTATACACTAAAGCACAAGAATGCTGTGCTTTTTTTTTTTATAACTCCTGAGCTCCATGTGTTATCCATTATGGATTAAGAGGACTGCAGACGCCAAAGCCAGTGTCAGCCAGTATAGTCGGAGTGCAGATGATAAGTAGCTTTCAGCCACTTCATTGTGAGGGCTTCTCCTCAGCTCCCCATGACCACTACAAGTAAGATACTGTCTAGCATCCATGGTTACTTTCTTTTATTCCTGGATAAAGTGTAGAACACTGGATAGGACCTCTGGCTAGTCCCTTCAGGCCTTTCTGTTAGTTATGGTCCTGTGTAGAGAGGCAGCCTTTTACATACTGGAAAAAGAGAAGAGAATTTTAGGTTTGAGATAAATGATTTACCGTTAACTGACCCAAATGGGAGTCACACCCTGCCCTTTTAGACACCCCAAAAAGTCAGCTGGGAGCTTAGTGGAGATAGACTCAGTATGTAAATAGAGGGAAGTGGCCATGACGAAGATGCTGAACGTGAACAGGGGAAGGGGAAGTGACACCCGCAAACACACACACACACACACACACACACACGCACACGCACGCGCACACGCACGCGCACGCGCACGCGCACGCACACAGGCGCACACACACACGCACACGCACGCGCACGCGCACGCAGGCACACAGGCGCACACACACACACACACACACACACACACACACACACCCGCACACGCACACGCACACGCACCCGCACCCGCACACGCACACACACAGGCACACAGGCGCACACACACACACACACACGCACCCGCACCCGCACCCGCACAGGCACGCAGGCACACAGGCGCACACACACACACACACACACACACACACACACACACACACACGCACCCGCACACGCACCCGCACCCGCACCCGCACCCGCACACACACAGGCACACAGGCGCACACACACACACACACACACACACACACACACACAGGCACAGGCACACACACATGCACACAAGCCTTTTTGTTAAAGGAACCTGGAATTATTTCAGAACACTGAAAGTATGAAGGATAGAATGCTAGAAACTGGCTCAAACTTGAAATGACGTTTTGTCAAAGCTTCGAAGAGATGCTCACTTTATACACTTTGAGAAAAAGGCGAGCCCAGTTCAAGCCACTCTTAAGTGTTTGCAAGAAATAATACATTTTCATTTTCAGCTTTTCTAAGTTTCAAATGACACAGGACTGAACGAATATTGGTCTGAATTAGTTTTTCAACTACCTGCATGTTTAAAACCAAGGGTTAGAGGATTTTTGTGTTTCAATAAAACTTATGGCAACGGAATTGCTGTAGTTTCTCCAGCACATTATTTAGGCCCCTCTACGTGGTCAGCTTGCACAGTCATTTTCTGGTTCCCTGCTATTGTGTGAAGAAGGGGCTTGTTCTGTTTTTAAATGACAAAGACACTAAGTACCAGGAAAGCTCATAGCCTAGGCATGACAAATCAGCTTCTGTTGTCAATCCCGTTCTGTAGATGAAAACTCTGGATGTCTAAACAGGGGCTTCTGCTTTTCACAAATCCTGCACGGCGAGGGCAGGAGACATGTCTCCAGTGTGATACTAATTCTGAGAAGTTGCACACAAACTTTGATTGACAGACTCTTTTTAATTACTTGGCTTCCTGAAGACTTTCCCAACTGCCCTCTGACCTGTTAGAATGCTCACCTTCACTGGCTGCGCCCACATGCCATCCTTTGAGTAGAGAATGCTTTTGGCAGGATTTGCTCATAAGTCATTTGTTGAGCAGGATTCCAGGCACCTGGGACAAACGAGTAAAAAAACCCAATGAACAACCCTGCCTTCTTTGCGATTCCATTTTAGCGAGGAGAGACCTACAGGGAAACTTTCTTGGTTATTGCTATTTTGAACTTGGGACTATTTGGACCCAGCTCAAGTAAAATATAGATGAAACAGATCAAGTAGTATTTTACTTGAGCTTTTGAGTTACTGCCTCAAGTAGAAATCAAATCCAAAGCTTTCAGAAGTGTTAAATTCTTTTCACAGTTCTGGCTTTCCTACTTATTTTCCCTTTTATCAGTCATGGCCAAAATTGGAAGACAAACATGTCTAGCCTGGATGGATTTTGAATCCTACCAAGAGATTCAATAGTGCCTGGTGCCTGGGGCTTGGCAAAGAAGCTTTCACGTGCTTGGTAAGCATCAGGTGATAATGTCTGTATCTGAAGCTGAGGACACCCTGCCCTGGGAGCATCTCTGCTTTCCTTCCTCTGATTCAAGGAGGAAGGGAAAATGACCATGGAAATTAATACCCAGAACTCATTCCCTGGAGCAAATTCATATATTAAAGGAAAAGGGTTGGGCTCTTTGGCATTAGATGCAAATTCTAGTTTCTCTTAGTGCATTCAGCTAGTTAGCAATTGCTGTTTACTGGAAAGTTGAATACAAACAACTTTGTCTTTTTGAAGCTGCCAAACTCCATTATGAATCTCCAGAAAGATACAGATTTTGAAAACAAGTCACTATTTTGGCCTTTGCATTCACATTATTTACACACTGTTCAGTAGAAATTATGAAATCTGACCATCCAGAAAGCTCTTAAAATATAGCTGTAGTTTTCCTAGCCATTGGATTTTAGGCATTAGATCTGTTCTTTATCTAATCTGTGTTTCAAATGGATATCAAGAAAACTTCACTGTCTTTAAAATGTTCATATGACGATTATGTTAAATAATAGCTAAGGAAATGATTCAAAAGTGTCCCAAATGTAGCATTATTTTACTGTAGCTTAATACTGCTTTACCATGATTTTTTTTTAAAGAAAGAAACCAGCCCCTTTCCCCCTTTTTTTCTGTCATTTTTGAGATGGAGTCCGATGTAGCTCAAGCTTATGTATGTTCAAGGATTACCTTGAACTCTTGATACCGCATTTCCCAAGCACTAGAGTTATGGGTTTATACACTTATTCTCAGTAGCACGTTTTTTTTTTTAAAGAAGAAATTTAAATCAACACCAGAATTTTATGAAGTTGGGGTGCCCAGGCAAAAGCCTATTGTGTAAATGAGTTAGAATTCAATCTGAATGGAATTTCAAAGATCTCAAATTCTCTGGAGAAGAAAGAAAACTGAGACTTTCTTTCTTTCTTTTCTTTCTTCCTTTCCTTTCTTCCTTTTTTCTTCCTTCTTTCCTCCTCCTTTCCTTTCTTTCTTTTTTCTTAAAAACTCATATGAATTGAAGCTACAGAAATGAAAGCCTAACAGGTAATTTTCAGTTCATTTGGTGGAACTTTGGAAAATTCATTCTCACACTGTAAAGCAGTCAAGTTTACTGGAATGTAGCTCCCTGGCCCCAGCAATCCTTCATTTGAGTTTCTTCCAGGAGTCTGGCCACTGTAGAAATGGTTATCTGGTAGATTGGGCCCTGGCTTTTAAGACTCATCAGTCTTCCACATAGTTTCCCCTTACTGACTTATTGGGGCTCCTTAGATCTTACCATTGCTTATCTTTAATTTGTTTTACCTGGCGCAAATATTGCCTGTTTTCTGTGTGTGATATTACATTTGCATGTACATCTATGTCTTTTGCCAGAAATATGTTTTAGTCAAATCTGCTCATTAAAAATATTAATGATTTTGGATCCATGTCACATTTAGAAAAGCCTTTTTCTTCACAGAAGAATATATGGGACATTTTCCTCACCTTTTCTTGGCCATCTTTTAAAAACCCCAATACATTTAAACTGTTTAGCATTTTTGTTCTGTGTAGAATGTGCAACTGTGTATTGATTCTAACTCCCCAAATTCCTTGGTTCACCCAGCCTGTCTTCCTTAGAACCTACCACTTCCCTACCTTGGCTGGCTGTCATACTGGTATTCATGTTGTCTGCCAGGCTCATATTGTAAGCCCAATTCTCTGGGCCCTCCTTCATGTCCAGAATAGGAAAGAATGTAGCTGACATCTTTAGCAGTCGTAGGTTTGGCTTGAGAACACAACTTAGAAGTAAAGACAGGTGTGGATGATGATGAGGAAGGAGTAAGAGAGGAAGGTGGGCAGCATCCCGACTCTTTCTGTGAGTTCTTCCAAAGTGCTCAGAGACAGCGCTTTCATACCGTGTGTGTGTGTGTGTGTGTGTGTGTGTGTTGCTTAGCCATGACTAGCTGTGTCAACTCATGAAGTCCTAACCAGTCCCCATTATCTCGTGTTGGCTTCGTATCATTTTTACCTCACTTCTCTTTTCTTCCACTTGAATTCCCCTGAAATCAAAGCTCTTGGTGGACTTGAACACATAAGCCTTGCTTCAGGCTCTGTTTCTAGAATACTTAAGCTAGGACAAGAAGCTGTTGAATCTATGTTACCACCAAATAGAACAGTCCTTTGTTATCAAAATATTGGATAACCCATCCTTCTTCATGCATTTGCCTGACACTGCTTCTGGGTTCTACTCTGAACTTCTGGCTTTCTCTACTGTTATTTATTTAATTCCCATAGGTTTGGGGTTCAATATCTAGAAGGTTCTAAATAAATTTTTTATGTGTGTGTTGGGAGGTGTTTACACAGGGACTCACTTTGTAAGCCTGTTCTGACATTCGCAGCTGTGAATTTACAGTTTCAGCTGCCTGAGCTCTGGAACTTTAGGCATAAGTCCTCATACCTGGATACATGATTTTAAGTTCATCTCCAGTTTCTCTCCTTCACTCATGCTTTCCTCTGACATCGCCCCTGATTTTGTTTCTTGTTTCAGCTTCTTGAGTTTTCAGCATGATGTTCTCTGACTTGTTGTCAGCATTGGCTATCTTTGTCTCATATTCTAGTGTTCTTTGTGATCTGAAAGTATGATAGTAGCCAGTTAGTAAGCCTCTACTCTCTATCTTCTTCTTCTTCTTTGGTGACAAAACCACAGCTTTTTTTTCCCTGAAGTTACAGAAGTTACAGCCTTTTGCATGGCAAACTCATTTTCTGGGCTCCCTAGTGACTAGTTTTGGTCCTTAGCTATTAGCAGAAATGCCATGTGCTAATGGAGTTCTTAAGGGACAGTGGGAGGTGTTTCTGCCTCAACTTCTCTACCATCCTTTCCTCTGGCTTCCTGCTTGGAGTCTGTTAGACCTTTTGGATTGTGAATCTGAGGCCATGCACAGTTGAAAAAGTAGAGAGGCCCCTGTTTTCCTGGAAAACCAGACCCTGACCTTTTATTATAATATGCAGAGCACGTGTCCTTTGAGATAACTCTGTCGAGGGCTTTCTGCTTCTCACAGGCAAGTGAAATCAAGCTAATATACTGAAGAAATAAAATGAAGGGTGAAGGGCAGAAGGAGCCATGAATTAAGTCCTTCCCCTCTTTATCATGTTCAACAATTTGGGTGCCTTTTAGGAGCTTTCAGATCGATCTCATATTATTCCTGTGGGATTCACGTGAATCACTAGATAACTAAATTGTTTAAAGTTCCAGAAAGCATTGTCCAGCCCTTCCTTTTCCCAGAGGCTGGGACATCCTTGTCCTGGAACTCGGTTTAGTTGTCCCTCGTGACACTCACACGCTGTGTCAGATGCACTTTTGATGTGGAGAAAGAAGATACTTTATGGTTCTATGATTCCAACATTCTCAAAATGCAGCCTTTGAGAAGTGTAGTCACATGTCCTGGTGTTAGAGGAAATGCGAGTTGGCTGCTGGATGAAGAAAAGAATACACACCGCCAAGGCTGTGTGTGCATTTCGCCTCTAAAAGGAAAGCAAGTTCCACAGGTAGAGTCAGGGGTTAGGGCTTCTCTTTGGAGCACGTGTGGACAGTGGGCTTACCCGAGGGCCTTTTTCTCACATGTGCCTATGGATCTGGTTGCACATGAAGTTTCAGGAAACCAGAAATAGTCTAGTATGTGCATTTGCACAAGGTTTAGGTTAGATCCCTGATGCTCAGCATTGAAATCTAAACCAAACTAAAACCCACTAAAAACTAAACAAAACACTTGTTTAGTGGTATTTTGTTCAACTTCTTTTGAAAGAATCCTTGGACTGAGAAGAATAAAATCATGAGACAAGCAGGACAGGATCTGCCCCTCCCCCCCTCCATGTGTGTGTGTGTGTGTGTGTGTGTGTGTGCGCGCGCGCACGCGCGCGTGCGTGCAAGCATGCAGGCTAGAGGTTAAACTTGGAATATTGGATGCTATTCCTTAGGTACTATCTAATAGAATAGGCTGGCCAGCCAATGATTAATTTACTTTTTAACATTACTTGTTAACAGTTGGTGAATGCTATTTGGGGAGGGTTAGGAGGTGTGGCCTTGGTGGAGGAGGGCTGTCACTTGGGATGAGTTTCCAGTTTAAAGCCTTGCACACTCGTTGTCTCTTGCTCGCATTTGAAGATGTGAACTCTCAGCTTCCTGCTCTGGCTGCCATGCCTGTGGCTTGCTGTCCATCTTTGCCATGATGGACTCTTTTACCCCTGGGAACCATAATCCAAAATAAACTCTTCCGTAAGTCTCTTTTGGCTATGGTGTTTTATCATGGCATCAGAAAAATAACTACTACGAAAAGTATTTGTATAGGGATCAGAACTCATGAGAAGGGCTGGACCATATGATACTATAATTCTAAAAGAAGGTTCCCGAATCCCTTCTCTTTCCTAAAGAGCCATAGTGTTTGTGGAATCTGCATTTTATCTAGCCTAAGGTCAGAGGTTTTCAGTTTTCCTAATGCTGTGGCCCTTGATCACAGTTCCTCATGTGTGCTGACCCTCAACCATAAAATGACTTCATTGCTACTTCATAACTGTAATTTTGCTATTGTTATAAGTCATAATGTGAATATCTAATCGGCAGGGTATCTAATATGGGACCCCCAAAGGGATCTCAACCCACAGGTTGAGAACCATTGCTCTAGATGATTTCTGTAGTCATTATAATTCCAAAAGCATTGATGTAAATGCACAACATTCACAGTCTCCCATATAATTTCCAGGTGCCAGACACTAACGTGCTTCACCTTTTATGTGCAATGTGTGCTCTCATTGGATGAGTGGGAAATGAAACTACATGAAGGCTACAGATGTTATATTAGATTCTATGAGGTCACAAGTAGAATCTACAGGGTTTTTTTTCTTCTGCTCATGTATATAATGTTATATCATTAAGAAGCCATGTGGAAGAGCATGCAACCAATATAAGGGGATGCCAAACCGAGTCCAAATGTGAGGGGGAATGAAAGATTTACCAGGGTGACAAGTGTTCCGCCTTATAAAGTGCTTTTAAAGAGTGGAAGGACATCATTCAATTTTCACTATCCGTCTAAGCTATTCTAAAAATCATGGTGGTGTACACACACACACACACACACACACACACACACAGCAGACCATCTACAAAAGAGTGTCAACGCCAGACCAAGGACTCTCACTGGGGTGTAGCAGGATGAGTGAGCCCTGGCTGGTCCCGTCTCACACTTCCCATGCTGCTGTTATTGGCTTTGCCTTACGCGTGTTCAGAAACCTTGCCACCCTCTGCTTTCGAGCTATAAAGTTCCTACAGTCCCACTAGACTATGATATTATGGGTCTAGACTCTCAGTCCTGGGGATTAAAGGAGTGTTTGAAGTGCCTGTCATTTTCCCCAGACTTACGTTAGCACTAACCACATAACTTTATGGTAGGGCTTTTAACCATCATTTTGAAATGAGTGTCTGAGTCTGAGGATCAAATTTACTCCCAGATCTAGGATCACATGGAGTGCTTCTTTCTTTCCTTTTTGCCATAGGTAACATTTAGGAGAAAATTCTTAATCCTTATGTATTGTGTATAGAGGGGAGGTGTCAGCAGAGGCATGTGTCCTTTCTCCTCTCTGTCTGTCTGTCTGTCTGTCTATCTGTCTGTCTGTCTCTCTCTCTCTCTTTCTCCTTCCCTTTATTCCTTTTCTCCTGCTAATCTTCTGAAAATAAGGCATCAACTGATACCTTTCCAGTTAATGACCTAATCCTAGGTTTAGGCAAGGGAAGTGATATCAAGGCTATCAGCACATGAAATTGTTTCTTTTTAGGGGAGTATTTCAGACTTGTTTGTATGAAAATTAAAAACAACTAGAAAGAGACTTCCTCCCCAAAATTGTGAGGGAGGCCTCAGGTATTGCTCATGTAATCAGTGGCAAATAGGACAGGAATTGCTGGTCCCAAGTTCTTACCATCTGTAGGTAATGAATGGAGATCAACTGTGGGATTGCTAACAGGACCTCCTGATCACATAAGAAATCCCAACAGTGCATAGTACACACACACACACACACACACACACGTACATATGTATACATGTACACCCATGTACATACATGCACACTACACTGCACACATCCACACGTATGCAATATACACACACACACATATACACACATAACTTTTGATAGAATGACCCTGGCTTCAGGCTTTTTGGAGAGGGGAAAAAAAACCCAATAATCCAGATTTAGAAATTCAAACCAATGTCGCCCATTCATTCTATGAATATAGATTGAAAATCCAGAGTTAACAGCAAGAAACCTTGTTATTTTCACCAAACTGTGTAAGTATGTAGATTTTGTTATGTAAGCCTGTCATCCTGAATCTCTTGTAGTCATTATTTGTCCTTATGAAAAGGACCTAGCTATCTCACTGTTCCTCGTTATCTGCCATGAGAGATGGACAGGGTCCTTCTCGTGTCTATGGCCAAGAGAATGGACAGTTAATCACTATGGGGGGTGACATTACATTAGAGCCTGTCTTCCAGCCTTCAGAAATTCCATCTTCTTAAGCAAGAAGGAGGACCCAGGGTGGGATGATCAATCCTCGCTTAGATGGACAAACGGGATGGACATTGAATGTAGGAGAAAACAAGCAACAGTACAGGAGCCTCCATAGAGGGCCTCTGAAAGACTCTAACTAACAATGTATCAAAGCAGATATTAAGACTCACAACCAAGCCATCATCAGAGTGCAGGGAATCATATAAAAAAGGGGGAGTTAGTAAGACTTGGCAAGGACAAGAACTCCACAAAGACCAAATAGATCAGGGCACAAGGGTTTTCTATGAGACTGTTTCTCCAACCAAGGACTATGTATGGATACAAACTATAACCCCTGCTCGGATGTGGCCCATGGTAGCTCAGTACCAACTGGGTACCCTAGTAAGGGGAACAAGGACTATTTTGGTCATGAACTCAATGGCTGGCTTGTCAACCGGCCCCCGCTCCCCGAGGGAGGAACAGCCTAACTAGATCCCAGAAGAGGACATTGCAACCAGCCCTGAAGAGACATGATAAGCTAGGGTCAGATGGAATGGGGGGAGGTCCTCTCTTATCAATGGACTTGGAGGGGGTCAGGGAGGAGATGAGGGAGGGATGGGGAGAGTGGGAGGGAATGAAGGAGGGGGCTATGGCTGGGATACAAAGTATATAACCTGTGATTAATATAAAATAAATAAATTACTTTTAAAAAAAGAAATTCCATTTTCTAGGGGAAAGGGTACTGGGTTGGGTGAGGAGTTCCACGTGCCAGGGATACTCTGCCATTAGTTTGTGGTGTTACCTTTGGGTAACATACTTTTGGTACATTCTTTCTGAGGCTGGTTTTATTCCATCATTTCAAGTGCATGCCTGCACAGCTGCCACAATAGCTTTTCCAAAACAAAGCCAACATTACATAACCTCCTTGCTTCAGCAGCAACCCGCAGCTTACAAATAGTGGCTTTCAGTCCTGTTTGTGACATTACATCACTTGCAAAGCAATTCGCCACCTCTGACTACAGATTCTGGGCATCCCTGCTTCCCCAGGGAAAATAATTGGAGCCCTGCATTTTCAAACAATGAGACCCCTTCACAATTTGCTCACGCCTCTAATCACAACTCAGGGTCCTCATGGGGACTGTAGCTCTTCTACCATGATGTGTGCTCTCTGATAAGTTTGTATGGCCATGGCATGCCTCATCACAACTGGGCTTCTCCGAACCTACAGACCATCTAGGGGTCTCCAAGGGAAAAATGGAAAACCCCTTGCTGTGATCCTATATCAATGCATATTCGCGTATTCATATTTTTTATTGTAACTAGTATGGCATTTTAATCAAGAACTCCCATTGTTAAATTTATTTAAGACCTCTTTGAGAATAAAGGCAGTGCATGCTACAGTTCTGTGCAGTTCATCTACTGTATCAGCATCACATTGCTTTAATAGTCCAATCCCATGTAGCATGTGAGTCTTAACTTGTTATACTTTTTCCTCATATTTTTCATAATTACTTCATACTAAAAATATTTTACTGCACATCTTCAAATGTATGTGTATGTATATATGTGTCTGTATGCACACATGTGAAGTGCCCATAAAGGGCAGAAGAGGGCATTGGATTCCCAGGAGCTGGAGTTCTGGGAGGTTGTGATCTACCGTGTGGGCTATAAGAACTGAGCTTAGGTCCTCTGCAGGAATAGCAAACTTCTGGTGCTATTGAGAGCTAGTTCTCAAAGGTGGTTTTCTGGTTAGCTCTTGCTCAGGGGCCTCTGGGTCCTGGGTCTGAAGTGCATGGTGCCTTCAACAATAGGGACTTAACTTCCCCCTCTGGGGACTGGGTAATAGCAATAGGCTGTGTTGGCTTGTGAGTTTCTTGGACAACCTTGACCAACAACTCTAAAGAGGGCATCTCAAACCTGGTGTTGGGGTTTTTGTTAGATGGTCTTTGACTCTTGGAAGGGGCATTGTCAGCTCAGATGTGAAAGTTTCATTTAAACTTTATATGTGCATTTATATACAAATTTATGTGTATTATGGATTTTTAAGGTCAATTAATACTTAATGCTGTGATTCCTTATGATTTTTTCAGATATCCATAGATCTTATCTAACATTTCAGACATGTACAAGATGCCAATTGTTCTCTAAAATTTCATATGAATTTTTAAAAAAATCATTAATTTTCTTTCTTTAAAAACCCTGAAACTGCAAAACTTACTTCCTCTTTTATCCAAGAACCATTCAGGGAAGTGTTTCATCAGCTCTTTTTGAACCCTGACCATTTCTCTGTGGTAACATGAAATACACAGAGCACACAGTTTAGTGGCAGGGGATGCTGAAGAAAGTCTAGACCCAGACAGTACTGACAGGGGCCGTTGGTGTGGGTGAAGTGCTTGGTAAGCAGTCTGGGGGTTCCTCTGAGAAGGGGAGTAAGAACAGGGCCAAGGATGCAGAGAAGAAACGAGGACACCTGAAACCAAAGGTCAGGATCTCATCAAGGGCCAGCCCTGGCTCTCCTTAGCACAGATAGTGATTGATAGGTAAGCTTGTTTCCATGTGACAGCTTTCTCTAGGCTCAGTGCTTTTGAGTGCTGTGGGGACAGCAAGCATCGTCCGCTGGCACCTTCCATCATCACAGTCAGTGGCACAAAGCAAGGAGCATGTGGCATCCTCTCACCACCCTCCTTCCTGTAGGTGAGGGATCTCTGCCTAAGAAATGTGAAGGGAGCCTGCCTGTGAGTGGGAAAATGTGGAAAAGCTGGATCACAAATTTCTCTCCCTGCTTTGAAGAGTGTACCAGCCAGATTGGTGGCTTTGCAAGAACTCCCTCTGGCAAAAGATGACCTTCATATTTGGGTTCTGTATTTGTCTTTCTTCACTCCCTGTTTTTGGCACAGACTATGCATTGCTTGTGTACAACTTTTTGGGTGAACCTTCAAAGTGACCAACAGTAGCTTGAAGGAAGCCTGGGATAAACAGAATGTGGGGGCAGCCTGTGGCTTTCTTCATCCTCTGTGTCTGAATTCATTTTTCCCTTCTTTCATCTGGAGTAGGTGTTTTTGGGTCCAGGGTTGAGGGGGGCATGTCTGCCCACCCCTTTCCTGTTGTTTTCACTTCAGATTGGATAAGGCTGTCAAGGAATTTTGGATGAGGTAGTTGCTGTGCTTTTGCCCTGGGCTTGGACATGAACTTCCTGGTTGGTCTGCTCTGTGCTGGCATTTCTGTGTCACAGACTCACCGCAGAACATCAAGTGATGGCTGCAGCCCACACCAGACAGACTGAAGTTTAGTAGGAAGGTCATGCCCTTTGATCTGGAACATTTCAGGGACTATATGAATTTTGAGACAAATACGAGAAGTTTGAGGAACTCTGTTATTGGGCTGATTCTTTTTGAATTTTCCCCCAGTAACAAAAGTGCCTTCCTTGCTCATCAGATAATGTATTTCTACTCCCATTTTCTGTACTTTTCTAGAAATGACTGGCTAGATGTATTCACCTAGCCTCCCTTCGCTGTGGTAGACAACATTAGTTGTCCCCTGATAACAGTCTTTCAAGCACCAGAGAACACTTGAATTCTGCCTGGGGTGTAGGCCACACAGTGTAGCAGACTTCATTTATCTTGCAGCCACCCTTGCCCAGATCACCAAGTTTCAGCCTCTGCTGCCTCTCCTATTCCCTTACCCTTTCCCTTGACGGAGCTGAAGGCAGCTGCTCTGAGGATGTTTGATCAAATGAAGGACAGTAAGCTCCAGATGCGGGCAACAAGATGGAAGGAACTCAGGTCTCAGGCACTAACGAGCATCCTATGAACTCAGCGCATCCTACACCTCAGGGGTTGGGGTCCTGCTTCAGAGGGTGAGCCCGGTCCTAATGAAAGTGTGCATGAAGTGTGGCCCAAGGGAGCCTGAGAGAGAAGCAGACCCAATTCTTCCAAAAGGGAACCTGACATATCACCTGAGGTCACCTTGTTGCTTTCTGTCAGCTGTGTGCTGACTGTGAGCAGGAGCTGGTGGCCAATTTCACAGTTGTCATTGGCAAACTTTCCACGTGAGATTCTGGTTTATTTTTTTCATTACTTTTTTTTCCATTCAAGAGCTCTGTCCACAGCTCACCAACACAGCACACGCTGATAAGAGAAAGGTCACACAAAATGGACGTGTAGGAAAATGACCATTGTTTAAATGTGTCCTGCATATGTACTTTAGAATGGCCAAGACTGTTATGCCTAAATGGAGAGCTCAAATGTCCTTTCTGCTTACACAAAAGGAAGTTGTAATTTTAAATATTTCCCTGGTATGAGTTATATATATATATCTCAAGTGATGACAAAGAACCAGAAATCACTTATTTGAAAATAAGGCATGAAATTGTTTAGCCCAGGGATTGACGTATTTGCCATAAACAGGCAGATTGTGATGGTTTTAGACTCTGGGTGGCTAGCATGTCTTTGTTGGTGACTCTCAGGTCTACCTCTGCAGTGAAAGAGTACATAGGCAACTCATAAACAAATGGCATAACTGCCCTCCAGGAAAATTTATTTACAGAATTAAAAGGTGAAAGACTCTGCATTGGACTTGTAGACTATAGCTTGCTAACACCTGACTTAGTTTCTATTCTACTTTGGTTTTTGTTGCTGTGATAAAGACCATGATCAAAAGCAACTTTTAGGGGAGGAAAGCGTTTGTTTCATCTTAGAGATTATTCCATCATGAAGGGAAGTCAGGGCAGGAACTAGAGGCAGGAACTGAGGCAGAGCCCACGGAGGAGTTCTGCTTAAAGGCTTGCTTCTCCTGGCTCGCACATCTTGCTTTCTTATACAGCTCAGGCCCACCTGCCCAGGAATGGTTCTATCCACAGTGGGCTGGGCCATTTCACATCACTAAGAAAATGCTTCGTAGACTTGTAAATCTGATGGAGGTGTTTTATCAGTTGAGGATCTCTCTTCCCAGGTCACTCATACTTCTCTCAAGTTCATTGAAACCTGCTCCACACAGGACCCTGATGTAGTTGAATTCAGTGTCATTTGAAAGGAAGTTGTTTTGATTTTGCGTTTTGCTTGTCTTGAACTACAAGTGTTTTGGCATTTGTATTAATCATCATATCATCATCATCATCTCATTTTGAAATATGTTAGCATTTTAGTGAGCTTTTTGCTTAGAAAGAAGCTATCTTACCTGTGGTCAAACAGAAGCTTTGCCTACTGCTAAAGGAGTCTCAGAGTACCCGCTTCATACCAACACTCACCAATAGACTAGTCAGGGAGGGCAGAAGCCTGGCTTACAGGTGTTTTGGAAACATTTTGTTGGAAAAGTAGGTTTGTTCAAGAAAACAAACCCAAATTAGAATTAGCTTTCTTTCCTCCTTCTTTTCTTTTCTTTCTTTTTTTCTTTGCTCTTTCTTTGTTCCTTTCTTTTCCTTCCTCCCTTGTCCTTCTTTCCCTCCTGATCTGACTTTTTAATTTTTGCATTACTTCTAGTAGCTTTTTATGAAAGATATAGAGGGTAGAAAATGTTTCAAAGATCTGTGTTGTTTTCATAGTAAAAATTTTAGTACATCTTCCAAAGTGAGAATGCAAGGATTTTTCTTCTCCCCTGCCTATTTTTAAAAACATTTTCCCCACAGGCCAGAAATGATTGGCCATTCATCTTTGTTTTTCCTCATATTTTGGAAATCCTGACAGAAAGAGGGTACATCTATTGAGAATTTAGCAAAAATAGAGAACCGTGTCTTAATATTGGAGGACTCTAACACACACACACAAGGTCGCAAGTCTCCTCAGAATATTGTCACTGAGGTCCTGAAGGAGCCAGCCTCCCTTCAGACCTGTGGCAAACAGCCTGTGTGGACACAGGTTATCGGCCCTGTTTGCAAATAACCCCTCTGCAAACAGGGCAGGCTTTGAAAGGGAACACAGCAAACAATGGGTGCTTTCCTTCCCTGCCTTCCCTTTCTTAAGCCATATATGGGAGAGGGACAGAAGGAGTAGCTTCCACTCTTTAAACAAAAGGCATTCTTTGATGTAGGAAACCGTATTAGCTCTTTGCAGCCTGTGGTGGGAGGGAGTTGAGGAAAGGGGAATTAAAGTTCATAGCGGAAGCTGCAGTCTTGAGGGCAAGCTGACATGTGACCTTCAGAGCTTGCCAAATTCACGAGGGACACAAATTGCCTTTGGATGGCTTCTCAATGACCCTCTGTGGCCCAGAGTTCCAGGCCCTGGTAAGATGCTCTCTGATGTGATCTGGAAGAAGGTTCCTACCCAGCAGGGACCTGCTCTGTTCATGGGGGAACCTAAGCAGTGGCATGGATCCTGTGGGGACCCGGGGAATAGAAGCATACTTTTAGACCCTACTGCTTTGTTGTCTTGACTAGACCTCCTTTCCTTCCAAACATTTACCTAGCCCTCTCTGGCCTTTTACCACAAAGTGAAAGGGTAGCACTTTTAAGTTTTGGCTCCTATGGGACTTACCCGTGCTTGCAGCAGAAACCTGCTGATACTTCTCGACACGTGTCTTGCTGACCCCTCAGCCCTGAAATGGCTGTTGTTTTCTCTGACCCAAACTCATGTTTACTTAGTCCTCTTGGAGGCTGGAAATGTTGCCAAACTATGGTTCTCGTTTGATTTCATGTTTTCATTCTCCCACGGACACAAGTAAGATCAATTTTAAAAGGATCTGTGTTTACGGTTATTGTCTAGTCAGAGTGTCTACTGCTCAGGCACTGAACTAAGACGGTTGTGTTTGGGTCCCAACAGGAATGAGGTTGTTAACATTTCAGGGTTTTAATATTTATTTATTTGTTTTTGACACAAAGCATCATTTTGACACAAGCTTGGCTTGGAACTCATGGAATGGCTTGGGATGCCCTTAAACTCATACAATCCTCCTGCCTCAGTCTCTTCCATTTCTCCTTCTGGGTCCTCCAACTATTACATGGTGCCACCCACCCACATTTTTTTCTCTCACTCACTTTATGACCCACACTTTAATCTCCAGTTATCCTCACAGACACACCTACAGGTATATTTTACCCATTTTCTAGGTATCTCTCAATCTAGTTTAGCTGTAAACCAAAATTAAACATCAGTGTGCACATAAAGAATATGGTGAAGCTAGCCTTGTAGCAGCTTGCACAAGGCAAGCGGAAAGGCTGAGATGTATCATCTGAGGTGGCATGCTCAACAGGGGCATGACAGAGAGAATACCTCAGGAATGTCCTGAGGGAGGGAAGGCATGCTTAGCTCTCCTGAGATTCTTATGCGCCAGGTAACTTAGCACTTCTTACATATTTAATTCTCTCTAGAAGTCACTAAGCAGGTCACTAAGAGATGGACAAGACAGGAGCAACATGGCCTCTTATAGACATTGAACAAGCATGAAGGGGCAAGGCCTGTTCAGGTGTCATGGTAACCGCTGTAGAAGACAAAGAACATATATAGATCACCCCCTGAAGGTTATCTACTCTCTTCCCCCCTCTCCCTTTCTCTCCTTCTCCTTCTCTCCCTCTCTCCTTCCACCTCTAAACTTAAAGAGTCAGGGAAGTGATACCATTCACAAAAGCCTCTATAGACAGGTGGCCTGGTTTCAGGAGCTTTGCCAGTTCTATAAAAGCAGATGGGATTGTACCTGAGGATAGTACCCATCAGAACAGGATCTGGTAGGTTTGCATAGTATGGATAGAAGACATGAAAAAGATGAGTTGTTTTGAATAAGAAAAGGACCCTCCTCATTACTGATCGGTCTTCCTACCAGACTGCTAAAAAGATGGCATGCTTTATTTTTCTTTGGTGCATGAGGACACTGGCTAGCGGTTCTTGGTGGTGTTTTGAGTTTATTTAGAGGAACTGGGTTATATTTGTCCATTTGGATAGATTTTTCCATATAATCATCTTTCCACATTGTGAACGTTGTGCTATACCTCCAAATGGTTGTGGTGCTGTCCTAAAGTGATGTAACTTGCTTTTTTTCATGCTGAGAAGGCCAGATACTACGCAAAGCATTCCGGACTCTGGTGTTAAAATAAGAAAAGCTGTTGAAAAGAAATTAAGCTGCAATCAAAGGAAGACAAAGAAAGCTTTAAGTCACTGCAGCAGATCAGCAGCACTTTAGCTGAGGCTGTCCATGCTCAAGGCTTCTGAACCAGCTCACTGCTTTGACATTGATGTATGGGCTAAGAATGCTGATTAAACTAACAGGCTTTGAAAAGTATTTTGTAATGAAGGATGTCATTAAATACTTCCATTGAGCTTATAAAAGATCCCCAGAGGGTTGACCCTGGCAGTCTGCTAATGGAAATGTATACACAAAATGACTTTTTTTTTCTTTGTATGAAGCCTTTTTCAGGAAGATGCTGGACATTGGGGACATTTTATGGGCCAGGAAAACACAGTAGTTACCTGAAAAGGCCTGTAGAGGGCACTGATTATGGAGGATGGGGTACTCCTTATGTAATTCTTCTGAAGAAGAAGGTAGTTGGATGGCCTGAAGAGGGAAACATGAGGGACAGTAGGGTGTAACACACTTACCAAGTTGGAGCGCATCATAGGGTGAAGGTTGTGATAGTCCCAGATTGCTGAGGCTGGAGCCATTGAGGGGACCTCTTCTGCAGAGTAAGCTTTTCAGAAGAGGGATGTTTCAGACTCTAACAGTAACCTAGTCACATGCCGCACGTGCCCATCTCAGCAGTATTTTGTGACACAGCTGGCTACTGGCTTGTAAAGGAATGGGTGAGTCGTCTCCATCTTCACTAGAACTATCTCGTGCAGCTCGAATCTACCCAGCAACCCGCACAGTCTCATTTGCTCAATGGTGGGACATCCTGGGGAGATGGCCAATGTAGCATTACTCATCATGGGGAGTATAAATCAGACTCAGAGACCATACTTTGATTCACTAGCCAACAAGTAGTTGTTGTTGTTGTTCTTCTTCTTCTTCTTTTTCTTCTTCTTTTTTTTTAGTAAGCTTATGTTAAAATATGAACTTTAAAATTTTCTGAAAAAAAAAAAAAGCTTTCCTCCCCCTCTCAAACTAGGAATGCACAGTAGCAGGGAACTGGAATCAATCTCTGTCCTAGGTTAAGTTACTCCACATTGTGTAAAGTAGTGATTTCTTTTGGGACTGTATCTTGCCTTTAGCTACTTCGTTTTAAAAGCAGCATTTGACTCCATTTTGAGAACACAGGATGACTCTGCACCTGGGTAGACATGTAAAAGAGTCATCTGTTCAGTAACACCTGCACAGCACAGACTCATCTCTAGCTTAATCTGAAGAGCAGAACGGGCACCCCTATCACTTGACCAGTGTAAACTGGTACTGTAGGGCCACACTGAGTACTCTAACCATGTCAGGAAAACCAGCTCAGAGAACTCACCCGCCACTCCAGATTGGGAGAAGGATGAAACTCACTCCTGTTAGCCCCATGAAAAGGAAGACACCAATGGGACAGGGATGCCCCACTGACCTGTCACCTGACGTGTGTGTAAAGGTACCAACAGTCACAGAAGTCCAGACTATGCTAGGGACTTCCGCTCAGGTTGGCCCACACTGTTCATGTGGCCCGATAAAACTGCCATTTAGCCATGCAGCCATTCCTCTGAACCTGGTCCTGCCCTTTGTCTCTACAGCCTCACCACTTCTTGCTTCTGCAGCGTATCTCTGACTATATGGCCTGACTTTATACCATCATTATCATCATGGTCGCCCCCCAACCCCCCATCATCCCCAGCAGCAGCAGCAGCAACAACAACAACGTTCCAAACCACAACTTCTCTAGAAATCAGCTTGGTGCTTCTCAGAAAATTGGGAATGGTTCTCCCTCAAGACCCAGCTATACTATTCTTGGGCACATGCCCAAAAGACGCTCCACCATACAACAAGGACATTTGCTCAACTACATTCATAGAGGCTTTATTTGTAATAGCCAGAAACTGGAAACAACCTAGATTTTCCTCAACTGAAGAATGGATACAGAAATTACGGTGCATTTACACAGTGGAATACTACTCAGCTATTAAAAAGAAAACAAATTATGGAATGTGCAGGCAAATTAATGGAACTAGAGAAGATCATCCTAAGTGAGGTAACCCAGACCCAGAAAGACACACATGGTATGTACTCACTTAGAAATGGATATTAGACCTATAGCACAGGATAACCATACTACAATCCACAGACCCAAAGAAGCTAAGTAACAAGGAGGGTCCAGAGGAGGGTGCTGGAATGCCACTTAGAAGGGGAAAGAGAATAGACAGCAGAAGTGGAGGAAGAGAGGGGACTGGGCAGGAGATGGAATGAGGAGAAAAAGAAGGGTCGGGAGAACAGGGGTGGTTGGTGAGAGGGCTGGGAACAAGAAGGTAAACTGAGGAGGGCATTTCTTTGACAAGCTGAAGGACGGTGACAGGGTAGGCTCCTGCGAGGAAATGGGGGGTGGGGATTCTAGCTGAGACTTCTAATGGGGGGTAGGCTAACATGAAGACTGATGTGGCCACCTCCTGGACAGGTCGGACTAGTGGAAGGATCAGCAACTCACAAAACCTGTGATCCAAAGTTAGCCTGCCTACATGAAGTGCAGGGGTAACAAGGAAACAAAGATAGCGGGAAAGTCCCAACAGTAATTGTTATCTTATTATCAAAGAGCCTCTCTTTGAAACCCAACTAGTTTTCCAGTATCAACCCCTCAAGACTCTTTGAAACTTCTTGAAGTCTGATGAAGCATCTTAACACTTTATATCTAGAATCTACATATACTTATATATATATATATTGACTATGTGATGTGTGATTTAGAGTTAATATTAGCAATTAAGATTGAACTAAAAGAACCTGGGCTTGTCTTGACCGATTGTCCAAGAAAGTGGTATTATTTGGAAAATTGCTGCCAAGAAAGCCATCCTATCTTGTGAATTTGTTATTAAAAAAAAACTTGTGGAAAAACACAGAAGTATTTATATGCTTCTAACACAGTATACTCAAAACAGGCCACTAAGGTTTTTCTTCCTTGCCTGTAAATGCAGAAGTAGAATAAGAATTAGTCAAATCTGTGTTGGGGATGCAAAACGTTATCGGCAACAGGCTCCTTATTAGTCTTTGGGGGCAGCTGCGATGCTGGGAACTGCTTGTCCATCATACACTGTACAATCTCTCTGCTGGGCAATTTTCTCGCTGGATTCTCTCCATTGCTACCAGGAGCCTTATGGCTCATCTCATGTGACATGTAGCATTTTGATCTCCAACTATATGTTAGGTGTAGTATTAGGGTGTAGTATTCAAAGATGTACAGGCCCAAACAACTGTGCCATCAAGGAGTTGAAACTGTAGCCAGGGAGATAACATTATTTGTTTAATATAACTACACACATTACTTTTGTAATAGCACCACTTAGAAATTGCAATTAGGTCCATTATAAGATAATTTAGAAACCACGCAACAACTAATGACCTAGGGTAATCATTCTCCAAGTAGTCATGTAAACATCACCCTTTAATTATAGTGCTGTGAGAATCTACAGGCAAAGTGATGAGATTGCGCACTGGCAGTCTACCTGAGCCAGGAGCTAGGGAAAGTTTTCCCAAGGAAGCAGGTTTTAGATTAGAGTGAAGAAAAGTTGACCACTGGAAGATGAAGTGAAGATGAGGAGTACACAGCCACTCTGGCAGAAGCAATGGAATGAGCAAAGGTCCAAGAGGCCTCTGAAACCAAATTTCAGTGTAAGCCTTTCTGAGGATCCTCTAAATTCTCCCCTTATATTTTTCACAGAGAGAGAGAGAGAGAGAGAGAGAGAGAGAGAGAGAGAGAGAGAGAGAGAGAGAGAGAGAGAGAGAGAGAGAGTTCACTGTGTGTTCAGCTTCCTATACACACTTATTCCTAGCTCTCCCGTCCCCCTTTTTCTGTCTTCCTCATTCCCAGTTCTCTGTTCATACTGGTCATAAAAGTCTATGTGTTTACCAGCTTCTTCTTTGACCCTAGTCAGCAGAGTTCTGGTAGAAGTCGTATGTGTCTAGACAAAAGATTGGATAGTCTCTCTGAAAGTAAATGTTTCAGGTCTGACTCAACCAGACTGAGAGCCAAGAAAGAGATGATAAGGCTGATGGGAAAGATCTCCTTAATGAATAGCAATAAAACACAACCCAAAGGTGAAGGCAAGTAATAGCCTTGGCGTTTCCTGCAGCTGCGGCCCCAGACAGGCTTATGGCAGCTTCTGGGGATAAGATGCTGGGAGGTTATTTCATTTCCTCTTTGCCTTTGTGTTTAACGCTTTCCTTTCTTTCCCTCTAATCTCTATCCCCAACACTTCAAGCTCTGAGTAGTCACCCTTTAGTTTTCCAGTGTAAATACTGTCTGTTTTAAGTGGGATAAAATGTCCAGGTTACACAGTACCTAGGAATGGAGATTATTAAATAAAGACATTTCCCTGTTATCTAAACAAACAAACAAAAAACTCACAAACCCTTTTGAACTAGGTGTGTTTACTTACAAGATGGTTGAAAAGTGGTTTCTATGAAGGAATTAGGGACTGACAGTTCAAGTAGCATCTTACAGGATAGGTGGGAAGGTAGACATTAAGAGAAAACTCTCCTCTATCCAAACATCTCCAGGTGGCATGTTATCTGTGGCGGAGGAATTTATAATTTAAGTGTCTATAAGGCACCTCACCATAGGACCACAATGTAAGAATAGTCTTCCCCAAAATAGGGGATAGAAGTAAGGTTTAAGATAGTAAAGCCAGGTGCGGTGGCACACACCTGTAATCTCAGCACTCAGGGAGGCAGAGGCAGGTGGATCTCTGTGAATTCAAGGCCATCCTGGTTTACAAAGTGAGTCTAGGACAGCCAAGGTTACGCAGAGAAACCCTGTCTCAAAACAAAACAAAGTAAGACAAAACAGATAGTAGCCAAGAGATGTATTTGTGTGTGTTTGAGTGTGTGAAAATGTATGGGAAGATAGATTGTTTTCATTGAGTATCCAGGAGGCCATCTTGAGTACCATAAAGCAGCTCTTCATTGCCATCTGTCATGTGGGAAGCTGAGTGATGCTCTTGCAATTCAGTTCAGTGTCCAGAGTGAATTGCTATAGGCGCTTCAGAGAGAACAGGAGTGTATAGAACAGAGGACTCTCCAAAAAGCTGTATTCCACAGGCTGGGAGTTCATCTGTGACTGTGACCTTTCTGAATATTAAAAGATGTGCTGAACTTGAGCACTTAAGACAATAAAATGTCTTGCATGAGAGTTTGACACCTTGTCTTTCTCTTCTCTTTCTCCCTTTGCTGTTGAGAAAAGTTGAAATGGAACCTGATGGATTTTGCAGTTAGACTCAAGTTCATATTTGAGCCCAACCGTTTGTGTGTAAACTTCAGTTTTCATAATGATCAGGTGAAGCTAGAAACACTTAGACTGTAGACTTGTTCTGAGGTTTACCTACTGAATAACCGTGCAGGACACTTTGTGCCAGTCAGCATGGAGACACTGGCAAGCACCCCAGTGAACAGAGCGCACATAGAGCCTCTTCCAATGTGGTTTTTAAATTTTGTGATCATTTAATTATGTGTCTGCTATTTGCTTCCAGATTAGATGGTAGCTCTAGACATGCCATCCCATCACCTTCTGGGTCAAACATGGTGCCTGGTCAAACATGTTTGACCACAGTGTCAGACACGTCATGGTGACACACGTGGTCAAA
Organism: Pachyuromys duprasi; assembly: GCA_028658305.1. Lineage (NCBI taxonomy): Eukaryota > Metazoa > Chordata > Mammalia > Rodentia > Muridae > Pachyuromys > Pachyuromys duprasi. The sequence goes on from CM053748.1 coordinate 17,496,793, forward strand.
CATGTTAGCTACAAACAAACCCATGCTTAATACAGAATATTTCTTGAGGAAATAAGTAAATAAATTTATCAAAATTAAAGCAGAAACACAGAAACATTAGGGAAGCTTCAAGAACATTTAGTCTGTGTGGTCAAAACCACAGGTGCTTAGGGAAGATGGCAGCCTAGGGATTCCTTTGGTGATGATGGGCTGCCCCCACCCAAATGGCTTATGGGTAGGGTACTCTGTAGGGGCATGAAGGGCACAGTACCACCATGTTCTTCCTTTGAAATCTTTCAGATCTATAGACCCTGAGCCTCTCTTCGATTCCGGCTCAGGAAACCAGAGCGTACAGAAGCACACAGGAAGAGGAACTCCTTTTTAGCGCTAACCCTCCAGGGTCACCTGTATCTATTTGCTTGATGCATGGAACTGGAGCTCAAGCTTTGGTCTGGTCTTGTTTAGGATTCCGAGGGCATCATTCACATACTCAGCCAGTGTGGTGAGTACCTCGGCTGCGGTCACCTTCTGAGATACTCTCTGAGGACAAAAACATCTTGGTGCTCCTAAACTTATGTTTTCCCAGATGCAGAAGTAGGCTGTGGTAAACTTGTATGGGCACCCTCTATTGCCTGAGCTCCTGCTTATTTGGAAAGCTTGACTTCTTGAGCCTGTCTCTGATTTGAAGCGGGCAACTCAGATATCATGAGGTTAGCAGAAAGCATATTGGAGATCCTAGTACCTGAAATCAGTATGAAAACAAAAAGCTCATCTTTTCGTTATGAGTCTGATAAACCTATGTTTTAAAAATGAACAAGAATTACAGTGCTTATACCTACCTCCTCAGTCTTAGGTCGTGAACATCCTCTGGCTAAAACCGGAAGTGGGGTACGACTGGCTTAGAGCCAGAGCGTAGATCCTTAACAGGTGGGAGCTAAGGGGAGGTCCCCGTGTCTCTGAAAAGGCCCCAAACCTCTAAATATTCATTACCCAATCCAAGTTGGAGGACAAACGTCAGCGGTTCAGAGCACGAAGACTCACTTCCCATAAGTCTTGCAGTGGATTCACTATCTTTGTCCAATGTGAAGATGCTATTCAACGTCATGGTGACACATGTGGCAGGCTTCCTTAGTTGTCTAAACCTAGCTGGGGGTTTGACTAACCACACGAAAGCTGGGGTGAGATCAATCCCTCCCTTTCCAAATATCTCTGTCAGTGATTCGGGGTGGTCCCTAGCTTAGATTCAGAGAGCCAGAGCTATGCAGGTTCCCTGATGCCAAGTGACAAGAATCATTTGGTACCAGCCATGGGCAGTAACCAGAGTGGGAAACGCAGAAAACTGTGGCCTCAAGGACTGAAGCCTTTGCAGCCAGCCCCACGCATGCAGCCTCAGCAGGTTGCTGAGGATCCAAAGAGGCATGTGGTTGACAGATGCTGTTTGTAGTCGGGACTGAACAAACTCAGAGAAACAAAATGCTGTGTAGAACAGTCAGGAACAAAAACAGTAATAAATCTAAACAGCAGGAATTACCCTGCCTCTGTCGTTTACACATTTCTTGGTGTCTGTGGTTTGCTTTTGAAAGTGACTTCCTCTTAAAGGGCTGACTGTTGTTAAGAAATCAGTCAGTCAGTTCTGGGTCACTTTAACCTTGCTAGCTCCTATTTGAGCAACATCCATGCCAGGGTTTGTCCCAGTTATTAGAGGAGATGGCCACACCATTTCTGTTAGGTGGTAGCCCCTAGGTGGTTAAGAGGTATATGCATCTATTCAAACAGCCTCTCCTCTCCTTTCCTCTCTGCTCCTTTCCTCTCCTCCCTCTCCCTCCCTTCCCTCCCCTCTCTTCCCCTCCCCTCTGCCCCCTTCTGCTTCCCTCCAATCCTCTCTCCTCTCCTCTTTCCCTTCTTCCCTTCGTTTCCCTTTCCCTCCCCTTCCTTCCCCTCTCCTTCCCACTAAGGCTTCCTCTTCTTCTTCTTCCTTTTATTCCTCTCCTTCTTGCCCCCTCTCTATCTCCACTCTGCTCCCCCCAACACTTGGTGCTTAGATATTTTAGGTGAGTGGTAAATGCTTGCTGCATGGAAGATGAAAGCTATTGCTTTGGTTGTTGTTTTTTTGTTCTCTTCTGCCACTGTTGCTGTATCATTCTGTTCTTCTCTTCCTAAGTGTTAGAACAGGGCATTGGGAAGATTCTCTGTATAGGTTGGCCCCATGTTTTGATGTTAGGAAGTGGGTTAGTAAGAGGAACCATTTGGTGTGAATGAAAGAGAGCACACAGAGTGACCAGTTCGAAACAGCTGAGGGTCCTTGTGCTCTGAGTGTCCTACAGTGGACTCTCTCAGATCCCATGAGCAACTTGGGCTGTCTCTTCAGCCAGCAGGAACACAAACAGCAAGCCTGAATAGAGGCTCTGCAACTGGGGCACTGTAAATCCCAGCACTGATTCCTTTAAAACAAAAACTTGAAGACAATGGTGGCATTTTTGTCACACGATTGTTGAATCTGTCATCTTCGACCCAATACCCCAGCTCCCAGTGAGTCTCTTCCCTGCTTTTCCTTGGGGTGACATTTTGTGAACAACTTTAGTGACTTGGAGTTGTTCAGCAAATGTCTTCTTGTGTATCTGTTGGGCAAGGTGAATGTTGGGTGAGCGCAGCGCTAGTGTTGGGTGAAGGTGTATTGTGAGAAGAGGGGCATTAACTGCCTGCTTTTCATTTCCAGTAGAAAGTGCTATCACTTAGCACGAGACTCCAGGACTCCCTGCGTTGACATCCTCCAGCTGTAGAGTCTGGCCCACAGACCCTGCCTGACTTCTGTGCTGGGCTGGCAGAAGTCACATTGGCATACGTACTTATAGAGGCAACACGGTGCCGGGTGAGGTGGCACACTGGGAAAGCAGAGGCAGGCTGGTTTCTGTGAGTTCCAGGACAGCCTGGTCTACATAGAGAGACCCTGTCTCAAATAACAACAACAGCAGCAACAACAATAAGTAAACAATGAAACAACAGGTCAGGCTTTGAATCCATGCACCTGTTATGTCTTGCTAGACTTAGAGAACAGATAGTCCAGTGGGCTTTAGAGTGCTATAATCCCACAGATGCAGACTCCCTGCAACTCCGTGTCTGCGGCTCATTTATAATGTGCTGCCAACCTGTTTATCAGGACATCAGGCTTCCATGAAGTTGGTCATCCACTCTGTAACCCCTGCCTCCACATCCCTCCTTTCTTCCTCCTTCTATTTGATGGGAACGCAGGTGAGAGAGAAGACTTAGGGCTGACAGCTTACCTTTTGTCTGGGCTTCACCCTATTCTCCAAGGCAGAGGGGTGGGGAAAAGTCACAACACTAAGACATTTGTTAGGTTTACAGTAAGTTTTCAAGGACAGCCTTTCCCTGCCTTAATCTGTCCATCTTGGCCATTTGGGACCACTGCGTGTAGAATGTGAGACCTGCCCATATTCTCCAAGTATTTGTGGCAACATAAAATTGTTCATCAGAGAATCTGGGATCAGGAGAGAATGGTTGCACAGGTTTCCACGTACAGAGCAGCCACTTGCACATCCCACTTTTTCAGTGATATCTAAACTTCTGGAGAGACACATGGCGTCTTGTTATGGAATTCTCATCAGTGAGATGAGGCCTCTCTCCAAAAGCAGCCCAGCTTTCTCCGTTCCACACTGCCTGGTCCTGGTTCCCTCACTTCTCTTTGTTCCACTAGAACACCTGTCGGAGATATAGTTAATGATGCTCCGCTTTGGAGTTTATTAATTCCATAAGCCTTTATTTGTGAAGGGCTGTAATAAAGAGCAAACATAAAAGTGAGAATCGACAGATGGGGCATCAGTCGTTTGATGTCACTCTCAGATCAAAAAAGCAAGTCCTGAGAACAGCTTTCCAAATTAGGCCAGCCAGGCCTGGTGGGACAAGGAACTTGGGCCTTTAGGGAGGAGAGCAAGGATTGCTTTGCAGGCTCCTGCCAAGGCTGAACTCATGCCCAAGCTCTGGGGACTTGTTGAAAGAAAAATCAGATTTAATCATATCTTGAATATAAAATTGGGGTCTGTTTTAGACTCTTCTGAATATTAAGATAGATTTCGTGAGGGCATACGAGAGTCACTTTGTACAGACATGTGAAGATTTGTAATCCTAACATGGATGCAGGCATGTGCACAAGTACACATATACCACCGAGAGAGAGAGAGAGAGAGAGAGAGAGAGAGAAATAGACAGAGAGAGAGAGAGAGAAATAGATATATATATAGAGAGAAATAGACAGAGAGAGAGAGAGAGAGAGAGAGAGAGAGAGAGAGAGAGAGAGAGAGAGAAACAGAGACAGACAAACAGATGTATGCATGCACGCACACTGCCTGGAAACAATGTTAAGGATGTCAGAAGGAACTTTCTGTGTCATCTTTGAGGTGTGGCTTGCATCCACATCTGGAGGCTTTTTATCTCCTGTAAAGAATTCTTGGAACCAGCAACAGGTCTCTCTTGGTAGATGGCATATATGGAAGCCTGTGCTTGTCCCAGAACCATATAAGCCAGTGCGGTCATGGACACTTGTAGTCCCAGAATTTAGAGACAGAGGTTAAGAGGATCAGAGGTTTAAGGTCAGCCTAAGGTACATAGCAAGTTCATAGCCAACCACGACTACATGATACCCTGTTTCAAATTAGAAAAAGAAATATTGTTAAGCACCCTGGAATTGCTCTGCCTGCTTTTGAGCCATTTCCATGCCCCTCCCGCAGTAGACTGAGAATGCCCATTCTTTGTTAAACAAGCAGGCTACATTGTAAAACTTTTTACAAAGCATCCTTCCGGTCTGGGAGGCGGTTTAGTTGGTAAAGGTACTTAACACCCACATGGTAGAAATAGAGAACCTATTCCCAAAGTTACCCTCCACACACATGCAACAGCACACACGTCTCTTCATAGAACACATACAATAAATGGATTCAACTAACCTGCTCAGTAATATTTGTTCGTTAATGCATAATAGAGTCACTGTTTCCCACTGTCCCAAATAAGTCCAGGGAGATGCCAGTGCATGACATTTGGTATCCGTCAGATTTCCCTAGAGGAAATTGCCGAGATGGGGGTAAAGACAGGAATAATGATCACAGAGAAGGAACAAAGTTGGGTAAGGAAAGTCTCCAGGGACACATTCAGCTTCTTCAACTGCAAAAAGAAACTGGAGAGGAAGCCATGTGTGCAGGGAGAAAAGTGCAACTGCCACACAGGTCTAATAAGGTGTTGGGAAAGCCAAAACTGAGCCTTTGTCGTGGAGGCTGCTGCAAATCCTACAGGCACTAAAACTGGAGATATCGAATAACTATGCCTGCAGCTGAACACCAAGTTATTTTTTTTCTTTGTTAAAGGAAATCCATACAGTACCCTTCCATTGCCATACACACACACACACACACACACATACACACACACATCCAGTTTACCCCATTCTACCTGATCATTCTAAATCTAACAAACTGCCATTTCAAATTAGTTTTGCCCATGAAATTCTGCTCGGGCGCATTGCCCCCACTAATCCTCAACACTAGCCCAAGGATGGTTGACTTTGTGAGTCCATGGCTGGTGCAGACACACAGAACCACAGAATGCATGGAGACCCTTGGGGTTGAATGCTCTGCTTAAGTTGTCTTGACTTTCTTAGTGATTTTTGTCTGCCAATATACATCTTGTAAATGGAGTCTGTTGGGCTGGACTATGGAGTCTTGACCTTTGTACCAGCTCATCTATTGCTGCCTCTCCACCTCCTTAGATGGTTCTTAGCTGGACACTATTCTGGTTTCTACTACTCCGGGCTGGGCCTAATCTCCTTTTCCCATTATATGAACACAGCCTCCACCTCCTTGTAATGGGGACCCGAATGCAGACACAGGGAAGGAAGTGGCTGGTCTGTTCTCTTAGGGCAAGGCTGTTCTGGGCTAGAAAAACCAAAGTGCGCTTGGCAGATGACTCCATGAGTGTCCTGCCCATCCCAGACCCAGGTGTCTGCACTGTCTCCCTCATCGTCTCTCAGTCGCTGGCAGGATTTGGCTCTAAATGTTCCTGGTGAAACACACTCATTACTATCCCTCTACTGAGGTCCTCTACCCCATGTCTCCCTTTTCTTGTCTCCTATGGATCTCTCTGAAATGATTTTTAAATCAGATGGCCTGAACCCAGTCTTTTTCTCAGAGCTGGCAGCTGGGGAACTCAAAGTAAGCCTGGCCCCTTACGTCTGCTTTTCTTGCCCTGGGCTTTCTCTCCCTTAACTGTCCCCTTGAGGCTGATGACTGTGCAGGGCTCCTTCCCAGCATGGTCTCTGCATATATGGACCTCTCTTCATCGAATGCTCCCACGTGGTTTTTCAGTCCAGCTCTATATTCCAAAGGACAAAATATTTGTCCTTCATATCCTATTGAGAAATCTCCCCCAGAGAGTTTTTTTTCCTGCCTCTAGTTACAAGATGCCACAGTCTCCATTATAGACCCTCAGAGCCTCTGACAGCTTAGCTTCATTTGCTAGTGTGTGTTTATGATTTGGATACTCTGATTAATATCTATCTTGTGCAATAGAAAATGAGCTTCCAGGGAAGGATTATTGAGTGCCTGGTTGTTTGCTATCCTCCCTCTGAAGCCTCCATACAAGCTGGCTCATTACCGGTGCCTGGTAAATATTTACTCAAATGTTGAGTGAATTCATAGATATTTTAAAAATGTGTGACTACTCACAATTGACAAGAGATCCGATTCAGGGCCTTAGATTTTCTGAACTGAATTTCCTAATGTGTAAATGGGCTTAATCATAGAACTTATCTTTGAAGGTTCTTCTAAGAATTAATGAGACAGTTCACACAAAATGTTTGATAGGGTATCTGAGATGGACCCACAGGAAATATTAATTACAATGTGAAATTTATGCCAAAGTATCCAAAGGAAAAAAGGGCAAGGGATCATGAAGTCTACAGCCTGAATAGAGGGAGTCAGTCCAGGAATATTATGAAGAGATATATAAAAAAAGAAAAAAATGACCATGAGCATAGCTCATTAGATATGCTGGTTGTAAAGCTAAATCTCTATTAAGACTCTATGTTCGATGCTATCTCCCTCATTCTACTTTCTTTAAATATTGCCAGTTATTTGTCAGCCATAGGTTTTTATTTAATTTTATTTTTATATTTATTTATTAGAATTTATTCATCTTGTATCCTCATTGCAGCCCCCTCCCTCGTCCCCTCTCAGTCCCACCAACCCTCCCTCTTCCCCACCTCCATGCCCTTTCCCTAGTTCCCTGATAGGGGAAGATCTCCTTCTCTTCTATCTGACCCTAGCTTATCAGGTCTCATCAAGGCTGGATGCATCATCTTCCTCTGTGGCCTGGCAAGGCTGTACTTCCCCCAGGGGTAGGTGATCAAAGAGCAGGCCACTGAGTTCATGTCAGAGACAGCCTCTGTTCCCCTTACTAGGGAACCCAGTTGGGAACTGAGTGGGCTTCCACTGAACAGGGAATCTAGGTCCTCCCCATGCATAGTCCTTACTTGGAGTGTCGGTCTCTGCAGTTCTCCCGGGGCCCAGGTGTTTTGGCTCTGTTGTTCTCCTTGTGGAGATCCTGTCCCCTTAGCTAAACATACTAAAATGTATAGTCCTAAAGAAGCTAAACAACAAGGAGAACCCTAGGGGAGATGCTTAATACTCATTCAGAAGGTCAAACAGGATAGACATTAAAAGCAGGAGAAGACCAGGAACAGGAAAGGAGGTCCTTCTACAGAGGACCTCTGAAAGACTCTACCCACCAGGGTATCTAAGGAGATACTGAGACTCTTAGCTAAACTTTAGGCAGAGTGCTGGAATCCTTATGGAAGAAGAGGGAGTCAGTCATAGTCTTGACTGAATCTTTCTGTAAGTTTGTGCTGTATTGTTCGATCTGAAATCTGTATTTTGGGGCAGTGCATTAGCTCAGGCCCAGCTAATGATGCACCTGCCTTTCTATGTTTTCTTCATGTGTTTTCCAGATGAGTGATTATCATTTGAATTCTACTTTAGTGGTTTTCTTTTTTTTTTAAGATGAGGAAATGCAAAACACTGGAACAACCCTGTGTCAAGAGTCTTTGCAATGATTAAAAATTACAATAGATGGGCTGTTGCTTAAATGTTCACAGCCTAAATGTTTATCATTCACTTGAGTGTTCAATATACTATAAAGATTTATTTCGGTTGGGCTTTAATTGAATATTTGTATTCTTATGTTTATTTATTGAGATGTTTAGCCATATAACAGCCCCTTCCAACAACTTTAGACAACTTTAGTCTTACAGGAGAAATGTTAGAGTATAGCATGGATAATCCACCACTTGATCAATAAATGGATTAGCTCTCGCTCTAGTCCAAGAATAATTCTAGATACTGGTTAGCCAGCCTTGAACAAGAAGGTGCTTCCTTTCTTAGAACTACAGTATGTAATTCCAGACTATAGTCATAAAGGAAGACTTGCAAAAAAACCTCCTGTAAATTTAGAAAGAGCAAAGAGTACACTTAACCGGTAGTTTGCAATGAGGGGATATGTCCTAAAGATGGGCACCTGCTAACTGAAGCAAAGATGTAAGGTTCCAAGTCTTCCCTGACGGAAGGCTGGCTTGGGGCACTCTTTGGAGTTTGAGCATTAAGTTGTGTTGAGGGAGGCTGCAAATCCCCTATTAAAGAATCAATTGCAAAGAAAGGAGTGAGAACACTTTGGGACAGGATGCTCAACCTCAGCAGTGTTGACGTGCTTTGTTGGGGGGATGTGTGTACATTATGGGATGTCTAAGAGTATACCAGGTCTTTATTGCTTACCACTGGTGAGTGGACTTACCTAGTGGTGAGGAACTGACATGGTCCCTGGAGGTCATGCCGCACCTCTCCCCCCTTTTTTTGTGGGTGCAGTGAGCAATAGAGTGGGAGCAGACGGCATGCTCTTCAACTGCCATAGGAAAGGCTATTGGTTTTAATGGGCTGTAAAGAGCCCGGGGGCTTCCCCAACTAAAAGGCTAAGAAGACAGAACTCTCACATTGACATCTAAATATATTGAAAGGGCAAAGGGAAGGCTAGTGAGAGGAGACAGGCAGCACATATTGAAGCAGGCAGAGAAACCAAGAACAGGAAGGACAACAACTACAAAGGAGCCACAACTTGGCTTCCTCCACTCTCCTTTTCATCTGCTGTTAGTTTGCTGTGCTTGTCTGGCTGTTTTGGTGCTGATCATCTTACTGCCACGGTATTGTAAGAGGAAACTTTCACCGTTTTTTCACAAGTGAAGCAGATTCTCTGAGAGCCATTTCTGAGAGGAAATGAAGGATGGGAGACCTTAGGATCATTTTCATATGCCAGCATTGTGAGAAATCCAACAGAAGACACTTAGCCTGGCTGAGGAAGCCTTTTCCTGAGGACAGTGTCAGACTGTGAGACCTGAACAGTGTGCTCAAAGATAAGAAGACTGACAGAGGTTCCCTGGAAGTTCAGTAAGAAGAGAAAGTGTCTTCACCCTGGAAGCTTTCAAGGAGGGTGAGCTGGGCACAGTTGTGCATTCCTGTAATCTCAGTGCTCAGAGAGGCAGAGCAGATGAATCTCTGTGAGTTCAAGGCCAGTCTCATCTACAAATCAAAAGAAAAATCAAGGCTTTTAGCTATTTTCACAGTCAAGTTGCCAAGAACACTTTCCACTCATGGCATGATTGTGAGTGCACATGTGTGACTGTAATGAGCCTGTATATAATTCCTTATGTGGCCTCACACTGGGGTAGGATTTTATCTTTTGACTCTCTAGGATTCCCTTACGGTGGTCACGAGCAAGAAACATGGATGCCTACTGGCCTCTAAGGGCGTAACTTCTGCTGGTAAGTGTGGGATGTTGAGTAAACCATTTCCCTTTCCTGTGTTCCTGCTTTAGGTCATTGAGAATGAGGAAACAAGAGGCCATCAAACAACTGTGTTTCAAAATCTATTGTGAGCAAGCTCTCTAACTCATTAACACTCTATTCCTAAAAAACAAACAAATAAACAAAAAATCAAAAGCAAAACATTTTCATATGGATTTGAAATTTTTTGTGTATGATCATTTCATGAGAGATCAGTATATATATATATATATATATATACACACACACACATATGCATAATTTGTAATAGAAAGGCATACTTAGACTTGAGCAAATTAGTGAAAATGGCCATCCTGCCAAAAAGCAATCTACAGATTCAATGTAATTCCCATCAAAATACCAACTTACTTCTTTACATACCTTGAAAGAACAAATCTCAACTTCATATGGAAAAAAAAAACAGAATTGCCAAAATGATCCTGGACAACAACAGGTTGTCTAAAGGTATCTTCATCCCTGATCTCAAGCTGTACTACAGAGAAATAGTAATAAAAACTGCATGGTACTGGCATAGAAACAGAAAGGTAGATCAACGGAATCGAATAGAAGACCCAGAAATAAACCCACACACCTATGGATACTTGATTTTTGACGAAGAAGCCAAAACCATACATTGGAAAAAAGACAGCATCTACAACAAATGGTGCTGGTCTAACTGGATGTCTACATGTAGAAAAATGCGCTCGTAGGCATGTATCCAAAATATGCTCAAGTACACAGCAAATTAGAATAAACTTACACATGTAGCAAAAGCTTTTCCTCAGTACATCTCATACACATGTATTTACACATGTAATATTTTAAATAACAAAACCAGCTGTGGTTGAAACAATTGAGTGTCTTGGGTATCTCACTCTCCCGTAGATAATCTTCCATTTCTATGTTATGACCAGCCTTTGATGATGGGGGAGCCCACAACCATTCCATGCCTGTCTGTGGTTTTACCACAAGTCTGATCTTGAGCCTTGTATATGTGCAGGCGTCCAAATCTTGGTCTTTAATAAACCTTGTTTAAATCCTTCTTGAGGCTCTGGGACTAAACATACCCTGGGAGAAGAGAGTAAGGTACATATTGCCAGGATGAAAAGAAAATAACATCTGTGTGGTTTAGTGGGCAGAACCAGCTTCGAACTGATGTTTGCCTTCCTGCTCAGACAACTGATCTCTGGCTTAAAAACAACTGGGTTTGCCTCATCCATCTTGTCTTGTTTTGTTTGAACTCAACATACACTGATTAAGTGCTTCCTAAATGACTGGTCTGGGCAATCAGCAGAAAACAAAAGGCACACAAGGCTCTCGCCTGGACGTGCTAATGGAGAAGACAGACAGTGTAAAAACAAGTTTTATTGTAGGTGATGATAATTAATAAGGTAGGGGAAGGAGAAAGAATGATGGGGCTTTAATGTTTTTAGTGGGGTGGTCAGAAGAGTTAGTTTTGAAAGAAGAGATATGAGGCACCAGGGAGAGTAACAGGCCCATAACTGAGGAAGGACATGGGTGTGTCGGAGGAACCCAGAAGGGGCACTCAGCTAGTTTGCTGTATGTTTCTACCTGTCCAGTTTTGTTTTGTTTTGTTTTGTTTTTACTCAAAAATGTGTCAAAACAGGACTTGTGATCTAATCTACCAAGAAAACCTTCTAGGTCGATCAATCAGCTTAGGAAAAAGAAATCCGAGAGAAATTTCGACTTCTTATCTACTTGTCCGGGAGCTGATGCACATGCATTGAGGACTCCAGGTTAGAGGACTGGGGACAGAAACGTCTGCGAATAGCAACTATCACCCGAAGATCATTTCAGGACACTGTGAGTGAGACCTTGGAGTATTCTCTTGGCCCAGGCACCGAGAGAGGGTTGGCAATGGATTCTGTGTAACTCCGAGCTTGTGTTTTATTTCTGCTAGACAGTGGGCCATGCCTTCACTTACTGGCATCCCTCATGCACAGAGCAGAGCACTGGGCCTACCCTCAGCATATATCGATTGTTTGTTGAACAAATGTGCTGTAGCTGGCAGCTCGTGAAGCTCTGAGAACTTCGGAGGAGTCTTTGGTCCTAAACTTGTTTATAAAAACCTGAGTTTGCTTCATTGTCAAGATGGAGACCACCTTCTTACTCATACCAGGTTGGACTTAGCTGCCATTTACTCATCACTTGCCATGAAGTGGTTAGGGAGATGTGTTGTCCTGTAGGGTCTTGTTGCCAAAACCGACAGTCACAGCGTTACAGTCTCATAGTAACAACAATGCTTTATGATCACATCCACAAACTACACACTTGCACAAACTGGGGAACGCATTAGAGAGCAGGTCTTATTTCTGTGTCTCTGTATCCTGGCATCTCACTGGGCAGGGTTGGGGATGCCATTCATGGACAGATGGCTATCTTCAGTCCACATTTGGGTGTCTGATTTGGAAGACCTCTAATGAAGGAAGGGAATGAAAGTCACTCATAAGGAAACACTAATTCTGCTTTATTTTCTCTTTCCCCTCCTGCTATTCTTATAACCATCACTACCATGGTTTAGCTATTTTTTTTTAGTCGCATCGCTATTTTCCTTGCAGTTCTGTTAGTATTTTATGCCACATTATTAGTTTTTCTCTGAAGGAGCAGCGATGCCTCAGATCTTGTTTACAGGAATATTACTCTGCATGCAGAGAGCTGACGCTACTATTCTTCTGTCCTTAGACACAAGCCTGCATTTGCTTACTGCTGCTTGCAATCATACTTGTTTTGTGACCTTGGGGATTTTTTCTAGCATCTCTGAACTTTGTTTACATTGTATTCAAAATGGGGGGGGGCAATAATAGTGATCAGAGTAGTGTGGTCATTGTCCGTAAATTGTCTAGAAAATAGGCACTGAGATGTCTTAGCAAACAAACACACTGGCTGCCAAACCTGACGTTCTTGAGTTCCATCACTGAAGTCCACATAGTAGAAGGAGAGAACAGACTCCTTCAAGTTGTCCTTTGACCTCCACACGTGCTCTGAGGCACATGTATCCCCTAACTCTCCTTCCTCCACAGAACATACTAAATAAGTAAATGTGATATATTTAAAAAACCCCATTATAAATGAGCACACAAGGTGAATACATAATAACTAAATGCATGCAAACAGACTCTTATATCTCAGCCTCATCATCTATCTGCCATGAATTGAGATTCAAAGATAAGCTGGGATACAAAGTTAATGAATGTTAACAAATTAAATAATAAATTAAAAAATAAAATGAAAAGGAAAAGAGGAACAAAAAAAAGAGATGGACTCCTTAGTTATGATCATAAATAGAACTAGAAACAAGAAAATCACTAGCTTCAGTAACGGCACCCTAACACCAGCAAACACACAGGTTAGCTCTGTCCAAGTTCAGAGAACTCTGAGGTGGACTCAGGTCTTCGGGAACAGAGCTGCAGTGCTTAAACCCGCCTGTTAAACATTTCCCCTTCCAACCTCTTCTCATAGCCGCCATCTTAGCTGCAAACGTACCCTTTCTCTAGTATTGTCATTTGGGGCATTGGCTTTTTGGTGCCTGCATAAGAAATGTTAACCTACAAATCTGGCAAATTGTTGTCCAGATAGTGTAGGGATCTCTCTCAGTAGCGAGGTTCCGTGTATCTGGGCCCTTGTACGGGACCATGGGTTGGTGTACAGGTTGTTACGGCATTCGTTGTACTCATTTACAGGTGAGCACACTGGGATGGACTGGGGTAAAATGCTGACCCACAAGCAGGTTCAAACAGTTCTTAACTGATTTTTATTAACAGGAATTACTTGACAGTAACAGCTATGGCCCGTGGTGGTAGAAACTGTAAAACCTCCCAAAGTTCTTGTGGTAAATTCTATTTTATTTTGAAATACCAACGGAGTATGAAGGCATTTAGTCATAAGGGTTTACACAAAAGCAAAATGTTTCGTGTAATATGTGGGGCTAGAAAATCGGATTGGATGCTAGACAAATTAGATAATGGAAAATTTCAGCAGTGCTGCCTTGCATTACTTTAGACAGCTGCAATTTGACGGTCACAAAGTGACAAGAAGACTAAACAACTCAACACTATCATTTTCGAGAACTTATACTAAATTTGAGTACATTAGGATGTCATAGCATCCGCATTCACTGGGCATTGCATAGTATGTTCATACATGACTGCCTGTATTTAGTAATACAATGGCCGCACTTAATATTCTCTGTAGAATCATTTTCTTCCTATTATTTACCTTCTAGTCCCAGTAACCACTCTCACAAGGAGAAGTTTTCCCTGCTGTTGTATTCTTTCTCACCATCACTGGCATCCATATGACCACATGTAGTCACACTCAAATCCCAGATCTCAGCCTCAGTGGGCTTCTCTCCTTGATTTTGGCTCCTCTGTAGACAGTGCTTTGTTTTCAGATACCTAGCCCAATATTTGCTGCTGCTGTTCTTCTGACTTGTTGCGGCATCGCCTACATTAATATCGTAATATAGCTTCAAATAACTGTATTTTTTTGTTTTTTTTCTGTCTTTTTTTCAGGTAACAGACTAGTTATGGATCATGCTCAGAAAACGAGATCAGGTGTAAAGAGCTAGATGACCAGAAATTTTAGAAACTGAAGTTATTTGGGAGCAAGGCAAGGATGGCAGGAAAGCAAGTCATGGCATATTGAGAGGGTGTTGGGATTGTCTTGTTCTGGAGTAGTGGTCTTAGAAGTAGAAAGGGTTCCCGGGAAACCAGGCCCCTGACCCCTGGCATCAGGAGAAGGAAGATGGGGCCAGACTAGGCAAAGACCAGGTATTTCCCTCTTTATCCAATTAGACAAGTGTTTTGAACCTCTGCTTTCATTTCAACATTTGTACTGCTAGGTACAGGAAAAGCTCCTATAGGCAGTTTCATCTTAGGACAGCATGTGTGTGTGTGTGTATGTGTGTGTGTGTGTGTGTGTGTGTGTGTGTGTGTGTGTGTGTGTGTGAGAGAGAGAGAGAGAGAGAGAGAGAGAGAGAGAGAGAGAGAGAGAGAGAGAGAGAGAGAGAGAGAGAGAGAGAGAGAGAGAGGAGAGTGTGTACATGCACAGGGTGACGACTGCCATTTCTTACAAATCTCCCACCTTGCTTTCAGAGGCAGCATCTTTGACTCTGGCTTGGAGCCTGCGGACTAGTCTAAGCTGGCTGCCAAGCAAGCCCCAGCACATCACCACTCTCTGCTTTGTTGGCTTTGGGAATTACAAGTACTCCCCACCAAGGGCTTCTTAGCATAGGTTCTGGGTGTTTTTTAAAATTGATTTATTATTTATTATAATTTATTCACTTTATAGCCGGCTGTAGCCCCTCACTCATCTATTCCCAGTCCCACTTTCCTTCCCTCTTTTCTTCCCATGTCCCTCCCCCAGTCCACTGATAGGGACATCCTCCTCCCTTTCCATCTGACCCTAGCTTATCAGGTCTCATCAGGACTGGCTGCATTGTCTTCCTCTGTGGCCTTGAAAGGCTGCTCCCCCATCAGGGGGAGGTATTCAGAGAGCTAGCCACTGAGTTCATGTCAGAGACAGCCCCTGCTCCCTTTACTAGGGAACCCACATGGAGACTGACATAGAAAGGCCTATGGGGACAGGGGACAGGAGCTCCACAAGGAGAACAACAGAACCAAAAAAATCTGGGCCAAGGAGGACCTGCAGAGACCGATGCTAGAACCAAGGACCACGCATGTAGAGGACCTCGACCCCCTGCTCAGCTTCTGGGCCTTAAACCCAGGGCCTTACTCATATGCAGCAATCATTTTACTCTCAGCCTTCCCCCCAGCTTATGACATTCAGTTGTAGTGCATTATTAGAAGTATGAAACTCTCCCTGCTTCTCCGTGTTCTGCCAAAGATGTCACCATGTGTTTTCTAGTGTCAGAAATTCTTTGGACATTCATCTTTAATTGCACAATATGACAGCAAAGACTTAAACATGCAAATGTGACAAATGATGACTCCCTTGTTGAAGTTTGAAAAGGGACTGAAGAGGGGAATTTGGAAACTCAGAAATGATGCCTCCCTTTGTCAGTTTCTGCAGGACAGTCCTAGCTTTATGGTAGTCAACACCTGTGAGGAGCGCTTTTTAAAATTTTCTTCCCAGAATTCATTTAATATTCTGAATCTTTAATCACAAATTTTGTCTTCTAGTCTAGTGATTTTTTTCCATAGAGACATGTTTTTTTTTCTTTTTTCTTTTAAAAAAATTTATTAATTACACTTTATTCACTTTGTATCCCCCCATAAACCCCTCCCTCCGCCCCTCCCAATCCCACCTTCCCCCCCCCTTCTCCAGATATGCCCCTCTCCAAGTCCACTGATAGGGGAGGTCTTCCTTATGTTGCCCCCAGTGGGTGTGTCTGATATGCTGGTTGTTCATATGTCCTTTCTAGGAGGATTTACATGGTTTTTTGAGAAGGGCAACGGATTCAGTGTACTAGTGGAGTAATTCCAGTAAAGTGGCAGTCTGCGGTAGCATCTGGAAATAGAGACAAAAATTAAGGAAGAGAGGAACAGTTACATTTGAGTTATGTGATCCAACTACATATGTTGGGTTGGATTGTGTGTGTGTGTGTGTGTGTGTGTGTGTGTGTATGAGAGAGAGAGAGAGAGAGAGAGAGAGAGAGAGAGAGAGAGAGAGAGAGAGAGAGAGAGAGAGAGTTCTTATTGTTAAAAAATAACCCTTGATTATGGTCATGTCCCTGCAGTTTGTATTTGACTTTGAAGTCGCAGTGGAGAATAAGGAAGATGCTGCTCTTTGCTCAGAGCCTAATGGCCATGCACGTAGCCAAGAGTTCACAAGATCGTTTTCTGGAGACCTCTTTATTTTACACAAAACAAAACAAACAAACAGAAGCACCAGAGATTAAAGTCATTTTATTGCAACTGGCGATTAGCAAAAAAGCCTGGGCTGTCTTCACTCATCTAACTCAGAGCCTGTTCACAGCGTAAATCAACCAAGTGCGCTGACGCATGTCCGCAGCTACCATAGCTATGGCTAGCTACCTCAGCGTTCCATCCTTATCGTCCACCAAGGCTCACAGTTACCCACACAGGCTAATACCTAGGTGAATTTTGCTCACGACGTTAAATGAGAGCAGGCTTGCCTATGACGAGGCAGAGTCATTTCTTCCCCTCCCCCTTACATCCCTCAGTGCATTTCTGGGCCTGCCTGAGCAGGGGAGTTTGGCTAACTCCTGTTTTTTTTTTTTTTATTATTACATGGATAATTAAAGTATGAGTGAGACATATGAGTGAAAGTCGTCAGCACTCGCTGGGTAATTAGTCCATTTTACCTTAGGTTATGACTCAGCTTCATCTGGAATCAAGAGAGGGACCCCAACAGATGGACTTAATGATTAACGTCTTGCTTAGTATAAAACTGCATGCGGGGCCATAGAACGTGGAGGTTTTGAATTATCCACACAAAATCTTTTGCGACTCTTCGTAGGACTTTTTTGTAGGTCATGTGTGAATGCACATGTGCACACAGATAACATGGCAGAGAGAGAGAGGACAATCCTCAAGTGTTGTTCCTCAAGAATGCCACACATTTATTTTGAGAACAGGTCTCACACTGGCCTGGCGCTTTGCCCATTAGGCTAGGCAGGCTGGCGGGTGAGCCCCGGGGAAGAATCTGTCTCCCTCTTCCCAGTACTAGGGCTACAAGCAGGTATCCTATGCCTGGGTTTTCTGATCTGCTCCTGGATTTGAACTCAGGCTCACGCCTGTACTGCAAGCACTATACTAATTAAGCTATTGTCTCAGTTGTAAGCAACTTCCAACCTCCTTTCAATATTATATCTCACAGTGGCCCCTTTTCCCCATTTATCTATTTATCTATTTAATCACTTTATAGCCTGATCCAAGCCCCCCTCTCCTCCCAGTCCCTCCTTCACCTCCATCCATTCTTCTATCCTCTTCTCAGAGGAGGGGAGCCCCCAGGAGGTACCAACCCACCCTGGCATCTCAAGTCTCAGCAGGACTAAGCACATCCCCTCCCTTTGAGGTCAGACAAGGCAGCCCAGCTAGGGGAAAGGGATCCAAAGTCAGGTAACAGAGTCAGAGACAGCCTCTACTCCCATTGTTAGGGGACCTACATGATGAGCAAATTGCAATCTGCTACGTATGTGCAGGGGGCCTAGGTCTATCTCATGGATGCTCTTTGATTGCTGTGTCAGTCTCTATGAGCCCCCATGGGTTAGACTGGCCCATTCTTATCCTTGGATTTTTTTTTCCTAGAAAAATGGGGATTTTTGTTTTTGAAAAGCTAATTAGGAGCTTTTACACTTGTTTCATTGGGAATTTTAAAGGTGTTTTGATATAGAGAATCAAAGTTTATTCCTGTGCACATCACAAATTAAGTCCCCAAAAGGAGTGTTCTTTCTGAGTCTCCCCACACATTTGATTTTTTTCCTCCCTGGAGAGGGAACCAACAATAGCAGTGAGCCCTCCTGAGCTGTCTGTGGCCCAGAAAACTTGTTAAGGGAAAATGAGCCTCAGAACAGCTCGGATGTTTCCTCACATCAGCACCTCATTTCCCATCATCATGAGGGGGAGAGTGTCAGAGAGACAGTCACTCAGTAAGTTAGTCATACTGGGAAACATCATTTTTAGGCACTGGTTCCTCTGAGCCAGAGGTGGTAGATATGTGGTCCATATTGTACGTTCAATCTACTTCCTATTACTGTAATGGATTCTACCAGTGTGCTATTTCCAGCTTGTCATTTGTCTTTTGGTTTTCAAAACTACCATCTAAGAGGGCAGATGCTGTTCTTCTCCCTTTTGTCTTTCCTTCTGACATTCTTTGCTGATTACCTCTTACATAGATGTGGTCATTTTTTTTTTTTTTGCATGGTCAAGCGATCAGCCAATGGTGTTTATTGCCAGAAACTGGCCAGCCCAGCTGATACCAGAATATGCCAGTTAACAGTTTACAGAGGCAAAGTCTTGGCTTGGCTCTCACTTAGGCTATAGTAAACAAAGCAAAAACGAAGGTATGGGCACCTGGAGGTGTTCTGTTGGTGAGCTGGCAGGATAATAGATAGAAAGCCCACCCTCCAAATAAAAATGAAGGTACCACCAAGGCTCTGTGAGAAGAAAATTCTATAGTCACATACCTTCCATTTGGGCTGTCATAACATTTATATTTCTGGTGAAGAAAAGACTCTGGCTGCCTAGTCACCATAGATTATTTTTTTAGGCCAGTAACTTCACTCACACACGTTCATACAGAGATTACTACCATCCGTAGACACTATGGAGCATATTCTGAGGAGCAGAAAATATGATAGACCACCTCCAATCCTTTATCTATTCGTATAAGGAGGGGTTTCATCTAATAGATAGAACATAAAGAAGCCAAATGTTAGAATAACCGTGTAAGCCTGAGCCATGAGCCAGGGTCATCATGAGAGTGTGTTGTGACAAGCATCATCAGCTGAACAGTACAGCATGACTACGGGCACCTTCAGCGCTTGCTGACCATTTGCCAAATGCTTCTAAACACCTTCACACACTCAGCTGCTTGTTTTAAACAGGTGTTTAATCACCACACCAAAGGCCTCCCGAGAAGGAGAGAAAACCGGTCAGGTAAGGATCAGAGGCAGGGAGGTTTAAGGAAGAGCTAGGCTGGTGAGCACTTGGTGTCCTTATTGGCAGGATGCCTGCCATAGATTTTATGTTACATATTGTACATTGACTTATTGATGGAATGGTCAGTGAGGGATAGAAACAGCCAATGCTGGAGAAGAAAATTGTGATAGATTGTGTAGAGTTTTGAGTTTAAGTCTTAATTTGTTTAACTTTGGTATTATGGGTAATCTTTTTTTTTTCTATACTGCTTGAATTTCTTCAAAGGCCAAAACAGTCATCCATACACATAGGCTATACTATACATTTTATTCAGAGCTGCCTCTTTTTGAAAGCTGTCTCATCCCTTTCATGGATATCAACCTACCTTGGCATATCAAGTTGTAATAGGACTGGGCACATCTTCTTCTATTGAGGCTAGTTAGATAAGGCCATTCAGTTAGGGGAAAGAGATCCCTAGGCAGAAAACAGTCAGATACAGCTCCTGCTCCTGCTGTTAGAGGTCCCACATGAGGACCAAGCTGTACATCTGTTACATATGTGTAGGGGGCCTAGGTCCATCCTATGCATGCTCTCTTGTTGGTGGTTCAGTCTCTGTGAGCTCCTATGGGCCCAGGTTAGTTGATTTGTAGGTTTTCTTGTGTGTGCTTGACCTCTCTGGCTCTTTCAATTCTTCCTCTCTCTTCCACCAGATTTTCCCAGCTCCACCTAATATTTGGCTGTGGCTCTCTGCATCTGTTTTCATCTGCTGCTGGTGAAGCCACACAGAGGACAGTTATGCTAACCTCCTCTCTGCAAGTATAGCAGAATAATAGTTTCAGGGGTGGATTCTCTCATCGGGCATGGAATTCAAGTTGGGCCAGTCATTGGTTGGACATTCCTTCACTTTCTGCTCTTCGAAGGAATTCAAATTGGAAAGAAAAAAGTCAAAATATTGCTATTTGTAGATGATATGATAGTATAGATAAATGACCCCCAAAATTTTACCAGGGAACTCCTTCTGTTGATAAACACCTTCAGAAAAGTGACTGGATACAAAATTAACTCAAAAATGTTAATAGCCCCCCTTTTTAATACAAATGATGAACAGGTGGAAGAAATTAGGGAAATAACACCCTTCACAGCAGTTACAAATAATATAAAATATCTTGGTGTAACTCTAACCAAGCAAGTGAAAGACCTGAAGGACAAAAGCTTGAAGTCTTTGAAGGAAGAAATTCAAGAAGCTATCAGAAGATGGGTAGAGCTCCCGTGCTCTTGGAAGGGTAGGATTAACAGGAAAAATGGACATCTGACTAAAAGCATTTTGCAGATTTAATGCAATTCCCATCAAAAATTTCAACACAGTTCTTTACAGACCTTGAAAGAACAATTCTCAACTTCATATGGAAAAACCAAAAAAAAAAAAAAAAAAAAGAAAACCAACAAAACAAAAACCCAGGCTAGCGAAAACAATCCTGTACAGTGTTTTCTTAAAAAGTGATAGAAAAAAAACTTGCTGTCAAGCTCAATTCCAGAAGCCTGCCAAGTTTTGTTGGAAGCTTCAATTACAGAACTCAGGTGCCAGTTGAAGACAGCCTGTTAGTCTTTGCTTGCTGTCTCTATAACTCTTCTATATGCATGATAGTAAGGAAGACTTTAGGCGGTCAAATCAGAGAATGGAGTGACCCCAGTCTTCTAGGTTGTAGGTGACAGGACCTCTGGAGGGTGTTGTAGCATGACAGTGAACACAATTTGGGAACAGTGACTGTACAAAACATCTTGCAGTAGATGCAGAAACACAAAGATGGATCATTTGGAGAAGAGATCTAACAATGCCACAACAAATCCATGTTGACCGAAAGTGTGATAGAGAAGGAAAAACACATAAGCAGAAATTATTTGTGTATGCTTTGCGCCCAAACATTTTGATTTCAAATTGAGTTCCAGATACATCCTGAAATTCTCACTAAAATTTCCTGTCAGCCTTTTCAAATAAATAAGAAAAAATTAAATAAATTTAAAAAAATTAAAAAAAAAACCTTTTACATTTTTCTGCTGCATTTTTGCATCATTGTTCTCTCGTTGCTCTGGAAATGATTTTCTGCTGAATTATATCCCCCTGAGGTCCCCATCTTCTCCTATGCTCCTTTTCTTCTATGTTTGAACGTTAGCAGGAATGCATTTTCCCTGTTTCTTGTTTATTTCTATCTGTATAATTTTATTAAATTTTAGACTTTGAACTTCCGTTGTGTGATGGTCAGCTTTAATTGTCAGCGTTACATAAGCTGGAAACCCCTGGGGAGACAGTCTCAATAAGGGATTGCCTACACTGGGTTGCTCTATGGTTGCCTGTGGGGAACTGTCTTTTTAAAATTAAAAGTAGATTTTTTTCATACAATATATTCTAATTATGGCTTTCCCTCCCCTGACTCCTGCCAATTTTACCATGCCTCCCTTCCCATCCTGATCCACTCCATTTCTGTCTCTCATTATGAAAATAATATCAGTCATCTATGGGACTATGATATAATAAATATGATATAATATGAAATATAATATAATATTAAACCAAACCAATTAGAATAGGATAAAACAAACAAACAGCGGGAAAGGAGCTAAAGAAAAAGCACAAATAAAGCATGTAGATCCAAAATGCACATGTTTGCATCCATGAGGATTGTGGAGGACTGTCTTCATTAAGTTAACGGATGTGAGAAGACCCGGCCTACTGCAGGCGATGCCGTTCCTTACACAGGGTGTTCTGTACTATGTGAGTGGAGAAACTGGGCTGAGCACAAGCAAGTGGGTATATATGCATTTGGCCTTTCTCTGTTCTTGACCATGAATACGATGAGGCCAGCTACCTTAAGCTCATGCTGCTTTTTGCTTTCCTGCACGATAGATTACACACTGGAACTGTGAGCCAAAGTAAGCCTCTTCTCACCCAAGTTGCTTCTTGTCATGGTATTTTTTTCGCAGCAACAGAAGTGATGCGACAACTTACTGCTTTTCACATGGGGTCGTGAAGTATGCCTGCCATCTGGACATCTTTTCTGCATTCTCTTCCCAGTTACTTGTCTAATGCTTCCAACAGGCCTTTAGCTGGCCAGTTAAAGAGGCGCTGTGTGTTCTCATGGGCACCCTCTTGCTTCTACTCATTATCATCTTTTGTTTGACAGAATAATTTTGACAGATTTCGCATTCTACTCTCAGACAAATCGTTGAGAACGGTGGTGAATTTTGGTTACTTGCTGGTTTTTGTTACTGACTATTCCTCACCTATCTGGAAAAGTTCATATCCCTTCTCTTGGAACTTTGGTCCAGCAGTTAACTCTAGGCTTTTGCAAGCAGAATCCTTTTTATACCTTCTTTAGGCTTGGAAGTCCTTACCCATCTTTATGGTGCTGTCCCTCTGTATAAGAGGAAATTCTATAGGGCCATCCAGGCCACAGCTGGGGCAGCAAGTTAGAACCATCCCAGCTCAGAGGAATGCTAATCTGTAGCTTAGGCTCTTCCCCGAACTTCCTATTCTGTCTTTGAATTGAGCTATGGCCTTGAATCTGGTCTTGCAGCTCTTCGAGCCTTTTCTTTCATGTGAAAGTGGTACACGTAAGCAAAGAAATAACTTGAGAAGATCCAGGATGCGCTGGAAGACACTTTAACTGGTGATTGAGATGGTTTATGAACATAGTACATCTGGAGAATATCAGCTCTTTAAGCCAAAATTCATTTACATGAAACACCCCCACTTTGGTCAGGCTCTTTGCTTGGTGAGGACAGACTTCTCCCTCTGTTTTTGGAAACTCTACACTAAATGACAATTCTGCTAACTTTAGGGAAAAAAGTCTGCCATCATAAGGGTATGTCTTATCAACCTGGGCTGCCTTTGGCACTAATCCTGTGGCCTTGGCTTAGCCAGACAACCCCTTATCCTTGCTGTTTCCTCTTAGGACTTCACTCGCACTCTCTGCTGCTAGAGAGCCTAACTGACATCTATCAGGTGTCCCCTGATTACCAGAACCGTGAGACAAAAGCTTAGAGTGGTTAAGTATTCTTACTAGATTTGAAAAAACAAGAGTGTTTTTCTATGGTGCTTTCCCCACAGTTCTCTCTTGACCTTCACTTTTGTTTATGTGAGTGGATTTCTTAGGTTCTCCGCTCTGTCTTTGTTCTCGTTTGCTTCTCTGTTGCTGTGATAAATGTCATGACCAAAAGCAAACTAGAGAAGGAACAGATTTATTCAGTTTACAGGTTATAGTCCATCACCGATGGAAGGCAAGTTAGGAACCCGGCGGCAAGAACTGAAGGAAAGGCAGGGAAGAGGACTCTTCTTGGCTTGCTACCTTTTATATACAGCTCAGTCTCATCTTCTTGGCACCACTCACAGTGAGGTAGGCTCAACCCAAATCAATGATTAATCAAGAAAATGCCCCACAGATATGCCCACAGGCCAGTCTGATGAGAGCAGCTCCTCAATTGAGATTCCCTCTCCCCAGATATGTCTAGGTTTTACTGCCAATTTTGCAAAAATATAACCAGCAACGTCTTCATGAGAAAAGATGTGGACCTGGAAAGGTCATGGGGATGATCAATACAGAATGACGCACTGGAGAGGCCTGAATTTCTACACCCTAGGGCTCTCCTTCTTGCTAGCACGCTATCATTAGTTCTGTGATGCAATCTCTCTTCCTGCCCTGCTCATGGCTTGAATGATGGCCTTGGCAGAGCAGTGTAACATTTGCCCTTCAGAGACCACTGTGCCCCGTGTGATAGCATCAGATGCTGTAGAGAAAGTCAGGAAGGTCTTCAACCCAAGGAGTCATGATGCCAACTGCCAGAGGAGGAAAGAGGAATATATTTTTAAAAATTTTAGTGCGGAAATTTTTGGCTTGGTCAGTGTAACTTTTTATTCCAAATAATTTGTGTTTTATATAGAACTTCAACTTATTCTATTTTTCTTCATTATCATTACTATCATGTGCTAATTGTACGAATGAATGGGTTTTAGTGTGGCATTTTTATATGTGTATATGTGTGCATATCTCCTACTATCATCATGCCCACTAGTCTTCTTTTTGTCTCCTCCCACACTCCGAACTTCCTTCCCTTGGACCATCCCTTCTTTCCTCTGCCATCCTCTCAGATCTCCTTCCTTGTTTCTTTCCATTACTCATTTATGAAGTTTGGGAGCTTGCACACTTAGCTACCAACATTGAAAATGATCAAAGTACATAAATCAACAAAAGTCAACTCCTGCTCAAACCCACAGCTGAAATCAAGCCTTTTCTCTCATTGTGTAACTCTGGCATGGCAAATCATACCTCTCTCCAGGTGGTAAACCTGGAAATTATTTGCAATTCGGCCATAATAGCCAAAGTAGCCAGAACAATAATAACTTCTCTGACCCCATTTATTCATCTCTGTGTTTATCATTAGCTCCTTCATCATAGCCAAGGACTGTACAAATAATCCCCCATTATCTGTGCACCATTTTTCCTCCTCAATTTGTGTTCTTTGACATTGCACATTATGGTGGGAAGAAAAATTGACAATTCTGTCTCCCTAGCTTTACTCAAAGGTGCGTAATAATTAGGGGCTTGGTACAAATAAAATTCTACACTCATGATTTGAGTGCAGATTTTTCAACATTTGCAAGCGTGTGTGTGTTTGTGTGTGTGTGTGTGTGTGTGTGTGTGTACAGAGGCATGAGTGGGTGTTGGTGCCTATGTGGGTGTTGACTCTCAAGTGCTGCTTACGGTGTTTGTTCAAACAAATTGAAATTTGTTTTATTATTTTATGTGTATGAATGTATGTGTCTATGCTCCACATCCATGCCCAATGTCTGAGGAGGACAGGAGAGGGCATAGGATTCTGTCCAACTAGAGTTGTAGTTGTGAGCCACCGTGTGGGCACTGGAAATCAAATCTAGATCCCCTGAAAGAGCAGCCAGGAATCTTACATGCCAGCCATATTTCTAGCACCCGCATTGTATTTTAAAAATATTTTACTAATTCTTTGAGAATTTCATATAATGTATTTTGAACACGTCCACCCCTTTCAACTCCTTTCACCTCCTTTTTAACACTCCAATCCCTTTTTCATATCCAGCTTTGAGATTACTTCTCTTTCTCGATCAAGTTCAGTTTGTGTTGTCCAGAAAAATCTTGATGATTGGGTCTGTCCCAGTGTGTAGTTGACCCTCTCTCCTTTTAAGAAGGTCTCCCCCACCCCCTCCTTTCTCTCTCCCAGCAGCTATCAACTAAGAGCTTCTCAGCTATTGATGGGATTTTGTGTTCATCTTCCTCTCGTCATGCTGGTATTTTGTCTGGCTGGTGCTTGTACAGGTCTTGTGCATGCTATTACAGTTCCTGTGAGGTCTCATGCACATCTGTTTTGCTGTGTTTGGAAAACACTGCTCCCTTGAGGTTTCCCATAACCATTGGTTTACAGTCTTTGCTCCTCGTCTTTAGCAACTGAAGATAATTTAATGAAGAGAGTATTCATGAAGATTGGGGGAAGTCTTTGTATCTTCTCTGCTGACATATAATGCTCCATGTGTATGTGGAGACTGGAGATTTATGAACATGTGACATTGGATAAAGGTGGAACGCTCCATTTTTGAAGCCAGGCCAAGTCGAGCTTGGCGTGATTAAGCAATTGCCCAAAGTCTTGCAAATGAACAGTGGCATCATTTTGACCACAACTAGAAAAAACGTGGAAGTAAGCATGATTTGTTCCTTGACTTCACTATATCATCATAGAGCATTTCCAGACCTCAGTTAAGCACTCGTTTATAATCTAATAAAATGCTAAATTGTAGTCCTTTATATAAAAAGTTATATTTCTTTCAGGGACTTCTTTAAGAATTAAAAAAAAAACTGCCCCTCAGTGTTACCCCTCAGTGATGGAGATAGAATGACAAGTAATGTCAGCAATATCCGGACAGCAGCCAACTGCTTATACTGTGGAGTGACAGTACACCTCAGCTAGGAAAGAAATAGATGTTTTTCTTGTCTGATCTACTAATCAGAGCTGCTGGCATGGTGACATCAGTTTCCAACCATGAGTCTTGCTTTCTCCCTCTTTCTTTATGCACATAACAGCTATCGAGTAAACCTCGAAGAAAACTCATGGCTGTTGAAGCCCAGCAAAGAGACTCAGGCAGCAGACTTAGACGAAGAAGCTTTCTGACACGTGAACTTGTAGGAGATAACAAAGTACAGACAGAAAATTTACGTTGTTTGATTCCAAATCTGACTCACATATTATGTGGACGACAAGCCCAGAGATAAAGTATCTGGTTAGAACTTGCTTTGGCATATTCCAAGCTACAGTTGGGTAATTCATTCCATGGGGAAGCAAAGCAACTACTCAGGTCTTCAAATGTGTGTGAATGTGCATGTGTGTGTGTGTTCATAGTTGTGGGGTGTGTGTGTGTGTGTGTGTGTGTGTGTGTGTGTAGAGGGGAAATAGCAGGGTTGGGGAATGGTGTCAGGGAGAGAAAGAAGAAATTCTAGCTATTATGCAGTGCCTTTATGATTCTAAAACTGAGCTACTGTGATGCCATTTCGATGGGTCTGGCATCTGAGGTAGTCAGGACAAGGTGTACCTGTGAAAATGAGCAAAGGGTTCTGGCCACATCTGTAAAGCATCGGGGATACAGGAATGGCTTCCGTGTTGGGAGGACCACTGTGTCTGAGTTCCCCAGTGGTGTCTGGGCTGGAGCAGGAAAGCACTTAACATGGGAGCTGGGTGGCAGTGACTGGCTTGCCTGTGCAGGGCATGTAGGCATGTGTGAGCTTTATCTTCCTCACTGTAGCATTTAAACAGTCTCCTGCATGGATTCTTTCCTGAGGACTGCAGCCAATCACCAAGCTGCTGCTGCTGCTGCTTCTGTTTCCTCTTCCTCTTCTTCCTCTTCCTCCTCTTTTTCTTCATTCTTCATGTCCTTTCTTCTTCCTCTTCATCCTCCTTTATAGTATAGATGATGAAATGCTATAGTAAAATGGAGTTGGGTATTAGTATTTGCTACTTATACAAAGACCAGTTCAGATATTTTCTGTTTTTCTAGAGTGTTTTAAAACTGCAAAAACTGCCAATTTAAAGGCAGACTTTCATATAATCAATGTGTTTGCTTTTGCAGAGACATTTTTTAACATTCTTTAAATTGGAATTATTGGGATAATAAAAATAAAATCTATTCTATTTGTACTTTCCATTTGAACTTGTAACCTCAGATGTGCAATGAAAAATCAAACACATGTCCAGAAACCAAATGATATAACCTGTATTTCTTGGGTAATCATTAATTTGTCTTTGTTCCATGCAAGCTAGTCAGCGAGAGCTGCAAGATTCCTATGAACACAGTACCTGACACACTCCTCCCTCACTAGTTCCTTATCTCCTCTTGGGGCACACTGTCAACATCTGGAGAAGGCCCCTGACAAAATATAAGGCTCTTTAAAAGTCCTGTTGAATTTTAAGATTTCAATAGAGCCTTTATCAAAGTGCCAGTTTTGGGCAAGGTGAGAAACTGACTGTTTCCTGTGGCTTCATGCTCTGAGATGAATTCATTGCTTATAACCTAGTCTGGGACAGAGTAATCCCATAGACAAGATGCAGTGATATGACATGGCAAGGGGTAGGTGAGTAATGTGGGGTGTGATGAGTCACTTTGTGTCCATGGATGACAATTTGATTCTCTGTATTATAGCAAGTAAATCCTTCAGAGAAAGGATAAGCATGTTCATTCATCCATTCAACCAACCAATACTGAATAAATGTTGGAAACATTTCATTGCATTCATTGCATGTGGTTCTGAGATATATAAGGACTATTCTTTACAAGTTTTTCAGTGTGAATAAGATTACTGAATTGTGACTAAGGCAAAGTTGTGTGTGATGAAGTTCTGACACATAGATATGAGTTGTGATGGCTAATCATTTTTACACACCTGGAGAGAGGGAACCTCAATTGAGGAATTGCCTCCATTGGATTGGCCAGCGGGCATGTCTACGGTGGCATTTTCTTGATTGCTAATGGATACAGGAGGCCCCGGCTCACCACAGGCAGCACTATGCCTAGAAAGGTGATCCTGAATTTTTTGAAATTAATTTTTATTTATTTATTTATTTATTTATTTATTTATTTATTTATTTATTCATTTTATATCCCAATAGTAGCTCCCTCCCTACTCTCCTCCCGGTTTCACTCCTTCCTCTTCCCCCCCCCCCGTCACTACCCTATTCCTCAGAAAAGGGGAGTCCCTCACCCCATCTCAAGTTGCATCAGGAGTGAGCACATCCTCTTCCCCTGTGGCCTGGTGAGGCAGCCCCACCAAGGGGGAGTGGTTAAGAAAGGTAGTTGACATCTTTGTCAAAAATCAGGTGTCCATTAGTGTGTGGGTTTATTTCAGGGTCTTCTATTGGATTCCATTGATCCACCAGTCGGTTTCTGTGCCAGTACCATGCAGTTTTTACTAGTGTTGCTCTACAGTAAAGCTTGAGCTCAGGGATGGACATACCTCCAGAAGATCTTTTACTGTAGAGGATTGTTTTAGCCATTCTGTGTTTCTTGTTATTCCATATGAAGTTGTGAATTTTTCTTTCAAGGTCTGTAAAGAATTGTATTGGTAATTTGATGCATTGAATCTGTAGATTGCTTTTGGTAAGATGGCCATTTTTACTATGTTCATCCTGCCAAGCCATGAGCATGGGAGATCATTCCATCTTCTGATATCTTCTTCTATTTCTTTCTTCAGAGACTGGAATTTTTTTTCTCACACAAGCCTTTGACTTGCTTGGTTAGAGTCACACCAAGGTACTTTATGTCCTTTGTGGCTACTGTGAAGGGTGTTGTTTCCCTAATTTCTGTCTTAGCCCTTTTGTCTTTTGTGTACAGGAGGGCAACTGATTTTTTTGAGTTAATTTTGTATCTAGCCACTTTGCTGAAGTGTTTATCAGCTGTAGGAGTTCCCTGGTAGAATTTTTGGGGTCACTGAGGTATACTATCATGTCAATCTTTGACTTCTTCCTTTCCAATCTGTATCCCCCTGATCTCCTTTAATTGTCTAATTGCTCTCGCAAGGACTGTGTTGAAGAGATATGGAGAGAGCAGGCATCCTTGCCTTGTCCCTAATTTCAGTGGGATTGATTTAAGTTTAGCATCTTTAACAAATGGTGCTGGTTTAACTGGATGTCTCCATGTACAAAATTGCAAATAGAACCATACTTATCACCCTGCACAAGACTGAAGTCCCAGTGGATCAAAGACCTCAATATAAAACCAGACCCACTAAACCTCTTGAAAAAAAAAGTAGGGAAGAGCCTAGAACTCATTGGCATAGGAGACAGCTTGAACAGAACACCAACAGCACAGGCTTTAAGATCAACAATCAATAAATGGGACCTCATGAAACTGAAATGCTTCTGTAAAGCACAAGACATGGTCATCAGAACAAAACAACAGCCTACAGATTGGAAAAGGATCTTCACCAACCCTACATCTGACAGAGGGCTAATATCCAGTATATATACAAAACTCAAGAAGTTAAACAGCACAAATCAAGTAATCCAATTTAAAATATGGGGAACAGAGCTAAATAGAGAATTCTCAATTGAGGAATACCAAATGGCAGAGAAACACTTAAAGAAATGGTCAATGTCCTTAGTCATACAGGAAATATAAATCAAAATGGCCCTGAGATTTCTCCTTACACCTATCAGAATGGCTAAGATCAGAAACTCAAGTGACAACACATGCTGGAGAGGATGTGGAGAAAGAAGAACCCTCTTCCTTTGCTGGTGGAAATGTAAACTTGTACAACCACTTTGGAAATCCATCTGGCACTTTCTCAGACAATTAGGAACGGTGCTACCTCAAGATCCAGCTATACCACTCCTAGGCATCTATCCAAAGTATGCTCAAGTATACAAGGACATTTGCTCAGCCATGTTTGTAGCAGCTTTATTTGTAAAAGCCAGAATCTGAAAAAAAAACCCAGATGCTCCTCAGTTGAGGAATGGATACAGAAGTTGGGGTACATTTACACTGTAGAATACTACTCAGTAATTAAAAACAAGGAAATCATGAAATTTGCAGGCAAATGGTGGGAACTAGAAAAGATCGTCCTGAGTGAGGTATCCCAGAAGCAGAAAGATACACATGGTTTATACTCACTCATAAGTGAATATTAGACATATAATATAGGATAAACATGCTAAAATCTTTACACCTAAAAAAAATCTAATCAAGAAGGACCCTGGGGAAGATGATCAGTCCTCATTCAGAAAGAGAAATGGCATGGACATCAGAAGAGGGAGAAAACAGGGAATAGGACAGGAGCCTACCACAGAGGGCCTCTGAAAGACGCTACCCTATAGGATATCAAAGTAGATGGTGAGATTCATAGCCATATTTTGGGCAGAGTGCAGGGAATCTTATGAAAGAAGAGGGAGGTAGAAATATCTGGAGAGAACAGGAGCTCCACAAGGAGAGCAACAGAACCAAAAAATCTGGACACCGATATTTTCTGAGACTGGTACTCTAACCAAGGACCATTCATGGAGAAAACCTAGAACCCCTGCACAGATGTAGCCCATGGAAACTCACTGTCCAAGAGGGTTCCCTAGTAATGGGAACAGGGACTGTCTCTGACATGAACTGATTGGCCTGCTCTTTGATCACCTCCTCATGAGCTTTACCAGGCCACAGAGGAAGACAATGCAGCCACTCCTGATGAGACCTGTTAGGGTATGGTCAGATGGAAGGGGAGGACCTCCCCTATCAGTGCACTGGGGGAGGGGCATGTGTGGAGAAGAAGGAGGGCCGGAGGGTGGAATTGAGAGGGGAAGAGGGAGGGAGCTACTGGTGGGATACAAAGTGAATAAACTACAAAGTGAATAAAAAGAACAATAAAATATATCTTAAAAAAGAAAGGTAGTTGAGCAAGTCAGGACCAGCAAACCTGTAAGAAGTGATCCTCCAAGGTCTCTGCTTCAGTCCCTGCTTCCAGACTCTTGCCTTGAGTCCCTATCCTTGTTGCCCTAGACAATGAACTGTAACCTGAAGGCCAGACAAAACCTTTCCTTCCCCGGTTATTATCTGGTTAATAACAGTGCATTTCAGTGCACTGTGAGAAAGCCAGCTAAGACAGTCGGGAAAATAAAAGGGGAGGCTGACCAGGGTGGTTGGCTGTGTCCACAAGTTTTAACTCTTCTAATAACATGGGGCAGGGGACCATAGAAGGCTTGGGACAGGAACCCAACAGATTACATTTGTATTTCAAGATGATGTGGCTGCTGGTGGAGTATCCAGAAAGCGGGTGATGGAGAAGAAGGGGACAGCAGAAGTGAGGCCATAGAGACAGTCATAGCTGGAAGCGGTGTGGCCACCACAGTGTGCTTTGATGTTTTATGTCCGCTTGCCTGGAGTTGTCAGTGAAGATGATGGGAGGCTGGCAGAGCTGTGCTTTTTGTAGACAGTTTATCTGTGTTGAGGCAAGGGCATTAAAAGTTTTGGTACTCAGTTCTCTGTACCGACTGGGTATTGTTCGGTTTGGCACACATGCTGACGGCATGTGTATGCCACGAGTTTCCTTAGTGCTTTGTTGTCCGCGAAGTTCCAGGCACCAGATTCTATGAGCTCTGGCTTATACAACAGGCAATGAAGGCTTCATTATTCATCAACCTTCTGATTGCTCAAATTCTTGTACTTACTATTCATTTGCTTTCGTCACTTAGCGTGCCAGGCTGCTGGAAATGCAATGTCTGTTAAGCAATGCCAAGGTGACTCAGAGAACCAGGATTCCTTACACTAGGGACACACTCCCCACTGGCAGGGACATGTCAGTGTGAGCGTTTCGGGCACCCCAGGTTGGGTGCCTCGCCCTTTTCTCCATGTGCTGGCTGTCACTGCTAAAGAGAAGAGGTGAGCAGTTAAGCTCACAATTCACACGACATGCAGCTCTTCACACATATGGCCAGGATGGCACAGGCTGCTCTGATGTCACAGTCAGCCACATGAGCCTCTAGAACCTCGTGCATATTATTAAAGCTCCGAGAATCCAATTTCCTCGCCCGAGAGGAGACTGATATTATTATAATTATTATAATTTCAGAATCCTCATGGACGTTAAATGTGACGGTGCCTACTTCAGGAATCACGCAACCGCTGGTTTCCTTCCCCCTTTTCACCATGTGCTAACTAACATGCCTAATGTCACTCGGGCCCCATGGCCTTCTGGGGTCACCCACATCCTCATGTTTTGTAACTGGTTTGGGGTAATGTGTGAATTTCACTTCTCTGTGCTATTCATTCCTTTGAGGGCTTGAGTGCCCGAGGTTTCAGTAGAAGGAAGAGGTGGGATCGTGTCCTCTAAGCTCTGGGAGGGTCTGACTGTAACTCTCATGGCTGACACACCTCCAGTCCAGCATTGCTCTCTAACAGATGCACGAGTAAATGCAGGACAGCCTTTACATGGTTGCTGGGTGAGCTCTGTGTACATAAACTTATTGGTGCCTTCTTTGAATCTTTGATCGTCTTCTGCTACATCCTCAGGATTGCAAACCCAGGAATGTATGAATTATCAACTCCGTTATGCCTAAATTGGATATGTATATATATAATTTTTTTTCTGATTTCAAATGGTGGTTTGTGTTCCAGTACATCTATATTGTCCCCTTCTTTGTGTTGATGGTGAGAACCAAGTGTTTGTTAAAGGTTTTTAAACTGTAAAGCACCATGACAATGATTTTTCATCATATATCTGAGAATTTCTCATTTCTTCTGTGTAAGCCTTTAGTGCTAGTCCAGGTTCAAGGCTAACCTGGGCTGTGTATAAAGTTATTGACTTAAAACTACTTTATCTATCTATCTATCTATCTATCTATCTATCTATCTATCTATCTATCTATCACCAATTATTTGTGTTTCTATTTATCTATTCTCCCTCTTTCTTTCTGCTTCCAGTGCACAGCACAAATTTTCATATGAAATTACAGATCAAAATTTCACACAAAGATACAGATTGATTTTAAATAGTATTTAGACTTCATTTGTCTTGACTTTTACATTTCCTAAGTATGTGATGTGTGTATGGAAGGGGTATGCATTTCTTGGTGTATGTGTGGAGATCAAAGGAAAACTTGAGGGAGTATTTCCTTTTACTGAGTAGGCTCTGGGAATTGAACTCAGGTTGTCAGGACTGAACTCAGGTTGGCAGCACCTGCCTTTAGTCACTGAGTCAACTTGCTGGCTCTTTATTTGTCCTGACAGATAGACTTGGATCCCTCAAGTTTGCCTTCAGCTGCACCTGCTGACCTTTCACCCCTCCAGTGGTCATTTTCAGATCATCCATTCTTTTCTCTTTTGTAGTCTTTCTGCTGCCCAGTTCTCAGCCAGGGCCAGCTGCCACACCCTGAACATCTCCCCCTTCTTTCATAAGATTCCCTGCGCTCTGCCCAAAGTTTGGCTATGAGTCTCAGCATCTGCCTACCTCGATCAGTAGTCTTTCAAAGGCCCTCTGTGGTAGGCTCCTGTCCTATTCCCTGTTTTCTCCCTCTTCCGATGCCTATCCTGTTTGCCTTTCTGAATAAGGATTGAGCATCTTATCTAGGGTCCTCCTTCTTGCTTAGCTTCTTTAGGTGTACAGAATTTAGTATGTTTATCCTATCTTGTATGTCTAACATCCACTTATGAGTGAGTATATACCATGCATGTCTTTCTGCTTCTGAGATACCTCACTCAGGATGATCTTTACCAGTTCTCACCATTTGCCAGCAAATTTCATGATTTCCTTGTTTTTGATTGCTGAGTAGTATTCCATAGTGCAAATGTACCCCATCTTCTGTATCCATTCTTCAACTGAGGGGCATCTGGGTTGTTTCCAGATTTTGGTGTTATTGTGAATAAAACTGCTACAAACATGGTTGAGCAAATGTCCTTATTGTACTCTTGAGCATCTTTTGAATAGATGCCTAGGAGTGGTATAGCTGGATCTTGAGGTAGCACTATTCTTAATTGCCTGAGAAAGTGCTAGATCGGTTTCCAAAGTGGTTCCATTCCCACCAGCAATGGAAGAGGGTTCCCCTTTCTCCACATCCTCTCCAGCATGTGTTGTCACTTGAGTTTTTGATCTTAGCCATTCTGATAGGTGTAAGGAGAAATCTCAGGGTCATTTTGATTTGCATTTCCCTTATGACTAAGGACATTGAGCATTTCTTTAAGCATTTCTCAGACATTCAGTATTCCTCAATTGAGAATTCTCTTTTAGCTCTGTACCCCATTTTAAAAATTGTGTTACTTGATTTGTTGCTGTTTAACTTCTTGAGTTCTTTATATATTCTGTATATTAGCCCTCTGTCAGATGTAGGGTTGGTGAAGATCCTTTCCCTGTCTATAGGTTGTCGTTTTGCTCTGATGGCAGTGTCCTTTGCTTTACAGAAGCTTTTCAGTTTCATGAGGTCCCATTTATTGATTATTGATCTTAGAGCCTGTGGTGTAAAGACCTGGAGAGGACAGGAGCTCCACAAAGAGAACAACAGAACCTAAAAAATCTGGGCCCATGGGTCTTTTGTGAGACTGATACTCCAACCAAGGACCACACATTCAGATAACCTAGAACCCCTGTACATATGTGGTACTTGGCAGCTCAGAGTCCAAGTAGGTTCCCTAGTAAGGGGAACAGAGACTGTCTCTGACATGAACTCAGTGGCTGGCTATTTGATCACCTCCCCCTGAGGGGGGAACTGCCTTACCAGGCCACAGAAGAAGACAATGCAGCCTGTCCTAATGAGACCTGATAGGCTAGGGTCAGATAAAAGGGGGAGAGGACCTCCCCTATCAGAGGAGTGGGGAAGGGGCAAGGGACTAGAAGAGGGAGGGAGGGCAGGATTGGGAGGGAATGTGGGAAGGGGCTACAGCTGGGTTACAAAGTGAATAAATTGTAATAAAAAAGAAATATGTAGAGGGAACATGTAGGACATTGTTGTATCTCCTGCCTCCTTATTCAGTTTTCTGTAAGAGCAGAAATGTGGGGGTTAAAATTGCTGATCACTAGAGAGTCCTTTATAAAGGTAAGAGTAGCCCACAAGTCTGTGTTTCACAACCAATCATCCAAAGGACTGCATTAAGCAACACAAGCAAAGCCTATGGCCCTTTCGACATTTGCTATTTTGGTGCATTAGCGTGGCCCAGTCACCCTTAACACATAAGCCACACCAGAACAACAGTGAGGGAGTACTACGTGCCATAATATCAGATGGTGACCAATATACAGAAACATCAGCAAGTTTGGTGTCACTGATTCTAACATTAGAGCCCATTGTATTTTTTTAAATAGAGATTATTATTATTTACTATTGTTAGAAAGTGAAAGGAAAAGCCCATGAGTTTGCAAACTTTTAAGGTCTGTGCAGTCTTCTAGTAAATCAAAAATCGAACACTGATGTAACTAGAGGGCATATTGTTTACCTGGCTGTCACTATCTTTTTCTTCTGGAAAGATCCATGCATATATTCATGTCTTCTGCCGCAGACATGAATTAAGCTTGGTCTTTGATCACATTTCTCCTCATAATTTTTTTCACTATCTCCCCAACTCCCTACTCACATTCTACGATCTGTCAGACATGGCTCTACGTGATGGAGACACTGCAGCGTTCAAATGCGTTTCTGATAGTACAGGAGACAAAGGTTCTACGGTTTTCGAAAGACTTAATACAACTGACAAATGTTTTCCGGATGAAACGCAAAAAGGAGAAAGGATAAGCGAAATGGAAAAAGGAACTATAATAATGGATTCTGTATTTTCAAGAGATTTTAGCTTGTAAAATCATAGGCTATCAAATTGGAAATATTAGACAAAATAACGAATTTTTTCGGAAAAAAAGATACACAAGAGTGGCTCAGGAAAAAGCTTTGGATGGTTGCATTGAAGGAAGATTTACACTATTAAGGGAGTCAGGGGTATTATTGGAAATTGGGTCTATCCACAAAGAAAACTTACAGGAAAGGAAGTCATCCAGAGTTAAAGAGCTTGACAAGCTAAAGGGCCTGGGCTCATGTCACCAGAGCCCATGCAAATGATGGATGGGTGTGGCAACTCACCCATGATTCCAGTCTGGGAAGTTGGGGACAGGATGTCTTCAAAGAAAGCTGGCTCTGAGAGCTGCCATTTTGTAAACTATGTGTTTGGTTAAAGACCCTGCCTCAAAGAGTAAGCTGGATGCACAGTGGAGAAAGATTCCCAGAAT
The DNA here is from genome assembly GCA_028658305.1 of Pachyuromys duprasi. Taxonomy (NCBI): domain Eukaryota; kingdom Metazoa; phylum Chordata; class Mammalia; order Rodentia; family Muridae; genus Pachyuromys; species Pachyuromys duprasi. Next base: position 17,533,497 of record CM053748.1, read on the forward strand.
TCTTCCCAGGCCTCTGTACACACACATGCTCCTGTGTTCATGTGAAGCTTACTTACCTACCTACCTACCTACCTACACACACACACACGTACACACACTCACTCGTATGCATTCAAACATGCACACATGTTTGAATGGACACCACATACACATCCACATGCAAAGAAGACAATACAAAAGGAGAGAAAGCCTTATGCTCAACAATTTTAGAAATGAATCCCACCACATGTACAAAGGACATTCAAGTGATAAAACACAGGGACTATTCCCATTTCATTTCATGAGTTAAATGCAAGCTTGATGCCTAAAACATACAGTCACAGATGAAAAATAAAATATTATACAGCATTTCTACATAACAGGTAACGGGGAAAATATAAAATGTTGTGTTAAAATTAGTGACTGGAACCCAGAAATACATTAACAGTAATGAATAAATTATTATTATACAAACGGCATGTTTTCTGAGATGTAGCTAAGTTAAACACTTTTAAATATATGAATGCCACTCACAGTAGTGAAGATTGAAGTAAAAAAAATATAAACATCTTAATAAATGCAGAGAAACACCTAAATAAACTCCCCAAGTTACTCACAATAAGCAGTTATTGAGTTGAAAACACAATGTCCTGAACCTCAAAATAACCTATAGCAAACAGGACAGGATGGCAAAATACTTACAATATCATTTTAGTTAAAATCTGGAACAGGAATAAAACAATGTTGACATCAAGGCTTTCATGCAAAGAGTCAAACAACAAAAGGCAAGAAAAGTTGTAAGAATTTTAAGATGAGGAGAAATTTTGTAATTTGCAGATGATATAAATATTTGCATAAAAATTGAAGTCATAGTCTTATCTCAGTTAAATGAAGGTCCTAACATTTTCAATGGGATCTTAGTTGAAGGGAAGGTTAGTGCATACAGGATCTTAGCAGTTGCCAGGTTCAGGTCTCTATCAAGTTGTTTATTCTGAACAATAGTAATAATAATAATACTTATTATTCTACCACTAATCAAGTATCATCTTTCCTGTCAAGAACATGACAAACGTTTACAGTTAACTTCTTTAATCCTAACACAAAATTAAAAGCATCATTCAAGATACTGCTATTTTACAGGGAGGAATGTGGGGTCCCCACGGGATAGCTACTTTCATACAGCTCAAACTGGGATGTTAAGGAGGGTCTTTTAAACTCTGAGCCCAGGCTCTTTCCAAGGCAGCTTCCCTAAAGAATCGATCCTATGTTCTGTGGTCTCCTAGTTGCTACATGAACAGAGTGTTACCCTTGGAGGTTAGGTCAGACATTCATGCCATAAAAGGAATAGCACTTCTTAAAAGCTAGACGTCCAAGCCATGAGAACAGTTATCAATGTTCCCAGAGTTTCTGCTTTCTTGTTTTCGTCCTGAGTCCAGGAGGAACTTTCCAAGGAATTTGTGCTGTTCAGACACCAGGACAACTAGAGACATCTTGGAGTTCTGGAAGAAGCTGATGATCAAAGTGTGAGCATTTTAATTCTTCTGAGGACTGTGTCCTTGATTTGCTGATGGCCATCTTCTTCTTATCCTCATATGAACATCCTTTGGTCTGTGTGTGTCCCTTTAAGAGGATGCCAAACATACTGGTTCAGGATCCTATGCTGGTTAGTTTATTTAATTTAATTTAATTTATTTATTTAGTTACATAAACTAGAGTTACCTAGAAAGAGTGAGTTTCAATTGAGACTTCCACTCCATCAGATTGGCATGTGGGTCTTTTTCTTGCTTGATGATTGATGTGGGAGGGCTCAGCCCACTGTGTGTGGTGTCGCCCCAGGGCATATGGTTCTGGTAGGTATAAGAAAGACAGCTGCATGTGAGCCGCAGGGCAAGCCAGTAAGCAGCATTTTCCATGACTCCTGCTTGAACTCTTGCCCTCCTTCTCTCGTTGTCTGACTGAGATCTGTGCACTTTAACTAATCTCTTTCTTCTCCGAGTTGACTTTAGTCAGTGTTGTATCTCATGGCTGAAACCTAACTAGAACAGATCTATTTTAAGGATGCTGTTTTAATTATTTCCATAAAGGATCCACCTTCAAATACAGTTAGATTCTCAGGGTCTAGGGCTTGAAACTCAAAAACAGCGATTTTGTGAGACACCATTTAGCTCTCTCATCACCCCAGGGCACGACCATATTTCAGCTGCAGAGAGATTGGATACCTTTTGTGAATGTGTAGTGAGTTCTTCAGGCTAGCGATATCTATCTAGGACAGAGAACAGCAGTGGGTAGCCCTACTGAGCACTGCTAGCAGTTAACACGAGGGTGGTCGTCACCACTCACCAGACACATGGGAGAGAGGGCAAGTGCCAGGTCAGCTCCCCTGGGAGAAGTGTCAGAGAAACAAACTGGATATCTCTCCTCACTTCCCCTTCATCCCTTATGACCTTGCCAAGTCTTGCTGAGTGGGAACTCCAGAATGCCCTCTCTCCTGGCAGGGCATTTACCAATTCATCCATTATTTTTTTGTAGGACAACAGGAAGTTAGAAGTGCTCTCAAGCCTCCAGATCTAGAACATAACGAAACGTTGACATTTCAAGAGAGTATTTTTACAGTCATGTTTTGGCACGGCAGGGGTCATACAGAATAGAACATGAGAAAGGAACCTGTAAAGACGGAGGAGCATGTCATTTCTCATCCTCTCCCTGTCCCCAGCTTCTCCCTGTTCCCCTTTCAAAAGAAAACCAGCTTTCCCTGTAGACAATAAATACAGCTTTGAATCTGTTCTGAGGGCAGTGTCCCCAAAAGCCAGGCTACCATTTAGTTTGTTCCCAATTATATAACCCATTGCTTTCTAATTAAGTTTTCCAGAGTCCACACTCAATACCTCCCGCTCCCTAGCAAACCTAGAGAGGGGTTCTCTGTTATGAACCCTTACCTGCTGTGAACACCTGGTAAGTTTTCCTGCTACACAGTGTTTTGCTGCTTGGATATATACGAGGATTTTCTTTCCTTTGGGTGGACAGTTAGGTGTTTTCTAGTTTTTCTGCCTGTACCAATCAACATTGTGATGGGTGCCTCCTGATGGGCAAGGGTTTTTCTGAGGCCTTTGTTCTCAAAATTTTGGTTCCTGGTCAAGGTTAGCTTATATTAACCTATGAGTGAGAATCTCTGTGGATGAGTCCTAGGATTGGAGTTTTTAATGAGCTGTGTGGGTGATGCTATGCACATTAAAACTACTGGTGAAGTCTTTTTTAAAAAGCTGGCAGATGAACCTTAGTTCCCATCATTTGGACCATAGTCTCTCAGGGTACAGCTAGAATTGAAGTTGAAAGCTCAGGATATCACAGCTTTGCATCAAAATGTTGAAGTTTTCAGTTAATGGAGATAGTCCCTCTCTTTGTTCATTTAAGGTTTCTTTATTCATTTTCAATAAACTTCTACATATTTTTTACTTAACATCTTTGCAAGACATCCTTTGATTTATTGTCTGTGTTGACCAAAACAAATACGTATTTGTTTTGCCATTATATATTTCTTTAATTCTCAGTTGTATAATGTAACTATTGGTTTGTGTGTATATATATATATATATATATATGAAATTGATTATTGTATTGTATATTAGTGTTTTAATGATAATTTTCTCTATTCTTGAAAATCTCACACATAAACATAATGAATCAAAACCATATTCACCCTCACTTCCTCCCTCAATTTCCTCCAGATTCACCCCCACCATGTCCCTTTCCAAACTCTGTCTTTTTTGTAACTCTTTAAGTCCAGTTAGTGTCGCCCATAGATACATGAGTGTAGGGCATCCATTGGAGCATGGGAAACTCAGTCTGAGCACTCTTAAAAAAAAAGAACTCCCCAAGCAGCGATCAACTGCCAATAGTTTCTTTGACATGGATAGGGTCTGGAGAAAATCTTGTTCATCTACATTGGAATTTTGTCTGGCTTGATCTTGTACAGGTCTTGTGCCGGTAGCCATAGCTACTGTGAGTTAATGCCATGTAATGTCCAGAGGACAGTGTCTCACAGCACACCTCCTCACCCTGCAGCTTTTATATTCTTCCTCCTCTTCTGAGACATCCCCTGAGCCTTGATAGGAACTGTAGTAGGGAGAGAGAGGGATGGGGTTTGATGAAAGTGTCCCATTTATGGTTGGTTATTTAGTCTCTTTCTTTCATCACTTTGACCAAAGGCCTGTACCTTCATTGACTGCAGCCCACTGCAATGTGAAGCTGACCAAGACTGGAAACAAAACAGGTCTACAGGTAGAAGCATATTATAAGCATAAATATTTAGAAGAAAATTTGACAGCATGACCATTTAGCAAAATAACAATAGCAGTTAAACACTAAAGGGCCTATGACCTCCCCAAACACAAGTTTTTTTTTACTAGCTTTAGAATAACAGTCATAAAATTTCTTCCTGCTGAGGAAACTTCAATTCTAATCAGAAAACTACCCCATAACATGCCATTCTTTCATCAGCAGACACATCTTGCCTGGCAGGTCATCGTTGCAGCCTGCAAGGTTCAGTATTTCAGCCTGCAAGGTTCAGAGCTGGACGAGACCACTACATATTAAACTTAACCCGGGAAACCTATATAAATTATTTCATTAATTTTAGTAATATTCCATGAGTTGTTTTGAATTTCTATGCAGTTATATCACTCACAAATAATTACAAAGATACTGATGTTTTAATGTTTCATGCTTCAGTAATGTGTTTGTGGGGCTTGGGGTATTTTAAGAAACTACCCTTGAGGAGGCTAAGGAAGTTTCTTCTATTTATCCGAAAACCTATCTTGGGTGGGTTACTAATTGTATCAATTGTTATTTCTTTGTGTGGAGATAATACTTAAGCTTTTTCTCTTTAGTTCATTATTCCAATGAGTTACATCATATTTTTCATATTCCTAGGATACATACTACCTGATCACAATTCTTTTTTTTTTTCATAGTTAGACTTAAGTTTTTAGGTTTTGTCCAGGGTTAGGTCAGCATGAGCTTTCCTTTCCTGGTACAGTCGTGCTCTATGATGACACTATAATCTTACTCAGTTTGAAAACTATTTGTGTGGGGGTGTAAGTAATCTCTCTTTTCCTATTGTCTAAAACCATTTGTTTAAGGTGGAGACCGCTTGTGTCTTAATTTTTTCCAGAATTATCTAAAATAATATAGACCCCATATTTCTTTTTCTTCTGCTCTTTTATCCAATTCAAACATGCCTCTGAAAACATGGTGGGCATGTCCAAACTTTTGACTCTGCAATATGACCTTGTTATCCACAAAGGCGATGTGTCACAGCCACAACTATCCTGGAACCCAGCTTAGGTGTCAATCAAGTTATCCTGAACGTAGCTTACATGCCAGGTCATGTCAGATGAATTGTCATAACCAGTCTTCTTTGGCCAGCATGTGGAGCAAGAAACACAAAACATGGTCAGCCACACAGAAACCCCTCCATGCCCCATTCCTGTAACTCCTGCCCAATGAGATTTAAAGGTGAGAATGATGTTGGCCTCTAATATGAATTGTTAGTTTATTTTTGTTTAAAACTTTACGTAAGTCAAATCCTGTAGATACATGGACCAATTTGTTTTGAGAATTTGTAGGTTTCATTAATGGTTACTAAATTCTTCTGACCTAATTACTTCCTGGCATGAGGGAAGAACAGGGTACTGTTTCTGGGGATCTGAGCTTGTGCATGCTGAGCTTCAAAACTCCAAAGTCCTCCCGCAGTGACATGCTTCTTTCAACAAAGCCACACCTCCAGTTCATTCCCAAACAATTCCACTCACTGGAAACTGAGTATTCACATCAATGAGCCCATGGGGCCTTTCATATTCTCACCATCATACTCCTTCTTAGTCTACAGTTATATTCTAGTTTTCTTAACATTTCTGACTTTCAGTTTGTTGATAATTTTGTTCATCTCTCCTGAATGAGGCCTGTAGTTCACATTTACAGATGCTGCTGAAGAAAATATCAACTCTTGTCCTACCTTGTTCCACAACCTCACTCTCATGTCGTTTTATTTTCTGACATGGGCTACTTTTTCTCTGTATCCTGAGAGTGATTTTTAGAAACATTTAAAATATTTTTCCAAATATTTATATTTTCTATAGTGTGTTATGTTTTCCTACAAATCTATTTCACCATATTTTAAAAAGTAGAAATGTGAACTTCAGTCATTCATCATATTTTATGTAACAGGTTGGTTATTTTCCTTTGGTGATTTTTTATTGCTGTTGAGCTTTATAGCTCTGAAAACAAAAGTCCTTTGGTATTCATTGTAAAGTTCCCAAATTAACAAGTTTATTTAAGCTACATTACATGTAGGATCAGTAGCTAATAGCCCTTTGCTCTGTCACCAGTGATCTGGGAAATACCAGAAGCAGCAACATGAGTTAAAGTATAGAAGGTTTGAGTAACACTCAGTTGAAGAAGAGTATAAACCTTTTCAAGTTTCAGCTTCTCTTTTATCTTTCCTTGGACAATTTCCTAAGCAGAAGTGAACTAGAGGAACAAGATATTTTTCTCTAGATCCTGACAGAATTATAAAAAAAAATTGTTTTCCACAGATTGTTTCACATTTCACATTCTTTTCAGAGGACTATTAAAAATTGTTTGTAATTTCCAGACCACAAAAATGCTAATGCAGATAAATAAAATATGATCAAGGAAGTCCCTGAAAGATAGATGGCGCATACTGAAATACATTCCTTTCCATTTCCACCTCCCCTTACCACATAGCACCGCTTGGTCATATAAATTCCAGTAATGTGCGCTTTCCAATTTTTCCATATTTAATCAATTAAAGAGTGAAACCTCAACAGCTATGTAACATTTGATCCAAATGAAAAGGTATTAAAGTCAGGAGAGAAAAACCCACATTCTGACATCATCTAAAACTGACTATGCCACTGAAAAATTGGGGTGCCTACCCATCTCATGCTATAATTTAGACAAGGTTAGGCTTAACACAAATACCACCCATAGAGTGCTGTGCTGGTTGGTTTTTGTCAACCTGACAAAAATAAGAGTCACCTAGCATAAGGCAACTTCAGTGGAGGATTGCATCTATGAGACTGACCTGTGGATATATTAGTGGGGCGTTCTCTTGATTAATAATTGATGTGGGTGGACCTGTGGATGGTATCTGCCCCAGAGAGGTTATTCTGGATGTCTAAGGAAGGTAGTTGAGCAAGCCGGTAGTTGAGGAAGTCGATAATGCATGTTTTCCTGTGGTTTCTGCTTTAGTTCCTGCTGCCACGTTCTTGCCTTGAGTTTTACTGTCCTGGCTTCTTTCAATGATAAAAGTGTTTCCTGGAAACCTCATTAAGATTAAGCCTGATAGTAACATTTCTGTTTATGCGCATTTCCTCCTGATCTGATAGAAAGCATGGATCCTTTGAGCATACTGCTCAGTGCTGCACCCACAGCATGGCATTTTCTGCACCCAGGTGTCTCACGTGTCTGCAGGATTGGGCCACACTAATATGTTCTATTTCTCTAGGTCCATGTCTGTAATTGCTAACTTTAACTATCATCAGGGCATCTGATGGCTTACTGTGCGAGAGAAAAGTCATAGTTTTCCTATTTCTACTTTTAAAAATCTCATCTAGAGATCTTAGCTTTTGGAGGAGTCTTTAATTTCTCTTCACCACCAACACATAAATGAGTGACAATATCCATGTGAACAGTGCAGGCAGCAGCTGTTCTTGGTTTATGATTCTGCTCATTGCCTTTTCTCCACTTGAAGCTAATCAAAAGTGAGGTAAGCTCTTCTCTCTCTCTCTCTCTCTCTCTCTCTCTCTCTCTCTCTCTCTGGCACTTTATATGTTCCTTTTTATACTTCCCAGTGAAATTAATAATTTTTTAATTTAATTTTCAGTACTTTTCTCATTTGAAAAATAGAATTAGTATATGTCAGGAATAAATGGAAATCTTTTCCCATAAAGTGTAAGATTGTAGTTGAATTCTTACTTTTTGTGATGTTTACTTTTAAACTTCCAGCAACAATGTTTTAGAATGAAAAAGAAAAAGATGGAGCTAGTATACCTATTTCAAACCCAGTTGGTTTGAAATTTTGTTTATATTTTTATAAATTACAGTTTGTTCACTTTGTAGCCCCGCTGTAACTCCTTCCTTCGTCCCCTCCCAATCCCACCCTCCTTACCTCATCTCCTCCCATGCCTTTCCCCAAGTCCACTGATAGGAGAGATCCTCCTCCCTTTCCCTCTGACCCTAGCCTGTCAAGTCTCATCAGGACTGGCAGCATTGTTTTTTCAGCCCCATAAACACTCCCTTTGCTCATGTCCCAAGCCACTGAATAAAAACTTTTGAGAGAGAAAAAAAATGATTTCACAGTCATAGGCTCTGGGTGTAAAGGATGGTTAGTATCTGGACAGAATCAGCTTGCCTTGGGGAAAAGAGAAAATTATGGCAAGCTCAAACAAACCTCATACGCAGCCTCTGAATTTGGTCAAGCAATGATGACAAAGAAAGTGTTGCTCTCAGACAGGCAGCATGCAATCAGTTTGCTAGAGGTAGAAGGGAGAGCTTGATCTGGGACAGAGGGATGAATGAGGCTTCCTTCTCTCAGAGGTAGTGATGAAGAAGAAATAAGAGCTGTAAAGGTATTAAGCAGATGTTGAAGAGACAGCAAGATTGAAAGACCCTGAGATAAGACCACACAGAGGTCACAAGACATATCCAGAGAAAGACATATCCACATATCCTCAGTATCTCAGTAGAGATATTGAGAAAGAGCTTTAAAAAAACCTTAAAGAGAACTTCCCTGATATTTGAAGGCTAGTTTTGTGATAATCGCTTTAATAATTTTCCTTTTTTTTTTTTTTACCATGGACACTAATGTCTATAGAAAGGCAAGGTTAATGTGTACTAGATCTCAAATGATGCAAGGAGGTAGGCAAGAAGAAGCCAAACTCAACATATATTCACAGTGAGCCTGACCATGCAAGAGGCAGGTCAGCCAAGATTCAGCAGATGTTCACACACCAAGGAGTATATGACTCTATTGGCTGAGAAGAAATGAAGATCCGAAGTTGTGTCAATAGGGAAGAAGTCTTGGATCTGGGGGGAACTGAATATGATCAAAATACACTGTTTAAAATTCTCAAGGAATTAATTATAAAAGAAAAAGAAAGAAAGGTCAGTGTGGCCTCTGTCAGCACATGCTTTATACAAGGAATTAAAGGCAGACTAAGACAAATGAGATGCTTTCCTAGCCCTCCTTCACATTTCCCATTTTTTTCCTCTTTAACTTGGATCTTTAATGCCTTTGAAGTGACAAGTTTTGATATGATATTACCTACTGGTAAGATTTTCAGGGTCAGTGTTATTGCCTACTTGGATTATGGCTGTTTTCACATCCTTAATGTTAAGAATGGAGGATCTTGACAACTTTAGACTGTTGCAAGATGTCACAGAGAAATTGAAATGCACTGTTTTTTTTTTCATGAGAAAGTCCCAAATACCAAACTGAATCAAACTTGAGTACCCCTTAAGACAGTTGCAAGAAAGAGTTAAGCCACGATTTCTTTTTCTGTTCCTTGGGTCTGAGCACAATATTTCACATGATGCGAAAAATGAAACGTTAAAAACATCTTAAGTGGACTGTTTTTAGTTTTGCTGGTCATTTTCAGTATCTAGGAACAGAATATGTTTTCATCGCCTCTGGGAACCACAATGTACATGCCGTACTGTCTACCTCCAACAGGAAAAAACTACTTCTTAACACATGCAATTTAACAATAATAGATGGGCATTCGTGTCTGAGTCCTAGAACTGGAATTTCCTGTACTAGAGGTACCCTGTGTTAGGAATATTGCTGGTCTGGCAGAGTGAGGACTGGATGGCTTCATCTTTGTAGGGAAACATCCCAGACAGGATCTCCGGGATATCCTGAGAGTTAGTGTCTCAGTTCAGTGACTGGACAGAATTTGGGAGAGTTGGTATTGTGGGTGGACACTTGTAGTTGTACTAGGAAAGGACCTGTGGGTTGGTTGTGTACTTCTTAATGTTTCTGGAAGAAGCTCAGAAGGAAGAAGGACAGAGGCCATGGGTTTGCAATAATCCATACCAGTATGTATTTAGTATCATCCATGAGCTCAGTCACAAATGAATTCATTCAGTACATGCTCGTGACGCCACGTTTCTGTGCTAAGGTTGACAGTAAGACAAAACGCTGAGGTGTCACAGAAGATAAGCTAGAGAAATTAGGTTTACCACACCCTTCACTGGTCACCAGGTTCCAGGTTGCTTCTAGAAGAGAGTTGCATTCTTACTTAGTGAAAGAAACGATACCTGAGCTTCCAAACTTGCACAGCAGAGTGAAAACTCACCTTTAGCACATCAGATTGTTGGAGATGTCTTGACAATACAACATATGACCTAATTGGTGCCACTTTGAGACTAAATGGAGGGATGCAGATACTTATTCTGAGGCAGCAGGTGCAAACATGAGGAGGATACTCAGTTTACATACAGCCACCCAGTTTAAGCCTAGAGACCTTTATTTATCCAGTAATGTGTCCTACATACTTTGGTGGTGTCATCAGGAAGAAAAACTCCAATTTATCCACTTCCCCCTTGACTGGCTAATAGTATTTGATGGGAAGAACCTGAGAAAGATGTTATTCGTTTACTGCTGTAGGTTTTTCAGGCCCCATAATTTCCTGAGCTAAAAAACTATTTGAAATATGAACTAGATCCACCCCTAACAGAACTGTCTCCTTCACGTTGTGTTTCACTGACCAGATCTTGTGTTCAAAGCATGAGAGAAAACTGGGCCACCACGTGACTTTGCATCTGTGTTTGTTGAAGGTTTTTCTCACTGTGCCATTTAACAGCATGTAAAAGGGTCCACATTACGTCTCTAGGATGTTTGTTCTTTGCAGAGACCAATGAGCTCATGTCTGTCAGATGAAGATTCCCAGGGTCTCACAGTTCGTCCTTTTCCTTCTAGTGTAATCAGGTTTGGAAGTTAATCCCTGAGCTCAAATAGTTGTGTTCTAGCCACTTACATATTTATCTCCCATTTTTTTCTGATGTGATAAGGCTCTTTTTCTAAGTTATTTATCTTTTCAAAGTTTTATTATCTTTTAGCATTTAATATTTCCTCCACTGCCAAAGTTTAAGTTTGGGCTAGATGACCCCAGTCGCTAGACTCTGACCCCCAGCTCTGGGGTATTCTCACTTCCACTGGCTGTTCTTCATTCACTATCTTTCCTGGGCACATGGCCTGTATCCTCTGACCTTCATGTGTGTTCACACCATTCCTATCACCCGAGGAAACCTAGGAAAGTGGCAAAGTTCAGAATGATAAGAGATCTCTTTAGAACACTAGAAGCCTGTCCATAGAAAATACAGGAACCCCCACCCCAAGCCCAGGGCTTCCTTTTGTCTGTGCTCTGGCCTGAAACCACTGTCATTTTCCTGTTAGAAAATCTGTTCTTAAAAATTCACCTCTTGAGTGAGCAGAAACTCGTTTGTTTTGGAGGGGTGTGTGTGTGGTGGAAAGGGAGTGGTACAGAAATGGTGTGGAGAGGGCAGGAATTATACTAACCACACCAAGTTGGCACGGGCCTGCTAAAGCCATCTGCTTGTCTTCAGACACCCCCTAAGGCATTTGTCACCCTGATCCCACCCCTGAAAGCCTGGGCATATGCCCTGGGGATTGGGATCTCAGGAATGAACCTCATGTTGATCTTCTTCGGCTGGGCAGAGAGGACAGATATTCCCAACTATGACAGTGCATTCGAGGCCTGCATGCTTTTTTGTGAAGTCAGGAGAGAAAAACTTAAAATGAGAAAATTAGATAAACCATTCATAATTTGTATTCTCTATGATGGCTCTTTCTTTATTCATTTTCTTCTTCTTCTTCTTCTTCTTCTTCTTCTTCTTCTTCTTCTTCTTCTTCTTCTTCTTTCATTTCTTATGTACATTTTGGGGATGGCCTCTTGGCTCTAGATCAGGCGCATTGCAAAGCGGCTGTGGAAAACAATTGCGGTTAACTAGCTTATCCTGAACGACAACAAAGAAACCGAATCCCCTCTTGGAGGTGGGCCAGATGTTTCCTGGCAAATCCTGGCCTGCTATAAGGCACAGAAAGCCCATGCAAAGAGGCTTGAAAATGTGGTTAGACCTATTCATTTTCCAGCACAGGAGGAAATTAAAAACAGAAATCTGAATGGCCACTGAGAGGCAATTTTGAGTTAATTAATCCAGTGAGGGAACAACATGAGGACGGCACCCTCTGTCTAAACCCGGGACTTGAGAAGAAGGCCTGCAGTCACCCGCCTGTTTCATGGTTCCTGGGGATCTGTTGGCTGTGTTAGCACACCTGGTTGCACAGATGTAGAATGTGCACCTTTTGGCCTGTCCTGGTCTTGCACAGCCATTGGTGGCTAGCAGGCAGCCAGAGAAAGATAATGGCAGAGAAATGAAGAAGCTTATGAAGGATGATAGTTTGTAATAAGGTCATAGTCTTAGCACACTGAAAGATGAGCTGTGAAATCCTCTTTTTTCTAGTTCACTAAATACAGGGGTTCCAAATGGCTTAAAGCCAATCGTGACCGGCGCACTGAAATCATCAATACATGAATGAAAGATTCATTTTTGTTTATTCACTTATAGATAGAATTTTAATCTCTCTGCTCTGGAACGGTCCTTTCAGAGACCCATGCCTAACCATATTAGTCAATGTCTCAAAGGTCTCCAGGAGAGAATATTTAGGATAGCTTCGGTTACATTTATACTTTAGGCATTTTTGCATCTTTCTCTAGATTTTAAGTGTTGTTATTTACCTCTATTCTGCCCTGTCTTCTGTGAAGCAGCATGTGCGTATGTGCGCATGTGTGTGTGTGTGTATATGTGTGTGTGTGTATGTGTGTGTGTGTATGTGTGTGTATGTGTGTATGTGCATGTGTGTGTGTGCAGGTGTGTGTGTGTATGTGTGTGTGTGTGTATGTGTGTGTGTGTGTGTGAATAACTCTCCATTATTATAAGAGAACCAAGTGAGACACTACCATCCTCAAGGCCTGTGTTGGTGGAAGAGTCACAGTGTGCTTTGCCAAGGCACAGTACAAATGATCCCTATAGCAATGCAGACATTTCCTTGTTATTCCTTCTTTTGTTCATGCTTGGCCCTCTCCTCTCTCCGCCTCGTTTTTGTGCCCTTGTAATCTTTTTATTTTTAGAAATGTAGAGCTGCAAAGCCAGGCAATTTCTGCACACCTTTTCCTTGCTCTGGTCACCATGTACTTTTGCCTTTTCTTCGTCTCTTTTGTCTTTCCATGCATTTTACAACTCTTCACCCCCCTCCCCCCACTGTTGCTTCTTCCGTGAGACGTTTTAGATATATCTCCTTTATGAAAACTTCACATAAAAATATGCCATGTGTCTAGTGTAATTGGCTCTTCTACAAACCTTTTGGAATACTTAAAGCTTTTTAAAAATTTTGTCTCACCCAATGTCTTTGAGACATTGCCCATCTTTTCCTTCAATAGTTATCTCTTCACAAAGGACTATGTCCTACTGACAAAATGCAAATGCCAAAGTCTGGAGACTGAACATGGCCACAATCTCAGTATCTAGTGCCACAAAATTTTCATATTTTGCCAGTGTCCAAGTGGCATTTTCATAGCTATTTTTTTTTCTTTCTGGTTTGGGGCTCATCCAGAATTGGATTGTGTGACATAGAGTTGTTATGTCTCGTTGGCCTCTTAATGTGAAACAGTTCATCCGTCTTTCTTCAGCTTGACATTTTCAGAGTTGTGACTATTTGTCGGGTGTCCCTCAAGTTGGGTTTGTCTGACATTTTGTCTGGATTAGAGTCAGGTTATACATTTTTTTTCAGCCTAAATGCCACAAAAGTCATGTTATGTCTTCCTCGGCATACCAGGAGGCATGTGATGTCAGCCTGTCCTTATGCTGCTGCTGCTCTAACTGTGATTCTGAGTTAAGGTGATGGCTGCTGGCTTTCTCTGATCTCTCATCTCTTCATCTATTCTATAGTTGTTTTTTTTTAAGTGGGAATTTACTATAAGGAAAATTGCTGTTATCTTTTTATCTGTTTGTCTGTCTATCTGTCATGTATGTGTGTGTGTGTATGTATGTACATATGTATGTATTTCTACTAATTTACCTACATACAGACTGAAACCATGAATTTTAATTTCATTCAGGTTCTAACCCATTAGCATGAATCCATATTTTGGTGCTCCCACTGTACTAAATTTGTGTAGTGGTGTCTCTTTAAAGTTGTCTCCTCTGTCCTCTGCCTGTGACTTTGAATGACATTTCTACATTTTAGAACCTTTCATTGCACATCACCATATGTCCCCTCTGTTGAATTCCAACATGGAGAAAAATGAGAGCGAAGGGTGTCACACTCTGCAATGGTCTGTAAGCAGGGATGTTACCCAAAGAATTTTATTACCAACAATAAAACCTGCATTATTACTACCATAAAAGTATAGTTTAAGAATGATAATATGTAATCTAATTTAGAATGAACTTTAGCGAGCCTGCTAACATTTTTTTTAATGCAATGGCTGTTTGATTCTTTACAACAACCCAGGTATATAGCCAGGGCAGTAGCTTTGGCGGTATTCTATAAGTTAGAAAACTGAGGCTTACAGTTTGAAGATTAGTTTTATTTTCTTCAAGACTTTATGTTTACTGTTTTCCATAGAAAAGTATTACTTTTAATTAAGTAGGTCCATACCTTTTGCTTAAATATGGGAGAAGCATTCACACACATACACACAGAGAGAGAGAAAGAGAGGGAAAGAGAAAGAGAGGAGGGAGAGGGAGAGATCAGCATCATTTCCTCTTTAGTGTCTGGAAGGCCCAAGAGCCCTTCTCAAGAAGGAAGGCACTTTACTTTCTCTTGGCTTTTCTATGTTGATAACATCGCCCTTAACTCTGGAGCATCAGAAAATATCTGAAGTCCTTAAAACAAACACACATTATTTTTTTTCAAAGTTTTCTTGTATTATCATTAATAATAATACATATTTCCTTAAAATGTATAAATGTTTGGGCACAAATATTTATACATGCTCTCAGGGAAAATTAAATTAAATGAACAGGGTCACAACCAGAAATATTGCCCTGAGTAGGGGGGACTGAAGATTTGTTTCCGATCACCTGAGGTAATCTTTGAATTCTTATCCAAACCTGGAAACAAAAGGGCAAATGTCCCTTGCAATAGCCTGGGCTAGTTTGCTGTATGAGTAATATTTAGGCTAAATATTTAGAGAGCAGAGAAGGGTTAATTCCTAGATATTTTGAAATTGTGGTGTCTTAGAGAAGTATAAAATAAAAGTGACAATGTTCCTCTGTGGAAAAGCTTCTGTCCTTTGCCCTAACTATGCCAGTTGGCTCAGAGCAATGTGATATAGATGCCCTAGATGTGCAGCCATACTGAAGTCATGTTGAAGGAAGGCCTGTTAGACATAGCACATTCTTCAAGGAGCTTCTAGTCTAATCTTGTCCTTGCCTGCAGCCTCTTACTGATTAGGCCTGACCTGGATCATTCAGTCTTTGAACATTTTGAGGTATACAATAAGTATATTTGAGGTATACAATAAGCATGGGAATTTTTCTGCTATCATATTATATATCCTTTAACAAAACTTTTTTTTTTGCCAGACACAGTGGTACATGCCTGTAATCCCAGGCAGAAGCAGGCAGATCTCTGTGAGTTCAAGACCAGCCTGGTCAACAAAGTGAGTCCAGGACAGCCAAGGCTACACAGAGAAACCCTCTCTCATAAAAACCGACCGACCGACCTACCAATACTTTGCAATTCAAAGAGGGCTTTTGAGTAGACAATTTGAGTAATATTTACAGGGTTCTTTGTTTATTTCAAGGTAATTAGAATGTTATGGGTTTTATGGAGAAAAAAATATGCTTTAGCAATTACTCATTTGATGTTTTTAAGCGAGAGGTTTGGCATCTCTTCCCAGGAGTGAGTAGTTTCTTTTGTGGTGAACTTCCATGTGCAGACAGCATAGCAGTCAGAGTAATCCAGAGACTGCAGTGGTAGTGTGCCTGGGAAAAACTGCACAAGGCTACTTAGGGAACTACGGCTCAGCAGATGCTATGTCAAAAGCCTTACTGAAGGGCTTGGGATCTAAGGTAGGATATTAAATGATTGGATCAGTGTATGTGTGTGTGAGGAGAAAGAGACAGACAGACACAGAGAGACAGAGAGATAGAAACAGAGACATAGAGAGACTAAAAGAGAAAGAGAGAGAGGTGAGACAGACAAACAGAAAGACAGACAGACTCACACACACAGGAACAGAGAATTAGGAACTAGGAGATAGTGAGAAAGAAATAAACCTCTCCCTCCTGAGTTCAGTTAAGAGACAGGAAATCTCCATATGAAGTTGAGTATTTTTCTTTCGAGGTCTGTGAAGAATTGTGAAGGTATTTTGATGGGGATTGCATTGAATCTGTAGATTGTTTTTGGCAGAATGGCCATTTTCACTATGTTAATCCTACCAATCCATGAGCACTGGAG